>JAWZYU010000029.1:2400000-3600000 GCA_038380435.1 Ryuthela nishihirai | reverse complement strand
GGATTCTACATGCTGCAAAGAAGAAGTATTATGATGGAAAATCTGTATGATAATAGGATGATGATCACTTCCCCATGTCGAAGGGATGACACGCCAGGAGCTATCTAAAAATATATTGTCAGAACAGAAGGTTAAGTCGATACATGACGAAGTTAAGAAACTTCGTCTTGTGATTGCACCAGAATTTAATAAGCACATAGATGAATTTTGAAGCCATGAGGCAATATGGATTCCGGGGGTGGAAGAAAAAGATGAACCCCATAGTGGATTATGGGCATTAAAGTTTCCGCCAATCAGTGAAATCTGAGGTAGCGCAGATTCCAGATATTTAAGAATGTTTAGACCATAATTGGCATCCGGGATATAGACATTAACAATTATGAATGATTTGCGATGGAAAAATAATTCAATTGCCATGAATTCTCCTGAGAAACAAGATGGATCATCTGGAATGTTGAGTAAACGGCTGGAAAAAGAAGCTTTAACAGCAATCACGAGGCCACCACCACGTCCAGTAACACGATCTTTCCGATAAATTACATAATTAGGAATATTAAAATGAGAAACAGAATCAAACCAAGTTTCCGGTAACAAAATAACATCCGGGGAAAAAGAAGAAATTCCAAGCAACAGGAGAGAGGATTTTGCACGAAGGCTTCTGGCATTCCATTGAAGAAATTGTAGACACATAAAAAAGGAGGAGAAACGGAGGAAGAAACGATTTATTTCTTCCCTTTAGACTTACGTTTTCCTTTTTGAGGAATATAAGGACTATCAAGAAAATCCATAGCGGAAAAGTTATTGATGGGATCATCGGGGTCCTGTGGAACATTGATGTCCGTAGTAAAAGTAGAAGGTTGTGCAAAATGTAATTGTGCAGGTCGAAGTAAAGGAATAGTCATATTCATTGTCGCACTCTGTTCCGGAATACTCAAACTTGAGGACGTTTTCAGAGAAGCATCCTTATCCATAGCAATTTGTGCAGGAGATGTCTTGAGGATTAAGTGATTTAGAAATAGGTGCAATCACAATTTTGCTTTGGGTAGTTGTGTCATTCTGTCTTGGTAATTCCTGCATGAAAGAGGAGAACATGACTGATAAACGCTTCTCGAATTCAGACAGAGCCTTTTCTATTAACGACGTGATAAGATGTGATATCCCATTGTACATTTCTTGAGTTGTAGTAACATCCGATGGAGGCATTAGATTTTTCCGGGTTGTAGATGCATATGTCTGTCTTGAGGGTAATATGGCCGCTCGAGCTGCAACATATGTAGTACGTCTGGTACATTTATAGTTGAGAAGAGTGGTTTCGAGTTGGCGCTTCGGACACTGAAGGGAGGTGGCTTCATGCGTATCGCCACATAGACAACAATGTAGTTCAGAAGATGTACAAGAGGTAGCGTGATGTTCCTCACCACATCGGGAACATCGAGGTTTGCTTCGACATGTTTTCTTTCCGTGTCCAAATCTGCAACAGTTATCGCACTGTCGTGGTCTATCTATGAAAAGGGTGGGATGATGTATTTCCCACCATAGAATTATTTCGTGGTGCATTTGTTGATCAACAATTGTTATTAACACACTTGGTAAGGGAGACATTGTGTTGCCATCACGTTTGAAAAAAAATGACGAATCGAATAAATATGATGACCTTGAATGATAGTTCCGTAAATAAGTCATCGATAGAGATTTCGGTATCAATGTTGCGAAGGAGAAATTTTGTTGTTAATGATTCTGTCAGGATTTCATGCTCAACTGGAGTATTTAATATCTGTGTGATATTTAGTAACTCAAGGGTGCATTCAACGGAAGTTGTTGTGATTATCAAGTCGTTCGTCTTAGTGTGTTTGACGATTAAAATATCTTCTGGGTTTGAAAGTTGAGCTGTCAGCTGCTGCTTCAAGAAATTAGGTTTAGCCGCGGATATGGGCTTCGAAATACCTTTTATCCTAATGGAGAAAGATGTGCATCCATTTGATTTAAAGATAACAGATCAGAGTTATTCATAAACGTTTTGGAATATAGTGACTGAAACTGTTGCTGCATAGCAGAGTTGTCACTACGTAAACGTTTTGACCTTCCAGAGGGATCATCCATTTTGGAAAGACAAAATTAAAGTACACGCAGAAAATGCTGCGCGAAGTGCAGAAATTCCACACCAAAGTCTGTCGAAAAGTCTTTAGACACAGACGAAAAAAAAAATCACACAGACCTGAAAAAGCTCCGAAAAACATCCACACCTAGGGTGAAGAAAAGAAAGGATGCTCCCTCACATAGTACACTCACTACCGAAGAGTAGAAAAAATAATATCAGCACCAGCGTAGATTATCAACGACACCAGAACTTCAAGAACAAGACCAAATACCCACCTGCTCACAATCACCTGCTCACCTGCTCACAATTGCTGCCTAATAACCAAAACAAGATATAAAAATAATGTGCTGTTCTCAGTTACATAAATCAAATCCGGATGAAACTGAACTAAATATTGTTTATGACGAGATAAAGATAAAAATACATTTTACTCCCACAAAAATAAATAAAAGGAGCACAAATTTTTAGAAATTCAATTTAACATGTAACTAAAGTTATCAAAAATACGCCTTTCATACGTTATTTTAAGGCTAATGATCCTCAAAAGGTACGACAGGTGTCCAATTTCATTCAATTTCTGCATTCTAGGATTCAGGTAATTACTCTTGGCGGAGAGGGGGGGGATTCAAAATTTATGATAGGGAAGCATAACTAAATAAAAAATAGCGACGAAAAGGGAAAATTCGATACAAGTGCAGCATTTTTTGTTTACTGCTGGTAAAGTATATATTTGCTTTCACAAGTAATTTCAATAATAAATGAATTAAAAAACAATTTAATACATTCAAAAATTCGTTTCTTAAACAATATTTTTCTATTATTATATTATATTACCTTAGAATTTTGATGATTGGATGAGGGATCTGGCCTGCTAAGGTTAAAGTTAAGTAAAAAACGTAAAACAAATTAAAACAGCATATATTGGCATTAAAATTCCTGTTCTAGTAGAAATTTCTTGGTTTTCCTCAAAACTTTTAATTCAGTTTATATCCCATTTATTAATTCATTTTTCTGCAATTTACAAATTGATGTACAGAGTGGTTATAAAATAAGTTACCCTATTCCGGAGCCTCTTGAGCAGGGACGAAATGTGATACCGCGAAAATTGGTAGATAATTTAAACACGACATATAGAAGCGATTTAGTCAACACAAAAATAATTTCAACTGCCTCCACAAAGAGTAAAACGGGCGATTCAGGTATGCTAATCGCATTCGTTTGCATATGTTAATATGCCGACTAAAAAGATGTATAAAAGTAGGAATGCCCACACCGCAAGCGAAAGGTCGTATAACTCTAACGAAAAAGGAACACACACTTAATCAAGTTATTCTATAAGGAAAGAGTTTTTTATGGCGGTGTGCGGTCACTTGCTGATCTGAAGGCCAGCATTACACGGGAAGTTCTCACCTGATCCTTTCTATTTTATGTTTGCAGGGCTGTCCTCTGGTGGCGACAGTTGGAACTTTTTCAATTCAGTAAATCGCTTCGCATGTTCTTATTAAACTACCTACCAATTTTCGCGGCGCTATCTCCATTCGTCACCGCTCCAGAGACTCCGGAATAGGTAAACTCATTCCGGACCTTCCTGCATGTTAGAATCTATACCTTGTATATATTGACCACCATGTATATAAGAATAAATAATCTATACATTGCATTACATACGGCCTGGGGGCGTGATCTGACTGTGAAACAATTTTCTAATTGGAATTCCGCAACAGCTTACTTCTTGTCTGTCTGGAGATCTACCGACCCTCCGGGGTCAAAGTCAGTCCTTGTGGCTGGACCCTTTCTCCTCCATAGTGAGGAAGTACTACTGTTCAACTGAATTATAGATATCCTGCGGCTTTGTCCAAGGGAAGTTTACCCCTAAAATATTCAATGAAGAATGACTAAATTGTCCAGCTAATGAATTCTCGGATTTCGAAATAAAAATATTTCAAGTAGTGCAAAATGAAAATTTGGGAAGCTTCTTGCGTTTAATGTACTTGGAACTTATAAAGTATGCACATTACACGACACGTGCATAACAGTCTTTAGCTTTTCAGCGTCAGCCTCGCAGGGGACTTTGTCCCTCTCTTATTTTTTCCTCTGCAATGGAGGAATTGTTATGTGATTTTAAATTTGCTTTGAAAGGGATGAAAAGAGATGCATAATTTGTAGAAACCTGACACTTTCTATGTTACAAGCTTTCATATGAAATATAACTCATTACTTTTGTGTTCTGAAAATAGAGTAAAAGAATCGTTTACACATTTCGCCTTTTCTGAAGGGAAAGAACGGAAGTAGAGGGGATGTTTTAATGACTGGTGAAATTTTAATCTGACTCATAAAAGGCTCATAAACGTGCTGAAATGATTGAAACTTTGATTCTTTGCAAATTAGTTTCACCTATGGGTCTACTTAGCCTTCTTTTCATGTTTGGATTCCATAAAACCATATAAAAGCACTAAAGTCCCTTTCATCTTTATGTATTTGAAGAAAATGACATTTATGTACCTTTTTTTAATATCTTCAATGCAGATAGTTTTCTTTCTTAACAGCAAAGTTTTTTTACATATTGAAATATTTTTCTCTTTTTACATTAAAAAATCTGACTAATCAGTTTATTTATATATGGTTATTATGTGATTACTTCTAGCGTTTAGGCCAGCAAAACTAGCAGGCTCATCTGCAGGTTTTCACACTAGATTTGCCGACCCCTGTCCTAAGGGAACAGCAGGTTATCAGTTTACATTAAGATATTGTAATATAAAATATTGGAGGTGGGGTAGGGGTCGAGTCAAGAAACTCAATCGAGCAGGGAAAAACAAAGGACTGAATTTTCATTGCTGAATAACATTTCTTTCTCCGTTCTGGAGGTCTTTAAAAACGTTCTTGTAATATACATGAACTACGACTAGGTGTAATAACTTTTTGCTTCAATTACCTTTACTAGCATTCTCAAGGGGAGGGGCAGGGTTCCCTTGGCATTCTCACTTAGATCTAGCAAGATTGTGTTTATTAATTATGACCTCCATCCACGACCATTTGAGAATTTACCTGATTTTGAGGAAAGTTAAGTGCAAATGGAAAAATCTCCTTAAGAATGTCAAATAAAAGAAATTCGAGAAGTTATCTCAAGAATGGAACCATTTAATCAAACTGATCAATAAATTAAAGTCTATCAAGCAACGATATATCTTCCTAAATTATTTTTGCAGTTTAGAAACTCTAGGCATATGCAACGCAATATTTTAAGCACGGCAGACAAGCTGGAGCCATAGTCTTCCTCGAGGGATGTGATTTGTAAGCTGGTCACAGTGTGCAAGAGGGAAAGTCCGAAAAGTAGCTTCTGGATCAGGAGGCAAGACGAAGATTAGCCTCCGCGAAGCGCTCATCAGAGGCTCGTTAGTGAAAGGGAGACTCCTATATCTGCGACACAATGTGGCGGAACGCACGTGCACCGAGCCAGCAACTGACCTCTGAGGGACAAGCAAAGCGACGCGTGGCTCACAAATCTCGTATCGATAACTCGGTTATTGGCCAGGGCCTGTCACCACGACAACGCATTTGTCTTAATCTGTGTCCACTGGGCTTAGTAGCCTTCGCCAGACGTCCACCTAGCCCGTCAGCGGGATGCGGCGTTCATTTTCTCATTCCCTAAACAGGGTAGAAGAAACCATTGCTTAATGTTGCAAAAAGAGGTCAACCATTTGTTTTCATAAGAAAAAGAAAAAAATCCCTTATTTCTTCTTTTAAACGATTTCTGCAGTTAATTGTATGCACAAAAATTTTTCAGAGCTCTTTTCCTTTTTCGTCGGTTGAACTGATCAGCTGTGTATTGTGGTTAGCATTTGTTCCAAAGATCATGCATTGTTAGAAAATGAACTTTCTGGTTTAAAGACTCTAAAATGAATTTTAAGCTAATGTTTGAACTGAAATGTTACATTACTGAGGTAAAAAAAGCTCAGTTAAGACTTTAAATGAATACGGGATGCGGTTTATATCTATAATTGTTCGATTCGAAAAACATTCCAACACTAAATACTGACACTAAAGGTAAAATAGCATTTTCAAAGATTCTTACATTCGAAACTTTTCTCCAAAAAATTTATATTTTGTGAAACAAAGCATTTTCAAGTAATTTAAACGATTTCTCATATTTTTCGCAGAAATTCTCGTTTTGCTACTTAAAATTGAAGTTAAAACATTATTCGAAAGCAATAATGCATACACTAGGATCGTACACTGGATTAATTTTTTCGTTTAATTTTTCTGCCAGTAGAGGCGGCAGGTTGGGCCTCATAAATGGCATCTGATAAATCATAATTGCATTTTTGAAAATAATATATAAAAACTATATAATGACTGAAATACTAAAGAATAAATTTTTTCCCCGAGGGAGGAGAAAGTTATTTTCTTTGTTCCTGCGGACAAAAACCGATTCTTACCACACCGTTCCTTTTCCATCATTGGAACAACAACAGCAATTTATTCAATGACAACAAAAAGGAATATCCATTTGCATTTCATTTTCTATTACATATCATATAAAGTTTATAAGATCTTGAAATAAAAAAGAAACAAAATTTTGAGCACTGATATTGCGTAACTCTCACTCCAGGAAGTGCTCGCATGTGGGAGCAGTTGTACATCTCCACGAAGCCCGTTAAGGCTTATTTGCAGGTAATGTGATCCACGCTTAAAAAGTATGTAAGTCATGGGATTTGTTCTTTTAGTTAATTTTATTTATCTTCGAAGTAACCAAATTTCGCTTTCTTCCTTCACATTTCGATGACGTCTGACAGAGAATGGGAAATTGTTCGTAAGAATGAAGAGCAACACTTTTTGGCTTCATATTGCAGCTCGATGTTGATGAACTAGTTATCAACTGCATCAAGATTCTTGGGGACTTGGACAAGAAAGTCAGGCTAGATAATAGCATTTTACTAATCATCAGAGAATTCGTGGTTGTTGCCCAATTTGCCCTAAGACTACTTCTGATAGGAAAGAATCCTATTATATTGATATATCATAAAATACCTGATTTCACCATTCGTTATGCAGTTATTTGATTCTGTATCTAGCAGCAATGACACGAAAGGAGCAAAGGTATCCGTTGCCAGCGGCGGAGAAACAGTGACGAGTTTCGGCGTTCTGTCGACACCGCTGTGAGAGATGTGGAGGAGACATTCTGTGGGCTTGTAAGAGAAACGCGTTTAATTCAAATATGTAAGGGATCTCAGACCTCAGCGAAGCTACAACATCCTCAAATTTGACGTGTGTTAATGTCTGTGTTGAACTTGCTATTCTCTGGAATAACACTAAAGGGGCAAACGCAGTGAAGCTCGCGAAGCTGGATTAAGCAGCAGTGCGGGAGGCAGAGGAGGACTGCTGCTGCTGTCCGTAAATGGCCCAAGCTCTACATATTTAATGTTTTCAGCGCAGCGGGGGGCGCCAAGTGGAAAACTGGTTTTGTGGTCGGCCAGATCCATTCAGATCAGCTGAGCCAGAACAGTCGCTCACCCCCGTCCGGTGGGGAGGTTGATCACGTGGTCTGCTGCGACTGTTGGTGGGGAAAGGGAGGTGAAAGTGTGGAAGGCCATTTGGTCGGAAACCCAACATCGCTGCACCAGCTACCACTTCAAAAACACAATAAAAAAGAGCGTAGATATCCGTTTTAAAGAAAATGGAAATATTTGTTTCGAAAACTATTAAAGTTTTTCGCTTGCTGGGACGGATGTAAATTTCGCCCATTGTTCACAGCTGGGGCCGTGTAATACATGGTTGGCAGACCATTGCCTCTCTCCCCCCCCTGTTTTCTTTCTCTCTACTTCCTCCCACCCTCTTGCACTCTCTGAACTCAACCCTCCCCCTCCTTTCTGTGCACTGCTATAGCCGGGTCATGTAAGCCTTAGTGCATGCACCACCCCACCCCACCCCACTGCCCCCCTCCCCTCCTTTTGCTCCTCCACCTCCCACATACATCCACATCGAGACAACCTCTACTCCGCACGGTTTTAGAATTCAAGGCAGATGCCTGCAGAAAAGATGCAGGGGAAGCAAGCAAGAAGGGCTCTCGCATTCAGACACGGGCCAGCGCTGCCGTAACAGGAATGAATTCCTCGACATAACACACAGAGAGAGAGACGCTCTCCCCTAATTTCTTTGCAGCATTGCATTTGAGAATTGCGGTTCCGTATTTTTGCAGACTTTTTTCTTCCCTCGCTCAGTCACTCTCCTCTTTCTCTCTTCTCCGGCAACGGCGCACGTTATGTGGAGCAGAGCATCCGAGGAAGAAATTCGATTCATTTGGCTGGCAAAAAGTAGGCATTGTGGCGAGGTATGCCGCCCATTACTGGGACACAGTGGCTTCTAGAGCGGCCATCGCGGCGCCATTGGTTAGGCCCATTATGCCGGCCGCATTGCTGATGCAAAGTAAAGCTGCCGAGACGAGAAGACTGCTTCGGGGTGACAGTCATTTAAATTTTAATGGCGGTCCACGCGCTGAAGCCGCTCCGAAAATACGCATTATCCTTTTTTGATCATATATAATGGTGTATTCGGTAACATCATTTAAGCGACTGCGCACAGCCATAATGAAAACCTTTTCTGCCCTGGTTTAAGGAGTAATGTAATTCATGAGTTTGTACGGAAATAACTGCACGCTGCTATACAAATGAGCTGTCCGACGATACAATTAGACGATGCAGGAAAAAAAAAACGCATCCAAAGTCGGGAAGAAGAAGGAATTTCGAATCTTTCTTTGTCGTCCCGAAAGAGGTGGCTTACCGAAAGATATGGATCAAAAATACCCTTCTTTTGTGAACACGTAAACAAAAATGTCCAAAATAATCCCTTAAATTTTGCTTTAAAATATAAAATTTTCATTCGTGTTAATTTGTTTTGTTCTTCTTCTTATTATTTTCTGGATTAGCTCGTAATTAAATCAAATCTCACACATTTTCCAAAATAACTGAATATTTGGCGAACCTGGCTTCTATTAAAAGCAACCTAGGTTTGATACATTAAAATATACGATATTTGAAAAAGAAAATCGCCATCCAATATTTTCTTTTTATTTGCAGCCCTGTCTAATCTCGAAAGCTAGTTAAAAGAATATTTTGCTTCTCCCTGCCATAGAATGATGTATATAATAGTATATATAATATGCCCATGAAATCTCCTTCGATGGAAATAGTGCATGGCTTCGATGATGCTGATCTCGATGCACAATGGAGCAGGGTCTAGGTAAAGATGTCGGCTCATTTGCATAGTGAAATGTTATCAGGATTCAAGAGAAACAAACTTCAGTCGTTGTCCGTTAATTAACAACAAGAAAAATCAGTCTTCAGCATCCATAGATCAACAATAAAGGAATTTCTATAGCTTAAATTTTTAATAGTTATTTTGAGAATGTTCTTGATTGGAATTACGTCAATCGAGAGGAATGTTTTTAAACTGTTCTTACGTAGAATATTAAATGAGCAAATGGAAGTTGATCAAATGAAATTCAGATGAGTATGATTTAAATCAAAATGATTCAGATGAGATTAATTCAGATGGGAATGATTCAGATGAGAATGATTCCCTGCTGTCTCATCAAAGTAAGCAGGTTGAGCACGTGCAAGGTCCTAAGCTCAGGGGACTAAAAGAGAAAAACAAGAAAAAAGTTCTTAATTACAAAATTTAAAAAAATACCTATCTTCTTAGATGGACCTAGAAAGTAGCAAATAAAACTAAAGCATATCGATGGTACAATCATTTTAATTTTTTAAATTTATATATGTATTTTTGTCACTAAAAACACTCACCTTCAAAAACTTTCATTTGATACATGACTCACAAACATCGACCACATTTTTCCTCCCTTTTGAATTTGGGTTTAAGGTAGCCTCTGACATCGGAGAAGTCATATGCTTTAATTTGAGATCTGAGTCGTTAAAGCCGAACTGCACGAAAATCTCCCTCCCCCTTTTATCAGGGGGAATATAGGATGGGGGGGAGCAAAATTCGAAATAGTTTACGAAGGGCATTATATGAGGTTTCATTTGACACCTAACCCTTAACTGTAGGCCCTTGAGTTCGGAATGTATAGTGGAACGACTTTTACATTTCCCGTTTTTTAGGCGGGAAGAAAGCATGGATGTCAATGTTTTATAACCGATCCCTCCCAGCGTCACAGGCTTTCATTTGACGAATGGTTCGTTATTTTCTGCACTCGCATTCAGGAGATTGAGGAGAACAAACGTTTTCATATTTCCCGCCTTTATCGTGGAACAGCCTTTTGTCAAATCGACAAACTGAGAAACTGACAAACTAACAAATGTCAAAGCCAAAAGTAATAAGAAGATAGGTAATAAAAAATGGTATATTATGTTAAACAGATTTATTTTATTTTTAAACACATTTACGCTTTTTCTTACCCTTACTAATTCTAACATTCACACTTAATAAATAATTCTTCCCAAAACTATATGATGTAATAGTCAATAACTTGCACGGAATCTGTGAAGTGACCATAGCGACGTAACAATCTATGAAGAGATTCGT
Organism: Ryuthela nishihirai; assembly: GCA_038380435.1. Lineage (NCBI taxonomy): Eukaryota > Metazoa > Arthropoda > Arachnida > Araneae > Heptathelidae > Ryuthela > Ryuthela nishihirai. The sequence continues at coordinate 3,589,364 of JAWZYU010000029.1, read as the reverse complement.
TACCATCTGTTTCCCGCATATCATGTGCAGCAGCAGAAGTCCTGCTCGTTGCCTTTGGCGTTGCTTTAGATAGGCTGACAGAGGTTCCGTCCTGAATTTGTCGATACGTGCTACCATCTGTCCCTTGTGAAAGCATAAGATGAACATACCAATTCTGAATAATAATATATTACTTATACATTTTCTTCTATGACATTCGGGCTGTGCATAAAATATATCTCTTACTAGAAATAATTCAGCGTTTTCGGCGACTTTTCATTTCTAGACCGTCTCCTCAACCCCTCTGTGACCTTGAAAGAGACACCGGATCCGAAATTTGTTAACATTTCTCCGATCTACAACCAGAAATACCTCTATGCACCAACTGTTTCAGTATTATAGTATCGATATATCAAGAATTGGCTTTTGATTTCGAAGGATCTCTGAGATGCATGACCTGAAAACCACTTACACTTCAATTGTCACGTTTCTAGAACTTGCAGATTAAGCTTTGACCTTGAATGGCATGTCGGAGGTCAAATTTCGGAATTTTTCCCGAGATCTACGACCCGGATTATCCCTAGATGCAAAATTTGAGAGCTGTGCCATTTTCGCAACATAGTTAGAATTACCTCGATTCGCTCTCAGTCATTTAGCCATCACAGGCACGCATCTGTAGAAAGGGAGCCAAGGACTACGATAAAAAATTCGGTTTCTTTTTTCAAATTCTCAATACTTATTCTTTTGGCAGTTCGTAACGCTTAAAATGTGCAATAAAATATTATTTTATACAATAATTATTCTTTTGGCAGTACTTACTGCTTAAAATGTGCAATAAAATATTATTTTTTAAAATAAAATTTATTATTTTTTAACATAATTTCTGCTTCTATGAGGCCCCAGGGCCCGCAACACTAAGGGCCCGGGATGTTATAATACTCAGCGCCCCTTACCAATCCACGCCTGACTCGATCACTCACAATAGTCTATATATATACACCGAAGAGCTAAAATATTATGACCAGTATTTTTGATATATAGTTTGTCATATATAGATTTATTATGACCAATATTTTTGATATTGGTTTGTAATAGTCGTCGTTGACCTTACTGTGTTATATGAAAAAGAAACATAAGTGGTACCTTGTGTTCAATAAAACCAAATGTATACAAAGGGAAAAAATAAGCAAAACAAAAAAAATATTTTTTACTTGACCGTTTAATTACTTAACTTTTTTTTGTTTGATATTATATTGTTCAAAAAATTTTAAAAGTTATATGCGTAACGATAAATATTCACAGTTTGGGCAGATGATAATTGAATGATTAGAGCGTATAAACTTGTTACACTGAAACCACTATGTTCTACATTTATTCTTACAACAACCGATGGTCAGAAAGGGGACACTGATTGGTTTGGAATGGCTACCGTCTATCAGATGGGACATAAAGCCATGGCTCTGTGTTCAAGAGAGCTCTACTCTCTGCACGCTAAAGAACACCCTAGATGGTCTTGAAGAGAGGCTACTATCTATTTACTAACAGCTGACCAATAGGACTCATTCATTTCATCTACCATTTCCCCGAACCTTCTGTGAGCCCTAGAGATCATTTAGCCTATTGTGTGCAAAAGAGTGCTGCTCAGAGGTAAAACAACACAACTGTCAAAAGAGTGCTGCTCAGAGGTAAAACAAAACAACTGTCAAAAAAGTGCTGCTCAGAGGTAAAACAACACAACTGTCACAAGAGTGTGGACATACATATATAAGCGATTTCTTTTTATTGAAAATTGTGGAAGAGAGCTTTTTCAACAAAATATAAATTTCAATATTGTTTTATTTTTCTGGGAGTATGTATTATTTCTTTTGGATGAGACTCTTAGAAGTTTCTCCTATTTTGTACAGACCTTCCGATATAAAGACAGCACAGTACAAACAGCCATGCCACCATAGGCAGCTGCAGCAGTGTCACGAGGAGGCAACGCGATACCACTTCAAGGCTTGTAAATTGCTATAAAACTGTAGATAACTGATTCTATTGAATATATTATGTGATCGTGTTATGTAGGCAGTAGAAAGAACAAGTAACGATATCTTCATACTAGATTATCAGAGCATCAATTACTCGAAAAAATTTTAAAAAAATAATAATAAATAAATACCCCCTCAAGCAGCTGCTTGCCACAGAGGTCTGACAGGAGCCTGTCAGTTTATATGCCATAGTAGAAGATCTGAGAGGATGGCAGGACCTCAGCAGAAAAACGACACACATCCATTATCTAAATTAAATAACCAAAACAACGCGAAAAAATATCCCTTTATATTCAAGTGGAAGCATTTTACAACATGCTCTATATCTACATGATAACGTCAACTTTCGACACAAGATAAAGAGTACGCTGCTCCTCTGACCGCACCACAACTTTAACGATCGACACAAGTGAGAAAAAAAAAGGGTGGGGGGGGAGGAAAGTAATGGTTGCCTGTTAAACCAACGCGACGTGTAGGAGCAGAAATTTTTATTTTATGACTTTGGGAAAAGTCATTGTTTTTCGACTCTAGTTTGGATGGGCAAATTCTGCAATTTTGCATCTATTGTTGCGGATATTAGAGAGGCGAAATTTCTGCACTTCCTGTCATCACTGATTGCACTTAATGAATTTTAAAAGTTACTATCAAAGAAGTATTCACTCTAAGTCAATAACAAATATAAAGAAAAAATTGTCTTCAATGAGGTGCAATGCGAACTCACGACTTCTTGATAACATGTCAAGTGCTATGATCGCTGAGCTACTTGCCGCCGATCAAGAGCCTGCCTTCAAGAGACACAGAATTGAAGAGACACACTACAGGTAGGAAAGTGCATAACATCAATTACAGAAAATGGTGTATAGCTAGCGATCCGATCCGAACACCTGGCATGTTATCAGGAGGTTGTGGATTCATATTCCACCCTACTCAAGACAATATTATCTCTGCATTTGATACCGAGGTTAAACTAAGCGTTACAAAAAAGGTGGAAAATTTTAATTTAAAAGTTACTCGAAATCTCCGATATGTCATTCTAAAAAAATGTGAAAAATTGGCATCTGGGTTCAGAATATGCAAGTTGAGTGATTAAAATATAATTTTGGATTGAAGAGTTTTTTTCTGTTTTTTTTTTCGACGTATTTAGTCATATATTAAGGAAAATATTATTCTGAATTTAACGTCGATCAATTTTAGAGAAACATTTTTTGAGCCGGTTGCGATACGAACCCACGACCTCCTGATAACATGTTCCATGTTCTGGACCACTGAGCTACCGGCCCAATCTAGACCTCTAATCGGTGTTTGAACTTTCTACCAACAGTACACAATTCTCTGTGTCTCATAAAGGTATTGTCCCAGCTGCTCTCAACCACAAGAAACGATGAAAATCATGTCATGAAGATGGTGAGTACATTCTGAGTATACAACTCTTTAGATTGAAGAGATTTTTTTCGACATATTTATTCATATATTAAGAAAGATATCGCTCTGAATTTAAGACAGTTTTTCCTCTAAAATTGATCGACGTTAAATTCAGAGTTAAAAGTTTATTTTTTCCTACTAGAAAATGTAATTTTAATTTTAAGAAATAAAAACGGTTTAAAAATATTAAATTTTAAAAATAATAAAAAAAATTAAAAACACATAGTTAAAAAAGCCACAACTAATTATTATTTTTTCAATAAAGCCGAAATCGGAGATTGCAGGGGAATCAGTAAGAATTCAGGTACATTAATTTTATTTCACATTAAAAACACCTAAATCATTCGCTATTATCGGAAAAGAGAGGTACACTGCGGCAGTGTACTTTCGTCACTATCAAAATAAATAATAAATAAATAAATACCCACTCAAGCAGCTGCTTGCCACAGAGGTCTGACAGCTTACATGTCACTTATTACTCCTGTAAGATCACTTCAGTGGAGTGACCACCTATGCGTGATTTCCCACACATAGCTATGCTTTGAATCGTACCGGTAAGAAATAAAATCTACTTTCACCACTGCCAGTAGCCTACCCAGGAAGAAGTTGTAGGATCATAACCTCGACTTGGGTGCTTGAATAACTATATTCTCTACGATAGTTCCAGAAAATAGCAGACTAATACATACCCTCTTCTCGATTAGAACTTTTTTAGGTAGGCCACTCCTCGTTACAGCTCTAGAAAGTTAATAATCTACAGTACTTTCAAATTTTTACCTTTAAAGATAGCACTCTAGAGTATTTAATAATCCCACCAAAGAAAGAAGGTTTCTGCTACAATATAGCGTAGTAGATGTTATGAGTTCTGTCATACCCAGATTCCCATGGTCGGGGACAGCTGGCCGATAACAGCTTCGGTTCCGAAGTCGTGGGGACAGCAAAGAGAATAGAGAGGTGGGGATATCTTGCAATTATTTGATATTTGATGGCCTGTTTTACCTCTGAGTGCCACTTTTTTTGCATACAATAGGCTAAATGGACTCTAAGGGCTCAGAAAAGGTTGGGAGAGGGGATCCACTGGAACAGCTGTTAGGGGCATATGGTAGCCTCCTGTAAAGGCTATCCAGACTTTCTTTAAGTCTCCTGCACACGGGGCCATGGTCTAATGACCCATCCGAGGGACGGTGGCCTTTCCAAGCCCATCGGTGTCCCCTACTGACCGAAGGCAGGATGGGGAGTTTTGCGGAGGTAAATCTCAACGCTGGCCCAGCTGGGACTCGAATCTGGGAACTGCAGATTATGAGCCTGGTGCACTACCGACCTTCTTGTGATCTGGTCATTTAGCCCATTGTGTGCAAAAACAGTGCCGCTAAGAGGTAAAACAACACTTTCCTCCTCCTCCCCCCCCCTACAGACACACGCGTCGAAAACATTTCGTCTCTGCAAGTAATAAAGCCTGTGAAGTTAATTAGTTTGTTCGTTTTTTTTTCAGTTATTACAGCACATTGTAAGTGATCGATTATATAAGTCGACATAGGAACAAGTACTCGAAATAACCTACATGAGCAGAAACATCATTTCACAGCTCACAGCAACATCTCATCGACTGTCGAATTCATTCGAAAGCCCCGGAGTATTCTGGATTCTTTGACAACCATCAACAATCCGTTCGCAGAGAGCTTGTGTATTAGGAACCGGGGTAGCGTAAACATCAGCCTTAACGTGTCGTCATAAAAAGAAATCCAGTGGATTTAAATCGGAAGAGTGTGCAGGCTTAGCATTTGGTCTACCTGTACTAATCCAATGGGCACGATAGGTAAGATTAATATCACTAAGAGTGGTGTGATTTTGTCCAACATTTGCATACATCTACTATGCGGTGAAACATGCAAATGATACACATTTTAAACATGCAAATGATACATATTTTAAACATGCAAATGATACGTATTTTAAACTTGCAAATGATGCATATTTCAAACATGCAAATGACGCATATTTCAAACATGAAAATGACGCATCGTACCTTTTGACAGGCTACGTTATTTCCACTTTAAAAATATGCTATAACCAGAAAGGAATCTTTTCTGGCCCAATGTTCATAAGAATATTTTTCATCACTATGCGCAGTACAACACGTTCCCAAAACTTTATTGATGTTTCCAAAATTGACTGACATTTTGAGAACACCTTGTATACTGATATCCAAGAAGATTGGTGCACCTACGAATTTACTCCGGATTAAAAAATAAAAATAAAAAACCCCTCAGGCAGCTGCTTGCCATAGAGGTCTGATAGGAGACTGTCAATTTATGCACCATAGTAGAAAGTTTGTGAGGATGGCGGGACCTCAGTAGAAAAACGACACTAACGTCCATGCCTTATCCGGGGCTCGAACCCAGGTCCCTTAGATCAGTAGCCAAGAGCCCTAACCACTCTTTGGGGTAAAAAAAATAACTTTTTTAGATGGGACAATACATTGACGCTCTATTTTTGTGCACGTATTTTGGGGAAGATAAATAAAAGTTATGACTTTTTTATGAAACATATTTAATTATTACACTTATTTATCAAAAAAACACTTATTTAACAAAATAAATGTTCTGAAAACACTTATTTTGTTGCATAATTGCTTAAAAATTATGCGCAAAAATCTCTATAAAAGCAAACTTCCGTCTTCAGCGTTCGATCTCATCATCATCTTACATTTACCAGTTGTAATTTTTTATTAAAATCCTTCAAAATGTTTGGTTTCTTTTGATGAAGATTTGATTGCTAAAAAAATTGAATCGCCATCATCCTTCGTAGCTCTGGTCTTTGTTTGCCTAGTTCGTTTCCTTGTTTCCTTTGCACTCACGCTCACTAAAATAAATGTTATGAACCTTTTTTTCCCTTTCATTACTGAAACTCTTTTTGGTAACCCATTGTCGTTGAAACAATTCTGATGACGCTTTGAACTCAACAGATCATTCTTTTCGAGCTTCAAGGAATGAAGTGTCGAAGTAACAGATGACGGTCAGCTCACGAGAGCCGTCGAGAGAAGAAACGTGGCCACCCACCTCCTGCTCCTCAGCTCTCGAGGGAATGGCGCGAGACATTGCCTCGTGGCTGATGCTCGACAGTAAACGACCACAGCTAGGAGCGCAGTAAAAGAGTTGTAATACTAATGAATATTTGTTGCCGAAACATTAAACAGCTGGAACTCTGCCCGAGCAGCGCTGCGCCACCCGCTGAGCCACAGGGTGGAGCTCGTCTTACCTGCTCCATAAGCCGGTGGGTGGGGGAGGTGGAATGGCTGACCCTACGATGCGCTGTAAGCCGACGGAGGGGGGGGGGCGCACGATCCATCATATTCCAGATGAGATTTCAGTCGCACGGCAGGCACGTGAACGAAACGCAGCAACAGATGTGCGCGTGATTTCAATGCAATGTATACGCAGATGGGGGAGGAGCTTAATTTATTGTGGAAATGGATACTTTCACTTCTCCCCACCCGCCCGCACTTAGTATGCGAGGCTAAACATCCACGTTGTACGGCAAAGGTTAACATCTACTGCTCTGTGTCAAAGTGCTAAAGACGTCGAGCTAGCACCAAGCACCTGGATGTGAGTGCAGGGCGTAGCAAAGGACGAGGTTTGGGAGGGGAGAGAACGAAAATTTACCAACTCGGAAATAAAATTTTGACAACTTTGAAAATAAGAGTGCACTTCGAATTTTGCCAACTCCCCAAAATTTTGCCAAGTTGTCCAAATTTTGCTAACTCGCTTCTATTTTATTAAGTGACTTCGAATTTTTCCAATTGTTCTAGTTTTGTGTCATTTTTCTGCTGAGGTCCTGCCAACCTCTCAGATCTTCTACTATGGCATATAAACTGACAGGCTCCTGTCAGACCTCTGTGGCAAGCAGCTGCTTGAGGGGGTATTTATTTATTATTATATTAGTTTTTGCCACGTTTCCTTGATTTTGACAACTACACTAGATTCTACCAAACTGTCTAGATTTTGCTAACCTCCCTTATTTTACAAAAAAGAAAAGAATTTTCACAACTCACCTGGATTTTACAAATTCACTTCGAATTTTTCCAAGTCCGATTTACTTTGGGAGGAGCCTTCCCCCATCCCGTCACCCCCATAGCTACACCCCTATGTGAGTGTTTTCAATGAAACAGAAAAGTTGCTTCAAGGAAGTTTTCTCTTCCTTTCCAGTTGCTATCCCGATACCATACTCACGCACATTCGCTTTCTTTCAAAACCTTTTCGCGTATTGATTCTTTAAAACAAAAGGCAGAGCTTTACAATTTATTTGGCACCGATTCTTCATTCCAAATAGTTCCAATAGTAGTCTTAACAGTTTCCGTTCTCATTTGCCGTGTCTCATGATTGAAACGTATTAAGGACTGAGCGTTTCGGTGAACCATGGGTGCAAATCAAATTTGGGACCCTCTATGTTAACAGATGCAATAAATATTATCACTGGCGCAACCCAAGAGAGGAGATTAACCTCCCTCTTTGGAAAAAATTTCCCGAGGGGAGGTTATTTTTAAGAAATTATTAGTTTATCAATTTACGTTAACAAAGTTTTTTAATCACCATTTCCTAAAATCCTTGCTAATTGTCTACTGTATATCACCAATATCTATTAAGTTAAAATTACTTTTTAGGTTATATATGGATAAATGCAAGTTAATTTAGCAAATAAAATATAATTATATAAAACAAACACGGTGTAAGAATACTAAGGTGATTGATAAATCTGTGCGTTTTATCTTCTACTTGAGGAATGATTATTGCAATATAAAAAACGAACCTTACTCAGGGAAAATGTAAACCATCATTTTCAATAGGTCGTAGCCATCTCTCCGCAAGCTATTCGATTACTCTTCGATGCCGTGCCTTGTCCTTGGAGGTGAAAAACTCCCGACATCTGTTTTTGACTTACTGAAATATTTGAAACCGCCTATTTCGAAGGGAATGAGACATGGAGGCGGTAGTCGGAAGGATACAGACCATACGGTGGGTGAGGAAGAAGCTCAAATGGCAGTTCTCGAAGTCTTTCTTTGGTGCTGTGTGCGGTTTTGCGTTGTCTTGTTGCTGATGTCTCTTTTCAAATCCTGGGTAGCGTTCAAGCATCACAGAGTGCATGCGCACCAGTTGTGCTGAGTAGAGTTTGTCTTTGATGGCACGTCCATCAGAAACCAGTTCGAAGTGCACTACACCCTCAAAATTCCACCACGCACACATTTCCTTCGTTTTGAATCGTTCCCCCTTTGGGACAGGAAGTGCGAACTGGTCTAGGTCAAGTCATTGCTTTTGGTGTTCAGATCGTTGAAAAGATCCAGTCTTCATCTCATGTAACAATTCGCTTGATGAAATAGTATTCACGTGGATTAGCCAGAATTTCAAGCAGACTTTGATACGACAGTTTGCTTGTTCGGTATTCAGTCCGTGTGGAACACTTTAGCAGCTCCTAGCTACCTTACCGATACTTTGCAGATACCGCACTGTAGTTGCTTATGAGCATTAAGTTCGGACGACAGCCTGCGAGTTATTGTTGATGGATCGACTTCAACAGCATGGTGCAGAGTGTTGTGATCTACCGATGTTGGCCGTCCCGATCACGGTACCCTTTGAACTTCTTGAACCAAGATTGAGTAGCACAAATCGAAACTGCCCCATAGTGGATTTAGAGGTTCAGGAGCCCTAAGTGGAACAACATTTAAGAGCCCTATGAATTTTTGAAAAAGAAATAGTTGTAAATTTACAGAATGCTTTTGGGGCCCTCAGTAGCACTAAGAGGCCACATAGTCCGCTTATCGGTAAATCCGCCTCTGCACTGCCCCCTCACCTTCCACTTCGCATATTTCTCGAACAAGTTTCGGTAGCTTTTAACCTTTTTTTCAAGTAATGACGTAAAATTTCAGGAATTTTAACGCTTAACTCGCTCATTTTACAATGTTTCTATAACGATACTTGTAGTAGTTAGTACTGGCGCACTGGACTTTATACTTTCCCTTTAGTATTACGTTCAGAGGTATGAAAATGCAACACTCTGAATGTTGCCGTACACATTTTGCATGGCGAAAAACGCACAGGCTTATGAATCACGCAAGTATTTTTTCTTCTTGCTTCTAATTCTATTTTATAGTGCCAACAAAAATTGACCCGGGGCAGTGGCATAGGAAAGGGAAAGCTCAGGGGGCTCGAGCCCCTAACTCTATATTGATCTTTTTTTTTTCAACCTCACTTAAAAGAATTAAAGAAATGTACGTTTTTAAATGAAATTAAATTTATTATCAAAATTTATTAAATATAATTTTTTTCTTTAATTTACAATAGTAACTTAATTTTTTCAATATAATTTCAGGTAATGATAACTTTAGCATAATGAATATTTCTATTATTTTATTTACCTTTTATATTATTTACGATTTTGAACGAAAATTGCGAAATGCATCAAGCAGTTATTTTAACTAAAGATAATTTAAATCATAGAAAATGTTTATGGAAAATAAAGAAAGTACATCTATCATCTGATTTATACGGTACTCGATTGATATGATTTCGGTTTTACACTCAATGAATCAGTTTCGTTACACTCAACACCGAGTTTCGTTTTACACGATTATAGACTCAGTGTTATAAATATAAAAAAATAAATACCCCTCAAGCAGCTGCTTGCCACAGAGGTCTGACAGGAGCCTGTCAGTTTATATACCAGAGTAAAAGGTCTGAGAGGATGGCAGGACCTCAGCAGAAAAACAACATACACATACATGCCTTACCCGGGGCTCGAACCCAGGTCCCTTAGATCAGTTGCCAAAGGCGCTAACCATTAGATTTCTTACATATGCAACTATAATGCATATTTGAAGTAGCAGCGGCGTATCGTCAAGGGAGATTATTAGACTGTTATCCCAGAGGAAAAATCAACGAAAGAATTTTAGTATACCTTCAAGAGTTTTACAATACCTTCAAGAGGAGACCATTAAGTGCATGGAGTGGCCAGCTCGATCTCCCGACCTAAATCCGATTGAGCATGTGTGGGATGCTCTGGGAAGACGTATTGCTGCCCTCAACATGCCACCTGAAGCAAAGGGGGAGCATATTATTGCTTTAAAGGAACAATGGTCGTTACTCCCTGCTGAGCTGATTCACAACATCATAAACAGCATGGGACATCGCTGTCGTGCCTTAATTGCTGTAAGGGGTAATCACACTCCTTATTAAAGAACTTTGCTCATTGCATTCTGACACCTCATTTTTGGACAAAAAATGTTTCTAGTGTAAAATATTTTATGCCATTCTGAAACTAGCATTATAATTCACGTTTTCGTCAAATTTCATTAAAATCATTCATATAATTTTTTGCTTATCATAATCGTTCTGAGTTTTCCTTAATTTATGGAAACCAGTGTTGGAAAAGTGTCCGGACACTTCCATGTTATGTGAGTGGAAAGCCACTTTCAAAGCTCCCTTAAAAATACTTCAATAGATTAAACTCTTCTAACAATTTATTCACTAACATAAATTAAATATTTGAAGTTGTATGATGATTTTTTAAGATTTCATCAATTTGGAGGCAATGTGAAAGTGTCGTCTGCTGTTAAATGGTTCCACTGCAATGACTCTTTAAATATTGATCGAAGATTGTTGAAAATTGACACTGTCACATTACCTCCAAATTGATGAAATCTTAAAAATTCGTCACACAAACTTCAGATATTTAATTTATGTCAGTGAACAAATTGTTACAAGAGTTGTGTTTTATCTATTGAAGTATTTTTTCACAAGTGTCAAAAGTTGAAGATAAATGCTTCGACTTCCATTCATTCTTTAAATATTAAACGAATATTGCAGGAACTATATTTAGAGAGATTTGAGTGACATCTATAATAACAGTTTTTGCGTAAAAAGTTTAGTTTCAATGTTAGGGAGCTTTGAAAGTGGTTTTCCATTCACATAACATGGAAGTGTTCGGATACGTTTTTCAACAAAGAGTATATATGCACAAGGTATTTCTCAAAATCGTGCAATCCCCAAACCGAATATATCGAAATTGGGATTTTGTAGAGCAATTATACTTTATAATATTTAAATACGTGAAATATTAATTACTCTTAATTAAGCAATTGCAATAACTAACATCTTCGATTTAAAGAGGCAATCGAAAAACAGCAAATTTCACAATCAAGTAATTAATTGCTCTTCGATATCTGTTGCTGAAATTAAGTAAATTAAGCATTATATATTGTTATATATTATATTATTATATTATAATTATATATTGTTATACAAACTTCCTAAAAGTCTCTGTGATTTTTTTTTTCAAACTGTGAATCAGTAAAATCCAAAACGGACATTCCTTGTATTCGTTATTCCTCTGGCTTTAATGCATTCCCTCAGCCTCTTTACGAAGTGATATTAAAATAAACATAGAAATAAATATGGGAATTTTTGGACACTATATATTCAACTAAAAATAGAAGTAGGCAGATATCCTAGATGAAATTGTTACAACACAAAATCACAAATTCGGCATCTTTCGGATTTTGGGATTGCAGTTTTTTAAATTTTTCCAGATTTTGAACTATATACACACATAGGCACATATATGTAAATTGCATATTATCTATTTACAGCAAAAGGTACATAATATCATAAAACGTCGTAAAGTTCAATATGAAAAAGCATAAATCAGGCAGTTTTATATATTAACTAAAAACCACATCAGCGAACCACACAGGCGCCTAAGATTCTATGTAGTGTAATTTTTAAATCAAAAGTTCTCTGGTTTCTTCAAACCATAATATAATGATTTTTTTTAACGCTACATTTAACAATAACTGACATATAACGGATATTCTCTGCTATGCTTACTATGTTTTTCAAAGGTGTGGGGTGAGATTTTCGTATGAAAGGTCTGCTCTTATATTATTTTGATGGCTCGATATCATATGCCCTGCCACAAAAATATCTTTTACAGATCTATTGAGTAATGAGGTCTAAGTGAAGAAATATGATTTCACATTAACCCATATGCTAGATTTAATCAATTGTTCAGGAAGTAAGAAACTTTAAAATGTCAGCTAGTCAAGTTTCTGGAGAATAAACTCATTCAAATCTTGAAACGGATGCCGAAAGAACATTCCGTTACTAACGTGTGGTAACAAATTCTTGGAAACAATTTGAAGAAAAGCTTCATTGATTATTGAATAGAAAAATTAAAAGGGGAATAAAAATCGAATTCATATTTTATTTCGAGTATTATTTTTCAAAATCGCCGGATTTTCGACAATTTCGGAGTACTATATTATTGTTCAAGAGCAGAGTTTAATCACTAAAACATTTGTCGCTGTGATCACTTTGGTAATGATCATAAACTGTAAAAGGCATTCGCTCACGCTGATAAGTTCATTATTCCGATCAGAATTTCATAAAATTCCTGTAGGCAATCGTGATTTCCTCGAAAGTAATCGTTCTAATGCCCATAATGAAATATAATTGTTGAAGAATTTCTCTCTTGTCAGCAAATCATCTGCCTATTTCATCATTTGATCACGAGATCTAATTTCCCTCAGAGGAATGGACTCGTGTCAATCGTCGTCTTGGGAAGGAGCTTCAGTGTCGTGTCAAGAGCTCATTAAATTGTCTTCCCAAGGGCCAAGCCATCAATTAAGCCAAGTTGCAAGTCGTACAGAAACGTTACACTCGTATGGAATCGAAAAACGATTTCAGAGCAGGGGGAAATCTAAACCGTGATGATGCCCACCCAATTTTTTTGTAGCAAATGATCGATAACAGTAAACAAAAATGGTGACAGAGAGGAGTTTCGTAACTGAGGTAAGAGGAGATTGACAACAGTTCTATTTTGACTGATTGACTGCCACGAGTAGTACTGCTTTGTTAGAGACATTTTTAGCATTTTGGATGTATTTAGTATAAATTACAAAATTCACTTTCCCGGTATTTCTTTTTTGTGGTCTCTTCTGAACCTTTCACAGCCGACAAAAGCTTTCTTGCAAAATATGCAAAAAGAGTGATCAAAGTTAATGACTCAGGTAAAAATGATTCGATTGTCCTCAAACTTTACACGGTAATTACTTCTTAATAGTACTTCACATATGTAAAAACTATGGTAATATAGGATATTTATTAACTAATTATTATATAAACTTCAAGCGCTAATGCTACTCAATAAGAAAATTTTAAGGATAATTTTTCTAAACTGAATTAGTGAAAAATTACATGTCCAATCCACTAACATTTAGCATACTAATTGTCGATATATGTGTATATCCGTAATATAATTAAAAATGATGGATATGCACTTGATACTCTTACAACTGAACTCTGAGCACTAATGCTAATCAAATGGAAATTTTTGAGCAGAATCTTCCTCAAAGAATAATTGAAACCTTAAACATCCGATCATAGTGAAATTTCCTCTGACAATTGTTCACGTATCAATCCGTTAACGTATTTGAAAATGGCGATTGATAAATGAATAAAATTGATAACAAAGCTAAACGCTGGTTAAAGTAAACATAAGCATATTTGTACGCATCGCAAAATCAAACCAGCCCTTTTACAGGCATAGTTCGCATAGTACATGTTAATCCCCAAGTGGTTGTGTTTCTAGAGCAATATACACTGAGATGCCAGTTTATTAGGTACCCTACCTTGTAGCGTGTTGCGACTCCTTTGGCTTCAGAACATCCCGAATTCGTCGGAGCATGGAACTTACAATATTCTGGATGTGCAGGAACATTGTACCATGTGAAAATGATTTGTGTCCCACAGTTGCTGCAAATTGGACGGCGACACAGTCTCGCTGCGAATAGCCCTTACCACCTCAACTCAAAGATAGTCGGTAAGGTTTAGATTTGGGGATTGAAGAATGTGTGAAATCAATGAAGCAAGGAAAACTCGTTGGCACGTTTCATTCAACCATTCGGTGACGATACGTGCTTTGTGAGAAGAGTGCCTAAAGGCCTCATAAAGAGGGGGAGACCTAGGATGCGGTTGGCAGACATTGTCAAACAGGACCTTGTTAGAATTGGTGTGCAGTGGCCGTATACAGCTGATGTAGCTCAGAACAGATATGCTTGGAGAACTAAATTACATAGTCTGGTTGGACCTCCGTAGCCCATGGCTGCTTGAGGATGATGATGCATTATCAGGCTGATCGTGTCCATCTGAGTGAGGATAAACTATAGTCTTAAAGGGATGAATTTGGTCAGCAACGATGTTCAAATACGCCGTGGCGTTCAGATCTCCTTCGATGGGTATCAGCGGGCACGGAAGGGGAGGGCTGCCAGATTAGTGTGGCCTACTGATCTGGACAACTATGACTACTTTTCTTTTTTTTCTACCCTGCTGAGGAGTGGTCAACCACACAGGGTCCTGGTGCTGACCATATAAACCTACTGGACTGGACAGATATATGGCTCTGAGCTTGATTATGGATCCTGATTTTGCTGCACTGGTAGGCTTCTGTGGAGGGAAAATCATCCGCTGTGTTTTCTGTTTGTTTGTGGGTTGACAGCCCCAAGTGAATAGATTCACAGGATATGTTTATCAGCTGGTGGATAATCCTGAGCAGAAGTCATCGCAGGCACCTGAACTCTTTGCTTCTATTGGCATCGTCAAATTCTACATTGGAGGAAGTCTTCCAGTGTTTTTAGTGTCTCTTTAGTAGTGGGGGAACGTAGTGGGTCTTCCAGTGTCTCTTTAGTAGTGGGGGAACGTAGTGGGTCTTCCAGTGTCTCTTTAGTAGTGGGGGAACGGGTCTTTGCCCCATGTCTGCGATTAGGGGGCTGTTTGATATTGTCGGTATTCCCTCTTTCAATAAACATAGTTTCTTTAAACATCCCACTAACCATTTTCTCTCCATAGGAAGTTGGAATGTGAGGACTCTGCACAGAGCTTTTTCTCTTGATGTCCTCACACAAGAATTCAACCATTATAATTTAGATATTATCGGCTTGCAAGAGACCAGATGGACAGACAAAGGTCAGATTCTTAAAAAAAATCTTAAATTTTTCTTTTCAGGAAGGGACGACAATAAACATCACCAAGGTGTGGGTCTGCTTCTCAGCAGACACGCTAGTGATGCTCTTCTAAGATATGAGTGCATTAATGAAAGGTTTCTTACAGCAGAATTTCAGACAAGCGTTAAAGACTTGAATGTTATCTGCTGTTATGCCCCCACTGAGGATGCCGATGAGGATGACAAGGATAGGTTTTATGAACAACTTCAGGATATTTTGAATTCTGTCAAGAAAGGAAATATTACCCTTGTTCTTGGTGACTTCAATGCCAAAGTTGGTACTGACTCTGACCTTTGGGGAGGAGTAATAGGCCCTTTTGGTATTGGTAGCTGCAATGGCAATGGGCAACGTCTCCTACAGGTAAGTAAACTCAATGGATTCAGAATACCTAACACTTATTACAAACACCGCGACATACATAAGTATACATGGGTTTCATCTGATGGGCTGCATAAGAATATGATTGATTACATATTAATTAACAGCAAATGGGCTAGTTCTGTTAGGAATACCAGGGCATATAGGGGAGCTGAAATTGGATCTGACCATTACCTTGTTCAAAGTGTGTTGCAACTTAAACTTAAAAAGTGTTGTGCTAGGGTTAAAAAATTTACTTTTAATACTGAAGCTCTGAAAGATCCAGTTATAGCCAAAGCTTACCATGATAGGTTACTTAGTCATTATGATAATCATGGTTTGCTTACTACTGAAGTTGAGGAAGAATGGGATCATTTTAAACAGGCTTTTTTGGATACTAACAGTACTCTTTTAGGAAAAAAGGAGCAGAAGAGGCAAAATTATCTGAGTGATAAGGCACTTGAGCTTATTTCGGAAAGACAGAACTGCAGGAATGCCCTTAATCAATACCCTACTAGTCCTAATAGAAAGCATTACAGAGACCTTAATAAACTTGTAAAGGATCAGTTAGCTGCTGATAAGAATCTTTGGCTTGATGGTTTGGCTGACAAAGCCGAGGAAACAGTTAGACAGCACAACAGCAGAGAGCTGTACCAGATAATCAATGTTTTGTGTGGTAGAAAACGGACAGGCATACAAGGATTGAAGGATAAACAAGGTAAGGTTATAGAAGGGGAGGATTCTGTCATGGCTAGGTGGGCTGAGCATTTCAGTGATGTTCTAAACAATGTAGTTAGTTCTACTCCCATTGTTTGCAATGATGATAGATGCATTGGTGACTTTAATGTTGGCCCTATAACACAATCTGAAGTTATTTTGGCTGTTTCTAAACTTAAACTTCATAAATCCCCAGTGGTAGATGAAATTACTACGGAAATGCTTAGAGCTGGGAATGTTTCGGTTACCACTTGGATGACTGAAATTCTGAATATTTTTTATGATAAAGGCATGGTTCCTAAGGATTTTACCAGAGCTATTGTTATCCCTATTTTCAAAAAAGGTGATCGCAGTTCTGGTGATAACTATAGGGGTATCAGCCTACTCTCTGTTCCAGATAAAGTTCTTTCCATGATTGTGCTTAATAGAATTAAGAATCTGGTTGACAGTCAATTGCGTGATGAGCAATGTGGATTCAGAAGTGGTAGGGGATGAGTGGATCAGATATTTTCACTTAGGCAGATTCTTGAGAAATGTTTAGAGTTTCAGAAACCTTTGGTTGCTAGCTTTGTTGATTTCAAAAAGGCTTTCGACTCTGTTGATCGTCATAATTTGTGGTTGATTGTGAGATCATATGGTACACCAGACAAGTTAGTTAACATTATGAAAGCTCTCTATAATAACACTGAGTCGTGTGTGAGAGTTGGTAAGGCTTGTAGCAATTGGTTAGCATTACTTCTGGTGTTCGACAAGGGTGGAACAACAAGGTTCGACTTGGTGTTCGACAAGGAAACTAGATGCTTTTGATTCCAGATGCTTACGCAGTATCTTGGGCATTAGGTGGTTCAACTTTGTAACTAATGATGAGATTAGGGAAAGGAGTTTGCAACCTCCTTCAAGCAGCATATTGTGCAGAGAGAGACTCCGTTGATTTGGCCATGTTGCCCGTATGAATAATTATAGATTGGCGAATAGGATTATGAACAGTGTGCCTAAAGGCCTCAGAAAGAAGGGGAGACCTAGGGTGCGGTGGGCAGACAATGTCAAACAGGACCTTGTTAGAATTGGTGTGCAGTGGCCATATGCAGTAGATGTAGCTCAGGATAGACTTGCTTGGAGAACTAAATTGCCACGTCTGGTTGGACCTCCGTAGCCCATGGCTGCTTGAGGAGATGATGATGATGAATGTATGTATGCCACAAAAATTATTCCTCACACCATCACACCGTCACCACCGGCCTGTACTGTTGATATCAGACAAAAACTTGTGCAAAATTTTGATCCTTGTATCAGCATGATTCCAAAGAAACCTTCATTTGTACGGCCAGGCTACCTTTTTCCAGTCCTGAATGGTCCCAGTGTCGATGCTCCTGCACCCTCAAATTTAGCCAATCACGCTAACCACTCGAGACACGAAAGCGTGTCCATCTGGACACGCGCTTTCGCGTCTGGAGTGAGTGCAGTCTCCACTTTAATTTAAAAAATGTTGTGCCAAGGGGTGAAAAAGTTACCTTTAACACTGAAGCCCTGAAAGACCCAGTTATACGCGCTTTCGCTGACAACATCGGCACTCGACATGGTCGGCGACTCTGTGGTGATCACCTCGCTGTTGCAAGCACTTTCCTAGTTGGGTGGAGAAGTATAAAAGCATAAACATGTGTTTGTGTTGCGTGGTAAACCTAACTAAAGATCATTCATTTAATCAGATAATGAACTTATTGACTCAGGTTTATGAGCAACAATAAAAAAACATTTAATGGAAACATATAAAAGTACAACCTGAGAACAAATAATCTTAAAAATCAAATCATTGATATTATTTTAAAAGAACATGAAATTAAAATAGAACTGAATAATTTATCGAACCTATTTTAATCAGGTATTCACTGAATGGTGAACCCAATTCTCTGAGATGATGCACGGAAAAAGGCAAAGCCTAGCACTTTTCGTGGTGCAGATCGTTAGTACCTTTCAAAAGAGATACTCTCTTGTGGAAAGGAACGGAAGGGAGAGCTGGCAGATCAGTGTGGCCTACTGATGGGGACTACTATGACTAATTTTCTTTATTTTACACTGCTTAGGAGTGGTCAACTGCACAGAGTTCTGTTGTGACCATATATATATATACCAACCTCAATGGAACAATGGCTTTGAGTTTGATTATGGACCCTGAATTTGCTGCACTAGGGGGCTTCTATTGAGGAAAAAGTTTCCCCTGTGTTTTCTGTTTGTCAGTTGACAATCCCAAGTGAATAGGATACCTTTAATCAGCTGGTGGATAATCCTGAGCCGAAGTCATCGCAGATACCTGAATTCTTGCTTCTATAGGCACGTCAAACCTACATTGGAGGAAGTCTTCCAGTGTAGATGGCTTTAGCCTTTAGTAGTGGATCATGTCTTTGTCCCGTGCCTGCTATTAGGGGGCTGTTGATATTGTTGCAACTTTCTCTCTCAATAAAAGTGATTTGTTTAAACATCCCTGTGATGTTGCTTCTTCGTTTGTTTGTCTATTGGGACCACTTAGGAATGTCCCCTCGGTTCGATCGCAATAAGCGACGGGTGAAAGAGTTTTTCAGATCAAAAATCAAAGATTTTATCACAATTGAAGGGACTCGATACTGAGGCTCCTTCCCAATAAATTGGTTCAACTTAGTCCTTGGTAAAACAATAAATATCCTTTATTGATATAAACTACATTGACTGATGAGGAAAAACACACTCGTCACTCATTTACTATGAATTACAAAACCAGCTTACTATCCCCGTTCAGCTGTTTTCCTGAGAGCCTACGTACCGCTAATACCAGTCGGCACTCACCAGCTTTTCAATTTTATGTCTGCACGCTTTCGAAACTCGACCGGCTCTGACCTTCTCGTCGTTGCCAACCCTTTCTCTTTCTCTCTCTGCCTGACCATCTGGGGTGTCCGCGAGCAGTGGGGTGACCTCCGTCCCCTCTGGGCACTGTTACTTCAATTAACTTTCCAGATGCCGGGACAGAGGGCCTCCCACGTAGCATAAGCCTTGTTGGTGAAATCCAAAATAAATATACACAGCCTGAACAAAAAAAATCTAAAAAGGCCTCTAGCCTGACACCTCCCTGCCAGAAGTCAGTAGTTAGTCCTGTTAACTGCTGACTAAAAAGTCAAGTTGAATGCTGAAAATCAGAGTTCATTTTCGCGTTAATCTTAGAGTTCAATGCCACAAAATTCAGAGTTCTAAGTTGCTTTAGGAATTCTATAAATTCTCTGCGAATTGGCACCTCTTTTACACATCTATGTACAATACACTTAAATATAAAATAACTCCTAGGTATATACTGGTGCACTGAGCCTAAATATTGTCTTTTTTTCTTCAAACAAAAAAAAAACCTTGCGACTGAAGTAGTTGACCGAGAGTAAACAGTTTATAAATTAATTCTATCACTAATAACTCTCTTTGACGAAGGTATGCTGTACAGGCGGTGTTCATTCGTTCACAGGTGACATCCCAGGTGAAAGGCTATGCACACCTTTCGTGACTACCTAGATATCACCTTCCCGTACGTACCCTCTGACTCTATAGGCTGAAAGTCGTCGACTTTGGCGTCGGCCTGACCCATTGTTACCTCCAATTGTCATGTTCGCTCCCTCCCCTGCATAATTTTGATCCTCGTAGACATCGAGTCTGACAGATTGCTGCACATGTTTGGGCTGGGAGATAGGACGGCATTGATTGGACGGTCTCCATGGAGCATACATTTCCCTTTTTCTAACTGGAATTTCTCTACCTCTTTCATAGTAGCTTCCTCTATTGGCCCACGGCTCGTGGATTTTCCTCCTGGGGTTACCAGTTACAGGCCTTCTCTCCTTCTTTCTAATTAACTTACCATATGCTTCTACACTCAGAAGTACCTCCTTCCGCAGCTTTGCTACTACTGCGCATAGCACTTTAATTTCTCCGCCACTCACAGTGCTATTGTCTGTACCATCAATCAAACTTAAAGGCAGCTCTTTTACCTCTGCCCTTATGGCATCACCAAACGGCCCATGCAACAACAGATGGTCTTTTACCGGGTGCTTTTCTTCGTTCAGCATCCCCTTTCTGATTACTGCCAGGTCTTCCCCCGAATCCACGACTGCTCTAGCTGTCTTGCCGCCACCTCTGATTTGAACCTCTTTATAATCTACTGGGATACGCAGCTTTCCCTGTTCCATTACTCGTCTGCTTGGACTTTAGTTTTGAATGTGTCGTAACCCTTCTTATAGTTGCCTCACAAACATCTTTAGAATTTTGATCCAAGGTGCTAACTTGGTACACCTGAGTTCGGCTCTCACGGTCCCCAGTTCTCAGTGGGCAATCTCTCATCAAATGTTGATCGGATCTACATTTATGGCACCTCCTTACCTTTGGGACATTTCTATATTCAGCTAAATTAACTGCCGGTTGATACCTTCTGCTCGAATAATTTCTCGCTGAGTCTATCCTCTGCTGGGGGGAAACAACACGTTCTGCATATTGTCTATGCCTTACCTCTTTAAAAGTTAGGACCTCTTCCGTTTCGTTTACCCTGGCTAGATGTATTTCTGCCCACGTGGCTATTTCGTCTGCTTTTGCCCATGACTCCGCCTCTTTCTGTATTACGTAAGCATGAGTGTCATGAGGAAGGCTATCACGTAACTTATCTGACACTATCAGGTCCAGAAGCTCCTCAAATTTTGTCACCTTCCTACTGCGGACGTAGTAATCCCAGCTATTTCTGAGCCTTGAGGCTAATTGATTATATGACTCATTCGGTTCTTTCGTGATAGTTTCAAACTTTCTCATGTACGCAGAGGGAGTGAGCTTAAACTCTTTTAATACAGCCTCTTTAACTTTCTTATAATTAGCAAAATCCTCTGCACTTAATTTTCGAAAAACGTGATTTGCATATTTACCATCTAAAAAAGAAATGATGACTTTGCCTTGAAACTCCTCTGGTACTTCATATATCTTAAAACCCCTTTCTGCTGTCTCAAAGAGATTTATCACTTCTTCTGGGTTTTTAGGGCTTCCAGCTAACATATTTCCCAATAATTTTATATAATTAGCCAGCCGCGCATCTGCTGGATTACTAGAAACTGCCACCGTTCGCACATCACCCCTCTCCTCGTTTGCATTCCTCATTTGCAATTCCAGCATTCTATACTCATGCTCTCTCTCCTTTTCCCTTTCTCTTTCTGCCGCCTCTCTCTCCTTTTCCCTTTCTGTTGCCTCTCTCTCCTTTTCCCTTTCTGCTGCCTTTCTCTCCTTTTCCTTTTCTGCCGCCTCTCTCTCCTTTTCCCTTTCCGCCGCCTCTCTCTCCTTTTCCCTTTCTGCTGCCTCTCTCTCTTCCCTTCTCAGCTGCATCTCTAACCTCATCCTCTCTAATTCAAAATCATCTCCAATCCTTTCTTTAGCTCTCTGCTTTCTGGTCCCGCTCTGCAACATATCCGTATCGTTCTCATTTCCATAATCCCTCAACCCTCTCATGTCTTCCACAGCATCAGACTCTCTGTCTATTGTCACCTCCTCGCTTCCCCGGTCACTCCCTGAATAACCCACCTGCGCGCTATCCCTCTCTGTGACTGTGTAGCCTCGGTTTAACTCATCCCTTTCCCTATCGCGACCACTCCTAAGCTCCATTTTAGCTCGTACAGGCCTCTGCCGTATCTAACTACTCGCCCCTAGATTAAGAGGATACTTACCTCCGATGTGATGACAGGAACGAACCGCCTCGTCAGTCTGCCACCTGAAGCACACAGTCGGAACACTCTTGGTAGTATCAGCCTTGCGCTGGTCAGCTCTCAGTGGATGTTGAACTTTTCCGTCACCTTCACAGCTTTTTCCACAGTTCGAACGTGATGCACGATTCTTCAGGTACCTTCACAGCTATTCTATCGCCTGAAGCACACCGCAGGACACTCTTGGCAGTATCAGCCTTGTTCTGGTCAGCTCACAATGGATGTCGGAACTCTTCCGTCCCCTTCACCGCTACTTTCACCTCTGTTGCGTACTGGCGGCTGCGCCACTTTGTGATGTTGCTTCTTCGTTTGTTTGTCTATTGGGACCACTTAGGAATGTCCCCTCAGTTCGATCGCAATACGCGACGGGTGAAAGAGTTTTTCAGATCAAAAATCAAAGATTTTATCACAATTGAAAGAACTTGATACTGAGGCTCCTTCCCAATAAATTGGTTCAACTTAGTCCTAGGTAAAACAATAACTATCCTTTATTGATATAAACTACATTGACTGATGAGGAAAAACACACTCGTCACTCATTTACTATGAATTACAAAACCAGCTTACTATCCCCATTCAGCTGTTTTCCCGAGAGCCTACGTACCGCTAATACCAATCGGCACTCACCAGCTTTTCAATTTTATGTCTGCACGCTTTCGAAACTCGACCGGCTCTGACCTTCTCGTCGTTGCCAACCCTTTCTCTTTCTCTCTCTACCTGACCATCTGGGGCGTCCGCGAGCAGTGGGGTGACCTCCGTCCCCTCTGGGCACTGTTACTTCAATTAACTTTCCAGATGCCGGGACAGAGGGCCTCCCACGTAGCATAAGCCTTGTTGGTAAAATCCAAAATAAATATACACAGCCTGAACAAAAAAAATCTAAAAAGGCCTCTAGTCTGACAATCCCACTAACCATTTTCTCTCCATAGGTTATTGGAATGTAAGGAATCTGCATAGCAGTTATTCTCTTAATGTCCTCACATAAGAATTCCACCGTTATAACCTCGATATTCTCGGCTTGCCAGAGACCAGATGGGAGAAGAAGGTTAGATGTTTAATAATAATCTTAAATTTCCGTTTTCGGGGGAGGAAAATGGAAAGCATCTTCAAGGCGTAGTTTTTCTTCTCAGCAGACACGCTAGTGTTGGTCTTCTAGGATATGAATGCATTAATGAAAGGTAGCTAAATTTAAAGCAATCATCAGACTTGATTATGGCAAAATTTAAAATAATCATCAGGCTTGATCACAGCAAATTTTAAAACAATCATCAGACTTGAATGCTATCTATTGTTATTCCCCCATTGAGGACACCGATGAAAATGAGACATATAGGTTTTACGGACAACTTCAGGATATTTTAAATTCTATCAAGAAAGGATGTATCACCCTTATTCTAGGCAATCTCAATGCTAACTTTGGTACTGACTCTGACCCTTGGGGAGGGGTTATAAGTCCCTTTAGTATTGGAAGCTGCAATGACAATGAGATATTCTCCAACAGGTAAGTAAACTTAATGTTTTGAGAATAATTGACACTTATTACAAATGCTGTACCTTCGCCGAGTGGTTAGCGTGTTTGGCTACTGAACCAAGGGGCCTGAGTTCGAGCCCCGGGTAGTACATGGCTGTTGTTTTTCTGCTGATTTACCGCCGTCCACACGGGCCTTCTACTATGGCGTATTAAACTAGCAGGCTCCTCTCACGTCCTGTGGCAAGCAACTGCTTGTGAGATTATTTACTATTATTAATTGCAAATACCACGACACATATAAGCAAACGTTGGTTTCACTAGATGGGCTACATAAGGTAAATTATAAACAGCAAATGTGCTAGTTCTGTAGGAATACCAGGTTAGCAATAACAAGTGTTGTGCTAAGGTTAAAAAAGTTACCTTTAATTCTAAAGCTTTGAAAGATCCAGTTATAACTAAAGTATATTATGATAGGTTACCTAGTCATTATGAGAGTCATGATTTACTTACTACATAAGTTGAGGAAGAATGGTACAATTTTTTGTTTGACGATGCCTATTTAAACAAGCTTTTCCTGAAACTAGCAGAACTCTTTTAAGTAAAGTGGAGCAGAAAAGGTAATATCATTTCAGTGATAAGGCACTGGAGCTTATTTTGGAAACAAAGAACTGCAAGAATATCCTTAATAAACACCATAGTAGTCATAATAGAAAGCATTACATACAGCTTAATAAACGTGTAAAACATCAGTTAGCAGCTGATAAGAATTTTTGGCTTGATAACTTTGTTGACAAAGCCGAGGGAGCAGTTATACTTCACAATAGCAGAGAGGTATACCAGATAGTTAATGTTTCGTGTGGTAGAAAACGGACAGGTAAACAGATATTGAAGGATAAACATAGTAAGGTTATTGAAAGAGATATTTCTGGCATGGCTAGATGGATTGAGCATTTCAGTGATATTCTAAATAATGTGGTTAGTTCTACTTCCATTTATTATAATGATGATAGATGCATTTCTGGCTTTAATGTTGGTCCTATAGCACAGTCTGAAGTCATTTTGGCTATTTCTAAACTTAAACTACATAAATCCGAGAGGTAGATGGAATTATTACTGAAATGCTTAGAGTTGGGAATGTTTCCGTTACCACATGGATGATTGAAATTTTTAATATCTTTTATGATAAATGAATGGTTCCTAAGGATTTAACTACAGCTATTATTATCCCTATTTTTAAAAAAGGTGATCGCAGTTCTTGTGATAACTATAAGGGTATCAGCCTACTTTCTGTTCCAGGTAAAGTACTTTGCATGATTGTGCTTAATAGAATTAAGAATCTAGTTGACAGGCAATTGCGTGATGAGCAATGTGGATTCAGAAGTGATATCTTTTCACTCAGGCAAGACTCTTGAAAAATGTTTAGAGTTTCAGAAACATTTTGTTAGTAGCTTTGAGGATTTCAAAAAGGCTTTTGACTCTGTTGATAGCCATTATGAGATTGTAAGGCCTACCTGACAAGTTAGTTAACATAATGAAAGCTTTCTATAATAACACTGAGTCGTGAGTGAGAGTTGGCAAGGCTTGTAGCAATTGATTTTATATTGCTTCTGGTGTTCGATAAGGGTACAATTTGTCACCTTTTCCCTTTAGTTTGGTTATTGACTATGTTTTCCGAAATTCACTGCAAGGGAAGCATTTTGTGCTTAAACAGTCTAAAGATCTGAAAATTTCGGAAAAGATGATGCTGATGATTTAGTCCTCTTGGCAAATGATGTTGATGAACTCATTCATTAGAACTGTTGATGAGACTGGTAGTGAAGTAGGTTTGGTGATAAACAGAGAGAAAACTAAAGTGAAGAAAATTGGCCAGGCAGGCTGTGGTTCAGTTAATCTGAATGGTTGCACCCTTCAGCAAATATGTCAGTTAAATTATCGTGGGAGCTAAGTAGTTTGTTCACAACGCACAGTAGTCCCTTTACACAGTGCTTTCCCCCCTACGACGTCACCACCTGAACTTTGACCCCTATGCCACAATCGTCCACGTTGCCTTCTCAGATTGAACTTTGACCCCCTATGTCGCAATCGACCGGAAATTGGCCCGTGTTGGTCAACGTTGCCTTCTGAACTTTGACCCCATATGTCGCAATAACCCGGAAATTGACCCCTATGGCACTCCTTATTAATATTCATATTTGACTCCCCCTTATTAAAGTTTCCTCCCCCTTTTAACCCCTGGTGCCATCTGGCGCCTATGAGGAACACTATTTCCCCCCCCCCCAAAAAAAAACCTTATTTTAACTCTAATTTTAAGCCCTTCTTCTCGAATAGTCTCGAATTTTCTTTATTTCAGACCCCCCAATGGTTGACTTATATTTTAAACCCTCCACTTGCAGACCCCCTGGTTAACCTATATTTTAAGCCCTACCTATATTTAAGCCCCCTCCTTCTCTCGGACCGGGTGATGAAAACCAGCTTCAGAATAATTGCACAGAAAAGGATGATACAGGTCTCAATTATAAAAACACCACCAAAAAGACCCACCATGGTTGACCTATATTTTAAACCCTACCTATATTTTAAGCCTTGGATTTTGCAGACCCCCTGGTTAACATATATTTTAAGCCCTACCTATATTCTAAACCCACTCCTTCCCTCGGATTGCAAGTCTCAGAATAATTCCACAGAAAACGATGATACAGTATTTATTCCCCAGTAATTAAAACCCTTTCTATTAAAAGTTACCTCTATTAAAAATCTTTTGCTATTCATTTTGCCAGGACTGCTAAACGATTACTTTTTATTAAAACTCCTTTGGGATTCATTTTTTCCAATCCTGTTAATCGATCCCTAGTAATTAAACACTCCCACTCACCTTTATTAAAAATCATCCAGCGCTCGAAATAAATCAGTTTTCTGTTGATGCGTTTAATCGGTGAAAAAAAATCATTCCATCGCTAGCGTGATTCGGTACCTCCACGTTACCTTTGGGAAAAAGCCTCATCGGATCCAGGGAAATTGTACGATACGTGTTGACATCCTTCAGATCGCTTATCAGCGGGTAGCAACAGCACTTTAGCCACATCGACCGGAAATTGGCCCTGTGTCGCAACTGTCCACGTTGCCTTCTCAGATTGAGACCCCAATATCGCAATCGACCGGAAATTAATCTGTGTTGCAATCGTCCACGTTGCCTTCTCAGATTGAACTTTGACCCTTATGTCGCAACCGACCATATTTTAAGTCCTCTTCATAGACCCCCTGGTTGACCTATATTTTAAGTCCTCTTCATAGACCCCCTGGTTGACCTATATTTTAAGTCCTCTTCATAGACCCCCTGGTTGACCTATATTTTAAGCCCCCTTCTCGAATAGTCTCTATTTTAGACCCCACCTATATTTTAAGCTCCCCTTCTCCAATAGTCTCGATTTCCCCCTGATTAACCCATATTTTAAGCCCACCCCTCTTCATAGACACCCCCTGGTTGACCCACCTATATTTTAAGCCTTCCCCTCTTTAAAGCAAATCAGTTTTTGCGCGTTTAATCGCGCTCGGCTATGACTTGTTGCTAGATGATGTGGTTTAGATGTGTCTCAAACGGGTATAGCCATATAAATCACGTATCTCTTTATTAAGCTTGAATTTTATATTTCAGATATTAACCTAGGTTTTTTATTATCCTAAGTTTTTTTTACAACCTTCGTATTCTTTATAACTAGCTTTTTTCAGCGTATTTCTTATAATGAACTCCGTGACTAGGACAAATCTACAGTTTTAAAAGTCTGTCCCACAAAAAAAATAACAATGGGCAAAAAATTAATAAAAGGAAAAAAATTCTGATTTTATTCGTCATGATGTAAAAATGAATAATATGGTGACCTATAACTTTAGTACGTCTCCTGTATTTAAAAAAAAAAAATTTGCTTCCAACGCCGTATTTGAAATCGTTACCTCTGCACCAAGAGCAGGAGCGTAATTGCGCTCAGGTATGCCTTGTACCTGATGATGTGGATTAGATGTGTCTCAAACGGGGTATAGCCCATCGTTATAAATTACGTATCTCTTTATTACAGCTTGAGTTTTATATTTCATATATTAAACTAGGTTTTTTATTTTCCTACGTTTTTTTTACAGTCTTCGTATTCCTTATAACTAGCTTTTCCTACGTATTTCTTATAATGAACCCCGATAGTCCTTTCATATTAATATACGTAATTTTTAACCATCGTATTTTAAATCCATTTCAGTAACACTTATTTCTTTTAACTCCGTTACTGCAGGTTGTCCAATTTTTAGTAGAAGGACTATTCTACAGTAAGACTGTACCTCAGAAAATGTCATTGGGTAAAAAAATTTAATAAAATGGAAAAGCCTATTCCTTCTTATGTGTGATATGGTGACCTGTTTGGGTGTCATAAAAGTCCCGCTTTAGAACAAGCGTTCGGTACCGGACCACTTTTTAATGGCAACGAGGGTGTTGCAATTTTTTACCCGTATTTTGCGAGTTCGACCTTTCATCGTACATTTTGCAACAAGCAGGATGTGCCAAGGTCACTTTCTTAACGGGTGATTGGAGACAGATCTGTTGCTATCCGCTCGACAATATTTGCTACCGATAAAACGATTTCCTTCATTAAAAATAGAAACTAATTAAATAATGGGGTATCACTGGAAAACACTGGGAAGAACACAAACTGATTTCGTGCTAAAACATCTCCAGATTTCAGCTTACTTGAAAAACTATTGTTAGAAATGAACCAGTGACTTGAATCACTCAACTTCCATAAGAATACACAATTATGGTACAGTGTCGGGAAGAAATATGTTTCAACGAAATTCAATTGCATGTATTACGATCAGAAAAATAATTTAGCGGACAAAGTTTAAAATAGTTATTAAATGGTACCTTACAGTGCAAGTGCGCTTCAGGCGAAAAGCCTCTCCTTCGAACACTGCACCCCGTTTTTCCGAAGTAACTGTTCACAAGTCTTCCTACATCATCCCTAAACAGAGAATCGGATTCAGTGTGCAAGAAGATCAAGACCTCATTTGAAGGAGCACATAGTGGATACTGTACTCTATAGTGAAATGAACATTGGCAAATATATCCCTCTTGCGGAACCTAGTATCCTTACTCCAAGAGAATTACTAGCAAAAACGTGCTATTGTTAATGTATGTAATTCCGACAAAAAATGTTTTGTCTGTTTTAGCCACTTTGTATCCTGCAATAGGAAACACTGAACACCTTAACAACTATATACATTAAGAAGAAAACACATCTGGCCTAATTTTTCCTTTAACAATAAATCAAATATCTAAATTCGAAAAAATTAACATTTCTGTCTGGATACGAGAAAGAGATGTTCCCACTCTACATCACACCATTCAGATTTAAAGCGCACGCAAATCTCCGACTCTTATCAGATGATGAAAAACAGCATTATTGTTCCATTAAGAATTTGTTTCTATGAAATTCAAAGGGAAAATGCTGTTTTCCATATTATAGGGAATGCAATTAATACCGATTCCTTGCAGATGGCTGTCCTTTAGGTTATGAAATAATCTTATAAGAACGCTTAAAATTGAGATGACACAAATTAGCTCCTCGGAGAAGCGCTAGGGGGGTAGAAGCCTATACCCGTGTAATGAAAATATTCATTCGACATAAAAAACCTACGCCAATATCGCGTACACTGACGTGCTCCTCTTAGTTTATGTGTTTGGTGGCAGGTACTGATCCCTGTTATGTTTACACAGCTCCTGCCTTCATACCTGAAGATGACAAATACTAGAGTTGATAACCTACAATGTACCATTTTGGAAGGCATACGAGGAGGAATTTCGGTGATATGCAGACAACAAGCATTTAGAATGAAAAAATTGTTTGCAAGTTTGCTTTACTTTCATACAAACCTGAAAAGAGATGAAATGGATAGTACTTTACCCATGATACACCATGTGACTATGTCGTTAAATCAAATTACATGCATAAACGAAAATTAGAAAAACAACGAAATGGTTGGTGAATTCAATGAGAATCACTAAAATGTAAAGAGTGTTGGAATATCTGTAAATGCACACACATTTCAGTGGATAGGTGAATATTTTCACAATTCTTTGGAAGTGGAAGGCACAATAACTGTAAAACATACTGTGACGAGAGAGAAAGTATAAAAATATAGTGAGATGGTTGTAAAAAATCGCTTCAAAACAGAAAATTGCAACGCAAATGCTGTAAGATAGAAAAAAACGACTATTCGACGGTTATTCCAAGCCGCTATCTCATGCTCTTTTCAGATTTCCTGGTTCTATAGTTCCCTGGTACGTAGCGCATAAGTGTGGGTGTAATTGGCTATTTTTCGTTGCAAACACAAGTTGTTTTCACTATTAGTTATTTTTCCTGCATGAGAATACACATTTCTATACTACATTGCGTACACACGGATGGACGAATATCACAAAATACTTTGCATGTAGAAAACATCAGCAAAGAACCACAGAAGTTTGGAAATTTAAAATCTGAAAACTCAGTGTTTATAAGAAAACAATAATATTTTCAGTATTTCCATGAAAAGTTGGGTCCCAGAATAGATCCGCTAGACCTAACTTTGCATTCTCTGACTTCAACCACCGATAAAACGTAATGTAAACTCTCTCGTCAGTTATCCCAAGCCACTATCTCTTTTCCGAGTTTCTGGTCCCCTCGGTACGTTTGAATAAGCGCATAAGTGTGGCTGAAAATGGCTATTTTTCGCTGCAAACACAGGTTTTTCGACAAAGATAGGGTGTTTCATTACAATCTAACACGGGATTTCATGTGTGTTTAGTTATTTTTCCTGCATGAGAATATTTCTAATCTGTCTCATAGACAGCAGGTTAGTTACTTCGGATCTAACAAAGCCAAGGTTTGAGATCCATAGTAAGACATGAACGTTGTTTTCCTACCAAGATCCCGACATCCTCTCACCCCCTTCTACTGGGTCGTATGAAAAAATCCTGTAACTGTTACGACAATTAGCTGCGTGAAGGCGTATTTATTTTTAAAGCAAAGACACACTAATTTCGGACTCGCTAGCTAGAGAACGATATATTAACTTGCTAAAGTTTGATTTTAACGATCAGATAGTGTATACATCACCACTTTTTTAGTTCATACTAATATCTTCTACCTTTTAAAGGAAATATTGTCTCATTATAAGCGATTTCATACAAAGAGATACGCACTCTATGCTTCACATTTAAATCTATAGAGATAACGATCACTGCCCATGGAACACATCTGTGAAA
Source organism: Ryuthela nishihirai (assembly GCA_038380435.1). Taxonomy (NCBI): domain Eukaryota; kingdom Metazoa; phylum Arthropoda; class Arachnida; order Araneae; family Heptathelidae; genus Ryuthela; species Ryuthela nishihirai. The sequence continues at coordinate 3,558,316 of JAWZYU010000029.1, read as the reverse complement.
AAACACGCTACGATTGGGTTTGAGAAAGATTTTTAGCCCATGGGGGTGCTGCACTGCAAGAAGGCACATTATCTTTGATATCAGAACCTATGTGAAAGTTATACTGTTTGGGTTTGAGAAAGATTCTTTAGTTCACGGGGCACCGCATGAATAAGTGCATAAGTGTGGGTGAAGATGGCTATTTTTCGCTGCAAACACAAGTTTTTCGACAAAGATAGGGTGTTTCATAATCTAACACGGGATTTCATGTTTGTTTAGTTATTTTTCCTGCATGAAAATATTTCTAATCTATCTCATAGACAGCAGGTTAGTTACTTCTGAACTAACAAAGCCAAGGTCTGAGATCCATAGTAAGACATGAACGTTTGTGTTGTTTTCCAACCAAGATCCCGATATCCTCTCACATGAAATATTACTGTACTAGGATCTAGAAAAATCACTATCCATTACATTAATTTTTTTTTTATTATATTCATGTATTTCACCCCATTTTCTTGTCAAGAGCTAAAATTATTTGATGAATGAACGACAAATTATCTTCAAATGCAGTGGACGCATGACAGAATAACCTCAAAGTAAGTTCCAATAGCTGAAAAAACAACTGTAAAAAATTTGATAAATACACACCGGGAAAGATAGAATTGCTTTCAAAAACATTAAAATACCCTAAATGTGTGGCTGAATCTCCTCCAAATATCTCCAGCACACTTTTAAAGGAAATATTGTCTCATAATAAGCGATTTCATACAAAGAGATACACACTCTATGCTTCACATTTAAATCTATAGAGATAACGATCACTACCCATGGAACACATCTGTGAATAAACACGCTACGATTGGGTTTGAGAAAGATTTTTAGCCCGTGGGGGTGCTGCACTGCAGGAAAGCACGTTATCTTTGATATCAGAACCTACGTGAAAGTTATACTGTTTGGGTTTGAGAAAGATTCTTTAGTTCACAGGGCACAACATTACACTAAAGCACATTGTCTTGTACGTATGTCTATCTGTATGTCTGTTTTTCTCTCTCTCTGTATGTGTTTGTGTCTATGTGTAAATATGTATGTCACTACGAAATGTGTGTACGTGTAGATGTGTGCATATATGTCAAGATGTAACTGTGTCTGCATGTTTGTTTCTCTCTAGATGTAACTGTGTCTGCATGTTTGTTTCTCTCTAGATGTAACTGTGTCTGCATGTTTGTTTCTCTCTAGATGTGTGTGTGTGTTTCAATGAATCGAGTATGTGTGCGTATGTGAGTGTGTGTATGTTCATGTATGTTAATATGTTTCTTTATATGTATATGTTTTCGTGCGTAAGTGTTAAGATGTCTGTGTGCACATAGTCGTTTCTCTGTACGTGTATACGTCTTCATGTTTGTCTCTCTCTCTCTCTCTGTGTGTGTGTTAAAGTGTCTGTATGTGTTTCATCTTTATGTGTATGTGTGTGTGTTCACATGCAAGAATAAACATATTGTCTTATGGACACTTGTTTGCTACAGAAGAAGCTAACAATTTAAAACGAGACTAGTGGTTATGCAAATATTTCATGTGTGCATATGTGAGTGTGTGTATGTTCATGTATGTTAATATGTTTCTTTATATGTATATGTTTTCCTGCGTATGTGTTAAGATGTCTGTGTGCACATAGTCGTTTCTCTGTATTTGTACACGTCTTCATGTTTGTCTCTCTCTCTGTGTGTGTTAAAGTGTCTGTATGTGTTTCATCTTTATGTGTATGTGTGTGTGTGTTCACATGCAAGAATAAACATATTGTCTTACGGACACTTGCTTGCTACAGAAGAAGCTAACAATTTAAAACGAGACTAGTGGTTATGCAAAATATTTCATTACAGATCTCAACTTGAATACTCATATATCAGGAGATGTAAGGATTTTTCTTCAGCACGTTCGAATATTTTTTGAACACGACTGTCTTACGTTAAGTTTCCTGTCAGATGTCTCGTAACGAACAAAGCGTGTGTGTGTGCGTGTGTGTTGTGTGCGTGTGTGTGATTTGCTAATACAGAAGAGGATATTCAACCGAGAATATTTCAAACTTAGAATAATACAACATCATGATGCATTAAGAACGAAGTGGAGGGATACTAATAGCTGAAACATGACCTGAAGCGATCGAAATCCTGTTGTTTCGCGCAAGGGGACGAAGGGTGATAAAACGTAATACTACTGAAAAAATCCAGTTGTTTCAAAAAAGAGGCCTCTTTTTTGAAAAAAAGATTTTTTGACAACAAGAAGGATTTTTTGAGACAAGGACACACACACACACAGAGAGAGAGAGACAAACATGAAGACGTATACACATACAGAGAAACGACTATGTGCACACAGACAACTTAACACATACGCACGAAAACATATACATATAAAGAAACATATTAACATACATGAACAAACACACACTCACATACGCACACATACACGATTCACTGAAACACACACACACATCTAAAGAGAAACAAGTATGCAGACACAGTTACATCTTGACATATATGCACACATCTACACGTACACACATTTCGTAGTAACATACATATTTAGACATAGACACAAACACAGAGAGAGAGAGAGAAAAACAGACATACAGACAGACATACGTACAAGACAATGTGCTTTAGTGTAATGCTGTGCCCTGTGAACTAAAGAATCTTTCTCAAACCCAAACAGTATAACTTTCACGTAGGTTCTGATATCAAAGATAATGTGCTTTCCTGCAGTGCAGCACCCCCACGGGCTAAAAATCTTTCTCAAACCCTATCATAGCGTGTTTATTCACAGATGTGTTCCATGGGTAGTGATCGTTATCTCTATAGATTTAAATGTGAAGCATAGAGTGCGTATCTCTTTGTATGAAATCGCTTATAATGAGATAATATTTCCTTTAAAAGGTAGAAGATATTAGTATGAACTAAAAAAGTGGTGATGTATACACTATCTGATCGTTAAAATCAAACTTTAGCAAGTTAATATATCGTTCTCTAGCTAGCGAGTCCGAAATTAGTGTGTCTTTGCTTTAAAAATAAATACGCCTTCACGCAGCTAATTTTCGTAACAGTTACAGGTTTTTTTCATACGACCCAGTAGAAGGGGGTGAGAGGATGTCGGGATCTTGGTAGGAAAACAACGTTCATGTCTTACTATGGATCTCAAACCTTGGCTTGTTAGATCCGAAGTAACTAACCTGCTGTCTATGAGATAGATTAGAAATATTCTCATGCAGGAAAAATAACTAAACACACATGAAATCCCGTGTTAGATTGTAGTGAAACACCCTATCTTTGTCGAAAAACTTGTGTTTGCAGCGAAAAATAGCCATTTTCAGCCACACTTATGCGCTTATTCAAACGTACCGAGGGGACCAGAAACTCTGAAAATAGATAGTGGCTTGGGAAAACCGACGAGAGAGCTTACATTACGTTTTATCGGTGGTTGAAGTCAGAGAATGCAAAGTTAGGTCTAGCGGATCGATTCTGGGACCCAACTTTTGATGGAAATGCTGAAAAAAGTATTGTTTTCTTATAAACACTGAGTTTTCAGATATTAAATTTCCAAACTTCTGTGGTTCTTTGCTGATGTTTTCTACATGCAAAGTATTTTGTGATATTCGTCCATCCGTGTGTACGCAATGTAGTATAGAAATGTGTATTCTCATGCAGGAAAAATAACTAATAGTGAAAACAACTTGTGTTTGCAACGAAAAATAGCCAACTACACACACACTTATGCGCTACGTACCAGGGAACTATAGAACCAGGAAATCTGAAAAGAGCTTGAGATAGCGGCTTGGAATAACCGACGAATAGTCGTTTTTTTTCTATCTTACAGTATTTGCGTCGTAATTTTCTGTTTTGAAGCGATTTTTTACAACCATCTCACTATATTTTTATAATTTCTCTCTCGTCACAGTATGTTTTACAGTTATTGTGCCTTCCACTTCCAAAGAATTGTGAAAATATTCACCTATCCACTGAAATGTGTGTGCATTTACAGATTTTCCAACACTCTTTACATTTTAGTGATTCTCATTGAATTCACAAACCATTTCGTTGTTTTTCTAATTTTCGTTTATGCATGTAATTTGATTTAACGACCTAGTCACATGGTGTATCATGGGTAAAGTACTACCCATTTCATCTCTTTTCAGGTTTGTATGACAGTAAAGCAAACTTGCAAACAATTTTTTCATTCTAAATGCTTGTTGTCTACATATCACCGAAATTCCTCCTCGTATGCCTTCCAAAATGGTACATTGTAGGTTATCAACTCTAGTATTTGTCATCTTCAGGTATGAAGGCAGGAGCTGTGTAAACATAACAGGGATCAGTATCTGCCACCAAACACATCAGCTAAGAGGAGCACGTCAGTGTACGCGATATTGGCGTAGGTTTTTTATGTCGAATGAATATTTTCATTACACGGGTATAGGCTTCTACCCCCCTAGCGCTTCTCCGAGGAGCTAATTTGTGTCATCTCAATTTTAAGCGTTCTAATAAGATTATTTCATAACCTAAAGGACAGCCATCTGCAAGGAATCGGTATTAATTGCATTCCCTATAATATGGAAAACAGCATTTTCCCTTTGAATTTCATAGAAACAAATTCTTAATGGAACAATAATGCTGCTTTTCATCGTCTGATAAGAGTAGGAGATTTGCGTGCGCTTTAAATCTGAATGGTGTGATGCAGAGTGGGAACATCTCTTTCTCGTATCCAGACAGAAACGTTAATTTTTTCGAATTTAGATATTTGATTTATTGTTAAACGGAAAATTAGGCCAGATGTGTTTTCTTCTAAATGTATATAGTTGTTAAGGTGTTCAGTGTTTCCTATTGCAGGATACAAAGTGACTAAAACAGACAAAACATTTTTTGTCGGAATTACATACATTAACAATAGCACGTTTTTACTAGTAATTCTCTTGGAGTAGGGATATAACTAGGTCCCGCAAGAGGGATATATTTGCCAATGTTCATTTCACTATGGAGTACAGTATCCACTATGTGCTCCTTCAAATGAGGTCTTGATCTTCTTGCACACTGAATCCGATTCTCTGTTTAGGGATGATGTAGGAAGACTTGTGACACAGTTACTTCGGAAAAACGGGGTGCAGTTTTCGAAGGGGAGGCTTTTCGCCTGAAGCGCACTTGCACTGTAAGGTACCATTTAATAACTATTTTAAACTTTGTCCGCTAAATTATTTTTCTGATCGTAATACATGCAATTGAATTTCGTTGAAACATATTTCTTCCCGACACTGTATCATAATTGTGTATTATTATGGAATTTGAGTGATTCAAGTCACTGGTTCATTTCTAACAATAGTTTTTCAAATAAGCTGAAATCTGTAGATGTTTTAGCACGAAATCAGTTTGTGTTCTTCCCAGTGTTTTCCAGTGATACCCCATTATTTAATTAGTTTCTATTTTTAATGAAGGAAATCGTTTTATCAGTAGCAAATATTGTCGAGCGGATAGCAACAGATCTGTCTGCAATCACCCGTTAAGAAAGTGACCTTGTCACATCCTGCTTGTTGCGAAATGTACGATGAAAGGTCGAGCTCGCAAAATACGGGTAAAAGAATTCCAACACCCTCGTTGCCATTAAAACGTGATCCGGTACCGAACGCTTGTTCTAAAGCGGGACTTTTATGACACCCAAACAGGTCACCATATCACACATAAGGAGGAATACGTTTTTCCTTTTTATTAATTTTTTTTACCCAATGACATTTTCTGAGGTACAGTCTTACTGTAGAATAGTCCTTCTATTAAAAATTGGATAACCAGCAGTAACGGAGTTAAAAGAAATAAGTGTTACTGAAACGGACTTAAAATACGACGGTTAAAAAATACGTATATTAATATGAAAGGACTATCGAGGTTCATTATAAGAAATACGTAGGAAAAGCTAGTTATAAAGAATACGAAGGTTGTAAAAAAACGTAGGAAAATAAAAAACCTAGTTTAATATCTGAAATATAAAACTCAAGCTGTAATAAAGAGATACGTAATTTATAACGATGGGCTATACCCGGTTTGAGACACATGTAAGCCACATCATCACGTTCAAGGCATAGCTGAGAGCAATTACGCTCCTGCTATTGGCACAGAGGTAACGATTTCAAATACGGCGTTGGAAGCAATTTTTTTTTTTTAAATACAGGAGACGTTCTAAAGTTATAGGTCACCATATTATTCATTTTTACATCATGACGAATAAAATCAGAATATTTTTCCTTTTATTATTTTTTTGCCCATTGTTATTTTTTTTTTGTGGGACAGACTTTTAAAACTGCAGATTTGTCCTAGTCACGGAGTTCATTATAAGAAATACGCTGAAAAAAAGCTAGTTATAAAGAATACGAAGGTTGTAAAAAAAACGTAGGTTAATAAAAAACCTAGGTTAATATCTGAAATATAAAATTCAAGTTTAATAAAGAGATGCGTGATTTATATGGCTATACCCGTTTGAGACACATCTAAACCACATCAAGCAACAAGGCATAGCCGAGCGCGATGAGCTCCAGCCATCGGCACTGAGGTAGCGGTTCAAATATGGCGTGGTAAGCAGATTTTTTTTTTTTAAATACAGAAGACGTTCTAAAAATAGTATGGATGATACCGATTAAACGCGCAAAAACTGATTTGCTTTAAAGAGGGGAGGGCTTAAAATATAGGTGGGTCAACCAGGGGGTGTCTATGAAGAGGGGTGGGCTGAAAATATGGGTTAATCAGGGGGAAATCGAGACTATTCGAGAAGGGGAGCTTAAAATATAGGTGGGGTCTGAAATCAAGAAAAATCGAGACTACTCGAGAAGGGGGCTTAAAATATAGGTCAACCAGGGGGTCTATGAAGAGGACTTAAAATATGGTCGGTTGCGATATAAGGGTCAAAGTTCAATCTGAGAAGGCAACGTGGACGATTGCAACACAGGTTAATTTCCGGTCGATTGCGACATTGGGGTCTCAATCTGAGAAGGCAACGTGGACAGTTGCGACACAGGGCCAATTTCCGGTCGATGTGGCGAAAGTGCTGTTGCTACCCGCTGATAAGCGATCTGAAGGATGTCAACACGTATCGTACAATTTCCCTGGATCCGATGAGGCTGTTTCCCAAAATTAACGTGGAGGTACCGAATCACGCTAGCGATGGAATGAGTTTTTTTTTACCGATTAAACGCATCTACAGAAAACTGATTTATTTCGAGCGCTGGATGATTTTTAATAAAGGTGAGTGAGAGTGTTTAATTTCTAGGGGATTGATTAACAGGATTGGAAAAAATAAATCCCAAAGGAGTTTTAATAAAAGGTAATCGTTTAGCAGTCCTGGCAAAATGAATAGCAAAAGATTTTTAATAGAGGTAACTTTTAATGGAAAGGGTTTTGATTACTAGGGAATAAATACTGTATCATCCTTTTCTGTGGAATTATTCTGAGACTTGCAATCCGAGGGAAGGAGTGGGTTTAGAATATAGGTAGGGCTTAAAATATATGTCAACCAGGGGGTCTGCAAAATCCAGGGCTTAGAATATAGGTAGGGTTTAAAATATAGGTCAACCATGGTGGGTCTTTTTGGAGGTGTTTTTACAATTGAGACTTGTATCATCCTTTTCTGTGCAATTATTTTGAGGCTTGCATCAGCCGGTCCGAGGGAAGGAGGGGGCTTAAAATATAGGTAGGGTTTAAAATATAGGTCTTCAAGTGGAGGGTTTAAAGTATAAGTCAACCTTTGGGGGGTCTGAAATAAAGAAAAATCCAGACTATTCGAGAATGAGGGCTTAAAATTAGAGTTAAAATAATGTTTTTTTTGGGGGGGGGAAATAGTCTTCCTCATAGGCGCCAGATGGCACCAGGGTTAAAAGGGGGAGAAAATTTTAATAAGGGGGAGTCAAATATGAATATTAATAAGGAGTGTCATAGGGGTCAATATCCGGGTTATTGCGACATATGGGGTCAAATTTCAGAAGGCAACGTGGACCAACAGGGACCAATTTCCGGTCGATTTCGACATAGGGGCTCAAAGTTGAATCTGAGAAGGCAACGTGGACGATTGTGGCATAGTGGTCAAAGTCCAGGTGGTGACATCATAGGGAGGGAAAGCACTGTGCAAAGGGATACGGTGGGTTGTGAACAAACTACTGAGCTATGTAACAGATACTGGTGATATGCAGCATAAGATAACCAGAAGAATGGGGATAAATTGTGGGACTTTTAAGTATCTATGGAGAGTGTGGAGTAATAGGCTTATATACCTAAAGACTAAAATTATACTGTATAATAGTTTGATTCTTTCTAGAGTCAGTTATGGTAGTGAAACTTGGACGCTTTATAAACAAGATAACAGGAAACTTGATGCTTTTGATTCTAGATGCTTACGCAGTATCTTGGGCATTAATTGGTTGAACTTTGTAAGTAATGATGAGGTTAGGCAAAGGAGTCGTCAACCTCCTTTGAGCAGCATATTGACTCCGTTGGTTTCGACATGTTTCCCATATGGATAATTTTAGATAAGCGAATATGGTTATAAATAATGTGCCTAAAGGCCTCAGAAATAGGGCAGACCTAGGATGAGGTGGGCAGACAGTGTCGAAAAGGGCCTTGTTAGAATTGGTGTGAAGAGGCCAGATGCAGGCTCAGGACAGATATGCTTGGAGAACTAAATTGCACAATTGGTTGAACCTCCATACATAACCCATGGCTGCTTGAGAATGGTGATGAAAGTTTAACTCTGGCAACTTTCGAATAAAAGGAAGGATAATTAAGCATAGCCTTTTTAGTGTATCATTCTGAGTTCGTCTAGCAGCTGGAATCAGGTTGCCGTCAGGGGACTCTTCGTTACTGCAGCGTAGGGTGGGAGTCATCTCCTTATGGCGTCTACAGGGAAGAGAGCTACTAAGAACTGGAGCTGATATACGGACATACTGTCGGCTGACCTTCATCACAAGGTCGATCACAAGGTCAGCCGTCTGCTGGGGACGGCTGTAGTAATTGCCTTGCAGTTGGGGGAAGGGAAAGTAGCTGTATTACCCATTCAGCAGACTCAGTTTACAGGTGTGGAATTTGCTCTCCACTGGTCATGCGATCAGAAATCATAAACAGGGTCAGAAGTCATTCATTGGAACTGTTTAATTGCTCAGGGCAGGTCAAGACAGGTGCCTCACTGATTTCAAGCTATCTGGAATGTTTCTCCCAATCAATCTGGGCAGAGCATCTGATCTCCCTCGTGCTACCACCATCTAAACATTCTGCCTCTCCGCTCCCTACAAAATATCAGATCTATCTAAAATCCTTCTGACCCTTCTTGGTATATGGTATGTTCCTTTCCCCGTTATTTTCCACGAATATGTGCTATGTGCAGGACCATCTGTAGACGAACTTAAGAATTGTAAATTCCACCCACGGGGTTTGTCTCTGCTCATTGATATACTGTTCATCGCCGTCTGGGAGAAAGGGATTTATCGTTGGTGAGTATCAGTTGTGGATACTGTTGATACTGTTCATACGATAAATGTTGTTTAGCTCTTATTTCTGCAGCTGGCTATAGGTACCATTTTGTGGCAGGAATTTCCATGTGAAATCGCATTTATTCTCACCAATCGACAATTGAGTGTCTGACCTTACACTGTAAGAGGCTAAATTTGGTTCTGGTTGTCGTTTTGTCTCCGAGGAGCCGGAGTGCTGTGTTGTTTATTGGAAGGGTTCACTGGGTGCGAAAAATGACCACTTTTTGTACTCCATGTTTGGGCTTTCGGCTGCAGCTGTGGATTCTTTGTCCTTCTCTCTTTTAGCGAAACTAATGTGGCACCCTGTTTGTCTGTTCTCTCTGTATTGATAAAAATCTCAATTAACCCTTTCAGGACCATAAGGTTTCTAAGAGTAAATATTAGTATGTAACTGTTTATTTTAGTTTGTTTAAAGGTAAAATAAATAAAAATCATAAGAAAAATACATAACAATGTGTAGTTTTTTTGGAATTTTATGGGAAATATTTTTCCCAATGGACTATAAAGGTAACACAAATTATAGTTAGGCTTATTATGCAATGTCTTTTATTTATTGGTTTATTAGAACAAAGTGTTAACTAAAATAATGCAAAATTATGAAATAAAATTACTATACAAAATGATGTGCTAATTATGATATTCTGCGAAACAATTTCTTTTGGTAGTGAGGCAAAGATGCACCTAGTACATATATTATGCACATAGTACATATATTATGAGTCCTGACAGTTCTGTTTTTGTTTTCTAAACGTTCCCGTTTACGTAATTGCGTTCGGCATACGTTCTATTTTGACGTTCTGTATAAAAATGCAGATAAGGTTATAATTAAATACGACAATCACAAATTTTAAAATGGGAAAAATGTTTCCCTTAGTCGTGAAAGGGTTAAGCGAGAAATAAAAAGGAATCATGTCTGATGAAAATCAGAGCATAATAGCTGTTGTAGCCCATTCGCACAAGGTGCGACATATGGTAAGTTTGGAGATGATCCACTGCACACCAATGTTTAATTCTGCTTCATTTGCCTGGTTGTTGCCTGTCTGTTCACTTGCACTATTTTCGCCAATCCCCTTTGACACCTCTGATCCACAAGCTGTTTTTGTCCACAGGATCGACGATTACTGATACTTGTTTGCACCATTCTCAGTAAAACCTTGAAACGGTTGTACGTGAAAAGCCCAGGATGACGGCCGTTTGGGAGATGCTAGAACCAGCACGCCTAGCACCAATTATCATGCCATGTTCAAAGTCGCTCAGGTCGCTCGTTTTGCCCAATCTGACATTCAATCCAACTCTAACTGATGCTCGAAGAGCTGGTCTGCCAGTTTTATACGGCACACACCCGGTGACGTGACGTATTACGTGTCGGAATGAATCATTTATGTGACGAGGGGTGGCGTACCTAATAAGCTACCATCTCAGTGTATTTTAAATAAACAAAGGAATTGTAAACGTTCTTATGAAATATAACTGTAGAAATTTAATTTCAAAATTTCACACTTTTGATGCTCATTGTTTGAGCTGCAAGTTATCTTTGTCTCTTGTGCTTACTCTTCTTTATCAAGTGAACAAGTTAAGAAAGAGTTCTATTGTCTCCGGCCATGATTTCCTGTTTCTTTTGGGGTTGCTTAGGAAACGAAGAAATAATAGGATCGAAAGTGAAGGCCGTGAAGAATTTTCGTACTTCAAATTGCCCATAATTATTTTTACGTCCTTATTTCCCGCTTCTTGAGCCTCCTCCGGGTTGCCCAATTGGCAATAGCTCTTCCGTTATTACTGGCGAATAGTATATTAAAATTGTTTGGGGGATATTAAGAATGTTGTTTTAAGTTGGTCTGGCAGAATGTGCAACCTTCTCACGCAATATATTGAGAAAATGATGTTATTGTACATATTTGACGTTGTTTGCCATTGCGTTATCCCTACTGTCAAATTTGTTCACAGATATGACGAAATCTGTCACGTTTTGTTCTTTAACCAAAAAAAGGGCAAGTATGGGCAGCTAATTTTTTTATTTAAATCACACTGAGAAAGATCTAAAATATATCCTGGCAAATTTTGAACGGGGGAAAAATGACACTTTTTTTTTCAAAAAATAGTAGTTCATAATATATTTTCAGTTATCCGGAAGAAATTTCTTTAATACGGTTAAAAATGTCCATTTCGCTTAACTTTAAGCCATTCTAATAGGTGCAGGAAAGAAGTTTAGATACTCGAAATATGTATCCTAGAGTAGTCCACTTAAGTGCCTTTGAACTTATGAAGACTATATTATTATTTTGATCTGTATTGATTTAAGACTATATTGAAATTTGATCAGCGTTTTCGCATTTTTAACCACTCTGCATTCCTGCAATTAAACGGAAAACTTTGGGCAACTCTCGAGAGTTTGGTTTCATTTTTATTGTATCTCTGATACAAGAACAACGAAATATGAATAATGATCTTGTATCTCTGATACAGGATCAGTGTCACTTTTCCTGCACTTATTGTGTGAATTATATTGATTTGTTGAACTAAAACCAATATTTCTCAGCGAATATTTTAATAGACATCTCACATTCTACCCACAAAAGAAGTAGAAAGTAGTTAGCTGGCAATGTATAAGTATTATAACACGGTCTTCTGTGCAATTTTATTGAATCGACAATCATCCAAAGTGTAGTAACATACATTTTCGCGGGAAAGTAACGACATATAACTACATAAGTACTTTTCTTGTGCACATAAATATTCTTTCTGTTATTGCCAGTAAAACTATCATCATTAATCATTCGACATGCTAGAGCTGACCCGTGAAAATTGAGATCACGAAACATTTTTTTGTTACCAATGATGTCCATCCATTAATCATAAAGTATTATTAACTGTATTATATGCTTTATTAAGACATTATTTGCTTTAATTGCTGCCATTATGCCCATTAATTGGTAGGAATAAGAGAACTCAAAGTTTCCTTTATTACTTATTAATTACTACGTTAAATAATATAATATGACTAAACAATTACGTCAAGAACATAAATTCAAAAGGCATTGACCTGGATCACCAAATATTAGATACCAGACCGACAAGATAAAAAGCACCTTCTTTCTTTAAACTCGGTTGCATCAAAAATGAACCTGTGCTATGCCGGTAAGAAGCTTTGCAGTCTACATGAAAAAGATTACTGTTTCTCAATAGGTTTTCAGCAAAAAAATTTCAAATTCTTAATAGCATACATTCTTTAATGTATTTGTACCTAACTAATTTTCTCATTTCTTTATGTTCTTAATAGTCCCTGGACATTTTTTTTTGTAATCAATAGGCAACTTGTTAGTTATTCAAAAATTTCAACTTCATTAGAGGTTTTAGACTAGAAATTCCGAGTGCAAAGATAAAAGATAAGAGACAAAGGATTTCGCTACTTCTGAAATGTTGAGGGCATATATCAAGAGAAGCCAAATGCTGTTAGGTGCCACGTGCTGTTAGGGGTTGGGATTATTATCTCTTCCCGAGCATAAGGTGTCTGCTTTGTAAGGGACGATCATATCACGTCTTGCCCACATTCTAAAAATCCATCATTTATGAAAGCGACAGATTTAATTATATTTAGATATTTCAATTAAGAATTTTCAAAGGGGAAATTATGTATTTTTATGTTTAATTTCTTTTGGTCATATGAAGCAACATTTATAGTTATCTCTTTCATCGGCGCGTATCCTTTAAAACGGGACAAACACTCAATCATGGCTTTATTTAATTGGAGAGGGAACGAAGCTATGGTAGCTTTCTCCTGGCAATAATGAAAATCGTCACAAAACCATATCTTAATTATGGACAAAAATCGAATTTCTTAAGCGTAGGAATTCTTTCTACAGGTTGAATCTACAACTGAAAAAAATGGTAACGAAGTCTCTATGCTCCTCGTGGATAGGGGCTTCATTTATTACTTGTGAAAGTTAGAACAGTTTGTGTACGAAGAAGTGTGTATAAATTAATTTCTTACAAACTGGAATTGACTTCCTTAAAGAAAGGAAGAAAGTATTGAAAATTATCCTAGAAAAGACGTCTCCTAAGAGTTTGAAAAGATATATCAGTATGCTTGAATAATTATTTGAAATTTTATCCTTTATTTCTCAAGACCAATATAACGGAGCAGAAAATTCGTCCTTGTTTAGTTTCTTATCTCTTACTTTAAAAAATCTATATATGCAGATTTAGAATTTGTTATTATTAGCCATACTCAAACAAATAATATTCGATAATTCGATTCTGAAAAAATAAATTGCTTGCAGATTTGTTTTATTAAATGACAGAATAAATAAGTTTCGAAAATTTCCATAAGAACAAATATAGAATTCGGTTTATACACCTATCCCTGATTTAAACGTACTTAGTTTACACGGTATCGATATTACGCGGCGATAAACTCCGTTTTACACGATGAAGGAAACATAGTTTCGATTTGCATGGTACGGATTGAGTTTTTTATTTCTGTGTAGATACGATAAATATAATGAAGTAGCAGTAGTATAGAGCTGAAGTAGAAGTGGATGGAGATTGTTCGACTGCCATCCCAAAGTAAAAATCAACTGAATGGTTTTAATTTACATAATTTATTTTAGAAAATAAACAGATAGTAGTAAATTCATTTATTAATAAAATTGTCATCTGTGACTATTTATATTCCCTAAAATTATATTCTTGCTTAGAAATCCAATCTGTCTCGAGACGTTTTAATGAAATGAAGTCTATTTTGAACAGACAGAAAGATATGACTCTTCTAGACTAAATTTTTCACACTTGTGAAAACTGTGTTTTATCACATTTTAAGCAAGAGGTTTAAATTTTTAGATTATTATAGAGGCTAAATACAGCTGATTCGCAAGTACACTGTTTCATAAAATATCATATAAATATTAATTTTACAAAATAAAGCGTTAAATATTGGCACAAATGCTTAATTTCTAATTTATATTCAGTTCATCAATATACTTCTTTGAAATTTCTTCTTAAAATTCGAAAATACACGCCTACATTAATGATTAGTATTTTCTTGACCAAAAAGAAATGTACGAGAAGTTAATCGAAGTTTATCTGAATTAAGGTAAATAAATTACTAAATAATGTTGCATTAATGCTTATTATTATTATGGCTGAACTGAAATTTCAGATAAATATTTATAAACAATACCTTCAGTGTACGTTTTATTCATAACAAGGATTTTTTTTTCGGAATCTATCTTCCCTTTCTACCTATCTTTCTATTGCTTTTCGCTTTGACATTTGTCGGTTTGTGGATTTGTCAAAATAGTTGCACCACAAGAGCTTCCGAACATGATGGAGAAACTTATTGATTTATGTGTCAAATGAAAAACTTGTGATGCAGGGAGTATCATAGGCTATAAAGTATCAATAAGTTGAGAATTTGAAAAATACTTATCTTCCTATATCGCCCTGAAAATTACAAAATAAACCTAAAGCATTTCGATGGTGCAATCAGTCACGGAGTTCGTATTCACTTCGAAGAAAGATAGGGTTGGGTTGTTTTACCTTTGAGCGGCACTTTTTTGCACACAATGGGCTAAATGGCCAGGTCACAAGGACCCAGAAGGCTCAGAGAAGGTGGAGGGAAGGAACCCACTGGAACAGCTGTTGTCAATGACAAATGATATTCTCCGGTCAAGGCCATCCAATGTGTTCTTTAACGTTCTCATACACGGGACCACGCCTTAACATCCCATCAGACGGACGGTAGTCTTTCCAAGCCCGTCGATGCCCCCTACTGACCGTGAGCAGGGCCGGCAGCTTTACGGAGAAATATCTTAATGCTGGCACAGCTGAGACTCAAACCTGGGAACTGCAGACTACAAGCCTGGCGAGCCGCCCCTGTCCATTAAAAGAGGGCGCCACAATTTTGTTCTGTAGGTAAATCGAGGACTTATCTTTCTTCGAAGTGAATAAGAATTCAGAGATTGATTTTTTTATTTTACTTATATTTTTTATCACTAAAATCACCTACCTTTAAAAATTTTCATTTTGATAGTTGACTCACAAACATCGACCACATTTTCCCTCCCTTTAGGAGTCATGTTTGAAGTAGCCTATGACATTGAAAATTTATCCTCTCTTATCAGGGAAGAATAGAGGGGAAAGAAAGCATGGAGGGGCCATTTTGTATAGTCTATGACACTCCGCGGCTCATAAGTTTTATTTGGCTCCTCAAGCAGCCATTTCATTCTCAAGCAGCCAGGGGCTACGGAGGTCCAACCAGACCGTGCAATTTAGTTCTCCAAGCAAGTCTATCCTGAGCTACATCTACTGCATCTGGCCACTGCACACCAATTCTAACAAGGTCTTGTTTGACATTGTCTGCCCACCGCATCCTAGGTCTCCTCCTCTTTCTGAGGCCTTTAGGCACACTGTTCATAACCCTATTCGTCAATCTATAATTATTCATACGGGCAACATGGCCAAACCAACGGAGTCTCTCTCTGCACAATATGCTGCTTAAAGGAGGTTGCAAACTCCTTTGCCTAACCTCATCATTAGTTACAAAGTTCAACCACCTAATGCCCAAGATACTGCGTAAGCATCTGGAATCAAAAGCATCTAGATTCGTGTTATCTTGTTCACAAAGTGTCCAGGTTTCACTACCATAACTAACCCTAGAGAGAACCAAACTAGTATACAGTCTAATTTTAGTCTTTAGGTGTATATGCCTATTTCTCCACACTCTCCATAGATTCTTAAAACTCCCGGCAGCAAAATCCCTATTCGTCTGTTAATCCCATGCCGCACACCACCATTATCCGTTACATAGCTCCCAAGATAATTAAACTGTGACACCTGCTAAAGACTGCAACCATTCAGATTAACTGAATCACAGCCTGCCTGACCAATTTTCATCACTTTAGTTTTCTCTCTGTTTATAACCAAACCTACTCTACTGCCAGTCACATCAACAGCTCGAATGAAAGAGTTCATCTCATCAACATCATTTTCCAAAAGGGCTAAATCATCAGCATAATCTAAATCAGAAATTTTCGTATCTCCAGCCATTTAAGGCCAAAATCTTTCCCTTGAAGTGAATTTCGCATAACATAATCAATAACCAAGCTAAAGAGAAAAGGAGACAAAATGCACCCTTGTCGAACACCAGAAGTAATGCTAAACCAATTGCTACAAGCCTTACCAACTCTCACACACGACTCAGTGTTATTATAGAGAGCTTTCATTATGTTAACTAACTTGTCTGGTATACCATATGATTTCACAATCAACCACAAATTATGACGATCAACAGAGTCGAAAGCCTTTTTGAAATCAAAAAAGCTAGCAACCAAAGGTTTCTGAAACTCTAAACATTTCTCAAGAATCTGCCTAAGTGAAAATATCTGATCCACACATCCCCTACCACTTCTGAATCCACATTGCTCATCACGCAATTTACTCTCAACCAGATTCTTAATTCTATTAAGCACAATCATGGAAAGAACTTTACCTGGAACAGAGAGTAGGCTGATACCCCTATAGTTATCACAAGAACTGCGATCACCTTTTTTGAAAATAGGGATAACAATAGCTCTGGTAAAATCCTTAGGAACCATGCCTTTATCGTAAAAGATATTCAGAATTTCAGTCATCCAAGTGGTAACCGAAACATTCCCAGCTCTAAGCATTTCGGTAGTAATTTTTTTTCATCTACCCCTGGGGATTTATGTAGTTTAAGTTTAGAAACAGCCAAAATAACTTCAGATTGTATTATAGGGCCAAAATTAAAGCCACCAATGCATCTATCATCATTGCAAACAATGGGAGTAGAACTAACTACATTGTTTAGAACATCAGTGAAATGCTCAGCCCACCTAGCCATGACAGAATCCTTGTTTATCCTTCAGTCCTTATATACCTGTTCGTTTTCTACCACACAAAACATTAACTATCTGGTACAACTCTCTGCTGTTGTGCTGTCTAACTGCTTCCTCGGCTTTGTCAGCAAAACCACTTATCAGCAGCTAACTGATCCTTTACAAGTTTATTAAGGTCTCTGTAATGCTTTCTATTAGGACTAGTAGGGTATTGATTAAGGACATTCCTGCAGTTCTTTCTTTCCGAAATAAGCTCAAGTGCCTTATCACTCAGATAATTCTGTCTCTTCTGCTCCTTTTTTTCCTAAAAGAGTACTGTTAGTGTCCAAAAAAGCCTGTTTAAAATGATCCCATTCTTCCTCAACTTCAGTAGTAAGCAAACCATGACTGTCATAATGACTAAGTAACCTATCATGGTAAGCTTTGGCTATAATTGGATCTTTCAGAGATTCGGTATTAAAAGTAAATTTTTTAACCATAGCACAACACTTTTTAAGTTTAAGTTGCAACACACTTTTAACAAGGTAATTGTCAGATCCAATTTCAGCTCCCCTATATGCCCTGGTATTCCTAACAGAACTAGCCCATTTGCTGTTAATTAATATGTAATCAATCATATTCTTATGCAGCCCATCAGGTGAAACCCATGTTCCCTTTGGTATGTCGCGGTGTTTGTAATAAGTGTTAGTTATTCTGAATCCATTGAGTTTACTTACCTGTAGGAGACGTTGCCCATTGCCATTGCAGCTACCAATACCAAAAGGGCCTATTACTCCTCCCTAAAGGTCAGAGTCAATACCAACTTTGGCATTGAAGTTACCAAGAACAAGGGTAATATCTCCTTTCTTGACAGAATTCAAAATATCCTGAAGTTGTTCATAAAACCTATCCTTCTCATCCTCATCGGCAACCTCAGTGGGGGCATAACAGCAGATAACATTGAAGTCTTTAACGCTTGTCTGAAATTTTGCTGTAAGAAACCTTTCATTAATGCACTCATATCCTAGAAGAGCATCACTAGCGTGTCTGCTGAGAAGCAGACCCACGCCTTGGTGATGCTTATTGTCGTCCCTCCCTGAAAAGAGAAATTTAAGATTATTTTTAGGAATCTGACCTTTATTTGTCCATCTGGTCTCTTGCAAGCCGAGAATATCTAAATTATAACGGTGGAATTCTTGTGTGAGGACATCAAGAGAAAAAGCTCTGTGCAGAGTCCTCACATTCCAACTACCTATGGAGAGAAAATGGTTAGTGGGATGTTTAAAGAAATTATGTTTATTGAGAGAGGGAATGCCGACAATATCAAACAGCCCCCTAATCGCAGACATGGGGCAAAGACCCTTTCCCCAACCACTAAAGGCTGAAGCCATCTACACTGGAAGACTTCCTCCAATGTAGAATTTGACGATGCCAGTAGAAGCAATGAGTTCAGGTGCCTGCGAAGACCTCTGTTCAGGATTATCCACCAGCTGATAAACATATCCTGTGAAACTATTCACTTGGGGCGTCAACCCACAAACAAACAGAAAACACAGCGAAAGATTTTCCCTCCACAGAAGCTCACCAGTGCAGCAAAATCAGGATCCATAATCAAGCTCAGAGCCATATATCTGTCCAGTCCAGTGGGTTTATATGGTCAGCACCAGGACCCTGTGTGGTTGACCACTCCTCAGCAGGGTAGAAAAAAAAGAAAAGTAGCCATAGTTGTCCAGATCAGTAGGCCAGACTAATCTGGCAGCCCTCCCCTTCCGTTCATTGCACAAGAGCGTATCTCTTTTGAAAGGTACTAACGGTCTGCACCACGAGAAGGCGGGGTCGGACATTAGGTGCTAGGCCTGGCCGGTTCTATGCATCATCACAGGGGATTGTTGCATAGCTCTCCTTCCAGTGACTACCTAGCTACCATTTATTAGGGGGAAGACAGCATGGGGGGTCAATTTTCTATAGCCTATGGACACTTCCCGCTTCACAAGCTTTCATTTGACATATAAATCATTGAGTTTCTTCATCGCCTTCGAAAGATATGGTGGAACAATATTTTGTCAAATCCGCAAACAGTCAGACCGACAAATGTCAAAGCTAAAACAATACGAAGACAGGTAATAAAATTTGATCCCCATGCTTTCTACCCAACAAGAAAAGGATAAATATAAGAACGATTCTTCTGCTATATCTCTAGAACGCGTATGTCGAATAACAAGCTATAGGTCAAATGACAGCTTCTGACGCGGGGAGTATAATAGGCTATGAAACATTGACCCCCCTTTATGCTTTCTTCCCTCCTAAAAGAGGGGGAATATATGGAAACGATTTCCCCCTTATATCTCCTGAACGCGAGTGCCGAATGTAACATGCTATGCTATAAACGAAAACTTGTGACGCAGGGAGTGTCATAAGCTATAAAAAAATTACCCGCTCCCCTGCTTTCTTCCCTCTATAAAATAGGAAATATGAAAGTCGTTATGCTATATCTGCCTACAGTTACGAGTTAGGTGTCAACTGAAAGCTCATATAATGACCGTCGTAAACTATTTCGACTTTTGCCAACATTGTTCTCCCCTCCCCCACTTTGATAACGGGGGGGGGCGAATTTTCCCGGGGTTAGAAAAAAAATCATATCTCAAAATAGTGTTTGTGGACTACTTCAGATATGACTCCAAAAGGGAGGAAAAATGGGGTCGATGTTTATGAATCATATATCAAATGAAAGCTTTTGAAGGTAGGTGTTTTTAGTGACCAAAAAAAAAATACAAATAAATAAAAAAAAAATAAAGGATACATACACCGAAGAGCCAAAATATTATGACCAGCGCGTCTTTATGCAAATCTAAGTAGCTGCAGGTAAACGACGGCGCGTGTGAAGGTCATGAAACGGTATAAATGACACATGATACTCAGCTCTGTTAATCGGTGTTATTCTTGTTCTTCAGATGGGAAAGGCAGCGTCCTTAAATGAGTTTGACAAAGACCAAATTGTAATGGTCAGATGACTGGGTCAGAGCATTTCCGAGACGGCAAGGCTTGTGGGGTGCTAACGATCAGCCATGGTTAATACTTTCAAAAATGGTCCGATGAGGGAAAACCACGAACCGCCAGCAAGGTGTGGGTCCACCACAGCTCAACGATGCTAGAGGTGAGCAAAGGCTATCCCATATGGTACGAGCCAACAGAAGGTATACTGTGGCGCAACTCACCCGTAATTTGAATGCTGGTGACGGGAGTAATGTGTCACAACAAAAGTTCATCGAACCTTGCTGAAAATGGAGCTGCGTAGCCGCTGGCTGCTCCAAGTGCCCATGCTAACCTCGGTTCACCATCGATAATGCCTACGATGCTCATGCGAGCATCAAAACTGGACCTTGAATGATTGGAAGAAGGTCATTTGGTCCTATGAATCTCATTTCTTGTTGAACCATGTGGACGCCTGGGTACTTGTGCACCATTTACCCAGAAGGTACCCATTGGGGAAGTGTTGGCACCAGGATGTACCGTGGGACAAAAACAAGGTGGTGGAGGAAGTGTAAGCTTTGGGCAAGGCCTGAAACATTACCACAGATATCAATCAATGTAGAAAATAGATCTTCTAGGTTTACACAAATATCTATGTATTTTTGCAATAATATTCAACTAGCCATTCAATACGAAATTTGTGAAAACCAATTTATGCATGACATTTTATGCATAAATGAAAACACTAAATTAAGTATAAAATAACAGCAGCAAAGTAGATAATAGTACAATAATAAGTTATCGAACTAACGAATGAGATATTACTTCGAAAGAAAACGGTATTTCATTTCGAGTTAATGCTACATTTTAATAATTACGGTGAATTGATTCTCAAATAGAATTCATTAATTTGTTTGGATTATGAATCATTTTCTGAAATCTTTTAATCAGTTTCAACTATGCTGCTAGAAAAAGATCACTGCTCGCCCAAGATAGCAAACTTTGCTCTTGCAACAATATTCGTTTGAAAAATACGCACGCGATGAACTAGAAATCACCGGATATTAATAAATAATACCAAGTCTATATAGTAAATATGGTGTTGAATGCCATATCTGTTTTCCAGGTACTGCATCTGATTGGCTCATAGGGCAAAATGATTCACGAGGGACTAGGAAAAATATTTATCCGATCTATGATTCTCAAATCATTGGACATGATTTGACACCATGTTTGAAGGGGAAAATATTTGTACACATCTCTGAAATATCAGAGATTATCAATTATAATGACGACCTGTTACTCATATTTAATGAGAAACTTCTTCCTAATAGTGAGAGCCATAACCAGAGAAATTACAGTTATATACTTTTCATTATTTCTAATTTAGTCCCAATGTACTCTTCTTTCAGTTCCTGATATTGTTGGTCTTCAAGATCATCTAATAACGTAAAGTTTAGTTTTGCTAACCTATCCCATTCGATGTTTTCTAAATCCTATCCCCATTCGATGACATAAAGTGGACGAATGCCTCTATACAGCTAATGATCTCTTTTAAACGTAAGAATAATATTGCTTTATTAAAACTCTTAGAAAACACTTTTGGATCTAAAATGTAAAAAATTGAAGTCAACCATGAGGCACCAGAAGCATTCCAGTTAATTCCATGTACCATTCGGGATTCATCTAGTTTTAATTTAGGGATAGTCAAAGTAACTTCAGATTGTGGTATACAGGTAACCATAAAGTCAGTAATGTATCTATCTTAATTACAAACAATGGGAGTAGAACAAAGCACATTGTTTAGAACATCTCTGAAATGTTCATCCCACCTAACCATGACCGAATCCTCAACTTCAATACCTTACCATCTTTATCCCTGAGTTCCAATCTGAATTTTTTTCTTTGTTTTTTTTTCACACAAAACATTTACTAACTGGCAAAACTCTATTTTTCCGCTGTCTTGCTGCTTTCTCTCTTTATCAAGCCAAAGATTCCGACTAGGATCCAACAGATCATTTGCAAATTTATTAAGCTCTTTGTAATGCTTTCAGTTAGGACTAGTAAGGCGTTGATTCATATTATTACTGCATTTCTGTGTTTCAGAAATAAGACTAAGCTCCAGAGCCTTATCACTCAAATGACTCTGTATTCTCTGCTCCTTTTTACCCAAAATAATATTGTTAGTTGCAAGAAAGCCTATTTAAGATCGTCCCATTCTTCCTTAACTGCTGAAAAAAAGGTTCGGGTACCTAAGACGACCTCTGATCAGGAGGATTATCCATCAGATGAAATAAGGTATCCCTTTCATCTGTTCTTTAGTGGCTGGCGATTGATATTCTATTCATCTGTTTACTTGTGGCTGGATGGGGCGGGGGTGGCTTAGTCGGTAGCGCGCCAGGCTCGTAATCTGTAGTTCCCAGGTTCGAGTCCCAGCTGGGTCAGCATTGAGATTTATCTCCGCAAAATTCCACGTCCTGCCCACGGTCAGTAGGGGACACCGATGGGCTTGGAAAGGCCGCCGTCCGTCGGATGGGACGTTACGCCGTGGCCCCGTGTGCGGGAGAGTCATACCCTGTGCACGTTAAAGAATACGCTGGATGGCCTTGACGAGAGGCTACCATCTGTCTCCCAACAGCTGTTCCAGCGGTCCCCTCCCCCAACCTTCTCTGAGCCTTCGGGGTCCATGTGACCTGGCCATTTAGCCCATGGTGTGCAAAAAAGTGCCGCTCAGAGGTAAAACAACCCAACCCAACTTGTGACTGGCAATCCACAGCCATCAACCCACACAGAGGAAAAAACAATATCAATAACTTTGTCATTATAACCACGATTGTCATAATGACTAAAAGTTATCGATCATGGAAAGCTTTGGCTACCTCTGAGTATTTCAGGATTTCAGTCCTAAAGATAATCATTTTAACCTTAGGATAACATTCCTTAAGCTTCAGCTGCAAGACATTTTTGACAAGGTAATGGTGAGGCCTATTTCGGATCTCTTATATGTAATGGCATATCTATCCGATGATGATTGAGTTTTCCATCATGTTCTTCAAACCACTCACAGACAGATTTAGCACTATGGCATACTGAAATATCATATGAAACTATCCATATTCATCAGGAAAGAAATGAAGATGTCAGAATATATGTAATCCGATGCATTGTTAAAAATCCAATGGCGCTTTTTCGCCTCTTTAGACACATTCGTGAATCAAACCCTGCCATATTCCCCAGAGCACGATTTCCCTTCCACAGTTTGTAGAGTGAATGTGACACATGAGGGATCCATCAACTCATGAAGTTGAAACGTACTCCAGCTCTGCCATCTAAAGAAAAGAACATATATCATGATTCATCTGATCACAAGACCTTTTTTTAGTCCTGTACAGTCCACTCTCGCCTCTTCCCAACACCACTGACGACTAGCTTTCAGAATTTTGCTAACAGCACTGAAGCCTCGCTTCAAGGATTTTGTTAACACTGCTGAAGCCATAGTTTACGAATTTTGCTAACACCACTGAATCCTCTCTTTGCTTCCACCGAACCTCGCTTTAAGAATTTTGCAAACACCACTGATGCCTTGCTTTAAGAATTTTCCTAACACCACTAAAGCGTCACTTTAAGAAATTTGCTAACACCACTGACACTAAAATATTGCAAATGATGCATTTATACTAGAAAATGGTATTTTTGGTGGTGGGGGGGGAATGTGAAGGTCATGAAGTTTCGAATAGAAAGATGACTTTTACAGGCATGGGTGGTGGGGAGGGAAGGATAGGTGATGTTTTTGTTTAAGCGATAACAGTTTGTTTTTAGAGATTAATTAAAAAGTCTTTTTTGGTTGAACATGTATTGATGAAATATTACGATTCGAACTTTCCGAATCTCGCAAAAGCGCTATATAATTGCGCCCTCTTAGTGTGGAAAAAGTTAAAAATTCCAAAATTTTAAACCAGTTTTGTAAAACGATGTATTTTAAGCTAGAAAGCTTAAAACTTCGTGATAGAATGTGAAGGTTTTGAGGATTTTATTGATAACAATAAGTTGAATCCTTACCCACAAAATGTGTAAGAAAAAGCATTTTTTTTCAAGAGATAATTATTTGTTTTCAGAGAAAAAAATATTACGATTTACACTTTCCCAATATCCCAAAAGCTATAATTGAGCCCTTTGACATTGGAAAAAGTAAAAAAAAAATTCTAAAAATTTAAAGAATATTGCAAACGATGTATGCAACGATGTTGCAAACGATGCATTTTATTGCTAGAAAATTGAAATTTTGGTGGTGGAATATGACGGTGATGGAGATTCATTGGCAACAATGAGCTGACCCCTTACGACCAGGTTGGTTGGGAAACGAAACTTTTTTTTTTAAAGAGATAATGGGAAAACTGTTTTTTAGTTGTATTAGTACTAACGAATAATTATAATTCATATTGTCTAATTCCTTAGGTAATTTTAATTTATTACGTTAGAGATCACTAAATATGGAAACGGCGAGAGAAACGATGTGAAGAAAACCTTTTAAATTTAAGGAATAAAATTTTTTTTTGCTGTATAAGTACTAATGAAATACTACTCTTTGCATTTTCCACATCATCTATTAGTTTATATTAAAATATTTAATTAGTGAAAAGAAAGTAAATACTAACTTCATTCTCTTTGAAAACGAGATTCTCTTATGCGCTGGAGGCGCGATATGCGTTCTTCTAGTTTATCACAAAAATTAAAAGAATTTCTGAATAAAGAAAATCTGCTAACAATTTTTATTTGAAGTAGCATCCCATGCATTCGGAAAGATTATAATTTTTAGTAAAGAACCACTCAGGGGTGAAACAATCGGCGCCCTAAGGAGACCATAAAGATACCAAGAAATGACTTCACACAAAATATATTTTAAGAATTTTAAGGTATATTGATGCATTCATTGAACTTGGTTAAGTGTTTTTAAGAACAGTAGAACAAGAACAAAAAGAACCGTACCATTTAACAGATTACTTATCGGAATTTTTTTTTGCCAATGAATCCAAGGCGAGCGAAAATAGCAATCTCAACCTCGATCTTACGAATTTTTTATGGTCATCATCTTCCTGCCACCTGAAGCACTCTTCCTGTCTTTCATCCGTTATCGACATCCGGTGTCGGCTCCGAGCTACAATCCCTTAATGAAATATAAGTGAATCCGCGTCTGTAAAGAGACGATGACTCAGAATAGCTTTACTGCTGCTCTGCATAAATGCATGCAAACTGTTCAAATATTACCGTGAAGCTATAAGAGAAGAGCTGGATCCGCCTGCAATTCAGAGATTAAACACAGATATTGGCGATACACTATATTTATATCACATAATCAAGGCGGAATCGGAGCTCTTTGGAAAGCATCATTTCGAAACAAGCGTTTCCGAAATGAGGTCAAGGGCCCGTCTTCCGACCAGGCTTTCCTCCCTTCTCAATAAAAATTTAATCGAATAAGTACGTTCTGCGTACCATTGGGAGGTCCAACCCAGCTTCCTGAACGGGTGATTAGCACACGCGCTTCAAAGTATCGGGCAAACTTCTGCCGGTTGCATTAATATTTCACCGCAGGCAGAGACTCACATCGAGGCAAGAGTCAGAGCTCGGGTCCCCGTGAGAATTGTTCAGGACTCCCCCGAGCAGTGTATTATCCAACCACACACTCTTCCGCTGCACTCGCAAACAAGATCGTCTGATTCGCTTTTACGGCGTTTGTCGCGATACCGAGTTGAGGTGGCTCAGATTTATGGCGCAGGACATTTACGACAAAAGTATGTCTTCATTTATGGATTTTTGCCGGTATTGGGCAATTCCTCGACGGGGCAGTTGCGGCCACACAAGTGAGCAAAGCACAAATCACCGAGAGTTATGAGTTCTAATCTCATCCACTTGTCCCTCGCTAAATCTCCTCCAACATCGGTCTTCCCGTTCTTTAGGACCCGAAATTTATAGTTCCCCATTGGTGCATCTTTCTTGTATAATGGTCTAAAAATGGAGTTGGGGATGAATGGGGATCGTAAAATTATGATGTTGCTCTTCGGTAATCGGAAATAGGTATACCGTGACCATTATACTGTTGCCGTTAACACGACGAACGGTTTCCGCCTCTTAACAGACGCAAAGAATCCCTTCGCACTTAAGAGGGAGAAGTATCGATATATCACCGATCAAAAATACTTTTCCTGATAACTCTAACTGCGCCAAAGCAGACTCATGGGAGCTTTCATAAACATAATCTTAGTGGCTGGATGCGAAGCGAAAGCGATATTTTTTCTGCCAGTATGGTAAAGAACAACAGAGCTTTTTTTTTGAAACGTGAGAATCCACAAGGGCTATAGCCAACTGGAGAATAAATGGGAAATATCGGGATTAAAGAGATAAGCACGTGCCGTATATTCGCTGCCCAATACCTAACATGCATCCGGAGTAGTTGCTTTTTAAAAAAGGAAAAATCCGATCAAGTAAAAGGTTCCAACTTTAATCTGAAATTTCAAGATAATTTGCTAAAATATATGTGACCAAATATAAATTGCGCTTTACGCAATGATATCCACTAAATACAACTTATGATAACGAAATTATAAATCTTAAATTATCTTTACTTCTTTATCACATTTTTACATTTTTAACTGAATGACACAATTTCGAACTTATTCATCAGGTTTCTAACTATACGTTGTAACTTAGCATAATTACTGTCTTTTTAACCCCAATTTTTACTTTTATATTATTATAACGGATGTCGGTTACCTCGTAAGATTTCTGTTTCAAAATTCTCATTTAGAATGAATAAGAAACTTTTTTGTTTTGTTAACTGCTGACTGGATGCAACGAAACAGTTTGTTTCTAAAATCTGGTTTACTTTAAGAATTTCAGAAATTAAAAACTCGGAAAAAAAAAGTTAAAATTTGTGTAAATCTGCTAGTCAGATATAAAGTAATGTGCGCTTTTAAACTAGGCTCTGATATTAAAATTTTAAGGATTTTGTTTTGAAAACGAAAAAAAAAGATCGTGAAAATACATACTCCTCATCAAAAATATTTGTCTTACCCAGAACGTACCGTTTATGCAAATTAATACGGAAGTGAGGAGAGTGATATAATGCAAATGACAGGAAAATCGCTGGTCTGGCTACATTTAAAATGAAGCAAATGACATGGATTCCAGTAGTTTTAGGGATGTTGTCGTTGGGGAAAAGTACACAGTATAGATTAAAGGAACCAAACCTGACATATAAATCTGGTTACCATCTAAGGGTAACTCGCGTTTTTTGTGCATCGTAAATAGCTGTTTAATCAACTCAGGTCTATGTGAAGCAGTGTGGTCCACGACACGAATTACAGCGCATTTGGAACGTGATGCGTGAACAGTTTGCTGCTGCTAGCAGAAATGGGTGCGATGGGAAGGTGTTTCACGTTGTCGTTCAGGATGAGGTCTTCCTCGAGTGATTAAGGATCGGGATGATCGCAGATCTGTTGGATGTCTGCGTCAAGAATATCAAAAAGAGAACTTCCTGCTAGATATCCAGTGACAGAACGACTGATGAGCACCGCCGATATTTGCCAGTACCATTCATTGATATCTGCAGGAAGCTAGTATGCGAGAATATAATGCTCACCAGAAGTCACATTGCAGTAATGCAACAAACGCGCTGAATGGTGTGACGAATAACTTGAGCTCTGGATCACGGAAGGTGTTATAAACTCAATTAATTATAAAAAGAAATTATAACAGAAATTAAGAATTTATCATATGGGTAAAAGTCAAGCACACGGTTTTAAAATATATAAAATTAAGTTAACAAATCTGATTAGAGAAGAAAAAATTCATTATTATAGAAGTATCTTTGTAAGAAATGGTATTAATAGAAAAAAAATGGGATACCATTAATGATATGTGTGGAAGGAGAAAGGGTAAAATAGCTTATACCAAGGAGATATTTGATAAAAAAATATTCAGCTTCTTTAGAGGAAAAATCCATATGAATATGTTAATAAATTTAGTGATTTTTTACAAGAGTAATTTGAACATTTTGTGCAAATGATACGGGTAATATTTCTAATGCCAATAAAGTAATATAAGCAATGTAAAATGTAGAATCAAAAATTCCTTTTTCCCACGTATATATCAAAAGTAGAAATTTCTGACACAATGAAACAACTGAAGGAAGGCAAATCCCCTGGACTACATAATATCTCAGTTACTACTATTAAAGAGATTGCTCATATGATCAATGATGTACTTTGCCAAATGATCAATCACTCATTTTTAGATAGTGTTTTCCCTAATGTCCTCAAAACAGCATTAATTATTCCAGTGTTTAAAGGGCCTTACCAGCTCTCGCACGTGATTCAGTGTAATTGAGAGTGTAGAGAGCCATCATAATGCTAAATAGATTGTCAGGTAAGTCATATGACGTCACGATGGACCACAAATTATGATGATCAACAGAGTCATATATCTTTTTGAAATGTATGAAACTAATAACCACAGGTTTCTGAAATTCTAAACATTTCTCAAGAACCTGCCTAAGCGAAAAAGTCGAATCCTCATATCCCGTTACTACTTTTAACTCCATCATCCAAATTCTTAATTCTATTAAGCATAATAATGGAATGACTTTACCTGGCACAGTAAGTAGTCTTATTAGCCTATAATTATCACAAGAACTGCGGTCCTCTTTCTTAAAAATAGAAATAACAATACATCTCGTAATATCCTCAGAAACGACCTTTATTTTAAAAAATATTCGATATTTCAGTCAGCCAGGTGAGAAAAGAAACATTCCCAGCAGTAAGTATTTCAGTGGTAATTTCATCCACCCCTTGATTAGATTAATAGATTAATAGACATAATGGTGATGTGCGGCATGAGATAAACAGAAAAACTAGAATTGCTTGTGGGACTCTTAAGAATCTACGAAGAGTGTGGAAGAAATAAGTTGTGATTAAAGGAACATGTGACATAGGGAAACATTGAAGACAGTAATGCATTTATCAATACGAGCAATGGGAGTAGACCCAATGAGAGTAGATTGTTTGAAACATCACTGAAATGCTGAAATGATTCTTTATGTACGAAATTATATGTTTCCAACGTGTTAACCATAGTGCAAAACCACAACAAGTGTTAACCATAGTTTATAAACCACAACAAGTGTTAATCACATTGTAAATAATTCTCTGTTTTTGATGGAGTGTGTTATCTTATATTTTTGTACCTTCCTCTCAATAAATAAATAAATAAATATAGGAAGATTTCGAAAGTGCGTCAATACCTATCGAATTCAAAAAGAATTTTAATTCATCTCAAAAACCAAAAAATGTTCGATGTCTACAGACGGACAGACAGACTGATGACAAAGTGAAAATATTAGCTCTTGTTTTTCTGAAAACGAACTAAATATTGGTGACTGGGGACACAGAATGTTGGTTTGAAGTTTTGTTGTCACAGAAATGTTGGTTCGTAAGTTTTGGTTGCGACAGGTCGTTCAAGGCCAAAGGCCAAAATGCCTTATTCTGGTGCGCGAGAGGTTGGTGCCTGGGGGTATTTCTGTCAATTGGTGCCTGGAGGTATTTCTGCTCATACAGCTCAGAAACGTTGTGAGATTTTGGATACAATGGGTCCTTTGTAGTCAAAAATAAAATTTCTACAAAACGCTGCAAGAAAGCTAAAATTGGTGAATAATGTATTTCGGGCTGTAGAATTGAGAAATGATAAGAATTTTCGTATCAGGTGTCTCGTTCAAGGTAAAACAGAGATCGGAGCTATATACGCATGAGCTACGTATGCATATCATTATATATATGGATGAGCTACGTACGCATATCATTATATGTACGGATGAGCTACGTACGCATATCGTTATAAGTACGGATGAGCTACGTACGCATATCATTATGTGTACGGATGAACTACGTACGCATATCATTATATGTACGGATGAGCTATATACACATATTATCGTGAACAAAAGAATTTCTATTGTTTCCATTAGACCTGACGAATCTAAACTAAAATACAAAACCTAATAGTTACTTCGAAGCAACAACAGCCAAAGAAGGAAGTTTGAAACAATATCAGTCAAGTCGAATAAAGAATCAAAATGTTGCTGCTAAGAATTAACTGTTAGATGGATTTACACAGAGGTTTTGGTTTTGTCTATTTCTTTGACTTTTCTCTTTAACTGATTTTTAGTTAGAGGGAACACATTAGTCTGTAAAAGGGAAGGCATAGGTATATATACCCTTTTTTGGGGCTGTGTTGAGTACGTGTAATAATATCAACCAAAACCGTTGATATTAGCACATATAATTAATTCGCCATGATGTAAAACCATTAAAATAGCCATATTTTCTGCCTTATTGGGGGGATATTATGAGTCTCGCGCGCTACCGACTGAGACTCCCCCCCCCCCCGAGTCTCAGTCGGTAGAGCGCGAGACTCATAATCTGTAGTGCCCAGGTTGAGATTTATCTGCACAAAACTCCCTGCCTTGCCTATGGTGAGTAGTAGATACCGATAGGCTTGAAAAGGCCGCCTTCCATGGTATGAAACGTTAGGCCGTGGCCCAGTGTACGGGAGAGTTATACCCTTTGCATGTTAAAGGACACGCTGGATAAGCGTTGACAGAATGCTACCATCAGTCTCCCAACAGCTGTTCCAGTAGGTCCCCTCCCACAACTTCTCTGAGCCTTCGGGATTCTTATGACCTGGCCATTTAGCCCATTTTGTGTAAAAAAGTGTTGCTCAGAGATAAAACAACCAACCAACAGCAGCCTTATTGAGGACACTGATTTGGGAGGAATCTCAGATAAAAAAGAGCATGGAATATATCTTGAAATAGAATTGTTATGCTCTGATTTGCATCAGACATAATGTTTTTTTTTTTTTTTTTTTTTCTTTTGTTTCTTACTTAATTGAAATATATACCACTTCAGGAGGGAAAGACAGAATTCACAGCTGAAAGCCCAAACACACATTACAACAAGTGGACAATTTTCACATCCTGGAAATCCCTTTCCAATAAACAACACGACACTCCGACTCCCGGAAACCATCACCCCGTGGACAGAACGACAAGCAGAACCCCAATTTATTCCCTTACAATGTAAGGTGAGACACCGAATTGTCTGGTGGTGCGAATAAATGCAAATAGCGAAAATGCGACTTCACACAGAAAACACCACCACGAAATCGTACCCATGCCCAACTGCAGACTTAGAACTACAAACAAGTCTACTGTTTATACTCACCAACTAGAAATTCCCTTCTCCCAGACGACTATGCCAACGCCCAACGCAGAGACATATGCCCTGGGTGAAATTTATGACACTTAAGTTCGTTTGCAGATGCTACAGCTAGTAGCTTGCACATAGCACCTATTCGTGGAAAATAAGTTATCATCAGTCAGTCTGATCATCAGTCATCAGTTGGATCTGAGATTTTTAAAAGAGCAGATAGTAGCAGTTAGATTCAGAACGAATAGAAGCACGGGGCGGCCAGAGCTCTGGTCTTCCTGGATAAGATTGATTATCGGAAATGAAGTATTGAAATGTAGAAATCACTGGAATAAGTGCATAGAAGTGTAGTGAAGGAAGTGTATTAAAAAGGATTTAGTAAGCAGATGGAGGAACTGTGGTGAATGAGGACAATTTGAGACTGCTTAATGCTCAAATCGAATTCGACAATAACTTAGTGCGTCAACGCAAAGGCATCTTTGCCAGTAAATTGTTTCGCGAGCTTCGATGCAGCGAAACTGAGTTTGTGATTGTTCACCGTCTCATCACCTTGAAGAGTGAATTCTCACTTGCAGCTAATCGACGTCCCACCCATAAGGAGATGGCCCCAGCGAACTCTCACTTGCTGCTGAGAGTCCGTCCCCATATCAGCTCCGCATCGACGTAGATGTTTTTTCCCTTCTTCGACAAAAGAACGCCGTAAAGAGATGACCTTCCCTCCCAGAGCTGAAGCGTCGCCTGATCTTCATGACACATATATTTCAATTAAGTAAGAAAAAAAAACGAAAAAAATTTATGGGTGGGACGAACTAAGGGTACGCTTATCCTTCCTTTAATTTAAAGGTTGCTATCCTTAATTTTGCGTTTAAGATTTAAAAAAGGGGTTCCATTATTTAGTTGCAGTACCAAGTTAAGATATATGATTTGGTTTTGGAAGATTAACTGTTCTGCCTATACTTTTATATATTTTTTTTTCTTATTTAATGTTTTTATTACTGTTTTTTTAAAAAATCTGAGTAGTGTTTGTCATTAGAATTCATCATAAAACGTCTTCCCCTAAGGAGACGGCCTAGTATTATAGCGGCCGATTATATTTTTAGGGAATGATCCGTATTATGTAATGTTGGAAACACTATGCAACACAAACATACATTTAAGTTTTTATACTTCTACACACAAATAGAAAAGTGCTTGCAACCACGAAGTGCTCACAATAGAATGACTACACATTTTTCCACTCACTTTTGCTCCCCTGAAATCATCACCAAAATTAATGTACATAAATCATCGTTTTTTGTCAAAGCTCTATGAGCTCTCGTTGGCAAAAGCAGGAAAAGTTGAGATGTGTCTTCCTACACTGCCTCTGAGACTTGCATTTCCTTTTAAAAGTGTCAAGCCCAAACTTCTGCCGATTTGGAACGAAACTCTAGATTGTCATCTGTCTTATTTCATCTTGGAAAGCAAAGAAACCAGTCATTGTATTTCGCTTTTTAATAAGTCAAAAAGGATGATAAAGGAAGGTTTTTTCGTAGCATCAAAAATTGAATCTGCTACATGGCCGAGTGGTTAGCGCGCTTGGCTACTGATCTAAGGGACCTGGCTTCGAGCCCCGGGTAAGGCATGGATGTATGTGTCGTTTTTCTGCTGAGGTCCTGCCATTCTCACACTGTGGCATATAAACTGACAGGCTCCTGTCAGACCTCTGTGGCAAGCAGCTGCTTCAGGGGGTATTTATTTTTTTATTTTAATAAATAAGTATTTTCGGCTGCAACTGCTATGAAAATAATAAATAAAAACTCCTTCATTTAACAAATACCTAATTTAGTTAACATGGAATCAATTCCCGACCACTGTGATGCTCCGAAAACTGGAAACAGTGAAATATTCGCACGTTTATATCGAGATCACAGTCACTTTTCACACACCTAACCCGGACACAGCGAAGCCCTTCTCAATTTCGTGACATGATAGCTTATAATGAGTGAGAATGAGCGTCTCCTTAGCGGGATCTTTCGACTTTCCCCGTTTCGCCCCATCCCTCCGATTTCGATGCCTTTAACAAAGAGATGTGATCCATGCCACGCGCTACGCATCACTGCGAGTCATTTCATCCTTCGTCGTGACGCCATCGCCTGCGCGTCGGAAGAGTCGGAGTCACGTGTCTCTTGCCGCGCAGCCAAGTGCGGAGATTTGCTGATCTCTCTTGAAAGGGTGGCGTCGCTGTTCGGCTTATGAAAAAGGAAAATGAAAATCATCTGCGAGTAGATTACGGCTGTCAGTGCGGAGAAAGGGATGTCGGATGACCTTGAAGAGTGTCAGCATAGATATTCAACCCAAACACTCGTAGTTCTCACGATGGATTACTGGTAAAGATGTCTTATCAGCCACATCTTTTCGTCCTTTGTCAGACTGACTTTCTCCTAAATCTAAGCTAAATCCGCTTATACATAAAACTGAAAAAAAAAAAGATTTTCCACTGAGGACAATAAAAACTGACATATATTGCTTGCATCTACATATACTATTATTAAAATAAATGATGTAGAACATCCTTATAAATCAGAGGTCACAAACTCATTACCGTGTAAGTGACATCAGGCAACATTAAGCCTCCAGAGAAAGGCGGATGCGACCTTGGCGTTGAAGAGGTCGAAGAGTTCACGTGATGAAAGGAAAAGAAATGCAGGAAAATTTAGACACTAATTGTAATAACGGAGTCGTCCTGGAGAATTTTGGCAATCTAAACGAAACAAACTAATCGCACCAGGTCTTACAGGATATTGCAGCGACTTACATCTCTTTCACATCATCATCATCATCCTCAAGCAGCCATGGGATACGAAGGTCCAACCAGACCGTGCAATTTAGTTCTCCAAGCAAGTCTATCCTGAGCTACATCTAATGCATCTGGCCACTGCACACCAATTCTAACAAGGTCTTGTTTGACATTGTCTGCCCACCGCATCCTAGGTCTCCCCTTCTTTCTGAGGCCTTTAGGCACACTGTTCATAACCCTATTCGCCAATCTATAATTATTCATACGGGCAACATGGCCAAACCAACGGAGTCTCTCTCTGCACAATATGCTGCTTAAAGGAGGTTGCAAACTCCTTTGCCTAATGTCATCATTACTTACAAAGTTGAACCACCTAATGCCAAAGATACTGCGTAAGCATCTGGAATCAAAAGCATCAAGTTTCCTGTTATCTTGTTTACAAAGTGTCCAGGTTTCACTACCATAACTAACCCTAGAAAGAACCAAACTATTATACAGTCTAATTTTAGTCTTTAGGTGTATACGCCTATTTCTCCATACTCTCCATAGGTTCTTAAAAGTCCCGGAAGCAATCCCTATTCGTCTGTTAATCTCATGCCGCACAGCACCATTATCTGTTACATAGCTCCCAAGATAGTTGAACTGTGACACCTGCTCAAGACTGCAACCATTCAGATTAACTGAATCACAGCCTGCCTGACCAATTTTCATCACTTTAGTATTCTCTCTGTTTATAACCAAACCTACTCTACTACTAGTCTCATCAACAGCTCGAATGAAAGAGTTCATCTCATCAACATCATTTTCCAAAAGGGCTAAATCATCAGCATAATCTAAATCAGAAATTTTCGTATCTCCAGTCCATTTAAGGCCAAAATCTTTCCCTTGAAGTGAATTTCGCATAACATAATCAATAACCAAGCTAAAGAGTAAAGGAGAAAAAATTCACCCTTGTCGAACCCCAGAAGTAATGCTAAACCAACAAGCCTTACCAACTCGCACACACGACTCAGTGTCATTATAGAGAGCTTTCATAATGTTAACTAACTTGTGTGGTATACCATATGATCGCACAATCAACCACAAATTATGACGATCAACAGAGTCGAAAGCCTTTTTGAAATCAACAAAGCTAGCAACCAAAGGTTTCTGAAACTCTAAACATTTCTCAAGAATCTGCCTAAGTGAAAATATCTGATCCACACATCCCCTACCACTTCTGAATCCACATTGCTCATCACGCAATTGACTGTCAACCAGATTCTTAATTCTATTAAGCACAATCATGGAAAGAACTTTACCTGGAACAGAGAGTAGGCTGATACCCCTATAGTTATCACCAGAACTGCGATCACCTTTTTTGAAAATAGGGATAACATAGCTCTGGTAAAATCCTTAGGAACCATGCCTTTATCATAAAAGATATTCAAAATTTCAGTCATCCAAGTGGTAACCGAAACATTCCCAGCTCTAAGCATTTCGGTAGTAATTTCATCTACCCCTGGGGATTTATGAAGTTTAAGTTTAGAAACAGCCAAAATAACTACAGATTGTGTTATAGGGCCAACATTAAAGCCACCAATGCATCTATCATCATTGCAAACAATGGGAGTAGAACTAACTACATTGTTTAGAACATCACTGAAATGCTCAGCCACCTAGCCATGACAGAATCCTCCCCTTCTATAACCTTACCTTGTTTATCCTTCAATCCCTGTATGCCTGTCCGTTTTCTACCACACAAAACATTAACTATCTGGTACAGCTCTCTGCTGTTGTGCTGTCTAACTGCTTCCTCGGCTTTGTCAGCCAAACCATCAAGCCAAAGATTCTTATCAGCAGCTAACTGATCCTTTACAAGTTTATTAAGGTCTCTGTAATGCTTTCTATTAGGACTAGTAGGGTATTGATTAAGGGCATTCCTGCAGTTCTGTCTTTCCGAAATAAGCTCAAGTGCCTTATCACTCAGATAATTTTGCCTCTTCTGCTCCTTTTTTCCTAAAAGAGTACTGTTAGTATCCAAAAAAGCCTGTTTAAAATGATCCCATTCTTCCTCAACTTCAGTAGTAAGCAAACCATGACTGTCATAATGACTAAGTAACCTATCATGGTAAGCTTTGGCTATAACTGGATCTTTCAGAGCTTCAGTATTAAAAGTAAATTTTTTAACCCTAGCACAACACTTTTTAAGTTTAAGTTGCAAGACACTTTTAACAAGATAATGGTCAGATCCAATTTCAGCTCCCCTATATGCCCTGGTATTCCTAACAGAACTAGCCCATTTGCTGTTAATTAATATGTAATCAATCATATTCTTATGCAGCCCATCAGGTGAAACCCATGTGTACTTATGTATGTCGCGGTGTTTGTAATAAGTGTTAGTTATTCTGAATCCATTGAGTTTACTTACCTGTAGGAGACTTTGCCCATTGCCATTGCAGCTACCAATATTAAAAGGGCCTATTACTCCTCCCCAAAGGGCAGAGTCAGTACCAACTTTGGCATTGAAGTCACCAAGAACAAGGGTAATATCTCCTTTCTTGACAGAATTCAAAATATCCTGAAGTTGTTCATAAAACCTATCCTTCTGATCCTCATCGGCATCCTCAGTGGGGGCATAATAGCAGATAACATTCAAGTCTTTAACGCTTGTCTGAAATTTTGCTGTAAGAAACCTTTCATTAATGCACTCATATCCTAGAAGAGCATCGCTAGCGTGTCTGCTGAGAAGCAGACCCACGCCTTGGTGATGCTTATTGTCGTCCCTCCCTGAAAAGAGAAATTTAAGATTATTTTTAAGAATCTGACCTTTATCTGTCCATCTGGTCTCTTGCAAGCCGAGAATGTCTAAATTATAACGGTGGAATTCTTGTGTGAGGACATGAAGAGAAAATGCTCTGTGCAGAGTCCTCACATTCCAACTACCTGTGGAGAGAAAATGGTTAGTGCGATGTTTAAAGAAACTATGTTTATTGAGAGAGGGAATGCCGACAATATCAAACAGCCCCCTAATCGCAGACATGGGGCAAAGACCCGTTCCCCCACTACTAAAGGCTGAAGTCATCTACACTGGAAGACTTCCTCCAATGTAGAATTTGACGATGCCAATAGAAGCAAAGAGTTCAGGTGCCTGCGATGACTTCTGCTCAGGATTATCCACCAGCTGATAAACATATCCTGTGAATCTATTCACTTGGGGCTGTCAACCCACAAACAAACAGAAAACACAGCGGAAGATTTTCCCTCCACAGAAGCCCACCAGTGCAGCAAAATCAGGATCCATAATCAAGCTCAGAGCCATATATCTGTCCAATCCAGTAGGTTTATATGGTCAGCACCAGGACCCTGTGTGGCTGACCACTCCTCAGCAGGGTAGAAAAAAAGAAAGTAAGCCATAGTTGTCCAGATCAGTAGGCCACACTAATCTGGCAGCCCTCCCCTTCCGTTCAGTTGCACTAGGAGACAGTGAGAAAAGCACAAATCGTAGCCCAAAGTACGTAATCATGGCGTACACTTCAAATCAACCTTAAAAATAACTGACACGTAACCAGAAGGACCGCCAAATTTAAGCCAGTAACTCTTTAGAAGATTAAGAACTAAGAAAATAATGTTTTTGTGTTTAGTTGTTTTCAATCCATTTAAATAATCCACAATAATCTTGCTATCGATAGCACAGATAGAGAATACATAGAAGAAGCGAAGGAACAAAGAGAGCTTACTATCAAACTGTCTTATGTTCACAATATTTTCATAATTCGACAGTTAATAGAGTGCAGCAGTGTAATACTCCATATTAGGAAAGAATAAATAAATACATAAGGCTTTTGTACATTTCGAAAACGCGTATCATTATGTACCTCAGAAAAACTTTTCAACGCATTTAAAGGAAAGAATAAAGAGGAATAATGTAGAAAGTGAAAAACTGATACGAGGATACCGTCAGTTAAATAAAAGGGAGAAGTAGATTATTGAAAGAATTTAAAACGGCTAATTAAAGTGGGACTGTTACATGTCTCCTGCGTTCTTTTAGATTTATATTAAAAAGGTTGAAAAGGAATGAAATTGATAAAGCGAAGAACAGTAGACCATTCGCAAGGAGGACAGATCATTCCTTTATTTTATTTTTTTAGAACATCAATCAACAGTCTCATGGATAAAGATGATACACAATGAACGTTGCAGAAATTAAAGAAAGAATGTACAAAATAGGGTAAGAACATAAATTTTCAAAACACAAAATATATAGGAACAGGAGAAAACGGAAATAGAAACTAACAAAATGTTTTCAAAATATGCACGATTTGTTACATCCAACTCTCCCCACATATGCACTCTCCTAGTCGACACTTGACTTCGGCCTCACACACTAAATAGAATTGCGGGCCAAGGGACACTCGACCTGTGGAAAGAGACCTTCCAAAAGTGTTTTTTGTTGACAAACAATCTTCAACATACACATGAGGTTGTATTATACAACTCTACAAGTACACACTCGCCTAATCGACACCTCATTTCGGTCAGAAATGATGTTGCAGGAAATAAAAGACAGAAAACTTTACGTTAGAGATCATTATTGATTTTCTGTTTGATCGGGTCTTTAACTGAATTGAACATAGTAAAATATACATCGAATAGCCACAACATTATGATCATATGATATGATCATATCATATGATATTATGTTGGCTCTCCACGTGCTGCCAAAAACAACTCTTACCCGGCGACGCATCGACGCTATACGATTTCTAAAGGTATCTTGTGATATCTGATACCAACAACACAAACCACAGATGCTCGATTGGATTGATCACTGGGAAATGTGGAAGCCAAGGAAATACCTGGAAGTCTTCTTCATGTTCCACCAACCATTCTCGAACAATCCGGGCAGTGTGGCGTGGCGCATTATCCTGTTGAAAGAAAGCACTACCAGAGGGATATGCCGTTGCCATGAAAGGATGTATCTGGTCTGCAATGATGTTTAGATAGGTGGTAGACGTCATAGTTTCCTGCAAACGAATGACTGGACCCAGGGTTTCCCAGCAAAACATTGCCCAAAGCATTGCACTTCCTCCAACAGCTTGTTTTCGTCCCACGGTGAATCCTGGTGCCAACACTTCCCCAGGTAAAAGACGCACACGTACCCGGCCGTCCATAGGGTGCAACAGGAAATGAGATTCATCAGACCAGACGACCTTCATCCAATCATTCAAGGTCCAGTTTTGATGCTCACGTGCCCATTGTAGATACTTTAGATCAGGCATGTCAAAGATACGGCCCACAGGCCATGAGCGGCCCCTGGGGCATTTAGATGCGGGCCCACGACCTCAATTAATAATACTCGAATTTCATGAATAGTTTTTCTATACATTGATACAGATTACAGAAAAGAAGCTGAAAAGATGTCAAGTATCTGGATCTTCGAAATAATGTGCTGTTTTTTAACCGTTATGACTTAATGCCATTTTAATTTTGATGTATACTTTAAATTTAAATAAAAGAATTTTTTTATATAAAATTAGTGTTTAATTGAATCCAGGCACGCTGATATACTTTGAAAGAGAAATTGGCACTTTACAAGATTGAGTTTGACACCCCTGCTTTAGATGGTGAACTGAGGTTTGCATGGGCAATCGGAGTGGACTGTGGCTACGGCAACCACATACTGCTGACAAGGTCTGGGCTGGCCACGGCTCATTGATGCTAGAGGTGAGCGAAGGCTATCCTCTATGGTACCAGCTGACACAAGGGATACTGTATGCACAATACATCGAACACTGCTGAAAATGGGGCTGCATAGCCACAGGCCACTCCGAGTGCTCATTCTAACCTAAATTCGGTATTCCCTACTCGTAGCGACTTCTTTCAGCAAGATAATACGCCATACCACACTGCCCGGATTGTTCGAGAATGGTTTGCAGAACATGAGGAAGACTTCCAGATATATTGCCCTGGCCACCAATTTCCCCAGACATCAATCCAATCGAGTATCTACGGTTTGTGTTGGGACAGCAAATCCGATCTGCTGCGGCCTCAACCATATAACTTACAAGAGTTAAAGGATCTTCTGATGACGTGTTGGTGCCAGATACCACATGTTGCCTTTAGAAATATTGTAGCGTCCATGCCTCACAAAGCTGTTTTGGCGTCACGTGGAGGACCAATATCATATTAGGTTGGTGGTCATAATGTTTTGTCTCTTTGGTGTATATAGTGATGCGAAATTTCAGCAATGTTTAATTGACAGTACTGTGTAGTGAGTTCGAATGAATCAAACTGATAATAAATGAACTTATTTAGAAATGATCTTAATTAATATATAAGACAATTAGTTTACGAGAAATAAATACCTGACCATAAAAAAGTTCGAATCTTCCATTATATAACATTCTAATCAACAAGGTTTAGAGTCGAAACCTCTTAATTGAGGCAATTCATAAAATATTGAATTATATTTTGCAAGTCGATTCTTAAATAGCAAGTCGATTCCTAAGCGTACAAAGTATCTTTTGCTTAGTATATAGCACATTATTTCTAACAAAATAAAGTACATTTTTGATTAATATATAGTACATTATTTCTACGAATACAAAGTACTTTTTTTAGTAATACAACTTTGAGAGTTATCTATGAAGGC
The DNA here is from genome assembly GCA_038380435.1 of Ryuthela nishihirai. Classification (NCBI taxonomy): domain Eukaryota; kingdom Metazoa; phylum Arthropoda; class Arachnida; order Araneae; family Heptathelidae; genus Ryuthela; species Ryuthela nishihirai. The sequence goes on along the minus strand of JAWZYU010000029.1, from coordinate 3,517,323 downwards.
AGTGTCTTCTAATCTACTATAAAACAACTTGTATAAACGGGTTCCACCTAACACTCTTTACACTTTATTAAAGTAGTATATTTATCGGAACCATATACTCTTCAAAGCACACAAGGGTCTCAAACTACACTCAAACTCCATGCTAAAATAGATCCCTGTCAAATTATCTTTTAACACATCTATTATTTGCGTGCAAACAATCACATCAATTCTCCACTAACTCACTTCAGAACTCCAAATCTTCACAATTATTTTTCATCTCCACAGATGTGACGTCTTCACCGTACGTAGAGCACTTCCGTCATGCAATACACGTCATGCACAACTCAAAAATGAACATTTTCGAGAAAGCAATTTAAAAGTTACGCATTCATAGAATTACTCCAATAGAACAACGACACAAATCTGCTCTCTGTCGGCTATTACTTGAACTTCAGATGTGTCAGCCTTCCAGATATAACAGCAACACTTTTCCGAGTATTTAATTAAACATCTCAAAAAATCCAATTTTTGAGTTATGTCGTTCTTCTCGAAAATGAGCGAAATTTCATGAGTAATTGTAAGTTATCAAAGTGGTTTCAATATATGTGTTAACAAACAGATATATTTAATACTATTTTATTTTTTCAGTTTTAACGTTTAATTTCTTAGAAACAAAGAGTTGATCTTAAATGGGATTTAAATTTTCACTCATTAATTTCTTTTCTATTTCACTCATTAATTTCACTCATTAATTCATTTCTATTTCATTTCATTATCACTCATTAATTTCTTTTCTATTTCATTCCGAAAATTCAAGGCTTATCAGGTTTTTATTAACTCATTTCTTCTTGCACTGAAATGGTTTCAATTACCCTTTAAATCACTGTCTAAGTAATCCTTATACAAGGTGTCTCAAAACTCTGTGCAAATTTCAATGGGAGATAAGGAACATCAAGACAAACGTTTTTTCGTCTATGAAAGTATGTCCGCTGACGTAACCCTTCGGTGCTAGAGGGCGCTGACAGAAATATCGGTGGAGCTGGTATATAAATGAATGGAAACAAGTGTGAACAACATGTTTATTTAAAGAAGGTGCTCAAAGTTGCGACTAACCACAGCATTGCATACATGACAGCGTCGAAGTATTGATTGCCGTACATGTTGAAAGATTCCCGGAATTTCGCAAACAGTTTCAGCGGCAAGAGCGATTCTTCCGACGAGGTCTTAATCTGAGTCAATGGGAGGAAGTGGCCTTCAATGAATGTCGAATGTTATACACGAGGTTCTTTTCCCAGAGGAAGAAATAGATGCATGTCAAATCGGGAGATCTTGGTGGCCAGGCGACGGGTAGAAATATCGGCCTACAAAAGTGGCGCTCAGGTAATCCCGCACATCACTGCTGAAGTGTGCTGGCACCCCGTCGTGTTGAAATCACATTCGTCTGCGAATTGCTACAGGAACATCTTCCAGCAGTCCCGGCAACAAATCTTCGAGATATACCCGATAAATCTGCGTCGGGAGGCTGCGTTGAGTCGGGGAGGCAGTAGGTATGGCCCAATCAAAATGTCATGGACAACACCTGCCCAAATATTGACGGCAAACTGTTGTTGATGACCATGCACCATTGTGGCATGTGGATTTTCGTGCGCCCAAACGTAAGACTTGTGCACATTAAACACACCTTCACATGTGAAAGAGGCCTCATCTAAGAACAGCACATGAGCCTGAAAATCAGACTGCAGCGTGGTCTGCTGCAAAAACCAGCACACGATTTCCTCACAAAGAGGGTAATCCTGTAGTTGCAATGTCTGGACTCTCTGACGATGAAATGGATGTAACTGCTGCTCGTGCAACACACTCCACACGAGGGCGTGGTTCACACCAAAGCTACTTGAGGACAATCCAGGCACAAAAGCTCGTGCGCTTTTGTGCCTGGATTGTCCTCAATCTCCTGTAGGATCTCTTCTTCCATGTCAGGAGCGTGTATGGAGTATTTAACGACTGCTGAGATGGCTGACGTGCATGGGGCTGCCAGTGGAAATGGAAGAGATGCTGTGAGATTGTACCAACAGCGCTTCCCAAACAGACATGTTCCAAACCACCAAACATTTGCGCGTTTGCACTGGCAACTGTGAGAAACTGGAACATGCATCCCACCATGTCATGCCGACCAGTGACATGCATGTTTGCAAGACTGTTCCAGTATCTCGCAGTTGCCAGTGCAAACGCGCAAATGTTTGGTGGTTTGGAACATGTCTGTTTGGGAAGCGCTGTTGGTACAACCTCACAGCAGCTCTTCCATATCCACTGGCAGCCCCATACACCAGATACACCACTGGCCTACACCAGATACACCACTGGCAGCCCCATGCAACAGCACTTCCCAAACAGACGTGTGCCAAACCACCAAACATTTGTGCGTTTGCACTGGCAACTGTGAGAAACTGGAACATGCATCCCACCATGTCATGCCGACCAGTGACATGCATGTTTGCAAGACTGTTCCAGTATCTTGCAGTTGCCAGTGCAAACGCGCAAATGTTTGGTGGTTTGGAACATGTCTGTTTGGGAAGCGCTGTTGGTACAACCTCACAGTAGCTCTTCCATATCCACTGGCAGCCCCATACACCAGATAAACCACTGGCAGCCCCATACAACAGCACTTCCCAAACAGACGTGTGCCAAACCACCAAACATTTGTGCGTTTGCACTGGCAACTGTGAGAAACTGGAACATGCATCCCACCATGTCATGCCGACCAGTGACATGCATGTTTGCAAGACTGTTCCAGTTTCTCGCAGTTGCCAGTGCAAACGCGCAAATATTTGGTGGTTTGGAACATGTCTGTTTGGGAAGCGCTGTTGGTACAACCTCACAGCAGCTCTTCCATTTCCACTGGCAGCCCCATACACCAGATGCACGTCAGCCATCTCAGCAGTCGTGAAACACTCCATGTTACATGTAATGTGTCTGATTTACGAATGCCGACAACAAACACAGGTCCGTTCCCACTTCGCCCTCTAGCCAATTGTAGTGCCGTCTAGCACCAAAGGGTTACGTCATACATTCATAGACGAAAAAGGTTTGTCTTGGTGTTCCCTATCTCCTATCGAAATTTCTACAGAGAGTTTTGAAACACCCTATATAGTGCATTGCCTTATATTCTCCTGCTTAGCTTTACACTCATTGCAAATTGGTTCAGAATAGCCAAATGGAATATTAAGGAAATATCAAATTTTGATTCTTGAGAAATGTTCATATTTGTTGAAACATAGAATTTTGATTATTGAGAAATGCTCATATTTGGTGAATTATTCCACTAGCACAACGAATTAAATTAGTAATAAAACAAATAAAGAGATTAAAAATTATGCTTTAAATGTTGAAAGGTATAATTTATATTGTCATTATGCATTGATAACTAGCTTCTAGATTTCAGATGTTCGACATATAGAAGGATGTTAAATAAGACAGGCTGAAACAGCAGGAAACTTCATTTGAAAAGAAAACAGGGATGGATTTAAAATGATGGAAGACCACTGCTTTCAAATCATGAATTATGCACCAAATCCTTTACACGTTAAAAATCCCTCTAAATATATGAAATGGAGGCTCTCATCTACTGCTGCGAGGGTTGCCTTCCTCAAACCTGTTCTGCAAGATTGGAAATTCATCCTCCCGGCCATTTAATCCGTTATTTAGCAAAAGCGTTCAGTTGAGGAGTACAGCTATCCAATTCCCCATCGGTTTCGAAACCTGCTTTTATTTCACCTGTGAATTTCGATTGCCTCGTTTCGGAGCTTCGTTGTTGATCACAAAAAGGGAAGTAAAGAAGCGAGAGTGGCGAGAAAAAAAACTTGTTCGCCATCTGCCCCTTACGCGTCTGCTTCGATATCGCATCCAAAATCAAGATGGTATCGAACTTCCTGTGATTAGACGCTTCGTCAACATCTTTTTCCACATTGTCTTCCCCGTGTAGCTAACGAATAAATGCCCCCAAACTGTCAACGAAACAACTTAAGTGTGCTCGATATTCTCACTTGCTTGCATGCACGAAGTGTATTTAATATGTTGTTGATAACTGAAGTACGCAAGCATGAAAACACAAGAATTACAATCGTATAACCGTTTACATGAGATGCATAATCGTCACGGAATGAAATTCGTTAGTCCAGGGTTTTTTTTTAAACACTTATAGATTAAAGATGATCTGTCTCATTCACACTTCATTTTGAGAGCATTAGAGGAGGAGCTTAATATCTGAGAGCATTAAAGGCAGGTACTTAATATCTTAGACCCTTAAGAGCGGGCACTTAAGATCTGAAATCATTAAATACATTTATTACAATATTTTTCAGCAGTTCGATATAAAAAAATATTAATAATTTATTAATATGTAGCATTAATTGAAATAAAAGATTTTATTTCGCGATAGTATTTTTTGTGAGTTTGCTATTATTCTTGTAATATGAAAGGATTAAATTTTTTGCCCAAATTAGTTCCGATCCATTAGCATGCTACACACTGAATGTAACTGACTATGTTACACACTGACTATGTTACATTTCGCAGCCGTCCCATAGCCAAGTGGTTTGCGCTCTTGGCTACTGATCAAAGGGACCTGGATTCGAGTTGCATGAACGTTGCCTTCACCCTGGAAAAGAATATCGGCTATTTGCAAACCCGCTGGGGTCAACCAAAATTGGTGTGGGCGGATTTGAATTTCACAAAATCCTCTAGACTAGGGTTCTCAACGTGGGACACGCGGTAAAATATTTTGGGGTTCGCCGTGACAGCTCAAAAGTCGCTAAATCTAGTAACAAAGTCAGTGTTTTATTTTATTCCCATTGTTATACTATAACTACAGTTTCATCTGTCTATACAAGGGGTACGCTAGTTACATACACGTTTACAGGGGGTACGTGAAGCATAAAAGGTTGAGAACCACTGATCTAGACCAAGACGGCAAAACGTTTGAAATAAAAAACTAACGGTTGAAAGTTATTCAAAATAACTGTTGCCACTAAAAAAGTAGAAATGATGAATGCATCAAACTAAAATCGTTCTGATTTCGCGTGACGAACTCGTTGTTCAGTTTGTTGGGTCACGAGCGCGAACGACCGTGGATATTGAAGTCGTTCTAATTAAGCACGAACGGAATACGAAATTCTTTGTAGAAATTAAATCTTGAAAAACTAAATTCGTGTCTGTTAAAATCATTAACTTAATTTGAAAAATATACAAAAGCTAATAAAGGTATACAAATAATTAATAAATGCTTTAAATATTATGTTAAACAATAAATAATTTTGTGTAATAATAATAATAATTTTTAGCACCTTTACATTTTTGGTGCACCTCAGACCATAGTTAATTTTCTTTTACTATAAAGTTACGTATGCCTGGAAAATTGTACCCGAGGAACTCTGGTGGGTACGAAGTGATTTGAAAAATTCGATTATCTGAGCGAGGAAATTCCGGTTTTTTGGTTTAGAAACTTCCGCTATGGGGAGAATTAATGGGTACCTCGAACTATGTCCATTTCTTTCCTCCCTTAAAAGAGAGGGAGAACATTTTAACCGGAGGGAGAGGTTGGGTTGTTTTAACTATGAGCAACGCTTTTTTTGTACGCAATGGACCAAATGGCCAGGTCACAAGAACCCGAAGGCTCCGAATATAGAAGGTTGGGTGAGGGAATCCACTGGAACAGCTGATGGGAGACAGATGGTAGCCTCCCGTGAAGGCCATCTAGTGGGTTCTTTAACGTATACAGGGTATGGCTCTCTGCACGTCTCATCCGACGGACGGCGGCCTATCCAAGCCCATCAGTGTCCCCTACTGACCGTAGGCAGGGCGGAGAGTTTTGCGGAGATAATCTCAATGCTGACCCAGCTGGTACTCGAGTCTAGGAACTACAGATTACGAGCCTGGCACGCTACCGACTGAGCCCCTACCCCCGGAGGGGGAGGAGATCGATTGTAATGATATTTATGCCAAATGTAAGCTTGCGACGTGGAAAGTGCTATCTACATTTTAGAAAGTTTCAGATCCGGGCAACACCGGGTAAATCTGCTAGTGGCGTATAAACTGATAGGCTCCTGTCCAGATCTCTGTGGCAAGCAGCTGCTTGAGGTTGTTTTTTTTAATATTTCCTACTAAACAGTTAATTAAAATTAACATTCTTTATTTTAATACATAGATATCCTGGTGTATGTAGTAGTATGTTGTATGAAAAACTAGGACAATCCCAACAGAGCTTCTAGTTTACCTCCATTCTTTATGTAGCGGAGTAATTTCTTCCATTTTGAAAATAGAAAAATATTAATATCTGTGATCCAATAGGTCAAAGTAATTAAAAATGTGATGTTTCAGAAGTAAAATTGTTAGATATTTATTTATTCCACTAAGTTTATAAAATGAAATAATACAACTACTCTTTATATTTGTTCTACAGATTTTCTAGGAATTTCAGTTAATTGAAAGAAAGAAATCCAGCGTTGATTTGAATCAACATCCAACTGATCTTAACAGACGTTTCTATCGAATGCTTAATAAACGTGTAAAGAATCAATTAACAGCTTATAAGAATCTTTGGCTTAATAGTTTCGCTGACAAAAGCAGAGGAAGCAGCTAGACAGCGCAACACCAGAGAGTACTAACAGGCAGTTAATCCTATTTGCACAGACATTTAGACAGCGTGGGAAGAAACTGAGTGGCATACAAGGATTGAGGGATAAATATGGTAAGAATATTGAAGGTGGGGGACTAGATGAAATTGCTACTGAAATGTTTAAGAGTTGTGAATGTTTCTGTTGTCACTGACTGAAATTTCGAATGTATTTTATGATAACGAGTTGTTCTTCGGGATTTTACCAGGAGAGTTATAACTCTATTTTTAAAAATGGTAATTATAGTTCTTGTGTGAATTACAGGCGAAACCGTCTACTTTCTGTTCTACGTAAAGTTCCTTCCATTATTTTGCTCAGGGGCGCAGCCATGGGGGGAGGATCCCCCCCCCCAAAACTAACTCGGAGTTGATAAAATACGAAGCGACTTCGTAAAATCTAAGTGATTTGTGAAAATTTGTAATTTTCGTTTTTGGAAAATTAAGGGGAGTTGTCAAAATCGAGCCAACTTGGCAAATCTAAGGCAGTTTGGAAAATGGAGAAACGGCAAAATTTAGAACAGTTGGCATAATTCGAAAAACTTAGTAAAATACAGGAGAGTTGGCAAAACCTTAGGAAGTTGGCAAAATTCGGAGTGACTTGGTAAAATCTTGGGGAGTTGGCAAAATCGGGACAACTTGGCAAAATCTTGGGGAGTTGGCAAAATTCGGAGTGACTTGACAAAATCTTGGGGAGTTGACGAAATTCGCAGTGACTTCGCAAAATCGTGGGGAGTTGGCAAAATTCAGGTGAGATGTGAAAATTAGGATTTTTTTCGGTAAAATTATGGCGAGTTGACAAAACTTAGGGAGTTGGCAAAATCTAAGGACAGTTGTCAAAATTCGGAGTGACTTGGCAAAATTCAGGTGAGATGTGAAAATTTGGATTTTTTTTCTGTAAAATTATGCGGATTTCGCAAAATCTAGGAGAGTTGGCAAAATCTAGGGGCAGTTGGCAAAAACAAGGAGAAGTTGGCAAAATCGTGGAGAGTTGACAAAATTCAAGTGAGATGTAAAAATTGCAATCTTTTTTCTGTAAAATTATGGCGTGTTGACAAAATCGAGGCAACTTCGCAATATCTAGGAGAGTTGGGAAATCTTGGAGGAGTTGACAAAATTCAGAGTGGCTTTGCTAAAATCATGTGTGATGTAAAATTGGGATTTTTTTCTGTAAAATTGTGGCGAGATGGCAAAATCGAAGAAACTTGGCAAAATCTAGGGCAGTTGGCAAAACTGGAAACCACTTGGTAAAGTACAGGTGAGTTGTTAAAATTGGGATTGGTTTTGTGAAATTAAGGAGAGTTGGAAAAACCGAGAACTCTTGGCAAAATCTAGGTGAGTTGGAAAAATTCGAAGCCACTTGGTAAAATACAGGGGAGTTGTGAAAATTGTGCCTTTCTTGTGCAATTAAGAAGAGTTGACAAAATTCGAAGGTACTTGACAAATTCAGGGAAGATGTTAAAATTGCGATTTTTTTATTTAAAATTACGGCTAGTTGGCAAAATCTAGAGTAGTTGGCAAAATTCGAATCCACTTGGTAAAATATAGGCGAGTTGTAAAAATTGATATTTGTTTTGTGAAATTAAAAAGTGTTGGACAAATTGAGGAAACTTAGCAAAGTGTAGGGCAATGGGCAAAATTCGGAAATTCGAACTTGGAAAATATGGGCGATTTGTGATAATTGGGATTGGGTTTGTGAAATTTACGATAGTTGACTAAAATCGAGAAAACTTGGCAAAATCTTTGGGAGTTTGAAAATTTTGAAGTGAAATTCAAGGGAAAATTCACACTGACTTGCTACAGTTCAGACGAGATGTAAATATTGGAATTATTTCTGTGAAATTATGGCTAGTTGTTAAAATTGGAAGTTAAATCGCAAATTACTGTTAGTTGGCAAAATTGGAAGTCAAATGGGGAAAAATGCAGGAGAGTTGTGAAAATTGCCTCAACCCCCAAAGTAATATTGCCCCTCCCCCACGGAGCGAAAATCTAAGTAAGTTTGCGCAGTTGGCAAAATTTGAATTTCGAGTTAGAAAACTTTTGATTTTTACCCCCCCCCCACAACCATAGTTCTTTGCTACACCCCTGATTATATTTAATAGAATAAGAATTCAGTTGATGGATAGTTGATGTTTAGCAGCGTGATGAATCCTGTTTTGCTTAACAGAATAAGAATTTAGTTGATGGATAGCAGTGTAGATTCAGAAGTGGTAGGAAAAGTACAGATCAAATATTTTCACTTTGGCAGCTTCTTGAAAAATGTTTAGTTTCAGAAACATGTAATCACTAGCTTCCTAGATTTCTAAACATACTTTGGACTTTGTCATCATGATAATTTGGGGTTGAATGAATGATCAAAAGCCTCGAAAATCAGGCATAGCATACCTGAGAAGTTCGTCAGCATTTTGATGGCGCTCTACAATAACACTGAGTTAGGGTGAGTGTCGCGAAAGCTCGTAGCAATTGGTTCGGTATGCTACTGGAAGGGTATTTATTGTCCCCTTTTCTGTCTACTTATTGATTATGTTCTGCGGAATTCTCTGCAAGGGGAAGAAGCGTTAAACGATCTAGAGATTTGAAAATTCCTGATTTAGATTATACTGATAATCTGTCCTTTTGGCAAATGATATGATGTGGTGAATTCTTTCATTAGAGTTGATATTAAACAGAGAAAATACTAAAGTGTTGAAAATTGATAAAGCAGATGGTGCTTCAGTTCCTTTAATTGTTTTCAATCTTGAGCAAGTATCTCAATTCAATTGTCTCGGGTGCAATGCAACGGATACTGGGGATGTGCGGCATGAGTTAACAGAAGAATAGGAATTGCTTCTGGGATCTTTAAGAATCTTTGGAAAATGCGAAAAAAGTAGACGTATAGCTTAAAGACTAATATTAGGCTATATAATAGTAGTCTGTCTAAAGTTAGTTAGGGCAGTGAAACTTGAAAACTTTGTAATCGAGATAACAGGAAATTTGATGCCTTTGATTCTAGATGTTTACTCTGTTTTAAGCATTAAGTGGTTTTACTTTTGAAATTGTGGGGATAAGCAAAGGAGTCCGCAACTCTCTTTGGACAGCTTCTTGTGCGTTGGTTTTGGCCATGTTGGGAGTATGCATACTCCCAACATGGCCAAAACAGATAGGAGAATAGGCTTATGAACAATGTGCCTAAAGGCTTCAAGAAAATGGGTTGACCTAGGTTGTTAGAGGGCAGAAAATGTGAAACAGAAGTATTATAATTAGCTTACAGTGGCGAAATGCAACAACTATAGCTCAGCACAGATGTGTTTAGATATTTAAATTGCACAATCTGTAGCTATACCTGCTTTAGGATTATGTATTAAAGGTACAAATTTTGAATTCCAACAAAGTATATTTGTTATTCCTTCCCCATGCCGTGATTTTCTGGTCAATAAATCTAATACCCTAGTATTATCGCTGTAACTGATTTGGTTTCGTGATTAATTTTTATCCTTCATAGAAATATATGCAAGTGTCATTGCCGGACATTCTGCTGGAAATCAATCCGTATTACATGTCCCGCCCCATTATCCAGGAAGAACCAATTTTTTTCCCAGTAGAGTAAAACCAAGAATACTTTAGAACACTATAATAGGAATTTCCGCTTTTTACAGAATGAAAAACCAATTAAGTTATTTATTTAAATAGGAAACCTAAATCATTCTTGATGGACTGCTTTTTATGTCCATGTACGGAGTTTCCACAATTTTTATACATTCTTTTTCTGTTAAGGATATATGGAAAAGGAATTCTTTCTAGATAATATCGAAAAGGCATTGACGGTGGACAGTATAATAAAGGATACAAAAATTCTAACATTAAGAGGTGATTGATAGAGATGACTTTGCATCCATAATCGAAAGAACAAAAATTCGCTTTTGACATTAGGAAACGTTCGTTTTCAAAGAAAATGATGTTCACCATTTTATGACTTTCCATCAGTAATCGAAAGAACAAGATTTCGCCTTTGCCTAATAGGAAATGTTCATTTTCTAAGAGAATGATGTTCGTCATTTAATGACATTGGATCAGTAATCGAAAGAACAAGATTTCGCCTCTGCCTAATAGGAAATGTTCATTTTCAGAGAGAGTGATGTTCGTCATTTTATGACTTTGCATCAATAACCGAAAGAACAAGATTTCGCCTTTGAATAATTGGAAACGTTCGTTTTCGAAGAATGTGATTTTCGTTATTTCATGACTTTCCATCAGTAATCGAAAGAACAAGATTTCGCCTTTGCCTAATAGGAAATGTTCGTTTCCGAAGAGAATGATTTTCGTCATTTTATGACTTTGCATCAGTAATCGAGAGAACAAGATTTCGCCTCTGCCTAATAGGAAATGTTCATTTTTAGAGAGAGTAATGTTCGTTATTTTATGACATTGCATCCGTAATCGAATGAACAGGATTTCGCCTCTGCCTAGTAGGAAATGCTCATTTTCGAAGAGTGATTTTCGTCATTTTATGACTTTGCATCAATATTCGAAAGAACAAGATTTCGCCTTTGCCTAATACGAAACGTTCGTTTTCGTACAGAGTAATGTTCGTTATTTTATGAATTTGCATCAGTAATCGAAAGAACAAGATTTCGCCTTTGCCTAGTAGGAAATGCTCATTTTCGAAGAGTGATGTTCGTCATTTTATGACTTTGCATCAATATTCGAAAGAACAAGATTTCGCCTTTGCCTAATAGGAAACGTTCGTTTTCGTAGAGAGTAATGTTCGCTATTTTATGACTTTGCATCGTAATCGAAAGAACAAGATTTTGCCTTTGTCTAATAGGAAATGTCCATTTTCGCATAGAGTGATGTTCGTCATTTTTTGACTTTGCATTGTAATCGAAAGAACAAGATTTCGCCTTTACCTAATAGGAAATGTTCGTTTTCGAAGAGAGTAATGTTCGTCATTTTGTGAATTTGCATCGTAATCGAAAGAACAAGATTTTGCCTTTGTCTAATAGGAAATGTCCATTTTCGCATAGAGTGATATTCGTAATTTTTTGACTTTGCATTGTAATCGAAAGAACAAGATTTCGCCTTTACCTAATAGGAAACGTTCGTTTTCGAAGAGAGTAATATTCGTCATTTTATGGCTTTGAATCAGTAATCGAAAGAACAAGATTTCGCCTTTGCCTAATAGGAAACGTTCGTTTTCGAAGAGAGTTATGTTCGTCATTTTATGACTTTGCATCAGTAATCGAAAGAACAAGATTTCCCCATTGCCTAATAGGAAACATTCGTTTTCGAAGAGAGTGATGTTCGTCATTTTACGACTTTGCATCAGTAATGGAAAGAACAGGATTTCGCCTCTGCCTAATAGGAAATGCTCATTTTCGAAGAGAGTGATTTTCGTCATTTTATGACTTTGCCTCAATATTGGAAAGAACGAGATTTTGTCTTTGCCTAATAGGATACGTTCGTTTTTGGAGAGAATGATATTCGTCATTTTATAACTTTGCATCAGTAATCGAAAGAACAAGGTTTCGCCTTTGCCTAATAGGAAATGTTCATTCTCAGAGAGAGTGATTTTCGTCATTTTATGACTTTGCATCAATATTCGAAAGAACCAGATTTCGTCTTCCTAATAGGAAATGTTCGTTTTCAAATAGAATTATGTTCGTCATTTTATGACTTTGCATCAATAATTGAAAGAACAAGATTTCGCCTCTGCCTAATAGGAAACGTTCGTTAAAAAAGAGAATGATTTTCGTCATTTTATGACTTTATCACTCTCTAACGGTGGAAATTATCATTGATTGATTATAAGGAAAGTACAGAGAGTCATATTTCATTCGCACCTCTCGAACGCATAAAGATGTTTCCATTTATATCGAAAAATGAAAATGTTGAATATTTACAGGCAGACAATAAATTGAAAACTGTAGCTTCTTTTTGTGACAAGCTAAAATGCACGATATTATTTGATTGAATTATCGTCGGAATCATGCTGAATGACAGAGTCAATTTTGAACGATACCTGAAACACTTTCAAAACCACTGTGCTATTGCCGAAACAGTGGAATGCATTGGAGTTCAAATTCAAACTACCTCAATGTCCAGATACAAAATAATTCACTCACCACCCTCATTGAACAATTTAAAAAAAATCTGCTTCAGTTCCAAACAACATAAGGATAATATTCTGATCGAGAAATATAGAGCAAATATCAAAATTGTATAATAAAACATACAATAATAATGATGATGGACTTATTATGACTTTAGGCAAGAGTGTCAACTGCGGTTTCGTTAGCCACAATTGAAGAGCGATTACTTCACTGATTCTAATATCACAACGCTAATAAAGACTATCCACTTCCATATCTTTCAGGATATCGATTAAATATAATTCTCTTATGAAAATGCTCGTTTACGAAATGAAGAATAGCATTCGCCATATGGGGTCTTATTCAGAAAAATGTTTCTTCTGTAATAATATTTCTTATATATTATATATTTCTCTCATGGCTGAGAGAATTCGATCAAAGTAGCATTCAGCGTACACTGCGTCATCCAGAAAGATTGGTCCGACCATTCCAGCAAATGAAATTGCTCATCAGACCGTGCATCTTTGCGGATGTAAAATGTGCAAGCAGTGACTGGACGTGCGCTTCGTAGGCGATCCAAAGGTAACAAATAACTGTTCGATTGTCTTCTAAATAGTAACGAAAGGAACCTTAAAATCCACTCGCCTGTATATATCAATATTGTTCAGGGATACTGAATTTTGAAGGGAAACATTTTTAAGTCTTTGCAAACGCCAGTTAAGATAACGGTTTATTCTAAATCCAGCTGTTGAGACAGATGTTTGAGAGATTTGCGGACTACGAGTCGATTCGTTATTTCCTGTACATGAGCAATATTTTAGACAATCTCACAGACTTATCATTATTGCTGCAAATAAAGTTCAAAAAGTCTAACGAAACACCAGTCCGAAATTTATCGTTAACTCCTCACTAACTTCCAATCTTAGGTTTTCTACGACACAAAATCCATTACTTTCAGTGCGATGATGTCAACAACAAATGTTGACCAAGGCTCTTTGATAAACTTTTACATATGCACTTTAATATTTTCTTCCCCTTTGTTGCCTGCATATATTTCGAAACACGTTTTGTGTTTAGTAAGCATTTAACGACTATTATTTACATAAATATCCTGTTGAGAAGGGTGTATAGAAAAATTGTTTTGAGTAGGGTGAAATTCGCACCCCCGACCTTCTGATGATATGCCACTGGGCACTGCCTTTGGGCACTGAGCTACCGGCAGATGATTATGGTCGCCTCTGTTGTTGATGTTAATTCCATCATCGTAAAATCATCCACCATCAGTTCTCTTTTGACTACAAGTGAAATCTTTATGACTGCAGCTCTTCCTAAATAGGTGCACAAGAGCAGCCACACTCCATTGGTGACCTGACTGTATTTTTTGGAGCAAACCTCATTTTACATATACTGTTGCTACGTATTACTAGTACATGCACTTTGATATGTACTGTTAGTTACCTTTAATTACTTTTTATCCTCAGCCTGACATTGGTTTGCTAATTTTTTTTATCATTATTACGCTACATAAATATCCTGTTGACATGAGTATAGAGGAAAAATTGTTTTGAGCCGGGTGGGATCCGAATCCATACTCACCTGGTATGTCACTTGCTCTGACCACTGAGCTACCGGTCGTAAAATGAAATTTGCTGAGAAAATGATAGTTAAATAGATCGCCCATACACTGTGGCTAGTGTTGTGCACATGCCTAAGAAGAGCAATGATAATAGAACCTTCACTTGCAGTCAAAATATAACTGCTAGCAGCGTACTCTACGGTCATTGGGATTAATATCAACAATAGAAGAGATCTTGATCAGCTGCTGGAGCTCAGAGGAAAGAAAACCTGTCATCAAGAGGTCATCGGTTCGAATCTCACACTGATCAAGACAATTGTTCTATAAACACATCTCAACAGTATACTTATATAGCGTAACAGTCGTTAAAAACTTAGTAAACCAGTGCAATTCTGGGGATGATAAGTAACGTTAGGTGTTTCGCAATAGAATCGAGACTGTATCACAAATCAGCATTTTGTACGCAACGTTTCAACGTAAGAAACCAGATTGGCAGAGAAGAAATAATAAAAGTTGATGTCCCATCTTATTCAGTAGTTAAAAGAGGAGGGCTAATGACGATGACCGCGTGACTGTAGAGTGTAACATCTTCTGCACGAGGTTTACAAAGGAGTGTTCCAAGGATTTCAGGAATTTATCGGAGGGCAAGAGAAGCGAAACAACCGAACGAGGTCACCACGACGGCAAGGCACGATGGCTAGATGTCAAGCGATCAATCATTTCTCCAGGACTGCATGCAAGACTCGACAAAAATTGTCGACTACGGCGGCGCCAAGTCCAGTGACCCGCGCCAAACCAACTCATGCGGCAGCCGGCTTCTTTGCCCTCTTCTTTCAGTCTATTTCCTGGTGTGCATTCCTGCACAATTACAGTTACGGAACGTGACGGGCTTGCTCAAGTCTTCCAACTGATGTGTTGCTCAAGTAATGGGCACACTAAGGAGAATCTGTTTGGATAAGATGTTTCAAAAGCGCTCCCCATCCCTTCTACGAGTGATCACAGATCAAACAACAAGACAAGAAAGCTCTTCACAATGAAGATCTCTTCCAGAGAAATCTCATCCGAAGCATTAACTTATGGAAGGAGAAGAGAGCGAAAATGACGCTCTCTTAGAACAATCGTCTTGTAATGTGACCAATCTTTCCTTTTAAAATTCCATGCTAAAGTGAATCTGAGGTAATGTGACTTATTGTTTTTAAAAGCTCAAAATTCTTTTCTAGCGTTCCTAAAGGAAATGCTAATTGCTGTGGCAGGAACTATGCTTCATTCTACCCGACGTTATTTGTTATTCGAATATGTTCGGCGTCGAATAACTCTATCATATTATTCAGCGCTGTCCAACTAGCGGCCCGCACAAGGATTTTTGTGGCCCGCGAACAAAATCAAGTTTTTACTCGAAATTTTAAATAAATATCTGTAATCCGGTGTCAAATACAATATACGGCCACAATGCTCCTTTAAAATTATTCAATATTTGATACGGTTATCCGATGTCAAACACTTCTTATAATTTTTCGTCAACTTATATTACTTTACTTGATATTCAAAGTAAGTTGAAGATTTGCATATCAAGTAATTCTATTTGCAATTATTATTGCATTATTCATTCTATTTGCAATTATTATTGCCTTATTTCAACTTACTCATTCTATTCTTATTGCCCAACAACTACGGCCACAAAGCTCCTTTAAATTTATTCAATATTTGATACGGTTTAGAAAATTTATATTGATTTTTTTATTACTCATTATTTTTGGTATAAATAAAATAATTTTTTGAGGAGACATGAACTGACTTTTCAATTACCTATCCTGTCCTAATCTTCCTTTTGGCCTCCAAAATAAAAATTGTTACTGCCCTCGAAAAAGAAAAAATGGCCCGCGATCTTAGAGAAGTTGGACAACACTGATATAATTATTTCGGGAAAAAAGAATTTTGGTTGTCCTGAGTGAGACCACCAGAAGCTAACCATTTCCTGAACAGAGTGACAACTAATTATTTCCAGTGTTTCTTGCATACAGGACGCTTTCCTGTGATACTTTATTGCTGAATAACTCCATGATATTTCTGTATTAGTTATCGAATTACTGATTTTTTTTTCCTATGCTTGAAATGCAATTGTACAATTAAAGGAGTTTTTTTTTCGGCAACATGGAGACAAACTCCCATTACAAAAAATATATTTTAAATGTTGAGTTTTAAGAAATTAAATCGAAGAATTAAATATTCAAGAACTATTCAAGCAACAATTGACTCACTCTTACAATAAATAAAACTAACGTAAAATGGACAATCTGAATGTATGTGTAGTCTGTTGTTTTTCTGCCTGGAGAGTTCACCAATTTCACAATTATTGACTCAAGTGATGACGAACTGAACACTTTGTGAAATTATCTAACATTGGAAGCAATTGCTGCTACCTGAAGGAAGGTTTGCATCGTTGTTGTTTTCGGAAAAAAATAAGGATTAAAAAGAATAGATCTAAACTGTCAATGTTAATTATTATTAGTATTACTGATATTACGTGGCGTTTAGTTATTTCCCTCTGACTTGCACTATAGTGAGAAAAAAAGATGGATTTTTTTTCTCTCTCCTAACGCTGACCTCCTTCGCAACAATACTCCCCTTTCCAGAACTCTTTCGCCTTTGTCATCGTTAACAATACCGACAACAATTAGTAATCTTATTCTTGTGCACCTGCATTGAAAGTGTGTCAAGAAGATAAAGAATGGTTAATAGAAAAATGGGAAACCATAGAGAAAGGAAAAAATGGTGCAGCCAAAAGGATATTTTGGTAAATGAAAGATTAACGCTTGAAAAGAGCAATTTCAAAACTTTGGTCGAAATAGCTTATAGAAATATTTTATTCGTAGTACATAAACTATTTTAAAAACATAAGCAAACACTTCTGCTCTCAAGCATATGTTATAAAATACAATTACTCTTAAAATTCCAAAACAAAAATCATAAATTTGAATTACGATTTAGTTTCGCCGCATTCCGAACCGCCTTCTCGTGGTGCAGGCCGTTAGTACCTTTCAAAAGATATACTCTCTTGTGGAAGTGAACGGAACAGAAGGACTGCCAGATTAGTGTGCCTAGTGATCTGGACAACTATGGCTACTTTTTTTCTACCCTGCTGAGGAATGGTCAACCACAGACGGTCCTGGTGCTGACCATATAAACCCACTGGACTGGACTGAAATAAGGCTCTGAGATTGATTATGGATCCTGAATTTGATGCACTGGTGGGCTTCTGTAGGGGGATAATCTTCCGCTGTGTTGTTTGTGGGTTGACAGCCCCAAGTGAATAGATTCACAGGATATGTTTATCAGCTGGTGGATAATCCTTAATAGAAGTCATCGCAGGCACCTGAACTCTTTGCTTCTATTGGCATCGTCAAATTCTACATTGGAGGAAGTCTTCCAGTATAGATGGCTTCAGCCTTTAGTGGTGGAGGAACGGGTCTTTGCCCCATGTCTGCGATTAGGGGGCTGTTTGATATTGTCGGCATTCCCTCTCTCAATAAACATAAATTTTTTAAACATCCCACTAATCATTTTCTCTCCATAGGTAGTTGGAATGTGAGGACTCTGCACAGAGCTTTTTCTCTAAATGTCCTCGCACAAGAATTCCACCATTATAATTTAGATATTCTCGGCTTGCAAGAGACCAGATAGACAGATAAAGGTCAGATTCTTAAAAATAAAATAAATCTCTCTTTTCAGGGAGGGACGACAATAAGCATCACCAAGGCGTGGGTCTGCTTCTCAGCAGACACGCTAGCGATGCTCTTCTAGGATATGAGTGCATTAATGAAAGGTTTCTTACAGCAAAATTTCAGACAAGCATTAAAGACTTGAATGTTATCTGCTGTTATTCCCCCACTGAGGATGCCGATGAGGATGAGAAGGATAGGTTTTATGAACAACTTCAGGATATTTTGAATTCTGTCAAGAAAGGAGATATTACCCTTGTTCTAGGTGACTTCAGTGCCAAATTTGGTACTGACTCTGACCTTTGGGGATGGGTGATAGTCCATCCATAGATTTGATATTGGTAGCTGCAATGGCAATGGACAACGTCTCCTACAGGTAAGTAAACTCAATGGTTTCGGAATAACTAACACTTATTACAAACACCGCGACATACATAAGTACACATAGGTTTCACCTGATGGGCTGCATAAGAATGTAATTGATTATATATTAATTAACAGCAAATGGGCTAGTTCTGTTAAGAATATCAGGGCATATAGGGGAGCTAAAATTGGATCTGACCATTACCTTGTTAAACGTGTCTTGTTGTGCTAAGGTTAAAACATTTACCTTTAATACCGAAGCTCTGAAAGACCCAGTTATAGCTAAAGCTTACCGTGGTAGGTTACTTAGTCATTATGACAATCATGGTTTGCTTACTACTTAAGTTGAGGAAAAATAGGATCATTTTAAACAGTTTTTTTTTACACTAACAGTACAGTACTCTTTTAGAAAAAAAGGAGCGTAGGAAGTAAAATTATTTGAGTGATAAGACACTTGAGCTTATTTCAGAAAGAAAGAACTTCAGCAATGTCCTTAATCAATACCATACTATTCCTAATAGAAAGGATTACAGAGAGATTAATAAGCGTGTAAAGGATCAGTTAGCTGCTGATACGAATCTTTGTCTTGATGGCTTGGCTGACAAAGCCGAAAAAGCAGCACAACAGCAGAGAGAACCAGATAGGTAATGTTTTGTGTGGTAGAAAACGAACAGGTATACATGGATTGAAGGATAAACAAGGTAAGGTTATAGTAGGTGAGGATACCCAAATGGCTAGGTGGGCTAAGCATTTCAGTGATGTTCTTAACAATGTGGTTAGTTCTACCCCCACACAATCTACTCCACACAGTAGTAATCTACTCCACACAATTCTACTCCCACACTATAACACAATCTGAAGTCATTTTGGCTATTTCGAAACTTCAAGTACATAATCTTCTGGGTAGATGAAATTACTACGGAAATGATTAGAGCTGGGAATTTTTCGGTTACCACTTGGATGACTGAAATTTTGAATATCTTTTATAATAAAGGCATGGTTCCTAAGTCTTTTACCAGAGCTATTATTATCCCTATTTTTAAAAAAGGTAATCGCAGTTCTTGGGTTAACTATAGGGATATCAGTCTACTTTCTGTTCCATGTAAAGTTCTTTTCGTGATTGTGCTTAATAGAATTAAGGATCTGTTTGACAGGCAATTGGGTGATGAGCAATGTGGATTCAGAAGTGGTAGGGGATGTGTGGATCAGATATTTTCACTTAGGCAGATTCTTGAGAAATTTTTAGAGTTTCAGAAACCTTTGGTTGCTAGCTTTGTTGATTTCAAAAAGGCTTTCTACTCTGTTGATCGTCATAATTGGTGGTTTATTGTGAGATCATATGGTATACCAGACAAGTTAGTTAACGTAATGAAAGCTCTCTATAATAACACTGAGTCGTGTGTGAGAGTTGGTAAGGCTTGTAGCAATTGGTTTAGCATTACTTCTGGTGTTCGACAAGGGTGCATTTTGTCTCCTTTTCTCTTTAGTTTCGTTATTGATTATGCTATGCAAAATTCACTGCAAGGGAAAGGTTTTGGCGTTAAATGGACTGGAGATACGAAAATTTCTGATTTAGATTATGCTGATGATTTAGCCCTTTTGGCAAATGATGTTGATGAGATGAACTCTTTCATTCGAGCAGTGGATGAAACTGGTAGTAAAGTAAGTTTGGTTATAAACAGAGAGAAAAAGTGATGAAAATTGGTCGGGCAGGCTGTCACTCAGTTAATCTGAATGGTTGCACTTAAGCAAGTTCTCGAATAATTTTGCCGGGACTTCTAAGAAAAATTTTAAATCTAAGAAAATTTTAAAATCTAAGAAAAATAACAATTCTAGAGAAAAAATTGAAATCTAAATCTAATCAAAGAAAAATAAAAAATTTAAAAGATTTAAATCTGCCGGGGATTTTTAAGAAGCTATATATAATATGGAAAAATCGGCGTATACTACTAAAGACTAAAATTAGACTGTATAATAGTTTGGTTCTTTCTAGGGTTAGTTATGGTAGTGAAACTTGAACTCTTTGTAAACGAGATAACGCGAAACTAGATGCTTATGCATTATCTTGGGCATTAGGTGGTTTAACTAATGATGAGGTTAGGCAGAGGAGTCGGCAACCTCCTTTAAGCAGCATATTGTGCAGAGAGAGACTCCGTTGGTTTGACCATGTTGCCCGTATGGATAATTATAGATTAGCGAATAGGGTTATGAACACTGTGCGTGTTCAATAACAGATTATATTATGACAATGTCAAATTTTACCTTTTTAGAATTGGTGTGCAGTGGCCAGATGCAGCGGATGTAGCTCAAGGCAGATATACTTGGAGAACTAAATTGCACAGTCTGGTTGGACCTCCGTAGGCCATGGCTGCTTGATGATGATGATCCTCAGTAAATAACTTAAAAAATGATGCTTAGACATATAGAAGTGGTAAGAATATAAGTAGGTCTAATATATGTAATAAGAAGTTCTAATGAACAAATCATGATATTAAATTTAAGGTTTATTAGAGTAATGTTAAGAGTGATGGTATGAGAGTTGAAGAGTAAAAGTAATTTCAGTGATGGTGATGAAATTAATCGAGATAAAGATGGAAATAGATAGATGATGTAGACAAGATGAACGCTTTCATTAAAGGCACTCGAAGAGACTAGCGATAGGATAGGTTTTATGACAGATAGAATATTTAAATGATTAAAATCGTTATAGTTTTTCTGAATGACTGTGCTCTTAATGCACATTTATCATTTTAATTATCTCGGGAGCTGCATGGCAGATATTGCTAATGTGCAATATAGGATAACCGGGGTAATAGGTATTGCTGTTACGATCTTGAAGAATCTGGACAGATAGTGGAAAAATAGGCTTATACAACTGAAGACTTTTTTTTAATTTCTCACTTAAATAAGATTTTTTCCAACACAGAGGGAGCAGACAAACAGGGTGGACAATTTAGGAGGGAAAGACGGACTTCACAGCTGCAGACTGAGGTAACACTGAACCCACCCTGAGGTACACCAAAAGGCCATTTTTCACATCCAGCAAATCCCTTTCAGATAAATAACACGATAATCCGACTCCTCGAAACTAGCACCCTATGGACAGAACGACAAGCAGGATCCCAATTTATTCTCTTACAGTGTAACGTCGGGCACGGAATTATCTGGTGATGCGAATAAATGCAGACTTGGAACTGGACAACATTGTTCACTATTTATACTCACCAATCCCCTTCACCCAGACAGCGATGTTAACGTCTAATGCAGAGACAGACCACTTGGGTGGAATTTATGACTTAAGTTCGTTCTCAGATGTTACAAATGGTCGCTTGCACATAGCACCTATTCGTGGAAAACAAGGGGGAAGGAACGTGGGAAATGGCTAGCGAGGTAGAGGAGAACTTTAGTTAGATCCGAGATTTTGAATAGAGCGGAGAGTAGCAGTTAAACTCGGAACGAGTGAAGCACAGGGAGGCAAGTGCTCTGGTCTGCCCAAGATAGATTGGGTATCGGAATATAGAATAATGAATGAAGGAAGCATATTGGGAACGGGTGGTAATTAATGCATCAAGGCAAGGGTATCTCTGCCAATTAGTGTTTTGGTGAACTCTGTTAAACTGAGTTTGTGATTCCTCACCAATCATCTGGTCGATCATTTGATCGTCTTGAAGAGAGAACTCTCATCTACGGATGATGCAGCCGCTTCCATTCCGCAACCAATTACCCATCTGCCTAGGTTACAGTCAACTTAGAGTCCGCCCCCATATCAGCTCCACATTGACGTAGAGGTTTGCCCCTTCTTCGGCAAATGGACGCCATAAGGAGATGATGGCCGTAACCTAATGCAGCTGTCAGACGAACTAAGGAGAACATATGAACACGGTACGCTTATCCTTCCTTTGATTTAAAAGTTGCTCTCCTTAATTCTACGTTTAAAGATTTAAATTTAAAGAGGTTCCATAGTTCATTTTGTTCTTTAAGTTATTTCTTTAAGTTCAAGATAAATGATTTGTTATTGGAAGATTAAGTGTTTCTGTCTTACCTTTAGATTATTTTTTTTCATTAAATGTTGTTATTACTATTGTTTTATAAATCTGAATTGTGTTCGTCATTGGAATTCATCGTAAAACGTCTTCCCCTAAGGAGACGGCCTGGGATTTTAGCGGCCTTCATTATCTAATCAAGAGATTGATCCGAAATTGGGTAATGCTGGAAACACAACGCAACACAAACATACACTTAAGTTTTTATACTTCTCCACACAACTAGAAAAGTGCTTGGAACCGCGAGGTGCACACAACACTCTATAACACTTTAGTCCCTTGTAAAATTTGACATGAGAGCGAATCGTGAACCCTTTGTAAGCAAGATAAGAAGAGGAAACATCATGACTTTGAATCTAGATGTTTATGCAGTATCTAGGGCATTAAGTCTTAATAATTAAGCATATAAGCATTAATCACTAGGCACTATGCAATGGTGAGGATAGATGAAGGAGTCATTAACCACCATTGAGCAACGTATTATGTAAGAAAAGACTGCATTAGTTTGGCCATATGGTCAGCATGCAGAAGAACAGCTTATCGGACATAGTTATGAAAAGTGTGCCTAATGACTTCAAAAGAAAAAGAGATGGTTAAAAGGACAGAGGATTGAACAATAAGATGGATGGACAACGTCAAACAAGACATTCTTAGAATTGCCCTACGATAGCCCAGAAGTGATATGGAGAACTAAATTTCACTGTTTGGTTACACTTCCTCAGCCCATGGCAGCTTGAGGATTACATATATAGGCTGTCTGATAAGAGTGATAATTACTGCAAAAATGATGATTTTAATCAAGTTAGGAAATGAAATAACTGATATTTAAAGATAACTTTCGACATGTCCATCCATGTAAAAATACCTGGCAACGAGTTTGCTGATTAGACTGCCAAAGAAGCGCTCCAGACTCAGAGGTATGTATCTAATTTCCATCTTTCTTTTAATGACTGCAAGATCTTTATTTTACAGCTCATGAAGCAGTATTGTCTCGCCCAGTGGCAGGACTCCAGTCTTTTCTGCTTTAGGTATCTTATAGACCCTTTTCTCATTCCTATAAACCTCGAAAATCTCACCAGAGCTAAGGAGACCTTTCTCCATAGTCTCCGAGTTGGAACCATTTACAGTAATTTTACACTTCACATCCTTGGTAGAGTTAACAGCCCTAAATTGTTACCTACACCATTCCTGAAATTTGTATCCCACATACTGCTTAATTGGAGTATATTTTTTCAGGAATTTAATACCATCGGAATCTCAGATTGCTCCCTTACTTCCCTTCTAGGTATTCACCAGAAGAAGAGGCTGCAGCGAAAGCGCAAGCGATTACTAATAGATTTCTTTCAGAACATCGGCCTCTTCTGCAAAATCTAATGTCTTTCTTTCCTTTAGCATAACTATGTTTTTTATTTACAGGACTTATGGAAAAGTAGAGAAGTACCTACTACTGCCTTTCCTATCTCCATCTCTTGCTCTGACTGGTGTAGGGAGGCTCTTATTGGAGGTAATTTCACCATGATCTTACCATACCTTCATAACTTTGGACGATGATTTCGAAGAATTATAAAAGTAAAATTTATTTTAAGTGTGCTCCATTCTTTTATTACTTATGACGACTTTTCATTTTGACGACATACCGGCATTTGATCATAAGAGAAATGTTTTGTGTGAATAAGAAGAAATAAAAAAAACATGACTAGCATAGTGTGTTACGAATCTGATCAACACTTAAGCTTCCTCTATGCTTATCTTAGAGGTATTTTGAAATTATTAGATGTTATTATACTAATAGAAATCAACATTCTCAGTATCGATTCCACTATAAATTATTTGTTTAAAAGATATCTTCGCTTGTGCGTGCTGATGAAACATTAAATATAAAAAATTTCAATTTACTTGTTGTCTATAGATCCCAACTCGAACGTCAGCAGTTTGTTTGAAATCTCAAAAACTGGTTTAAAACAACCGATACACTTTGCAATCAGAACCGGGTTATACTTGTTATAATAAATAGTAACGACAGAATTTAGTGCAATTTGAAAAATATTGTAATTTAGGCATTTTTATGATTAAACATTTATACACTTTGAAAATGTTAATTTTTTTCTACTCTAACAGTTCATTGACGACAGCAAAAGAATTATAATATAAATTTAGTGGTTTAACATATGTAATTCCAATCGTGAAAAAAGAAATTATACATAAACACTTCTATTTTCTTGGATCAAATATTTTTAATTTATTTCCTTTTTGTATACGAAATGAATCAAATGCCTATCATTTTATATGTTTGCTGAAGGTTTATTTTAAAATTATTAGAAATGTTAAGCTCTTTCTCGCTATTTTACAATGATTTAAAATAATCTAATTTTTATTTATTTTTGCTTTAAGAAATTAAATCGATATTATATATAGTATATATTCACTGCTGCTTTGAAGATGAGACTTAAGAGTCACTATTTTAACCTACAGGAGCTATTGTTTTTGGGTTATACGTAGATATCACTCCAGAAGCATATATGTGAATACTTGTTCATCTGCATAAATGCGCAAATATATATATGTATTCTTTGCTCATTTGTATAAATGTACAGATATATATGTATTCTTTTTTCTGTGCATAAATTAAATGCAATGCGATAAGTAGTAGTAGTCGTCTTTATTTCGGTTCATATTACATATGATACAATATAACTATTTATAAGATATTTTTGGAAATACGCAACACCACAAGATTTCAAAGACTCGCACATGGGTTACCAGATTTAAAAACGCATTAATGAAAATTAAAAGCAACATTTTTAATATGTTACAAAATTAATACTTTCTATCATGATCGTATCAATAGCGTCAAAAGCAACAGATTTAATTAGAAACCTGCAATTGCAACAATTCTATCATTCAAAAATTTAACATTATAAAGAGAGATCACAAGAGAAGAATAAATAAAAAAACATCTCTCACAAAGAGAGATGCTTTTGAGTAATGGCATTCCTTGGAAGTGAGTACAATAAAATTAATATGTGCATTTCTTCTGGTATTTTGTATTACTATTTTAATATCATTTTCTCTAAAATGTTTTTTCTTAAATATAAGATTATATTATAAACAAAGTTTTCGTAATGGTAAAATTTGTGGATCATTATAAAAACATTTAACACTCTCATATTTTTTTTTCTTAATTCGCAACTAATTACCCTGTTTTGGATAGTAATCAATGGTTTAACGTTATTATAATACATTCCTCCCCAAG
Source organism: Ryuthela nishihirai (assembly GCA_038380435.1). NCBI lineage: Eukaryota > Metazoa > Arthropoda > Arachnida > Araneae > Heptathelidae > Ryuthela > Ryuthela nishihirai. Next base: position 3,491,655 of record JAWZYU010000029.1, on the reverse strand, counting down.
ATATTATTCCATAATTTAAATGTGACTTAATTCAAGCATTATATCTAAATTTTAAAAATGTAATATTCACAAAATTTCTAATGTAAAATAATTTTGGAATTATCGCATTAATCTTTTTTGCCACATGTTTGATATGTTCATCTCATTTAACAAACTGTCTATATAAACTCCCAAATATTTATAATATTCTACACTTTCAATTGCTTTACATGTACATTGATATCCTATGCAGTTTATAGAATGATAGAATAATTTATTTTTTCATTTATCGACTTTATTTCGTTGTAGACTGAAATATAAATACTTTGTTTATCAATATTTAATACTAATTTATTTTTGAATAACCATTTTCTAATGTTATCCAAGTCTTCATTTATTTCTTCAATTAAAATATTCTCATTGTTAAGCTGCATATGTTAAAGCTGTATCATTAGAGAAAGTCATTGTTTTTCCTTTTAATTCAAGATTACAAATATCATTTATAAATACATTAAATAATATTGGTCCCAATACAGAACTCTGTGGAACTCCATATTTTATTTCAATTCCTCTGATAAACGATTTTACTATTTTTACTTTTTGAATTTTATTTTTCAAATATGTTTTCAACCATTTCAAAACATTTCCTCGAATTCTAGCCATTTCAAGTTTTTTTATCGTGTGAAACCGAATCAAACTCTTTTTAAATGTTTAAATATAGCACAACTGTTTTCAGATTATCATTTATAGTTCTGTATACTGTGGATGTCAATTGTAATATATGATAACGAGACATATATGATAAGCTTTGTAGTAAGATACTGTATACAATTGCACTTCATGGTCACCAATCCATATCTCTGTTAAAACAATTATATCAGGTTCAAGTTCAATTAAATTTAAAAATAAGTAAAAAATAATCAAAAATCTTACGCAAACTTCAGATGTTACCCATTATTACACTTATGCCCCCTAGGCCATATATAAAATTGCTTATCATAAATGCTGTCACTATCTAATGTGCAAACCCTGTATGTTTCATCCGAATTACAATCATTACAAGCAAACATTGTTTCCAAATCATTACCATTCCTCATCATTTCATTACCATACGGTCCTTTTTGTTGATTCCCACACGCCCCCAGATCCTAACCCAAACAGGGGTTGCTAGAAAAAAGATTTTTGTTTCGTTGCCATGGTAATGGTAACTCGAGTTTACGTTAAACGCAAAGTACCACTACCATGGTAAGGGTAATTTGCATTGTAAACAAACGCAACGTAACAAAACACCGCGATTCCACTAAAAATTATCCCTCTCAACCATGAATTGCTAAAAAATTAAAATTATCGAAACAACAACAACAAAAAAAAACATAAACAAAGAAACTACAACACAATCAATGGTTAAAACACTCCAGAAATATGTTTCCACAAACTAAACTAATAAATCCAGTCACACATACAATAATTTGTCGAAATAAATCACCAGAATTAATGAAATCAAACACCATTCTTAAAACCAAGAATATCTCGACAATACATCGCCGACCGGCAGCATAGAAAAAACCCTCAAAAACTAAATAATCCCACCGGTAACACATACAAAAAAAACATGAAAATCGGGAACAGTGCACCGCCGACCGAATTATAAAAATGCCCCCGAAACCAAATAATCTCATAAGAGACAACAAAAAAAACTCTCCCCTAAAATTATTGATTAACTTTCCTGACTCCATCAAACACTGCCATTTTTTTCCACACCGACAATTCTACAACACTCATAATTTCTACATCAAAAAGCCGCCAAACGCTTCCACATATTAACAATAAATCATATAAATAAATTTAAAAGACTCCTAAATATATAACAAAATTAATAAAACACTGCTAGGTAGACACTGGAAGGAGAACTATGCACCAATTCTCTGCGATGATGCACAGAACCGGCCAGACCTAGCACCTAATGTCCGACCCCGCCTTCTCGTGGTGCAGACGGTTAGTACCTTTCAAAAGAAATACTCTCTTGCGGAAGTGAACGGAACAGAGGGCTGCCAGATTAGTGTGGCCTACTGATCTGGACGACTATGGCTACTTTTTTTTCTACCCTGCTGAGGAGTGGTCAACTACACAGGGTCCTGGTGCTGACCATATAAACCTACTGGACTGAAATAAGGCTCTGAGCTTGATTATGGATTTTGAATTTGATACACTGGTCGGCTTCTGTGGAAGGAAATTCTTCCGCTGTGTTTTCTGTTTGTTTGTACGTTGACAGCCCCAAGTGAATAGATTCAGAGGATATGTTTATAAACCTGGTGGATAATCCTGAGCAAAGGTCATCGCAAGCACTTGAACTCTTTGGTTCTACTGGCATCGTCAAAATCTACATTGGAGGAAGTCTTCCAGTGTAGAAGTTCCACTTCAGTCTTTAGTGGTGGGGGAACGGGGCTGTTTGATATTGTCGGCATTTCCTCTTTCAATAAACTTAGTTTCTTTAAACATCCCACTAATCATTATCTCTCCATAGGTAATTGGAATGTGAGGACTTTGCACAAAGCTTATTGCCTTGATGTCCTCACACAAGAATTCCGCTGTTATAATTTAGATATTCTCGGCTTGCAAGAGACCAGATGGACAGATAAAGGTCAGATTGTTAAAGATAATTTTGATTTTCTCTTTTCAGGGTGGAAGATAATAACGTCTCCAAGTCGTAGGTCTAGTCAGTAGACACGCTAGTGATGCTCCTCTAGGATATGAGTGCATTAATAAAAGGTTTCTTACAGCAAAATTTCAGACAAGCTTTAAAGACTTGAATGTTAGCTGCTGTTATGCCCCCACTGAGAATTCTGATTAGGATGAGAAGGATAGGTTTTACGAACAACTTCAGGATATTTTGAATTCTGTCAAGAAAGGAGATATTTGTTCTAGGTGACTTAAATGCCAAAGTTGGTACTGACTCTGACCTTTGGGGAAGGACGATAGGAACTTTAGGAACTTTTGGTATTAGCAGATGCAATGGTAATGGACAACGTCTCCTACAGGTAAATAAACTCAATGGTTTCAGAATAACTAACACTTATTACAAACACCGTGACATACATAAGTACATATGGGTTTCACCTGATGGGCTACATAAGAATAGATTGATTACATATTAATTAACAGCAAATGGGCTAGTTCTGTTAAGAATGTCAGGGCATATAGGGGAGCTGAAATTGGATCTGACCATTACCTTGTTAAAAGTGTCTTACAACTTAAATCTAAAAAGTATTGTGCTAGGGTTAAAAAATTTACTTTTAATACTGAAGCTCTGAAAGACCCAGTTATAGCCAAAGCTTACAATGATAGGTTATTTAGTCATTATGACAGTCATGGTATGCTTACTACTTAAGTTGAGGAAGAATGGGATCATTTTAAACAGGCTTTTTTCGACACTAACAGTACTCTTTTAGGAAAAAAAGGAGCAGAGGAGGTAGAATTATCAAAGTGATAAGGCACTTGAGCTTATTTCGGAAAGAAAGAACTGCAGGAATGTCCTTAATCAATACCCTACTAGTCCTAATAGAAATCATTACAGAGAACTTAATAAACGTGTAAAAGATCAGTTGCTGAGGTCCTGCCATCCTCACAGACCTTCTACTATGGCATATAAACTGACAGGCTCCTGTCAGACCTCTGTGGCAAGCAGCTGCTTGAGAGGGTATTTATTTATTATATTTATAAAAGATCAGTTAGCTGCTAATAAGAATCTTTGGCTTGATGGCTTGGCTGACAAAGCCGAGAAAGCAGTTAGACAGCACAACAGCAGAGAGCTGTACCAGATAGTTAATATTTTGAGTGGTAGAAAACGAACAGGTATACATGGATTGAAGGATAACAAGGTAAGGTTATAGAAGGTGAGGATACCCTAATGGCTAGGTGGGCTAAGCATTTCAGTGATGTTGTTAACAATGTGGTTAGTTCTACTCCCATTGTTTGTAACGATGATAGATGCATTGTGGCTTTAATGTTGGCCCTATAACACAATCTGAAATCATTTTGGCTATTTCGTAACTTCAAGTACATAAATCTTCTGGGTAGATGAAATTACTACGGAAATGCTTAGAGCTGGGAATTTTTCGGTTACCACTTGGATGACTGAAATTTTGAATATCTTTTATAATAAAGGCATGGTTCTTATAAAGTCTTTTACCAGAGCTATTATTATCCCTATTTTTGAAAAAGGTAATCGCAGTTCTTGTGATAACTATAGGGATATCAGTCTACTTTCTGTTCCATGTAAAGTGGTTTTCGTGATTGTGCTTAATAGAATTAAGAATCTGGTTGACAGTCAATTGCGTGATGAGCAATGTGGATTCAGAAGTGGTAGGGGATCTGTGGATCAAATATTTTCACTTAAGCAGATTCTTGAGAAATGTTTAGAATTTCAGAAACCTTTGGTTGCTAGCTTTGTTGATTTCAAAAAGGCTTTCGACTCTGTTGATCGTCATAATTGGTGGTTTATTGTGAGATCATATGGTATACCAGACAAGTTAGTTAACGTAATGAAAGCTCTCTATAATAACACTGAGTCGTGTGTTGAGAGTTGGTAAGGCTTGTAGCAAATGGTTTAGCATTACTTCTGTTGTTCGACAAGGGTGCATTTTGTCTCCTTTTCTCTTTAGTTTGGTTGTTGATTATGTTATGCGAAATTCACTTCAAGGGAAAGCTTTTGGCCTTAAATGGGCTGGAGATACGAAAATTTCTAATTTAGATTATGCTGATGATTTAGCCCTTTTGGCAAATGATGTTGATGAGATGAACTCTTTCATTCGAGCTGTTGATGAGACTGGTAGTAGAGTAGGTTTGGTTATAAACAGAGAGAAAACTAAAGTGAAGAAAATTGGTCAGGCAGGTTGTGATTCAGTTAATCTGAATGGTTGCAGTCTTGAGCAGGTGTCAGTGTTTAATTATCTTGGGAGCTATGTAACTGATACTGGTGATGTGCGGCATGAGATTAACAGACGAATAGGTATTGCTGCCGGGACTTTTAAGATTCTATGGAGATTGTGGAGAAATAGGCGTATACACCTAAAGACTAAAATTAGACGGTATAATAGTTTAGTTCTTTCTAGGGTTAGTTATGGTAGTGAAACTTGGACGCTGTGTAAGCAAGATAACAGGAAACTAGATGCTTTTGATTCTAGATGTTTACGCAGTATCTTGGGTATTAGGTGGTTTAACTTTGTAACTAATGATGAGGTTAGGCAAAGGAGTCTGCAACCTCCTTTAAGCAGCATATTGTGCAGAGAGAGACTCCGTTGGTTTGGCCATGTTGCCCGTATGGATAATTATAGATTGGCGAATAGGATTATGAACAGTGTGCCTGAAGGCCTCAGAAGGAGGGGGAGACCTAGGATGAGGTGGGTAGACAATGTCAAACAGGACCTTGTTAGAATTGGTGTATAGTGGCCGGATGCAGCAGATGTAGCTCAGGACAGATATGCTTGGAGAATTAAACTGCGCGGTCTGGTTGGACCTCCGTAGCCCATGGCTGCTTGATGATGATGATGATGATGATGATGATGATGATGATGATGATGATGATGATGATGATGATGATGATGATGATGATGATGATGTAAACAAGATAACAGGAAACTAGATGCTTTTGATTCTAGATGCTTACGCAGTATCTTGGGCATTAGGTGGTTTAAATTTGTAACTAATTATGAGGTTACGCAAAGGAGTCAGCAACCTCCTTTAAGCAGCATATTGTGCAGAGACTCCGTTGGTTTGGCCATGTTGCCCGTATGGATAATTATAGATTGGAGAATAGGGTTATGAACAATGTGCCTAAAGGCTTCAGAAAGAGGCGGAGAACTAAAATGCGGTGGGCAGACAATGTCAAACGTGACCTTGTTAGAATTTGAGTGCAGTGGCCAAATGCAGCAGAGGTAGATCAGGACAGATATGCTTGGAGAACTAAATTGCACGGTCTGGTTGGACCTCCATAGCCCATGACTTCTTGACGATGATGATAATACACTAAAATTACCGTATTACACGTAACCACTAAAAATCACTCAATTCATCTCGAACTACTATAACGAAATATACGTGTTCGTTGACATGTGACTTCACGTTGACACGTGACTTCACGCACCAACAACCGACGGTTACGCTTTTACGTCATACTTTACAGCTCGACGTCATACGCTTCTTGAGCAGTGCCATCTGTTGGCTGAGGACCGTGAACAACAAACCGACCCAGTTAGTACACTTGCAATGTGAGTTACTATCTCCTTCGCATTCTCATTCATTGTTTTAGGGACCCATACTATCTCTGTTTTTAAATTCCTTTTGTTTTGCTCTAAGTCAATTGAGATTTTTGATCAATGATCTAAGTCATTTGAGATTTGTTGTTGAACATTTTTAATTTGTTTAGGTAGCTCAGTCAAAACTTCTAAAATAACACCTAACCTTTCAGAATAGTATATAGTAAATTTTTTATACTCCCCCAGTTGGATTAATATTAATTTTTAGACCTGTCATTTATTTCCATCATATCTTTCCTGGGAGCGGTTATTTGTTTACTAAACATTTCATCGATGTGTTTAATCACTTCAACAGACAAGGCTCTGTCTTCTGATTCCAGTGTCACGTGATCCACTTATGCCAGCATTCAATTCACTTCTCCTCTCTTTCCCTACATAATATCTCTTACACTTATGACACTTCCATCTGTTTTTACCCGGAGCTCATTTTGCGATAATTTGTCTCTGCCATTACAATACAATAAAAATGAAATTTTGAAGTACACTTTCCAGCGCAATGCAAAATCATTTGTCAGGTTGTCTCCGCAAAATTCCCCGCCATGCCCACGGTCAGTAGGGGACACCGATGGGCTTGGAAAGGTCGCCGTCCGTCGGATGGGACGTTAAGCTGTGACCGCGTGTGAGGGAGAGCCACACCCTGTGCATCATCATCATCATCATCATCATCATCATCATCATCATCATCATCATCATCATCATCATCATCATCAAGCAGCCATGGGCTACGGAGGTCCAACCAGACCGCGCAGTTTAATTTTCCAAGCATATCTGTCCTGAGCTGCATCTGCTGCATCCGGCCACTGTACACCAATTCTAACAAGGTCCTGTTTGACATTGTCTGCCCACCGCATCCTAGGTCTCCCCCTCCTTCTGAGGCCTCTAGGCACACTGTTCATAACCCTATTCGCCAATCTATAATTATCCATACGGGCAACATGGTCAAACCAGCGGAGTCTCTCTCTGCACAATATGCTGTTTAAAGGAGGTTGCAGACTCCTTTGCCTAACCTCATCATTAGTTACAAAGTTAAACCACCTAATACCCAAGATACTGCGTAAGCATCTAGAATCAAAAGCATCTAGTTTCCTGTTATCTTGCTTACACAGCGTCCTGTTATCTTTGCTTATACAGCTTGCTTACACAGCGGTTCACTACCATAACTAACCCTAGAAAGAACCAAACTATTATACAGTCTAATTTTAGTCTTTAGGTGTATACGCCTATTTCTCCACAATCTCCATAGATTCTTAAAAGTCCCGGCAGCAATACCTATTCGTCTGTTAATCTCATGCCGCACATCACCAGTATCAGTTACGCAGCTCCCAAGGTAATTAAACTGTGACACCTGCTCAAGACTGCAACCATTCAGATTAACTGAATCACAACCTGCCTGACCAATTTTCATCACTTTAGTTTTCTCTCTGTTTATAACCAAACCTACTGTACTACCAGTCTCATCAACAGTTCGAATGAAAGAGTTCATCTCATCAACATCATTTGCCAAAAGAGCTAAATCATCAGCATAATCTAAATCAGAAATTTTCGTATCTCCAGCCCATTTAAGGCCAAAAGCTTTCCCTTGAAGTGAATTTCTCATAACATAATCAACAACAAAACTAAAGAGAAAAGGAGACAAAATGCACCCTTGTCGAACACCAGAAGTAATGCTAAACCAATTGCTACAAGACTTACCAACCCTCACACATGATTCAGTGTTATTATAGAGAGCTTTCATTATGTTAACTAACTTGTCTGGTATACCATATGATCTCACAATCAACCACAAATTATGACGATCAACAGAGTCGAAACCTTTTTTGAAATCAACAAAGCTAGCAACCAAAGGTTTCTGAAACTCTAAACATTTCTCAAGAATCTGCCTAAGTGAAAATATCTGATCTACACATCCCCTACCACTTCTGAATCCACATTGCTCATCACGCAATTGCCTGTCAACCAGATTCTTAATTCTATTAAGCACAATCATGGAAAGAACTTTACCTGGAACGGAGAGTAGGCTGATACCCCTATAGTTATCACAAGAACTGCGATCACCTTTTTTGAAAATAGGGATAATAATAGCTCTGGTAAAACTTTAGGAACCATGCCTTTATCATAAAAGTTATTCAAAATTTCAGTCATCCAAATGGTAACTGAAACATTGCCAGCTCTAAGCATTTCCGTAGTAATTTCATCCTCCCCTGGGGATTTATGAAGTTTAAGTTTAGAAATAGCCAAACTAACTTCAGATTGTGTTATAGGGCCAACATTAAAGCCAACAATGCATCTATCATCATTGCAAACAATGGGAGTAGAACTAACCACATTGTTTAGAACATCACTGAAATGCTCAGCCCACCTAGCCATGACAGAATCCTCACCTTCTATAACCTTGCCTTTTTTATCCTTCAATCCCTGTATACCTGTTCGTTTTCTACCACACAAAACATTAACTATCTGGTACAGCTCTCTGCTGTTGTGCTGTCTAACTGCTTCCTCAGCTTTGTCAGCAAGGCCATCAAGCCAAAGATTCTTATCAGTAGCTAACTGATCCTTTACACGTTTATTAAGTTCTTTGTAATGCTTTCTATTAGGACTAGTAGGGTATTGATTAAGGACATTCCTGCAGTTCCTTCTTTCTGAAATAAGCTCAAGTGCCTTATCACTTAAATATTCTGCCTCCTCTGCTCCTTTTTCCCTAAAAGAGTACTGTTAGTTTCCAAAAAAGCCTGTTTAAAATGGCCCCATTCTTCCTCAACTTCAGTATTAAGCAAACCATGACCGTCATAATGACTAAGTAACCTATCATGGTAAGCTTTAGCTATAACTGGGTCTTTCAGAGCTTCAGTATTAAAGGTAAATTTTTTAACCCTAGAACAACACTTTTTAAGTTTAAGTTGCAAGACACTTTTAACAAGGTAATGGTCAGATCCCATTTCAGCTCCCCTATATGCCCTGGTATTTCTAACAGAACTAGCCCATTTCCTGTTAATTAATATATAATCAATCATATTCTTATGCAGCCCATCAGGTGAAACCCATGTGTATTTATGTATGTCGCGGTGTTTGTAATATGTGTTAGTTATTCTGAAACCATTTACTTTACTTACCTGTAGGAGACGTTGCCATTGCCATTGCAGCTACCAATACCAAAAGGGCCTATTACTCCTCCCCAAAGGTCAGAGTCGGTATCAACTTTGGCATTGAAGTCACCAAGAACAAGGGTAATATCTCCTTTCTTGACAGAATTCAAAATATCCTGAAGTTGTCTGTAAAACCTATCCTTCTCATCCTCATCAGAATCCTCAGTGGGGGCATAACAGCAGATAACATTCAAGTCTTTAATGCTTGTCTGAAATTTTGCTGTAAGAAACCTTTCGTTAATGCACTCATATCCTAGAAGAGCATCACTATCATGTCTGCTGAGCAGCAGACCCACGCCTTGGTGATGCTTTCCATTCTCCCTCCCTGTAAAGAGAAATTTAAAGTTATTTTTAAGTATCTCACCTTTACCTGTCCATCTGGTCTCTTGCAAGCCTAGAATATCTAGGTTATAGCGCTGGAATTCCTGCATGAGGACATCAAGAGAATAATCTCTATGTAATGTCCTCACGTTCCACGTTACTGCAGAGAGAAAATGATTAGTAGGATTTTTAAAGAAATTAGGTTTATTGAGATTGGTAGGGCCAACAATATCAAACAGCCCCCTGATCGCAGGCATGGGGCAAAGACCTGTTCCTCCTCCGCTAAAGGCTGAAGACACCGATGCTGGTAGGAACTTCAGGCACCACCTTTTCAAGTGGACTTTTTCAAGAACCTTATGGCCTGCCTGAGACACATTACTCCAGTTTAGGCTTGACGATGCCCAACTAGCTAAGTAAGGTTCAGGTACCTGCGATAGCCTCTGATTAGGATTATCCACCAGCTGATATAAGGTATCCCTTGCCTCTGTTCACTTAGAGCTGGCAACCCAGAAGCAAACAGAAAACACAGCGGCAGACTCTCCCTCAACAGAGGCCCACCAGTGCAGCAAGTCCAGGATCCATAATCAAGCTCAAATCCATAAACAAGTCCAGTCTAGTAGGTATAAATGGTCAGCACCAGGACCCTGTGAAGTTGACCACTCCTCAGCAGGGTTGAAAAAAAAGAAAAAAGTGGCCGTAGATGACCAGATCAGCAGGCCATACTGAACTGGCAGCCCTCCCCTTCCGTTCCCTTCCAAAAGAGAATATCTCTTTTGAAAGGTACTAACGGCCTGCACCACGAGAAGGCGGGGTCGGACATTAGGTGCTAGACCTGGCCGGTTCTGTGCGTCATCACTGGGGATTGGTACACAGCTCTCCTTCCAGTTTACGCCTAGCTACCATTTACAAGCCTGTGCATGCTAAAGAACATACTGGATGTCCTTGACGGGAGGCTGCCATCTGTCTCCCAACAGCTGTTCCAGTGGGTCCCTTCTCCCAATCCTTCTCTGAGCCTTTGGGGTCCATGTGATCTGGCCATTTAGCCCACGGTGTGCAAAAAAGTGCCGCTTAGAGGTAAAACAACCCAACCCACTTGTCAGATCAACGATATCTGCATCACATTCAGCACACGGATTTTCCATCTTACAATCTGAAATATCTTAATACTTAATATATATATAAGATATCTCTTATTAATTTATTAACCTTTTAGCAAAAAATGTATACTACTCTACTAAATCAGTCTTTGTTTAGAAAGCGAGAAACGTAACGCAAGAAGTTGACGACGTCATCTCGTTTTTAAATTAACTGCGTATTTCAAAAGATCGGCAGACAAGAATACTTAGCCTCCAGCGTAAATGAATAGCAGACGACAGTTCTCGACATTTCTCACCATCACACATTACATTACATCCACATGCGCGTTATCACAACAGCCTACGTATCTTCGTAGTAATGCGATAAGTCTACAATATCGTAAAGAGTCAACTTATAGATCATCACAAAACTTATAACTTACGTACGTTGCTCTTCTCAAACCAAAGTGTCCGTATAACAAAAATCAATGAATAACTGAAGATATTAATTAATTAAATAGCATATTTCACAGCACATTAACACGGCACAGCTAGCTTCAAAATAATAATATTGCAAAAAAAAAAAGATAATAATAATAATAACATTCCAACACATCAGAAAACGTGGAATTGTTAGATACGTAAAGTTGCTGATCGAACTTGGCTTTTCACTTATCGTTATTCGCATCACCAGGGAAAACGATTGATGACGGTTCCTGATATGTACAGATCCTATCACCAGGAAATCCGATTAGTAACGATCTCTCGGATATGGAGCGATCACATCACAGATCAGGTCACCAAGGAAGCCGATTAGTTAATATCTATACGACATGGAGAGATCACATCACCAGAGAATCCGATTAGTGGCTGTATCTCGGATATGGATAGAACACATCACCAGGGAAGGCGATTAGTGACTACTACGACATGGAGAGATCACATCACAGGGACATCATTTCGGACACGTATAGATTACATCACCAGGGAAGGTGATTAGTGAATCTCTCTAACATGGAGATATCACATCACAATCGAATGCGATTGGTGACTCTCTCTTGGACATGGAGACATCAAAAGACCGGGTAAGCCAATTAGTGACTACGTCTCGGATATCACCAAGGAATCCGATTAGTGACTACCTCTCTGACATTGAGAGATCACCAGAGAAGGAGACTGGTGATTGTTTCGGATATTTACAGATCACATCACCAGGACAGCTGTCTCTCAGGATATGGAGAGATCACATCACATGGGAAAGCGATTGGTGACTGTCTCAGACATGTACAGATCACATCACCAGGGAATGTGATGACTATCTCTTAGACGTGGAGAGATCACAACGCGAGGGAAGGCGATTACTGACTATCTATTGGAGAGGGAGAGATCACATCACAGGGAAATGCGATTAGTTACTGTTTCCCGGATATAAATCGTTCACATAACAGGGAAGGCGACTGGTGACTGTTTCGGACATGTACAAATCACAGCACCAGGTAAGGTTATTAGTGACTATCTCTAGGACATGAAACGATCACATCACAGGGGACGGTGACGGATGACTGTTTTCGGACACGTATAGATCAGATCGCTAGGGAAGGTGATAAGTTATTATCTCTCAGACATGAATATATCATATCACAGGAGCAGGTGATTGGTGACTATCTCAGACATGTACATATCACATCCCCAGGGAAGGTGATTAGTGACTATCTCTCAGATTTCGAGAGATCACATCATCAGGGTAAGGAGATTGGTGACTGTTTAGGACATGTACAGATTATATCACCAAGGAATGCGAATAGTGACATAATACATAGGTGATATATCTAGGTGATATGATAGTGATATATCTAGAGATCACGTCACAGGGGAAGGCGATCGATGACTCTCTCGGACATGTACAGATCACATTATCAGGGGAAGGGTATGATAATAAAACAATTAGGCATGAAACAATGAATAATAATGAGAGGATTAAAGACGTGAAGGCAGAACTATGAGACTAAAACAATTTGGTATGAAACAGTAAATGATAATAAGAAAATAAATAAAGGAATAAGTGTTAGGCGAAAATGGTTGGGCATGAAACAGCGGATAAAAATCAAGGGATAAAAGATGTAAAGGGAGAAGTATGGCACTAAAAAATGAGGCATGAGACAGTGAATAATAATGAGAGGATTAAAGACGTGAAGGCAGAAGTTTGAGACTAAAAAATTTGGTATGAAACTGTAAATGATAATGAGAAAATAAATAAAGGAATAAGTGTTAGGCGAAAATGGTTGCGCATGAAACAGCGGATAAAACTGAAGGGATAAAAGATGTAAAGGGAGAAGTATGGCACTAAAACAATTAGGCATGAGACAGTGAATAATAATGAGAGGATTAAAGACGTAAAGGCAAAAGTATGAGACTAAAACAATTAAGTATGAAACAGTGAATGATAATGAGAAAATAAATAAAGGAATAAGTGTTAGGCGAAAATGGTTGCGCATGAAACAGCGGATAAAACTGAAGGGATAAAAGATGTAAAGGGAGAAGTATGGCACTAAAACAATTAGGCATGAGACAGTGAATAATAATGAGAGGATTAAAGACGTAAAGGCAAAAGTATGAGACTAAAACAATTAAGTATGAAACAGTGAATGATAATGAGAAAATAAATAAAGGAATAAGTGTTAGGCGAAAATGGTTGCGCATGAAACAGCGGATGAAAGTGAAGGGATAAAAGATGTAAAGGGAGAAGTATGGCACTAAAACAATTAGGCATGAGACAGTGAATAATAATGAGAGGATTAAAGACGTAAAGGCAAAAGTATGAGACTAAAACAATTAAGTATGAAACAGTGAATGATAATAAGAAAATAAATAAAGGAATAAGTGTTAGGCGAAAATGGTTGGGCATGAAACAGCGGATAAAAATCAAGGGATAAAAGATGTAAAGGGAGAAGTATGGCACTAAAAAATGAGGCATGAGACAGTGAATAATAATGAGAGGATTAAAGACGTGAAGGCAGAAGTTTGAGACTAAAAAATTTGGTACGAAACTGTAAATGATAATGAGAAAATAAATAAAGGAATAAGTGTTAGGCGAAAATGGTTGCGCATGAAACAGCGGATAAAACTGAAGGGATAAAAGATGTAAAGGGAGAAGTATGGCACTAAAACAATTAGGCATGAGACAGTGAATAATAATGAGAGGATTAAAGACGTGAAGGCAGAAGTATGAGACTAAAACTATTAAGTATGAAACAGTGAATGATAATGAGAAAATAAATAAAGGAATAAGTGTTAGGCGAAAATGGTTGGGCATGAAACAGCGGATAAAAAGGAAGGGATAAATGATGTAAAGGGAGAAGTATGGCACCAAAACAATTAGGCATGAGACAGTGAATAATAATGAGAAGATTAAAGACGTGAAGGCAGAAGTATGAGACTAAAACAATTTGGTATGAAACAGTAAATAATAATGAGAAAATAAATAAAGGAATAAGTGTTAGGCGAAAATGGTTGGGCATGAAACAGCGGATTAAAATGAAGGGCTTAATGATGTAAAGGGAGAAGTATGACACTAAAACAATTAGGCATGAGACAGTGAATAATAATGAGAGGATTAAAGACGTAAAGGCAAAAGTATGAGACTGAAACAATTAATTATGAAACACTGAATGATAATGAGAAAATAAATAAAGGAATAAGTGTTAGGCGAAAATGGTTGGGCATGAAACAGCGGATAAAAATGAAGGGATAAAAGATGTAAAGGGAGAAGTATGACACTAAAACAATTAGGCATGAGACAGTGAATAATAATGAGAGGATTAAAGACGTGAAGGCAGAAGTATGAGACTAACACAATTTGGTATGAAACAGTAAATGATAATGAGAAAATAAATAAAGGAATAAGTGTTAGGCGAAAATGGTTGCGCATGAAACAGCGGATAAAAATGAAGGGATAAAAGATGTAAAGGGAGAAGTATGGCACTAAAACAATTAGGCATGAGACAGTGAATAATAATGAGAGGATTAAAGACGTAAAGGCAAAAGTATGAGACTAACACAATTTGGTATGAAACACTGAATGATAATGAGAAAATAAATAAAGGAATAAGTGTTAGGCGAAAATGGTTGGGCATGAAACAGCGGATAAAAATGAAGGGATAAAAGATGTAAAGGGAGAAGTATGGCACTAAAACAATTAGGCATGAGACAGTGAATAATAATGAGAGGATTAAAGATGTGAAGGCAAAAGTATGAGACTAAAACTATTAAGTATGAAACACTGAATGATAATGAGAAAATAAATAAAGGAATAAGTGTTAAGCGAAAATGGTTGGGCATGAAACAGTGGATAAAAATGAAGGGATAAATGATGTAAAGGGAGAAGTATGGCACTAAAACAATTAGGCATGAGACAGTGAATAGTAATGAAAGGATTAAAGACGTAAAGGCAAAAGTATGAGACTGAAACAATTAATTATGAAACACTGAATGATAATGAGAAAGTAAATAAAGGAATAAGTGTTAGGCGAAAATGGTTGGGCATGAAACAGCGAATGAAAATGAAGGGATAAATGATGTAAAGGGAGAAGTATGGCACTAAAACAATTCGGCATGAGGCAGTGAATAATAATGAGAGGATTAAAGACGTGAAGGCAGAAGTATGAGAATAAAACAATTTGGTATGAAACAGTAAATGATAATGAGAAAATAAATAAAGGAATAAGTGTTAGGCGAAAATGGTTCGGCATGAAACAGCGGATAAAAATGAAGGGATAAATGATGTAAAGGGAGAAGTATGGCACTAAAACAATTAGGCATGAGACAGTGAATAGTAATGAAAGGATTAAAGACGTAAAGGCAAAAGTATGAGACTGAAACAATTAATTAGGAAACACTGAATGATAATGAGAAAGTAAATAAAGGAATAAGTGTTAGGCGAAAATGGTTGGGCATGAAACAGCGAATGAAAATGAAGGGATAAATGATGTAAAGGGAGAAGTATGGCACTAAAACAATTAGGCATGAGACAGTGAATAGTAATGAAAGGATTAAAGACGTAAAGGCAGAAGTATGAGAATAAAACAATTTGGTATGAAACAGTGAATGATAATGAGAAAATAAATAAAGGAATAAGTGTTAAACGAAAATGGTTGGGCATGAAACAGCGGATAAAAATGAAGGGATAAATGATGTAAAGGGAGAAGTATGGCACTAAAACAATTAGGCATGAGACAGTGAATAGTAATGAAAGGATTAAAGATGTAAAGGCAAAAGTATGAGACTGAAACAATTAATTAGGAAACACTGAATGATAATGAGAAAATAAATAAAGGAATAAGTGTTAGGCGAAAATGGTTGGGCATGAAACAGCGGATAAAAATTAAGGGATAAATGATGTAAAGGGAGAAGTATGGCACTAAAAGAATTAGGCATGAGACAGTGAATAGTAATGAAGGGATTAAAGACGTAAAGGCAGAAGTATGAGAATAAAACAATTTGGTATGAAACAGTGAATGATAATGAGAAAATAAATAAAGGAATAAGTGTTAAGCGAAAATGGTTGGGCATGAAACACCGGATAAAAATGAAGGGATAAATGATGTAAAGGGAGAAGTATGGCACTAAAACAATTAGGCATGAGACAGTGAATAATAATGAGAGGATTAAAGACGTGAACTCAGAAGTATGAGACTAAAACAATTTGGTATGAAACAGTAAAGGATAATGAGAAAATAAATAAAGGAATAAGTGTTAGGCGAAAATGGTTGGGCATGAAACAGCGAATGAAAATTAAGGGATAAATGATGTAAAGGGAGAAGTATGGCACTAAAACAATTAGGCATGAGACAGTGAATAGTAATGAAAGGATTAAAGACGTAAAGGCAAAAGTATGAGACTGAAACAATTAATTAGGAAACACTGAATGATAATGAGAAAATAAATAAAGGAATAAGTGTTAGGCGAAAATGATTGGGCATGAAACAGCGAATGAAAATTAAGGGATAAATGATGTAAAGGGAGAAGTATGGCACTAAAACAATTAGGCATGAGACAGTGAATAGTAATGAAAGGATTAAAGACGTAAAGGCAGAAGTATGAGAATAAAACAATTTGGTATGAAACAGTGAATGATAATGAGAAAATAAATAAAGGAATAAGTGTTAAGCGAAAATGGTTGGGCATGAAACACCGGATAAAAATGAAGGGATAAATGATGTAAAGGGAGAAGTATGGCACTAAAACAATTAGGCATGAGACAGTGATTAATAATGAGAAGATTAAAGACGTGAAGGCAGAAGTATGAGACTAAAACAATTTGGTATGAAACAGTAAATGATAATGAGAAAATAAATAAAGGAATAAGTGTTAGGCGAAAATGGTTGCGCATGAAACAGCGGATTAAAATGAAGGGCTTAATGATGTAAAAGGAGAAGTATGGCGCTAAAACATTTAGGCATGAGACAGTGAATAATAATGAGAGGATTAAAGACGTGAAGGCAGAAGTATGAGACAAAAACAATTTGGTATGAAACAGTAAATGATAATGAGAAAAAAAACAAAGGAATAAGTGTTAGGCGAAAATGGTTGGGCATGAAACAGCGGATAAAAATGAAGGGATAAAAGATGTAAAGGAAGAAGTATGGCACTAAAAAATTAGGCATGAGAGAGTGAATAATAATGAGAGGATTAAAGACGTGAAGGCAGAAGTATGAGACTAAAACAATTTGGTATGAAACAGTAAATGCTAATGAGAAAATAAATAAAGGAATAAGTGTTAGGCGAAAATGGTTGGGCATGAAAAAGCGGATTAAAATGAAGGGATAAATGATGTAAAGGGAGAAGTATGGCACTAAAACAATTAGGCATGAGACAGTGAATAATAATGAGAGGATTAAAGACGTGAAGGCAGAAGTATGAGACTAAAACAATTTGGTATGAAACAGTAAATAATAATGAGAAAATAAATAAAGGAATAAGTGTTAGGCGAAAATGGTTGGGCATGAAACAGCGGATTAAAATGAAGGGCTTAATGATGTAAAGGGAGAAGTATGACACTAAAACAATTAGCCATGAGACAGTGAATAATAATGAGAGGATTAAAGACGTAAAGGCAAAAGTATGAGACTGAAACAATTAATTATGAAACACTGAATGATAATGAGAAAATAAATAAAGGAATAAGTGTTAGGCGAAAATGGTTGGGCATGAAACAGCGGATAAAAATGAAGGGATAAAAGATGTAAAGGGAGAAGTATGACACTAAACAATTAGGCATGAGACAGTGAATAATAATGAGAGGATTAAAGACGTGAAGGCAGAAGTATGAGACTAACACAATTTGGTATGAAACAGTAAATGATAATGAGAAAATAAATAAAGGAATAAGTGTTAGGCGAAAATGGTTGCGCATGAAACAGCGGATAAAAATGAAGGGATAAAAGATGTAAAGGGAGAAGTATGGCACTAAAACAATTAGGCATGAGACAGTGAATAATAATGAGAGGATTAAAGACGTGAAGGCAGAAGTATGAGACAAAAACAATTTGGTATGAAACAGTAAATGATAATGAGAAAAAAAACAAAGGAATAAGTGTTAGGCGAAAATGGTTGGGCATGAAACAGCGGATAAAAATGAAGGGATAAAAGATGTAAAGGAAGAAGTATGGCACTAAAAAATTAGGCATGAGAGAGTGAATAATAATGAGAGGATTAAAGACGTGAAGGCAGAAGTATGAGACTAAAACAATTTGGTATGAAACAGTAAATGCTAATGAGAAAATAAATAAAGGAATAAGTGTTAGGCGAAAATGGTTGGGCATGAAAAAGCGGATTAAAATGAAGGGATAAATGATGTAAAGGGAGAAGTATGGCACTAAAACAATTAGGCATGAGACAGTGAATAATAATGAGAGGATTAAAGACGTGAAGGCAGAAGTATGAGACTAACACAATTTGGTATGAAACAGTAAATGATAATGAGAAAATAAATAAAGGAATAAGTGTTAGGCGAAAATGGTTGCGCATGAAACAGCGGATTAAAATGAAGGGCTTAATGATGTAAAAGGAGAAGTATGGCGCTAAAACATTTAGGCATGAGACAGTGAATAATAATGAGAGGATTAAAGACGTGAAGGCAGAAGTATGAGACAAAAACAATTTGGTATGAAACAGTAAATGATAATGAGAAAAAAAACAAAGGAATAAGTGTTAGGCGAAAATGGTTGGGCATGAAACAGCGGATAAAAATGAAGGGATAAAAGATGTAAAGGAAGAAGTATGGCACTAAAAAATTAGGCATGAGAGAGTGAATAATAATGAGAGGATTAAAGACGTGAAGGCAGAAGTATGAGACTAAAACAATTTGGTATGAAACAGTAAATGCTAATGAGAAAATAAATAAAGGAATAAGTGTTAGGCGAAAATGGTTGGGCATGAAAAAGCGGATTAAAATGAAGGGATAAATGATGTAAAGGGAGAAGTATGGCACTAAAACAATTAGGCATGAGACAGTGAATAATAATGAGAGGATTAAAGACGTGAAGGCAGAAGTATGAGACTAAAACAATTTGGTATGAAACAGTAAATAATAATGAGAAAATAAATAAAGGAATAAGTGTTAGGCGAAAATGGTTGGGCATGAAACAGCGGATTAAAATGAAGGGCTTAATGATGTAAAGGGAGAAGTATGACACTAAAACAATTAGCCATGAGACAGTGAATAATAATGAGAGGATTAAAGACGTAAAGGCAAAAGTATGAGACTGAAACAATTAATTATGAAACACTGAATGATAATGAGAAAATAAATAAAGGAATAAGTGTTAGGCGAAAATGGTTGGGCATGAAACAGCGGATAAAAATGAAGGGATAAAAGATGTAAAGGGAGAAGTATGACACTAAACAATTAGGCATGAGACAGTGAATAATAATGAGAGGATTAAAGACGTGAAGGCAGAAGTATGAGACTAACACAATTTGGTATGAAACAGTAAATGATAATGAGAAAATAAATAAAGGAATAAGTGTTAGGCGAAAATGGTTGCGCATGAAACAGCGGATAAAAATGAAGGGATAAAAGATGTAAAGGGAGAAGTATGGCACTAAAACAATTAGGCATGAGACAGTGAATAATAATGAGAGGATTAAAGATGTGAAGGCAAAAGTATGAGACTAAAACTATTAAGTATGAAACACTGAATGATAATGAGAAAATAAATAAAGGAATAAGTGTTAAGCGAAAATGGTTGGGCATGAAACAGTGGATAAAAATGAAGGGATAAATGATGTAAAGGGAGAAGTATGGCACTAAAACAATTAGGCATGAGACAGTGAATAGTAATGAAAGGATTAAAGACGTAAAGGCAAAAGTATGAGACTGAAACAATTAATTATGAAACACTGAATGATAATGAGAAAATAAATAAAGGAATAAGTGTTAGGCGAAAATGGTTCGGCATGAAACAGCGGATAAAAATGAAGGGATAAAAGATGTAAAGGGAGAAGTATGGCACTAAAACAATTCGGCATGAGGCAGTGAATAATAATGAGAGGATTAAAGACGTGAAGGCAGAAGTATGAGAATAAAACAATTTGGTATGAAACAGTAAATGATAATGAGAAAATAAATAAAGGAATAAGTGTTAGGCGAAAATGGTTGCGCATGAAACAGCGGATAAAACTGAAGGGATAAAAGATGTAAAGGGAGAAGTATGGCACTAAAACAATTAGGCATGAGACAGTGAATAATAATGAGAGGATTAAAGATGTGAAGGCAGAAGTATGAGACTAAAACTATTAAGTATGAAACAGTGAATGATAATGAGAAAATAAATAAAGGAATAAGTGTTAAGCGAAAATGCATGGGCATGAAACAGTGGATAAAAATGAAAGGATAAATGATGTAAAGGGAGAAGTATGGCACTAAAACAATTAGGCATGAGACAGTGAATAGTAATGAAAGGATTAAAGATGTAAAGGCAGAAGTATGAGAATAAAACAATTTGGTATGAAACAGTAAATGATAATGAGAAAATAAATAAAGGAATAAGTGTTAGGCGAAAATGGTTGGGCATGAAACAGCGGATAAAAATTAAGGGATAAATGATGTAAAGGGAGAAGTATGGCACTAAAAGAATTAGGCATGAGACAGTGAATAGTAATGAAAGGATTAAAGACGTAAAGGCAGAAGTATGAGAATAAAAGAATTTGGTATGAAACAGTGAATGATAATGAGAAAATAAATAAAGGAATAAGTGTTAAGCGAAAATGGTTGGGCATGAAACACCGGATAAAAATGAAGGGATAAATGATGTAAAGGGAGAAGTATGGCACTAAAACAATTAGGCATGAGACAGTGAATAGTAATGAAAGGATTAAAGACGTAAAGGCAAAAGTATGAGACTGAAACAATTAATTATGAAACACTGAATGATAATGAGAAAATAAATAAAGGAATAAGTGTTAAGCGAAAATGGTTCGGCATGAAACAGCGGATAAAAATGAAGGGATAAAAGATGTAAAGGGAGAAGTATGGCACTAAAACAATTCGGCATGAGGCAGTGAATAATAATGAGAGGATTAAAGACGTGAAGGCAGTAGTATGAGAATAAAACAATTTGGTATGAAACAGTAAATGATAATGAGAAAGTAAATAAAGGAATAAGTGTTAGGCGAAAATGGTTGGGCATGAAACAGCGAATGAAAATGAAGGGATAAATGATGTAAAGGGAGAAGTATGGCACTAAAACAATTAGGCATGAGACAGTGAATAGTAATGAAAGGATTAAAGACGTAAAGGCAGAAGTATGAGAATAAAACAATTTGGTATGAAACAGTGAATGATAATGAGAAAATAAATAAAGGAATAAGTGTTAAACGAAAATGGTTGGGCATGAAACAGCGGATAAAAATGAAGGGATAAATGATGTAAAGGGAGAAGTATGGCACTAAAACAATTAGGCATGAGACAGTGAATAGTAATGAAAGGATTAAAGATGTAAAGGCAGAAGTATGAGAATAAAACAATTTGGTATGAAACAGTAAATGATAATGAGAAAATAAATAAAGGAATAAGTGTTAGGCGAAAATGGTTGGGCATGAAACAGCGGATAAAAATTAAGGGATAAATGATGTAAAGGGAGAAGTATGGCACTAAAAGAATTAGGCATGAGACAGTGAATAGTAATGAAAGGATTAAAGACGTAAAGGCAGAAGTATGAGAATAAAAGAATTTGGTATGAAACAGTGAATGATAATGAGAAAATAAATAAAGGAATAAGTGTTAAGCGAAAATGGTTGGGCATGAAACACCGGATAAAAATGAAGGGATAAATGATGTAAAGGGAGAAGTATGGCACTAAAACAATTAGGCATGAGACAGTGAATAGTAATGAAAGGATTAAAGACGTAAAGGCAAAAGTATGAGACTGAAACAATTAATTAGGAAACACTGAATGATAATGAGAAAATAAATAAAGGAATAAGTGTTAGGCGAAAATGGTTGGGCATGAAACAGCGAATGAAAATTAAGGGATAAATGATGTAAAGGGAGAAGTATGGCACTAAAACAATTAGGCATGAGACAGTGAATAGTAATGAAAGGATTAAAGACGTAAAGGCAAAAGTATGAGACTGAAACAATTAATTAGGAAACACTGAATGATAATGAGAAAATAAATAAAGGAATAAGTGTTAGGCGAAAATGGTTGGGCATGAAACAGCGAATGAAAATTAAGGGATAAATGATGTAAAGGGAGAAGTATGGCACTAAAACAATTAGGCATGAGACAGTGAATAGTAATGAAAGGATTAAAGACGTAAAGGCAGAAGTATGAGAATAAAACAATTTGGTATGAAACAGTGAATGATAATGAGAAAATAAATAAAGGAATAAGTGTTAAGCGAAAATGGTTGGGCATGAAACACCGGATAAAAATGAAGGGATAAATGATGTAAAGGGAGAAGTATGGCACTAAAACAATTAGGCATGAGACAGTGAATAGTAATGAAAGGATTAAAGACGTAAAGGCAAAAGTATGAGACTGAAACAATTAATTAGGAAACACTGAATGATAATGAGAAAATAAATAAAGGAATAAGTGTTAGGCGAAAATGGTTGGGCATGAAACAGCGGATAAAAATGAAGGGATAAAAGATGTAAAGGGAGAAGTATGGCACTAAAACAATTAGGCATGAGACAGTGAATAATAATGAGAGGATTAAAGACATGAAGGCAGAAATATGAGACTAAAACAATTTGGTATGAAACAGTAAATGATAATGAGAAAATAAATAAAGGAATAAGTGTTAGGCGAAAATGGTTCGGCCTGAAACAGCGGATTAAAATGAAGGGATAAATGATGTAAGGGTAGAAGTATGGCACTAAAACAATTAGGCATGAGACAGTGAATAATAGTGAGAGGATTAAAGACGTGAAGGCAGAAATATGAGACTAAAACAATTTGGTATGAAACAGTAAATGATAATGAGAAAATAAATAAAGGAATAAGTGTTAGGCGGAAATGATTGGGCATGAAACAGCGGATAAAAATGAAGGGATAAATGATGCAAAGGGAGAAGTATGGCACTAAAACAATTAGGCATGAGACAGTGAATAGTAATGAAAGGATTAAAGACGTAAAGGCAAAAGTATGAGACTAAAACTATTTAGTATGAAACAGCGAATGATAATGAGAAAATAAATAAAGGAATAAATGTTAGGCGAAAATGGTTGGGCATGAAACAACGGATAAAAATGAAGGGATAAATGATGTAAAGGGAGAAGTATGGCACTAAAATATTTAGGCATGAGACAGTGAATAATAATGAGAGGATTAAAGACGTGAAGGCAGACGTATGAGACTAAAACAATTTGGTATGAAACAGTAAATGATAATGAGAAAATAAATAAAGGAATAAGTGTTAGGCGAAAATGGTTGGGCATGAAACAGCGGATAAAAATGAAGGGATAAATGATGTAAAGGGAGAAGTATGGCACTAAAACAATTCGGCATGAGGCAGTGAATAATAATGAGAGGATTAAAGACGTGAAGGCAGAAGTATGAGACTAAAACAATTTGGTATGAAACAGAAAATGATAATGAGAAAATAAAGAAAGGAATAAGTGTTTGGCGAAAATGGTTGGGCATGAAACAGCGGATTAAAGTGAAGGGATAAATGATGTAAAGAGAGAAGTATGGCACTAAAATAATTAGGCATGAGACAGTGAATAATAATGAGAGGATTAAAGACATGAAGGCAGAAATATGAGACTAAAACAATTTGGTATGAAACAGTAAATGATAATGAGAAAATAAATAAAGGAATAAGTGTTAGGCGAAAATGGTTCGGCCTGAAACAGCGGATTAAAATGAAGGGATAAATGATGTAAGGGTAGAAGTATGGCACTAAAACAATTAGGCATGAGACAGTGAATAATAGTGAGAGGATTAAAGACGTGAAGGCAGAAATATGAGACTAAAACAATTTGGTATTAAACAGTAAATGATAATGAGAAAATAAATAAAGGAATAAGTGTTAGGCGAAAATGGTGCGGCATGAGACAGCGGATTAAAATGAAGGGATAAATGATGTAACGGGAGAAGTATGGCACTAAAACAATTAGGCATGAGACAGTGAATAATAATGAGAGGATTAAAGACGTGAACTCAGAAGTATGAGACTAAAACAATTTGGTATGAAACAGTAAATGATAATGAGAAAATAAATAAAGGAATAAGTGTTAGGCGAAAATGGTTGGGCATGAAACAGCGGATAAAAATGAAGGGATAAATGATGTAAAGGGAGAAGTATGGCACTAAAACAATTAGGCATGAGACAGTGAATAATAATGAGAGGATTAAAGACGTGAAGGCAAAAGTATGAGACTAAAACAATTAAGTATGAAACAGTGAAGGATAATGAGAAAATAAATAAAGGAACAAGTGTTAGGCGAAAATGGTTGGGCATGAAACAGCGGATAAAAATGAAGGGATAAATGATGCAAAGGGAGAAGTATGGCACTAAAACAATTAGGCATGAGACAGTGAATAGTAATGAAAGGATTAAAGACGTAAAGGCAAAAGTATGAGACTAAAACTATTTAGTATGAAACAGCGAATGATAATGAGAAAATAAATAAAGGAATAAATGTTAGGCGAAAATGGTTGGGCATGAAACAACGGATAAAAATGAAGGGATAAATGATGTAAAGGGAGAAGTATGGCACTAAAACAATTCGGCATGAGACAGTGAATAATAATGAGAGGATTAAAGACGTGAAGGCAGAAGTATGAGACTAAAACAATTTGGTATGAAACAGAAAATGATAATGAGAAAATAAAGAAAGGAATAAGTGTTTGGCGAAAATGGTTGGGCATGAAACAGCGGATTAAAATGAAGGGATAAATGATGTAAAGAGAGAAGTATGGCACTAAAATAATTAGGCATGAGACAGTGAATAATAATGAGAGGATTAAAGACATGAAGGCAGAAATATGAGACTAAAACAATTTGGTATGAAACAGTAAATGATAATGAGAAAATAAATAAAGGAATAAGTGTTAGGCGAAAATGGTTCGGCCTGAAACAGCGGATTAAAATGAAGGGATAAATGATGTAAGGGTAGAAGTATGGCACTAAAACAATTAGGCATGAGACAGTGAATAATAGTGAGAGGATTAAAGACGTGAAGGCAGAAATATGAGACTAAAACAATTTGGTATGAAACAGTAAATGATAATGAGAAAATAAATAAAGGAATAAGTGTTAGGCGAAAATGGTGCGGCATGAGACAGCGGATTAAAATGAAGGGATAAATGATGTAACGGGAGAAGTATGGCACTAAAACAATTAGGCATGAGACAGTGAATAATAATGAGAGGATTAAAGACGTGAACTCAGAAGTATGAGACTAAAACAATTTGGTATGAAACAGTAAAGGATAATGAGAAAATAAATAAAGGAATAAGTGTTAGGCGAAAATGGTTGGGCATGAAACAGCGGATAAAAATGAAGGGATAAATGATGTAAAGGGAGAAGTATGGCACTAAAACAATTAGGCATGAGACAGTGAATAATAATGAGAGGATTAAAGACGTGAAGGCAAAAGTATGAGACTAAAACAATTAAGTATGAAACAGTGAAGGATAATGAGAAAATAAATAAAGGAACAAGTGTTAGGCGAAAATGGTTGGGCATGAAACAGCGGATAAAAATGAAGGGATAAATGATGCAAAGGGAGAAGTATGGCACTAAAACAATTAGGCATGAGACAGTGAATAGTAATGAAAGGATTAAAGACGTAAAGGCAAAAGTATGAGACTAAAACTATTTAGTATGAAACAGCGAATGATAATGAGAAAATAAATAAAGGAATAAATGTTAGGCGAAAATGGTTGGGCATGAAACAACGGATAAAAATGAAGGGATAAATGATGTAAAGGGAGAAGTATGGCACTAAAACATTTAGGCATGAGACAGTGAATAATAATGAGAGGATTAAAGACGTGAAGGCAGACGTATGAGACTAAAACAATTTGGTATGAAACAGTAAATGATAATGAGAAAATAAATAAAGGAATAAGTGTTAGGCGAAAATGGTTGGGCATGAAACAGCGGATAAAAATGAAGGGATAAATGATGTAAAGGGAGAAGTATGGCACTAAAACAATTCGGCATGAGGCAGTGAATAATAATGAGAGGATTAAAGACGTGAAGGCAGAAGTATGAGACTAAAACAATTTGGTATGAAACAGAAAATGATAATGAGAAAATAAAGAAAGGAATAAGTGTTTGGCGAAAATGGTTGGGCATGAAACAGCGGATTAAAATGAAGGGATAAATGATGTAAAGAGAGAAGTATGGCACTAAAATAATTAGGCATGAGACAGTGAATAATAATGAGAGGATTAAAGACGTGAAGGCAGAAATATGAGACTAAAACAATTTGGTATGAAACAGTAAATGATAATGAGAAAATAAATAAAGGAATAAGTGTTAGGCGAAAATGGTTCGGCCTGAAACAGCGGATTAAAATGAAGGGATAAATGATGTAAAGGTAGAAGTATGGCACTAAAACAATTAGGCATGAGACAGTGAATAATAGTGAGAGGATTAAAGACGTGAAGGCAGAAATATGAGACTAAAACAATTTGGTATGAAACAGTAAATAATAATGAGAAAATAAATAAAGGAAGAAGTGTTAGGCGAAAATGGTGCGGCATGAGACAGCGGATTAAAATGAAGGGATAAATGATGTAACGGGAGAAGTATGGCACTAAAACAATTAGGCATGAGACAGTGAATAATAATGAGAGGATTAAAGACGTGAACTCAGAAGTATGAGACTAAAACAATTTGGTATGAAACAGTAAAGGATAATGAGAAAATAAATAAAGGAATAAGTGTTAGGCGAAAATGGTTGGGCATGAAACAGTGGATAAAAATGAAGGGATAAATGATGTAAAGGGAGAAGTATGGCACTAAAACATTTAGGCATGAGACAGTGAATAATAATGAGAGGATTAAAGACGTAAAGGCAAAATTATGAGACTAAAACAATTAAGTATGAAACAGTGAATGATAATGAGAAAATAAATAAAGGAATAAGTGTTAGGCGAAAATGGTTGGGTATGAAACAGTGGATAAAAATGAAGGGATAAATGATGTAAAGGGAGAAGTATGGCCTAAAACCATTAGGCATGAGACAGTGAATAATAATGAGAGGATTAAAGACATAAAGGCAAAAGTATGAGACTAAAACAATTAAGTATGAAACAGTAAATGATAATGAGAAAATAAATAAAGGAATAAGTGTTAGGCGAAAATGGTTGGGCATGAAACAGCGGATAAAAAGGAAGGGATAAATGATGTAAAGGGAGAAGTATGGCACCAAAACAATTAGGCATTAGACAGTGAATAATAATGAGAGGATTAAAGACGTGAAGGCAGAAGTATGAGACTAAAACAATTTGGTATGAAACTGTAAATGATAATGAGAAAATAAATAAAGGAATAAGTGTTAGGCGAAAATGGTTGGGCATGAAACAGCGGATAAAAATGAAGGGATAAATGATGTAAAGGGAGAAGTATGGCACCAAAACAATTAGGCATGAGACAGTGAATAATAATGAGAGGATTAAAGACGTAAAGGCAGAAGTATGAGACTAAAACAATTAAGTATGAAACAATAAATGATAATGAGAAAATAAATAAAGGAATAAGTGTTGGGCGAAAATGATTGGGCATGAAACAGCGGATGAAAATGAAGGGAAAATAGATGTAAAGGGAGAAGTATGGCATTAAAACAATTAGGCATGAAAGAGTGAATGATAACGATAGGATAAAGAAGTAAAGGAAGAAGTGTTTAGGAAAAATGATTGGGCACCAAACAGTGGATGATAATGAGTTGGTCAAAGAATTTTCGCTGTAAACGAAATACAAAAAGCAAGCAAAAAGTATACTTAGAGTGCTATAATATGGAGCTTGATATGTGGGGTGTGATTGTTCAAATATTAAACGTGATATTTGGTAGGACTCAAAATGAGACTAAATATTTGTGGAAGTTCAATAATTAACTTAGCCATGTTCTTTAATTTGTAATTTTTGTGTTTCATACACTTTTTGAAAGCAATTTCTGTAATTAAAAGTATTTTTTAGTAAACTATTTTATGAAGTGCTTCAAAATTTATATTAATATATGAAATAATATGAAATTTAATGGGAAATATACAAGTATTTATGCTAGCATATTCAATACACGAAGCTTACCGCGGAGATCTGAGAGAAGCCTATTAGAATAGTATTCGGTAGAGAAGATCTCCTCAGCAGAATGACAACACATAAAAAATGCATCCATACGACTCTCGATCCGATAGCTTGGTTACTGATCTAAATCTCGATCCTGTAGCTTAGCTACTGATCTATGTCTCCATCCGGTAGCTTGGTTACTAATCTAAGTCTCGATCCCGGGTCTTAGATCTGCAGCCAAGCCACAGTTATATTTCTAAATTGAATTACTGTTGCAAGTTACAGAAAAATATTATATTTATATTAAATAAAGATAACAATTTAATTATATTTGAAAACGTGATAATTCTTCATTTGTTTGTAAATGGAGTTAGCATAACGTTAATTCCTCATCCAGCAGGAAGGCGGTTCTCGATCCCACTGAATCACTGCTAAAAAGATGAGCAGACTTCGTAAGGAAGTGGGAAATAAAACTCCTCCAAAAAATGACTATACCAAAGATGCCTTCCCCCCCGATAGGAGACCACCTTGACGTGGGGGGGGGGGGGTGCGGCCCAGCAGCCGGTTGAAGGCTTTGCTGACAGGTTTGGGTCCCGGTTGGACAGAGCTAAGACAAATCCGAGGTCGAAGGCATTGCTGACCGGTTTAGCGGCCCGTTTGGACAGTGCTAAGACCTCAAAATCAGGTGCTCAGTGGAGCAAGTACAGGGTCCTGCAGAACGGAGTGATGCCCTAGTAGGCAAGGACTCTTTTCGAAGTCTGGGTCCCACTAAGAGTCTCCACCCCGGGAGCCGAGCGAACTTGGATCTATATATCTTTGTTCGTGGCTAACCGGGGAACAGAGTAAATTTAGGTTTTGACCGATGGATGAGCTTTCCTTCTGTAGGACTGCTCGCCATAGGGTAGTCGGGGATGAGATGCATCTATATGGTGCAGCTTTGCCCCTGACAAGTTGATAGTACACGGCAATTCCTTAACTGGTAATGCTGAAAGGTGGAACCAGGTCTTGTCGTGGTTGCTGTGTTGTGCAGCAACAAAGAAAGTAATGTACCAAAGATGCGCTCTGAAAGATACATTAATGTATTTTAACAGAGCAATTATTCCAAGTGTTATGCTAGATTCCTCGTGGCAATTTAAAGAAGCAGAAGTAAATTGTCCTTGCTTTAATTTGTTACATTTTACGTTTAAAAATATATTTATGCAATTTTCAAACGTAGCTGCTATTAGCTATTCCCAACAAGTAATAGTTGATAATTCGGTGCGGAAAAACAAATTATATGTAAATTTGTTTTATTAAATAAAGAGTATGAATACATTTCGAACATTTGCATAAAGAAAAATATAAATGTAGGTTTATAGTTTCGTTTTGCAAAGCCCAGTGGAATGTTTAAACGTTCAACAATTCATTCCCCCAAAAATCATCTATTGATGATTTTGTCATAGATATCGATATTTTCTTCTTGCACTGGTTAAACATTTCGAGTTTGAATAAAAATGCCTACACATTATTATAACTTTCATTTCACTAGATATTTAATAGGAATCCTAAGACAATTTGTATACATTATTTTATTCATAAATTGAAAATAACATTAATTGGAACATAAGAAAAAACAGTTAATCCCATAATATTAGCAGAATAACAATTATTGATGGCGAATGATATTCAATTTTCAGTGAATGCCATGCTTTAATAAATAATTACTTTAAACTGATGTTCTAATACATTTTATTAATTCGTCGGAACTATGTACCTTAATCTAACATGTTTTAACCAGTTTCAAATATGTCACGAGAATACATCGCTGTTCTCCTGAGATGGCACACGTTGCTCCTTCGACGACATTCCTTTGAAAGATACCCGCATGATAAACTAACTCTAAATCACCGGAATGAATCAATTGCTAAAAAAATGAATGGCATAATGCTTTAAACATTCGAACCTGATCTCGATACACTGAAGGCAACAATGTGCCAAAATAGGATGATGCCATGGGTATTTAAATGTTACTTCAGACAGGGAAAACTTTATCTATGTAAGAGCAAAGAATAATTATATATTTAATGATTAATAGACACAGTTTAGCTTTTAATATACATAATTTATTTTCATTTCGTATTATATTTTACCATTATTCAATCCGCAGATTATTTTTTATAATTATTAATAAATAAATATTTAATAACTCGGATAAGGCATAAAGCGTATGCGTTGCATTCATGGAATATACACCACAGATAATCATAACTTTCACTTCATTAAACGTTTTAGGGGTAAACGTCCTTTGAATAAAGCCGCAAGATATATGAAACTCAGTAGAACAGTAATTTCCCACTGTTGGGGAAAAAGGATTGGTGGATCGTCAGTGAGACATGAAGTAGCCTGTTGCGAATATTGTATAAAATTTTTTTTTTATAAAATAAGTACTTCAAAAGATGTTATTTTAGTTACATTAGTAGCTAAACGTACGAATATCATAATGTTAACTAACAGAAAGATATATGCATAAAATTACTAGTACTATGAAAAATAATAACCAGTATTATAAAAAATAATGAAGATGATGAGACTTTAAAAGCGGCGTTTCTATGTTATGGAAAAACACCTTCATTGAAATGTGCATGCAGACAGAATGATGAGATGATGCTCATGATATCCAGGTGTTCGACATCTGGTTCAAGGTAGGCACCGGGAAGTATTTGCCCGAGGGTCACAAACAAATACACAGAAAAATGGATTGAAATGAGGGCGTGAAATATGCAAAAAGCTTTTCAAAGGAAAAGGTTCTCACAGCGAAAAGGGGAAAATAAGATTCTCACCCTCTGATAAATCAGAAATGATCTATTCGAGACACCATAAGTTGTTCTCCGAGTAGGATTAATGGTGTGATCCGAGTGTACAGCAGTTAGATGGCAAGACACAGAGATGTTTGAGGTCTCGAACTGTTTGTATAGAGTTGTGAAGTCAGCTCGGAAATGTGTAACGCGTTGTGTCTCGAGTATTATAAAAATCATATGTCGACAGTTTTTAAGCAATAAAAATAGTCATATTCAAATTGTGCATCTGTTAATAATGCCTTGCTTGGTTCTATCAAAAGAGTCTGTGATGTTCAATGATATCTGCAAATAGTTGGTGACAGATTGAAGTTCACCATATTAGATGATGAATTTTTACTTGCAAACATCGGATAAATAATCTGCGGATCTAATGAAAATAAATGATTAATGTTACATGTCTCTCAGTTGATGGCTCAATTGCGACTGCATTTGTTAATTAGCAAAGAATAAGAGCGGTGCAACGACTAGAAATTAATTTTCAATCTGTAATTCTCTGAACAGAGGGAAAATAATCCTCAGGTCATCATAAGATCAAAACTTTTCTGAAAAGCAACTCTTAAAACGAAAATCTCCTAAACTGCCTTAACCGGAATTTTACTAACAAGACTAGCCATCATGGTCACATATGTCACCTTCGTATCAATGCATATTGGTCGTCTTCAGTAGTTTTCTTATCCAATTAGATCCAAATTATGGAACAAACAAATTCCATAATTCTTCCAGAGAGTATTGAGGGTAAATAGGGATTTTCTTATCTCTCATTAGTTAAGTGGATGTGGGAGAAACAACTCCTACATCCACTTAACTAATGAGAGATAAGAAAATCCCTATTTACCCTTAATACTCTCTGGAAGCTATTTCTCGAATGTCTCCAGAAGTTCGTCATTTCTCCCTCTCTTCAGTCGCATCTTTCTTCCCTCTTTTCACAGATTGTAATCAGCTGTTCACAAGATTATCACTTGATTAAAAATTCATATCTCTTCCCAAATACGAAATGTTCTAACGTTTCAGCCAAGTCTTTATTCATGCATTTATGTATGTAAATAGAGACGTGTCTTTACAGAAAGAAGGTTCAGTTACAGAGTTTGCGAATTACAATAGGTGAAAAAAATGAAGAAAGTTTATGATTCAAACACTTGGATAAAGATGTTTCCAATTAGTTTTTCTAGACATTTATTTTGAAGAAGTGAAGCTTCACTTTGGGCTTTGACTTTCCTCTACTTTTCATAATTTTTAGTGAATCAAAAAAATTAAAAATACCTACCGAATATTTGAAAAAAAGACATCGTTATAGAACACTAATTACATAATTCAATATCCTTGAGCCCACGCATCTGATGGCTATAAGACCTTGAAGCACGAGGTGCTTCTCTTCCTACGGAATCTTCTGGTGAAACTGTTACACATTTGACGCTCTAGACGTGCGCAAACTTTTTTGTCTGTTTTCCCCTCTTAAAGAATTCACCCTCTCAAAGTAAATTCTGCCTGCACCGATGCATGCCTTCATAATGCGGTATATTTTCCCCTTGGTTTATTTGATAGGTCCATAAACACACCCTGATCACGACACGGACGAAAAATTATAACTAGGGTCACGTGTACCGCACCAGCCAATCCCAGATGGGAGCCGTACATGTTCGACCAAGGTCCTGGCCCGATGTATCCGAAATAAAAATGACAAGCAAACCGCCTCCAGTCACAAAGCGATAACGTGATGCATCATCCCCTCGATTAGGGGTTAGCGTGGCGGGATCGTGAGGGAACAGATACAAATTGAAATTCTTAACACTAGTGTGTAAGATGAAGTGTAGAACACGCTTCCAGTAATGAAGAATGAAACGTCGAGAGCGGCGATTTGATCTCATGTGTAGCCATTTAAGAAGCGCTGCATTGAAATATATATGCAGGCAGAAGTTTGCTAGTGGGAGGGAAGCGAAATCTTAAGAGCCCAACACTCCTAACCTGATATCCTCAGGTTCGAAATCAGTGATATCATCTGGAAGATTTTCCTCCCTTTTCTCTCCCTCAGTGAGGAAAGGAAGAAAAATTCTGGATCTGAAAAGGAGGCCATCTCTTGGATGGAATGACATTGGATTGAATTCGTGTAAAGGACAGCCAGCAGTTATCGCCGTTAAAACGTTAAAGAACTTTATGTGTGGCGCTCATGAGAGACTTTCATTTCTATTCAGTGGATCCCTTCGCTGATCCTTTTGATCTCTACTTCCCTTGAGACTCTTACGGCTTTATCGAAATACACAAATAACATTTTTCATTGCTGAAATAAATCCCAATGATATAATTCCCTATTTCAAGTAAAACATTACCTTTCATATTACGAAAATATTTTTTTCTTATTATATACTCTATGATGCATTACAGATCCATTTGTTGTCCAAATAAATTCCTAAATATTTAAAATTTTAACTCTATCAAATGGAAAGTTTTTAAAATGACTATTGTTAAAGTATATATCACGAAAAATAACTTTGTTTTGGAATAAATAATTACCTTCCCTAAATCTAAGAAATAAATATTAGTAGTGAAAGATTTATGAAACTCCAAATGTTTTTCAAGAATCTGTATAAACCATAAAAATTAGTCTCTGAAACTCCAATCGAACTTATATTGTTCATCCCAAAGTCCTCTATCAACTAAAAGTTTAATTCTTTTAATCATAATAATTCAAAGACCTTCACCTAAAACAGAGGGGAGTTATACTAATGCCTTAATAATTATTACGGAAAATGCGTTCATCTTTCTTTTCCAAATAGAGGTAAGAGCTCAAATAAAATGCTTAAGAAAATCTTCTTCATCCAAAAAGTATTCAACATTACAATCAACCATGATGATAACAATAATACTTACTTCTATCCATGGTGACTTATGTAGTTTCAATTTTGATAATATCCAAAGAAACTTCAGATAGCCAAACATTAAACCAGTAACCGACCTATCTTCATTAAAAACAATGGGAGTACAATTAATCACATTGTTCAGGACATTCCTGAAATGCCAAGCCCATCTAATCATGAAAAAATCCCACTTTAATATCCTTATCCCTAAATCTCTGTTTGATATCCCTAAATGTTTATTATCTAAATCCAATCTCTTTTGATTATCCCTAAATCTCACCTTGATATCCTTATCCCTAAATCTTTATAAACTATTCTGTTACCATATTTCTGCATGCCACACAAAATATTTACTATCTGAAACAACTCTTCGCTTTTCTGTTACTGGCATCTCGATTATTTTTCAATTACGCTATCAAGTCAAATATACTTATCACCGTTTAACAGATTACATTACATTAAACGTTGTATAATGTATAGGTAGCACTACCACAGAACACCTTGTGGAGTCCATGCTCTGATGTATACGGACTATATTACGGACAAAAAGAGAACTCAAAACAACCCTATGACAATTAGAAATACAGATAATAAATGAATAAGTTTGCATTTCAAATCAGCAGCTATTTCTTTATGACAATGCCGTGTACATCAATAAGAAATTCTGCTACCATGAACATTTGGCTGCTTGTATTGCTATACAAAAGGAGAAATGTCGTTAATCGAGAGTTGACTTATTTTCAAACCACCCTGAGAATATCATATGACTTTCTAAAGTTCGTTTTAAAGACTTCTCAAGAACTTTTTTTAGATGATTGTAAGGTCGTTCGAATATATTTTTCAAAGTCGTTTTAAAATCGTTGGATTGTCAAAACCTTGCAGGGAGAGCACTACTATTATTTATAATTGGTTTGAAAAATATTGTTATAAGTCCGTGTTATAAGTCTGAAACGGCTCGAAATAATATTTGTCAATTAAGCTTTAGTTGACATTTGACGCAATCTTATGCCTGCCATTGTTCTTGCTACTAGGTTAATGACCTCCCGATTTTGCAGTTCTTGTTAAACTCTTTCTCTGAAATGCTTTTACTTCGCATTTTTAAATTTTTGTTCTTAGTTTGAAAAAGTGCAGAAATATATTAGATCGTTTATAGTTAAGTGAAAGTATAAAAAAAGCTTTAAGAAATTAAAATTTTGTTTTATTTGGTTCATTCTTACAATTTATATGTATAAGCAATATTAATATAGCTTTTACATAAAAAATTATCGAACCCTATTTTGAATGTTTATCTTAAAGAGGAAAAAAATCAATGAAAAAACGCACGAAATATGGTAAAAAACAATTAACATCATTAATTTCGCCCCGATGTTTCGTACCAGTTTCTCCGCCGCCACAGCGAAATGAGTTGTTCAGATGACATAATTTTCTTATTTGCACCGGGTAGAAATATTCAGCTAAATGCATCCCCTAAACCAGGACCCATAAACATAGACCTTGAAAATCTGAAAAAACGAGCAGATACGTGAAGATTCCGTATGTGGTCATCAAAAATGCAAGCGGCGAATTCCTGGTTAACTCGTACATGCGATAAATTCAGGGAGGCATGAGAGATTCCCTGAGAGGGTACACGAGAAGCATGAAACTCATCCGAAGACAGTTTATTGTTATAAAAGATAAAAGTATATTATAATGATGAATGGAGTAGGTAAAAGGGCGAGACACATTCTGTCATTGATGGTTGGGGAAAAAGTTTGCCTACTTGATATGATAAATGGATGCCGGTATATCTTCCAGCTAGGCAAAAAACAAGTCTGCTTCATTATAAAAATAGCCATAAGAATGCTCCCAATAGCTGTGATCGCGACTTTTAACTGTGAAAAATGTTGACAATTGTAATTTTTAAAACGAATATTGCAAACGATGATATTTCATTACAAATTTGAAATTTTGGTTTTGCATTGGTAGCAATCATTTTCATAGTTACCCCAAATGAAGGTGGCAAAATGAAATTTTTGTATTTTAAGAAATAATTCAGTGTTGGGCACTTTAAGAGATAAATTAAAAGCATTTTCGGTTGGTTGGGTATTGATAAACTATTATGATTCACACTTTTCCAATATCCCAAAGATTTAATTTTGCGCTCTCTGATGGTGGAAAATTCGAGAATTTAAAACAAATACTGGAAACGATTCGCTGCGACTGAAATTTTGATACTTTACAGGTGGAATGTGATGATCAAGGGGTTTATATTGAAATCAACAATTTATCATTTCATCTCAGGGGATGTGGGTGGGAAAACACAACTTTTTATTTCGGAAGATTAATGAAAAATATTTTTTGTTGAATAGGCAGTTGGGTTGTTTTACCTCTGAGCGGCACTCGCCTTGCCAGGTGACAAGGACCCTGAGGATTGAGAAAAGGTTGTTGGGAGATAGATGGTAGCCTGTCGTCAAGGCCATCCAGCGAGTTCCTCAACGCAGAGGGTATGACTCTTCTGCACAGGGGGCCACGGCTTTTCAATCCCATCGATGTACCCTAATGACGAGGGAAAAGCGGACGTTTTGCGGAGATAATGCTCAACGCTAGTCCAGGTGGGACTCGAACCTGGGAGCTACAGATTACGAGCCTGGGGCGTTATCAAATGAGTCACCTCCGCCCCGAATAGGCACTAATGAAATACGATGACTCATAATTTTCAAATCTCCCAAAAGGTTTTAATTTACATTGTTAGAGTATGCTAAATGTATAAAATGTAAAACTTGCAATAATATTGCAAGCTATAAATTTATTCTCGAAAATAGAGGAG
This sequence comes from Ryuthela nishihirai, assembly GCA_038380435.1. Lineage (NCBI taxonomy): Eukaryota > Metazoa > Arthropoda > Arachnida > Araneae > Heptathelidae > Ryuthela > Ryuthela nishihirai. The sequence goes on along the minus strand of JAWZYU010000029.1, from coordinate 3,454,579 downwards.
CAACATATTGCCTCTGGCGATTATGTGATGTTCGTTTTCAAAGGAAATTAAGTTTTTCATTTTACGAATTTTGCACCTTTTATTAACATTAATAATTCGTACTGATAGGTGATTGAAAAACATAAATAGTACTATATTATTATTCGTATTCAAGGCAAAAAGAATTTCTCGATTATCCCTTACAATGAAAATGTTGCGATTTTTCATCCCTTAGGGTTAAAAATCAGTTCAAATCAGTCAGTTCATATAAAAGAAAATAATCCATTTATATTTACTATACTAAAATATTATTGAATTTTTTAAAATTAAGTGCTAACTTTTCTAAAAATAAAAACTTGCTTGTCGAATTTTAATCAAATTGAATTTAATTAAAACACACGTGAATACTTTTGTTAGTAGGTTACGAGGGGCACTCAAAACATTCTTCACATACATCTACAGAACAAAACCCATTGCACTTATCTCAACGAAATATTTACTGCTCTTTTAAAAACTTCCCTACAGCATATATGCAAAGTTGCACACGTCTATGCCAATTCTAGAACGCATGGTGATACTCCTGTTGGGGAACACTCCGCAACTCTGAATGATCACATTTTGCAAGGTCTCGCACCTTTGAAAAAATGTCTTTTTAGGAAGTTCATTTTTAATTTTTGGGAACAACCAAATTCCCATGGAATATGCAGGATCTGGAAACTGTTTGATTTTTTCTTGCATTAGTAGGCCGTAACTTTCCCGGGTTTTGTGAGCACTGGTATTGTCATGAAGAAGAACACGACACGCCTGTTGTTGGACGCTGCTTCTTCATCTCCTTAACTATTTTGGGAAAAACAATATTGATAGAGTATTGGCCATTTATATTCATTTTTTCAATGCAAAGGCATTATTCCATAAAAAATAAATCCACGTAATTTTAAAAAAGGCAGTAAATAATAAAATAAAATAAATAACCCAGTAATAGCTAAAGCTTACCATGATAGGTTGCTTAGTCATTATGGCAGTCATGGTTTGCTTATTACTGGAATTGAGGAAAAATGGAACCGTTCTAAACAGCCATTTTTTTAAAACTAACAGTACTCTTTTAGGAAAAAAGGAGCAGAAGAGACAGAATTATTTGAATGATAAGGCACTTGAGCTTATTTCAGAAAGAAAGAACTGCAGGAATGTCCTTAATCAATACCCTACTAGTCCTAATAGAAAGCATTACAAAGAGCTTAATAAACGTGTAAAGGATCAGTTTCCTGTTGATAAGAATCTTTCGCTTGATGATTTCGCTGACAAAGCCAAGGGAGCGTTTAGATAGCACAACAGCAGAGAGCTGTACCAGATAGTTAATGTTTTGTATGGCAGAAAACGGACAGGTAAACAGATATTGAAGGATAAACATAGTAAGGTTATTGAAAGGGATAAGGTGGTCTGTCATGGCTAGATAGGTTGAGCAATTCAGTGATATTTCTAGTTTCTTTTACTAAAAATTGTGGTTAGTTCTATTCCCATTTATTATAATAATTATAGATGCATTTCCAGCTTTAATGTTGGCCCTATAGCATACTCTGAAGTTATTTTGGCTGTTTCTAAACTTAAACTACATAAATCCCCAAGGAACGATGAAATTACTACGGAATTTACGCTGGAATGTTTCAGTTACCACTTGGATGAATGAAATTTTGAATATCTTTAACAATAAAGGCATGGTTCCTAAGACTTTTACCAGAGCTATTATTATCCCTATTTTTAAAAAAAGGTGATCGCAGTTCTTCTGATAACTATAGGGATATCAGCCTACTTTCTGTTCCATGTAAAGTTCTTTTCGTGATTGTGCTTAATAAATTAAGAATCTTGTTGACAGGCAATTGCTTGATGAGCAATGTGGATTCAGAAGTGGTAGGGGATGTGTGGGTCAGATATTTTCATTTAGGCAGATTCTTGAGAAATGTTTAGAGTTGCAGAAACCTTTGGTTGCTAGCTTTTTTGATTTCAAAAAGGCTTACGACTCTGTTGATCGTCATAATTTGTGGTTGATTGTGAGATCATATGGTATACCAGACAAGTTAGTTAACATAATGAAAGCTCTCTATAATAATACTGAATCGTGTGTTTGAGTTCTTAAGGCTTGTAGCAATCGGGTTATCAGTACTTCTGATGTTCGACAAATGTTACTTCTGATGTTCGACAAATGTTACTTCTGATGTTCGACAAATGTGAATTTTGTCTCCTTTTCTCTTTAGTTTCGTTATTGATTATGTTATGCGAAATTCACTGCAAGGGAAAGATTTTGGCCTTAAATGGTGTGACGATTTCAAAATTTCTGATTTAGATTATGCTGATGATTTAGCCCTTTTGGCTAATGATGTTGATGAGATGAACATTAGGGCTGTTGATGAGACTGCTAATAGAGTCGTTTGGTGATAAACAGAGATAAAACTAAAATGAAAATTGGTCAGGCAGTTGGTGCTTCAGTCGCTCTGAATGGTTGCGCCTTTGAGCAAGTGTCCTGATATTAACAGGCGAATAGGGGTTACCTCTGGGATTTTTAGGAATCTTTGGAGAATGTGAAGAAATAGGCGTTTACACCTAAAAACTAAACTTATACTGTATAATAGTTTGGTTCTTTCTATTGTCAGTTATGGTAGTGAAACTTGGATCTTTGTAAACAAGATAACACGAAATTTGATGCTTGTGATTCTAAATGCTTACGCAGTATCTTGGGCATTAAGTGGTTCAACTTTGTAAATAATGAAGAGGTTAGGCAAATGAGTTGACAACCTCCTCTGAGTAGTATATTGTGCAGAGAGAGACTCCGTTGGTTAGGCCATGTTGTCCGTATGAATAGTTATAGATTGGCGAATAGGGTTATCAACAGTGTGCCTAAAGACTTCAGAAAGAGGAGGAGACCTAAAATACGGTGGGCAGACAATATCAAACAGGAGCTTGTTAGAATTGGTGTGCAGTGGCGAGATGCAGCAAATATAGCTCAGGACAGATATGCTTGGAGAATTCATTGTGTGATCTGGTTAGAGTTCCATAGCCCATGGCTGCTTGAGGATGATGATGATGGTGGTACGAGGATAAATACAATGACCGAGTTATTCCAAAATCGCTTTAATTAAATCCACGCAAATCGGGAGTCGACTGTATATCGCCACAAAGAACTAGTAATTTGGACTTCCCGAAAATTTTTTTCGGGACACTGGGACAGTTCTCCAAAATCCGGGACGTACGGACAGCTTAGCTGTAGGGGAACGTGACATCCGGACCAGCACATCTTTGCAATTGCTTGATTTGTGGGAAGAGATGTGGGCGGGCTTCGTTATGGTGTAGCTAGATAGATTTGAGATCTTGTTGCGACCTTCCTTTCTGGTGGCTTCATTAATATTGTAGGCTCACAATGTAGTGTCACAATATAGTAGCCTCTGTTCACTGTTCCAAGAAATCCATGAAGATGACACTCTTGTCTTCCCAGAAGACTGTGACCATATCCTCTGCTAGAAGTTGAATTTTGAACTTCGTTTTCGGTGTACTTCTTCATCTACCTTCTTACGTTGCTGACGTCGATTGTCTGTTCACCGTACCCCTTGGTTAGCCTGGTCTGGATGTACAAAGAGCTGCAGCATCTCCTTCATCAAGAACTCGATCCCAGCTCTTTGTTTTAACTTCGCATCCACGGTTCATCAGCACTGATACGTTGAAAACATGATACGAAAGACGTAAAAAGGTGCAATTTACATATCTTACAAAGTACATAAAGGCAGAGTTACTGTTAAGCGTATTTCAACTCTACAGACATTATTTACGGTACGATTCTCGTAATTGCTCAATAAATGAAATGCACCTTTGCAATTAATTAGCATTTCTACTTCGGATGTAATATTTCATTATTTCTACTATCTTCTTCAGTCTGGTCTTTTCATCCTCACCGACAAAACTCATACTCTATTGTGACATATTATATTGCTCACCGGCGAAACATCGGAATAAACAAATGATATGTGTATTGTTTTTGCAAATAATTTTCCTCTAATAATAGCAATAAAATATCTAGTAAGTAATCGGCAACTATCAAGTAGAATCTTAATGTAACTTCGTTACTAAAGATATTGTTAGAAGGCATCATAATAAAATACACTGTTTCAGGCCCCGGATCTAGAAATAAGATAAATGAGAGGGGTGAAAGGGGGGATAATATAGGGAAGTTAGCAAGTGATCTGAGTTAAAAGCGGAGGCAAGGTCGAATTGAAGTGAAGCGAAACGACTTTACGTGATCTCGTGTGTTTTAACGGTGACTCTTATATTTCCTGAAAAATACGAGTAACATAGACACAAAATCACTCAGTCATAGACACAAAAATTTCAGTACCATAAAGTAAGCCTCGGACCTCGCTGAAACTGAGCAGAGTGGTGAAGCATGTTACAAGGCAGTAATGATTAATCGCACAATCACCTACGTACGTATTAAGGATGTGTTTAGTAGCCACCAATATGGGCTCTCAATACGAGGTACACCCTTTAGTGGCGATGAATGCAGCCAGACGTCGAGGCATCGAATCATACATGTCCTTAATAGTGTCCTGAGGCACGTTCCGCCATTCTGCCTCCAATGGAGAAGCAGGGTGTCCAGTGTGTCCATTCAACTTCATTCAAACGTCATCGGATATCAGAGAAGTTGACCCAGTACATCCAATATGTGCTCTATAGGTGTGAAATCCATTGTAACATGGTTTTAATAGTCTGCGAAGGTAGGATGTTGACATACCATAGACACAGTTGAACAATTTATACCATATGGGGACGTGAGTTATCCTGCTGAAAAATGGCGCCTGGTGAGCTCTGCAGGAAAGGAAGACAATGTCTCCTTTCCTGAATGTTTTCCGAATGTCATCAACGTATAGTTGAGATGTCAAAGTTCTTTGGATAAACACTAAAAGTGTTCTGGAGTCATAACTGATGGCACCCCACACCAGAATGCTGGGTGTGCAGACACTGTAGCTAGCCCCGATCTGTGCCGGAACTTGCCACTAACCACAGTGACACCAACCCTAAAGTGACAATCATCTGCACTCAAACTGAAATGTGACTCATCCGAGAAGACAATGTGGTGCCATTCATACTCTTACAGCACACGCTTGATGCATCACAGATAACATGACAATGATGATTAGAAGTCAAAGGCATCCTGCTCAGGGATGCTGTACCTATAATTCAGTTTCATTCAAACGTCATCGGATGTCCTTGTGGACACCTCAGGCAACAAAGTGTGCTGGGTTGCTGTAGATGCTGCACAGGGTTCGAAAGTTGCTTGTAGGAAGATGAGGCGATCTTCTCGTGGTTTGGTACGTCTATGGTTCACTGCACGACAGAAATGTCACCTGTACGATGGATAGATGAACCTACCTCATGCACAATATGATCCCCACTGAATGTGTTATCTGCAGCTAGGCCCACATTCGAAAGGATTTAGCTGCTGATAACACACTCGCGTTCACTGTCTTGGCCTAACAGTTCCATTTCCACTGACTTACCTGCTGTCTTGTACGATGGATTTATTGGGTCTTGGGACCTACAGCGACACCTATATTTCTGGTTCCACGTGAACAGAATACATACCAATAATATATTTCTAGTTCCATGTGGTCAATAGCAAAAATGCTGTCGTCACTGAAATTATTTGCATAGGACCACCGGTACTATGCGTGATAATCATTTCGTGTCACTGCATTCATTCTTTATGGGTGTTGCATTTTTTGTATCCATGAGTGTATGTATATATTTAATAATTGTTTGCCTCCGTTTTTCTTATTAGTATTCTTAGAGGGCTGGTGGGCCATGGTCATCTTGACCCCCTCTCCCTACAAATCCAGCTATTTAATATTATTTTCACACAATGAAATGTTCTCTGTTTACAGATCTCTAATTCTACGTTGTAAAAATAATCGTTTTTTCCATCTATGATGAAAACTTTGGAAGTTGTTTCAACAGGAAGGTCAGCGCAAAGGGGCGCCACTACAACTGGTCCTGAGTATGGGCATCGGCAGAAAATTTCGAGAGAATGGGGGGGATGAAACAGTTTCAGGATGAGGTAAAATTTTCAGGAAGTTGGTAGAAAGCAAATCGATGATTCAAGATAGAAATATTTAACTCTAGCCCTTCATTAATGCGAGCATTTGCAAAAACGCAATCATGCCAATATCATCATACTATGGTACTAGTAAATGTGCCAAAAACAAAACTTGTTATTGAAACAAATTATAAAAGAAATCATATTAATACATAAATACAAATGCTATGCGTCCGAAAACACAATAACACGGAAAAAAACAAATATTACATTTCGTTAAAAAATAACGTTAATATTTGGTACACTTACTAATGCCCTTAAGCATCTAGAATCACGATTCCTGTTATCTTGTTTACAAATTATGCAAGTTTCACTACCATTCATTAAATTTAAAAAGGACCAAATTATTCTATTTAAAAAGACCAAATTTTTCTTCTAATTTTAGTCTTTCGATATAAAAATCTATTTTTGCGCACCATCCATACGTTCTTAAGAGTTCCAGAACAATTTATAGCTTATCGCATGACGCATATCACCAGTATTTATTAAACTGAAAACTTGTTCAAGAGTGCAACCATTCAAAATAACTGAACCACAACCTGCCTGACGAATATTCGTCGCTACAGTTCTTTCTCTGTTTATCACGAAACCTACTCTATTGACAATCTCAACAGCACCAATGAAAGAGTTCACTTCATTAATATCATTAGCCAAAAGGACCAAATCATCAGCATAGTTTAAATCAGAATTTTTCAAATCTCTAGACCAGTGTGTCGTGAACCTGTGCCTAGTGTGCGACGGCATTCACATGAAAAAGTCTATAAATAAGCTGAAAAATATTAAAATCCCTAAAATGCAGATTAAATTATCACGAATGATGTAAATACATAAAGGTGGATTGGTACATTACATATTATAATTTTTATTATTGAATAATGTTATAATGATAATTTTTTGAAGAAGATGGAGATGTTCAAAATGACACACTGTCATTCTGCGAATGCGGGTGAATAACAAAATGCAGATGATTCGATCTATCAGTACAAACTAAAGGACAATCTGCCTGAACAATATTCATCATTTTCAGTTTTCGCTCTATTTATCAACAAAACTACTTTATTGTCAGACTGATCAATAGCTCTAATGAAAGAGTTCATCTCATCACATCATATGCCAAAGGTCTAAATCATCAGTATAATCTATAACCGAAAGTTTGAACTTTCTAGACTGTTTAAGGCCGAAATTTTCCCTTGCAGCGAAATCCGCATGATATGAACAATAACCAAGCTAAAGAAAAAACGAGACAAAATATACCCTTGTCGAATTCCAGTAGCAATGCTAAACCAATTGCTATAGACCATAAGAATTCTCGCATATGACTCGGTGTTCTTATAGATCTCTTTTAATATGTTAACTTCTCAGATATTCCGTATGATCTCACAATCAACCACAAATTTTGATGATCAAAGGAGCAAAAATCAAAATGTCAAAATCTTTTTGAAATATTCGAAGCTACTAGTAATCGCAGATTTCTGAAACTCTAAACGTTTACGCCCCCCCCCCCCCGAAAAAAAAAACACCAATAATACAAAGACCTTTACCTGGGACGAAAAAGGTATATTCTTTCCTCTGTAATTATTGCAAGAACTGCGATCGCCTTTTTTGAAAATAGGGATAATAATAACTCTGGGAAAACTCTTAGGAACAACACTTTTAGATTCAAAATATTGAATATTTAAGTCAACCATGAGGCACCAGAAAGTATTCCCAGCTCTAAGCATTCTAACAGTAATTCCATCTACCATTGGGGATTCATCTAGTTTTAATTCAGGGATAGTCAAAATAATTTCAGATTGTGATATACAGGTAACATTAAAGCCAGTAATTCATCTATCCTAATTACAAACAATGGGAAAAGAACTATATGCATTGTTTAGACACTCTGAAATGTTCAGTCCACCTAGCCAAGACACGAATCCTCAACTTTCATTACCTTACCATCTTTATCCCTGTGTACCAGTTTACTTTTATTTTGTTTCGTTTTTCTCACACAAAACATTTAGTAACTAGCAAAACTAATTGTCCGCGGTCTAGCTGCTACGTCTGCTTTGCCAAGCCAAAGCTTCCGACCAACATTCTACTGATATTTACACGTGTATTCAGCTAACTTTGTAAGACTGTCTGTTAGGATCAGTAGGATATTGATTCAGATTATTCATGAAATCCGTTCTTTCCGAAATAAGCTCCATCACTCAAATAATCATCACCTCCTCTACACTTTTGGCACAAAGGAGAATTCTAAAGAAATAATTTTGCGGGGAAAAAATGACTCGTCGGTGTGTGGGAGTCGAACCCACGTCTGACAGTTCCATAACAAGTGCTCTAACTACTAAGCTCTGTGATATTATCCATTTAGTCGTAACCTAAATCTCCCTGACCTTGTCGCTCATGGCTTCGTCTATGATCAGGAAAGGCAACTAATCCAGTATTGCTCAATATGTAAATATTAATAAAGAAGTCACTCACGCTTAAGCGTTATTAATGCAATAAGTAATCAATGATAAATTCACTGATTATCTGCTGACATATAATTCAATAAATAATTTTGTGAAAGAGGTGATTCGCCGATGTGTGCCACAGAAATTATTTTCAGGAATAAATCATTTTTTCCAGCGAATCATTTTTTCCACAAAATTATTTCTTGCATTTTATGTCAACAAGTAATCTGTGGATTTATTACTGATTAAGATTACTCTTAGTTGCAAGAAAAGCTTCTTTAAAAATATTTCTTTAGCATCAGTCGCAAGGCACTTTTGAAAAGGTAATGGTTAGACCCAAGGAAATACAGCTTTACAATTATTAGAGTGCTTACTTTTGAGCAAAAATACCAATTTTTCTTGCAAGGTACTTCTAAGGATGAATTTGTATATTTCAAGTCTTAGAAGTCACAAGTAGATATTGAACAAAGAAACTTCTGAGGTAATATATTTTAAAATTTGCACAGAGATGATCAGCATAATTCTGAATTCATTTACGAACAGATTCCAAGATTTTCGGAACAATCACGAAATTCAGAAATTTATCTTGCAACCGTTACAGTGATATTTGAAATTGATATATATCAAACTTTTACTGGATTATCTATCCTAGAACTATAATTAGAGCTTTTGAAAATTAAAGATAAAAGTAAATGGGCTGCAAAACTTGATGCAATGGTTGCGCAAATTCAAATAAACCAAACTTCTGTGGAAGACACGCCACAAGACATCATATTCAGATGCTGGAATTCATTTCCAAATGATTACTCACATTCAAAGAGGCTTGCATTTGGCATCTTGACGCTTTTTCGGTTCGACGTATAATCGTGAACAATTATCCTCAACCATAAATTTCTTTAAAACAAGTGCCGGAGTAGGTTGACAGACGATAGTTTGAAAGCGCTGGTGCAATTAAAGAACAGTAAATACATTTTAAATTTTAATAATCTGGCAGAGAAGATACAAACTCAAAAGTAACACTGATGATTTTGTTTAATACAGAATTATTCTATTCATTTGAATGTCTATTTAAATAAGCAATGTAAAATATGTTTTTCTTTTATAATACTAAATACAGAGCTAGTCTAGAAGAATTAAATACAAATAACACAGTAAATGATTAATACCAATTTTATTTCTCTTGCGTTGTTTGTCGCGTTAATTTTTTTTCTTAATAATCATGTATTATATGTTGCATTTCGCAAAATTTGTTCTTTTTACTCGTTTCATGCTGATTTGATTCTTATTTCAAAAAAGGTTCCCGACCCCTGTCCTAGAAGACCTAGGTGGTGTGTCTGCTGAGACGCAAACCTACTGCTTGCGTATGCTTTGCATTCTTCCACCCAGAACTCTACAATTTAAGATCATTTTGAAGTTCCACGTACCTGTGAAAATATGATATTTACCAGGATTTTTAATATCATATTTTTAATAATATATATTATAAGGATATTTACCAGGATTTTTAAGGTAACTGTGTGTTTTCAGATCTGTAAATGGTAGCTAGGTAGAAAATGGTAGAAAAAAAATGGTAGAAAGAGAGATATGCACCAATCCCCTACGATGATGCATAGAACCGGCCAGGCGTAGCACCTAACGTCCGACCCCGTATTCTCGGGTGCAGGCCGTTAGTACCTTTCAAAAGAGATACTCTCTTGTGGAAGTGAACGGAACAGGAGGGCTGCAAGATTCGTGTGGCCTACCGATATAGACAACTATGGGTACTTTCCTTTTTTTTTCTACCCTGCTGATGAGTTTATGATTTATGCTCGCTGATGTGTGGTCAACCACATAGGATCCTGGTGCTGACCATATAAACCTACTGGACTGGAAATAGGCTCTGAGCTTGATTATGGATCCTGATTTTGCTGCACTAGTGGGCTTCTGTGGAGGGATAATCTTCCGCTGTGTTTTCTGTTTGTTTGTGGGTTGACAGCCCCAAGTGAATAGATTCACAGGATATGTTTATCAGCTGGTGGCTAATCCTGAGCAGAGGTCATCGCAGGCACCTGAACTCTTTTCTTCTATTGGCATCATCAAATTCTACATTGGAGGAAGTCTTCCAGTGTAGATGGCTTCAGCCTTTAGTGGTGGGGGAACGGATCTTTGCCCCATGTCTGCGATTAGGGGGCTGTTTGATATTGTCGGCATTCCTTCTCTCAATAAACATAGTTTCTTTAAACATCCCACTCTATTTTCTCTCCATAGGTAGTTGGAATGTGAGAACTCTGCCCAGAGCTTATTGTGTTGATGTCCTCCCACAAGAATTCCACCTTTATAATTTAGATATTCTCGGCTTGCAAGAGACCAGATGGACAGATAAAGTTCAGATTATTAAAGATAATTCTAAATTTCTCTTTTCAGGGTGGAAGATAATAACGTCCCTAATTCGTAGGTCTGCTTCTCAGTAGACACGCTACTGATGCTCCTCTAGGATATGAGTGCATTAATGAGATGTTTCTTATAGCAAAATTTCAGACACAAACTTTCAGCCTTGAATGTTATCTGCTGTTATGCCTCCACTGATGATGCCGATGAGGATGAGAAGGATAGGTTTTACGGAAAACTCAGAATATTTTGAATTCTGTCCAGAAAGGAGATATTATCCTTGTTCTAGGTGACCTCAATGCCAAAGTTGGTACTAACTCTAACTTTTGGGAGGGGTTATAGGCCCTTTTGGTATTACTAGCTGCAATAACAATGAGCAACGTCTCCTACAGGTAAGTAAACTTAATGGTTTGAAATAACTAACATTTATTACAAACACCGCGACATACATAAGTACACATGGGTTTCACTAGATGGGCTGCATAAGAATATGATTGATTATATATTAATTAACAGCAAATGGGCTAGTTCTTTTAGGAATATCAGGTCATGTAGGGGAGCTGAAATTGGATCTGACCATTACCTAGTTAAAAGTGCCTTGCAACTTAAACTTAAGAAGGTGTGTACTAAGGTAAAAAAACCTTTAATCCTGAAGTTCTGAAAGACCTAGTTATACAGTTATACCTAATGCTTACAATGATCGGTTACTTAGTCATTATGATAGTCATGGTTTGCTTATTACTGAAGTTGAGGAAAAATGGAACCGTTTTAAACAGGCATTTTTTTTAAAACTAACAGTAATCTTTTAGGAAAAAAGAAGGAGCAGAGTAGGCAGAATTATTTGAGTGATAAGGCACTCGAGCTTATTTCAGAAAAAAGGAACTGCAGGAATGTCCTTAATCAATACCCTACTACTCCTATTAGAAAGCGTTACAGAGAGCTTAATAAATGTGTAAAGAATCAGTTAGCTGCTGATAAGAATCTTTGGCTTAATAGCTTGACTGACAAAGCCGAGGAAGCAGTTAGACAGCACAACAGCAGAGAGCTGTACCAGACAATTAATGTTTTGTGTAGTATAAAACGGACAGGTATACAGGGATTGAAGGATAAACAAAGTAAGGTTATAGAAGGTGAGGATTCAGTCATGGCTAGGTAGGCTGAGCATTTCAGTGATGTTCTAAACAATGTGGTTACTTCTACTCCTATTATTTGTAATTATGATAGATGCATTACTGGGTTTAATGTTGCCACATAACACAGTTTGAAATAATTTTAGCTGTTTCTAAACTTAAATTGCATAAATCCCCAGGGGAAGATGAAATTATTATGGAAATGCTTAGAGATGGGAATGTTTCGCTTACCACATGGAATGACTATAATTCTATAAGCATCATTCTGGTGTTCGACAAGGGTGCATTTTGTCTCCTTTTCTCTTTAATATGGTTACTGATTATGTTATGCGAAATTCACTGCAAGGGAAAGATTTTGGTCTTAAAGGGTATGGAGATACTAAAATTTCTGATTTAGATTATGCTGATGTTTTATACCTTTTAGCAAATGTTGTTAATGAGATGAACTCTTTCATTCGAGCTGTTGATGAGACTGATTGTAGGGGTAGGTTTGGTTATAAACAGAAGAGAGAAAACTAAAGTGATGAAAATCGGTCAGGTAGACTGTGATTCAAGTAATCTGAATGGCTGCACTCTTGAGATGGTGTCTCAGTTTATTTATCATGGGAACTGTGTAACAGATATTGGTAATGTGTGGCATGAGATTAACAGACGAATATTGATTGTTGCCGGGGACTTTTAAGAATCTATGGAAAGTGTGGAGAAATAGGCGTATACACATAAATATTAAAATTAGACTTATAATAGTTCGGTTCTGTCTAGGTTTAGTTATGGTAGTGAAACGTGGACGCTTTGTAAACAAGATAACAGGAAACTATATGCAACTCAGTATCTTGGGTATTAGGTGGTTCAACTTTGAAAATAATGATGAGGTTAGGCAAAGGAGTCGGTAACCTCCTCTGAGTAGTATATTGTGCAGAGAGAGACTCCGTTGGCCATATTGTTCGTACTGATAATTATAAATGAGCGAATAGGGTTATTAACAGTGTGCTAAAGGCCCCAGAAAGAGGGAAGACCTAGGATGTGGTTTGCAGACAATGTCAAACAGGACCTTGATAGAATTGGTGTGCAGTGGCTAGATGCAGCAGATGTAGCTCAGGACAGATATGCTTGGAGAAATAAATTGCGCCGTGTGGTTGGACCTCCGTAGCCAATGGCTGCTTGAGGATGATGATGATGTTTATTGAGAGAGGTAGTGCCAACAATACCGAACAGCCCGCAGTCTCAAACATTCTGTAATAATCTGCCCCCCCCCCACACACACAGCTAATGGATTACGTCATCCATGGTGGAAACATCCGCCCGGTTCTAGTATGAAAGAATATTTGGAGATGTCCCTAGGACCAAGAGTTAAGGTACTTACAATGGGCTCTAATCAGGATTATTCACCAGCTGATAAGAGGCATCCTGTGTATCTGCTAACTCGAGATATCATCCCGCAAAGAAACAGAAACTTCAAAGGTACCCTCAACAAGAGCCCAGCAGTGCGGCGAGTTAAGGATTAATATTCACACTATGAATTACAAGCAAGTGCAAAGGTTAAATTGCAAAAACGCTGATTGCTCAAAAAATCTAGATAGATTTTTAGGAAAATTTATATATTGGTAAGTTGTATTATGTTTACTATCCTGCAAATGTTCCAATATTGTCCGTATGCGAACTAGAACAGATGCACCCCTACTGAAATATCATATATCACATAATTATTCTTACTCCCCGCCCTCTCCGCTTTAGCACATGATCTATGGGATCGAGGTGAAATGAGAGGGAAAGGGCAAAACTTAGATCAAGAATTTTGAACCAAATATCTTACGTTTTGAGACATGGAAGTAATTTCACACCACAGTAACAAGTACGACGCTTTAATGTAAAAAAGTAAAAATTATTGACTGACTGTGAATAAGTAATAATTAATATACACATACAACCCAAAATAAAAAAAACGATAAATTTGTTTTTACTAAAAAATACTGCTGAACCAGAAAGTCTTTCTTGATCACAAAAGGTTTTATTTATATTATTTACTACTTTTTTTACGTTTATTACTTTTTTCATTCAATTTTTATATTTGCATTTTACTGTCAGAAGGAAATTTATATCCCTCCACGGACAACATAAAATACTTCGTCTTAGGGAGTGAATGTCTCGTTTTTTTAGGGAGAGGTGGGGCTTTCGCCATCCCTCCCGTATTTTGAAATCTGACATGTACAATTTTTCCCTCTTTCGTATCTACACGTTGTGTTGAATATTTTCCTAAATAGTAGCTTGCCCACGTGGTCGTCTGGAATGGAATTTAAACCTACAAACCCCCAGAAGAGAATGGTCTACACCAGTGGTTCTCAACCTTTTATGCTTCACGTACCCCCTGGATATGTGTATGTTGTCCGTGGAACTATAGTTATAGTATAACAATGGGAATAAAATAAAACATATATACACAGTCGTATCAGAATAATATGACCACCAACCACATATATATATATACTATGGTAGGTGGTCATATTACTCTGATACGACTGTGTATATGCACATTAAATTTTGTATTCTATGACATAAACAATTTAATTGAGCTTACAAAATTATAAACATTCTACTGGGTAATCAATCGACTCTTAACTCTCACGGCGTACCCCAAAACATTTTCCGCATACCTCACGTTGATAACCCCTAGTCTACACTATTACATGCTTCAACATCACAACTCCCTCTAATAAATTGCATCCTATGTACAATTTAAAGTTACATAATATTATGTAATTTATTGATAGTCCCCTCAGTGGACCTGTCTGGCGTCCTTCCAGAATCCCTACCATTAACTATGGCAAGCTATTTGTATCTGGCAACTGCTGGGAGAAGTGTCATAATCACTGGCTTGCCTTGGAACAGTTAGGCAAATTACAAAGAGCCAGCAAGTGGGGCTGGTCAAGGCTACCTGGCCGCGTGGTCAAGGCTTAGAGTCAACTTCCGGAGGCACGATCCCGTTGCCATGGAAACCACACCTGTCTCCCGATTCCTTCTCCCTCCATCGGCGAGGGACACACCCATTTCTACTGTAGCCACAGGTGTGTGTTTTACGCGGGACGTGCACGTTTGCGTTCCCTCAGCCCACGTGAAGAAAAAGCTTCAAGCGATAGAGACAGTGCAATGAGCTTCCCTTCCACGCATCTCATCCCCCCTCCTCTCTCAACATAGTATTTTCTTGAATGACGAGGTGAGTCTCTTTCGGAGTTAACTCACACGTCATCACGACACGTGCAGACAAATGTAACCAGTCTCGTTTATCGCGTATTTGTGTTTGCCAGCATCCTTCCGATCTTGATGATCTGAGAGCGATTAAAGTTCATCACCTTGCTTAGTAGGTTAATGTCAACTTAATTTAATTCTCTCGAACCGTGCCTTTTGATGTCAATATGGCAAAAATAACATATCTTCAATGAGTGAATGGAATTTCGCAGTGAATAGCAACTCCTTGTTCTCATACTGAAACATTCTTCTGCAGAAGATTCTTGGGTGTGCCATTTTCTTCGTTTACATCGAGGTCGTTCAAAGCAATGGCCGTGAAATCTGTCGAAGGTCTTGCAGAACATAAAATTCTAACTTTGAATTTTCATACAGTAAACTAAAGAACAAATTACACCTCAAGGAGTTGTTTTCCACAGCGGTCTGATAGGCGCATGTCAAAATTTACATTTTTAAATGCATTTATGTCATAAATGATTAATTAAATAATGTTGATTTAATAAAGGTCGAAAATAACCAGACTCTATAGTATGAATATTAAATTTAATGTAATTTTCAATTCATGTGCCTATTCATTCACTTTTGAATAATCTCATTGAAATTGATTCTAATGACATTTAGTATTAAGGTTGGGTTGGGTTGTTTTACCTCTGAGCGGCACTTTTTTACACACCATGGTCTAAATGGCCAGGTCACATGGACCCCGAAGGCTCAGAGAAGGTTGGTGGAAGGGATCCACTGGAACAGCTGTTGGGAGACAGATGGTAGCCTCCCGTCAAGGCCATCCAGCGTGTTCTTTAACGTGCACAGGGTATGGCTCCCCCACACACGGGGCCACGGCTTAACGTCCCATCCGACGGACGGCGGCCTTTCCAAGCCCATCGGTGTCCCCTACTGACCGTGGGCAGGGCGGGGAGTTAGTATTAAGGAACAACCCTATGTTTTTTCACTGGGAAATTAACCTCGATGATCTATAACTACTAAATTATTTTTTTGTTTTAAAAATTATGATAGCCAAAATTTATGACCTCAATTAGAAATATTAAAATCTCGATTTTCAATAATATTCGTTCAGAATTAAATAAGTTATGGAAGTTTGAATATTTAACAATAACAACTCCAGCCACAAAAATCGACTTCAGAATTGCTTGAAACTTAACAATAAGTAATGTATCAAAGTATTTAATAAAATAAGTGTGTATTTCAAAAGTTTGTGTAAAAAATGTTTGCACTATTCATCAGTTTTGTATAAGTATTTTAATACTGTTCTGATTACTGCTGTTAAATATTCAAACTTTCATAATTCATTAATAAAACATCATATTAGCCTTAAGATAATTATACACAACTGATGAATAGTGAAACAATAATTTGCATAAACTTCTGAAATACAAACTTATTTTATACAAGATTGCACTTTGATACAATATTCATTATTAAGTTTTAAGCAACTTCCGAAGTCAATTTTCGTGACTAGAGTTGTTGATGTTAAATATTCAAATTTCCATAACTCTTTAAATGCTGAATGAATATTGGTGAAAATCGAGATTTTGATATATTTGATTGAGGACTTTAGCTGCTATCACATTTTCCAAAACCAAAAAACTCATATTAGAAGTTAGCTGCTTCGACTTTAGCTTCCCATTGACATAAAATAGGACTGTTCCTTAATTTATGGCAACCAGTGTAAATTAAATCAAATATTTGAATATTAAAATATTGCTTCATATTTAGTGTATCTACATTGGATTTTTTCAGGATCGAGGAGACTCGGAAAATTCCCTTCTTTTCTGTTAAGCCACCAAGAAAGGAATTCGAAAAATGCTGCTTTATGCAATACTTTAAGTGCACATCAAATGTATTTGGTCGATCCAAAAACGGACCTTTTAAAACATTTAAAGTGTTGGTTCAGATTCAGTTGAATCTGGAATTAAAATTAGCATTAATTGGTTGCTCCACCTTGAAAAGCATAAAAAAATTCTTCTTGGCTTTTGTAGAGTAGACTATGTTCTATTATGCCACTAAATAATTGCATTTCAAATTTTACTCTTCCAAGCCGTCCCGTGGCCGAGTGGTTAGCACGCTTGGCTACTGATCTGAGGGATCTGGGTTCGAGCCCCGGACTAGGCATGGATGTGTGTGACGTTTTTCTGCTGAGGTCCTGTCATCCTCTCAGATCTCCTACTGTGGCATATAAACTGATCAGGCTCCTGTCAGACCTCTGCGGCAAGCAGCTGCTTGAGGGGGTTTTAATTTATTTTTATTTTCGACCTCCAATAATTCAGATTCATTTTTCCATCAAATACACTCCTCATCAAAAAAATTATCACACCCGTAAGAAATGTCGTGTATACGATACAAAGCGACATACAACATGTGGTAGTGTAAGTAAGATAAATAAATCCTTTATGCTTCATTATCGACTGTCCACTTTTCAGTTGGGAGACCCTTATACCGTGCAAAGCGGTTAACACGAAAAGCACGGAACGAGAGAAAATTTTCGTGGTAAAATTTCGACTGTTGAGAAGTATTGAGGTATATTGACAAATATATGGCATTGTTGACTATCATAGCCAACGCCCTATTTTGAGAGTTCATGCAGACTTTATTATGAATGTTTTTCCCATCAAGACTTAACAGGGTCGACATACTGAACAGAGTGCAAAAACTACCGTCATAACAGACAGACAAAATTGTTAACCTTTATCCTAGGTCTCGAGTCTAAAACATATTAATATATTTACAGTAAGGTGCACAATATTGATGTTGCTCTCGTATGTGAAACTCATCTCAAGCCTTGTTATAAGATTAAAAATTGCTAATTACATTCGCCATAGAAATGATTGCCTTCATAATAAGAGAGTTGGAACACCAGTGGTTACAAAAAGTCTCTTTAACACTATAAAATTAAAATTACTTAACTGTATTGAAGCTTCTGCAATTGTTTTATCTTGCCGTAGCTTTGGTGATATTGGAATTATCAGCGCTTATAAGCCACCGAATTCTCCTTTGCTATTTACAGACCTTGACTACTTGTTTAATTCCTATCTCCCCACTATAGTTGCTGATGATTTAAATTCAAAGCATCGGGGTTGGAATTCCAAATGCGCTAATAAGTGTGGCAAGCTACTGCTTCAATATTGCACTGATAGGATATTGTGATAGATGTTCCTGCTACTCCTACGTTTTTACCCTTCAAACTCACTTTACTTACCAGACATACGGGACATTTTAATGACTAAAAACTTCTTTTATTAGTACAATATTACTACAGTTAATGAACTGACTTCAGATCATAATCCAGTACTTCTTACAGTTTTTGAAGATTGCAATGAAAATTAAATAAGACAGATTATAGTAAACTGGGATACGTATAAGAAAATTCTCTATGCTAAACTGATCTTGGCATACAATAAATATTTGATATTTCTAGGGAAATTCAGCAGGTTGTCTCTAGTCTCCATTCTGCCCTTGAGTCTGCAAGTAAGTTCAAAAGCATTAATGCAAATCAAAATTCCCTACTTTCTTTTCTTAAGGATCTTATTAAAATTAAAAATTCTTGTCGCAAGAAATGGCAAAACTCAAGAATGCAATGGGATAAAACTGAACTAAATCAGCTTCAATCTGAAGACTTAGAAAATCCATTAAAGAAAACAAATCGATATTGGACTCGTGAACTTACCTTGCTTAACTCTGAAGACAATTCCATTTGGAAAATGATGACAAAGAGATGAAAGATGACTCAGAAGCTTTGAACAAAAAGGAGACTACTGCACTGGCACTGTTGGATGCAGCAAAGCCTTTTATCGAGTTTGGATTAATGGTTTAATCAGAAAACTAATTGTTGGAAAATGTCCAGAGGCTTTGATTCTCTTGATCAAAAGTTATCTATATGATGGGACATTTCAAGTCAAAGTTGGCAAGCCCTTTCATCGAAGAGAAGAATTAATGCTGGCGTGCCTCAGGAGGCTGTCCTGGGACCCACACTTTTAATATTATATTGGAAATATTACAACTTCATGTAATACCAAGTTAGCTCTTTATGCATTCTCAGATCATCTTTGAATTTAGAGAGTGCAGTGAAAAGACTTTAACAAATGTGAACCAAATTTGAAATGTGGTGTACACGACGAAGGATTAAGCTAAATGCCTTGAAAAGTTCAGCTTTGCTTTTCGGAAGGAAGAGAGTCCATGATCTCCCCAAGGTTAAAATATTTAATGAAGGCATAAATTGGAAAGATTCTGCAAAATATCTCTGTAATTCATAACAAGCTTAACTGGAGTCAACATATTGCATAAACTGTAAATAAAGCACAAGGCTTCAGATGCAAATTAAACTCATTGATTTGCAGCAACTCTTCGCTTTCTCTGGAAAATAAACTTCTACTGTACAAACCCTCTTTCGACCTCTCCAACGTTATACCTCACCTGTGTTGGGTTACTGTGGAGTTAATCACCTGAAAAAACTTCAGTCGTTCCAGAATAAATATCTGAGATCAGCATCATTCTTAGGATCTCAACATTCGAACAATATTTCAGTTTATTAAAGAATCATCAGCCAAGTTCTTCCAACAAGTTTAGCAAAAATCATATCCAATTTATATAATTAGCAACATATTCTGAACATAAATTCAAAAGGCTTCGATCAATTCTCTTTCAAAAACAATTACTGTAGCCATCCGGCTCTTGTTGTTCTAGTCTACCTTTCCTGGGTTTCTTCCTAATTATTCTGTTACTCCATTAGAAACACTACATTTCATCCAATGAAAGAGATTATGGGCTTCTTATAGGCCCGATGCTCTGTTTATGTTAGGCAACGATCCATGATCCATGTAACCAGGAGTTTCCATTTTCCGGGGGTAGTACTATTCCGTGGGAAATAAATGTTCAAAGAAGTGTCCCTCGAATTGTTTTAAGCATTTTTTTAAACATTAAATTTACTCTACAGCATGGGTTGGGTTGTTTTACTTCTAAGCGACATTTTTTTTGCACACCATGGGCTAAATGGCCAGGTCACAAGGACCCGCTGAAGACAAATGGTAGCCTCTCATCAAGGACATCCAGTGTGTTCTTTAATGTGCATAGGGTAATGTTCTCCCGCACACGGAGGCACGGATTAACGTAAATCTCACGGACGGCGGCCTATCCAAGCCCATTGGTGTCCCATACTGACCGAAGTCAGGGAGGGGAGTTTTGCAGAGATAAATCGCAATGCTGGCACAGTCGTAATTCAAACCTGTTATGAAATGTTTTTCGGCTGCATATAACGAGGTTAATTCCTTTGCAAAGGCAAGACAGAGGAAAAGAAAAATAATGTTTATCATCTAAGCTTCCTATTTATACATAAGAAATTTATATACATAGATAAAAATGGGAGAGAATTTCTATAGATGAAGAAGGAAGAGGCTTTTTGTAGATAAGAAAGGGAGGGGATTTCTATTAGATAAAGAAGGGAGAGGCTTTCAGCATAAAAGAAGGGGAGATGCTTTCTGCATATAAGAAAGAGATGTTTTCTGTAAATAAGGAAGGGAGAAGTTTGCTGTAAATAGGAAAGCAAGAAGCTTTTCGTAACGGTGAAAAGGGAGAGGTTTACTCTATATTAAAAAGGAGCAAGTTTTCTCTACTTAAGAAAAGGGTAGGCTTTCTCTTTATAAAGAAGGGAGAGGCTTTCTGTAAATTAGAAAGTGAGAGGCTTTCTGTAAATTAGAAAGTGAGAGGGATTCTCTTGATAATAAAAGGAGAGATTTTCTGTTGATAAGAAAGATATGCTTTCTGTAGATAAAGAAGGGAGACGTTTTGTATGTAAGAAAGGGAAAGGTCTTGTAGAAAAAAGTGGGAGAGATTTTCTATATATAACAGGTGGATAACGTTCTGTAGATAAGAAAGGGAGGGACTTTCTGTAGATAAAGAAGGGATACTTTTGTATGTAAGAAAGGGAAAGGTCTTGTAGAAAAAAGTGCGAGAGATTTTCTATATATAACAGGTGGATAACGTTCTGTAGATAAGAAAGGGAGGGACTTTCTGTAGATAAAGAAGGGAGACGTTTTGTATGTAAGAAAGGGAAAGGTCTTGTAGAAAAAAGTGGGAGAGATTTTCTATATATATAACAGGTGGATAACGTTCTGTAGATAAGAAAGGGAGGGACTTTCTGTAGATAAACATGAGAAACATCTCGTAGAAGTCACACATAAAATTGACCATCCGTCGAGGTGAGAGAAACTATAAAGAAGTTAAAACTCCGAAAAGTATCAGAACCAGATGGTAAGCTGTAGTTAGAATTTGCTCTCTTTTCAATGCCTTTCTTCGCCTCAGACATTTTCCTGATGTATGGAAAAGGGCAAATATCATTCTTATCTGGAAGCCTGCAAGATACCACTTTCCCTCGGAATTACAGGCAGACCAGCTTGCTCTCTAGTCTGTACAAGCTGCTCAAGCGTGTAATTCTGAATAGGTTAATGAGTTAATTGAGCATGAAAACTTGATCCTCGAAACTAAATTCTGCTTCAGGAAGAAACGCTCGACAATTCATCAAGTGCTCAGGGTGATCGAGAGAGTTGCTGAATCTCTCAACATGAAATAGACCATCGCTTCCACCTTTCTGGATATATCCGAAGCCTTTGATTAGGTCTGCATTGCCTGTCTCGTTTACAAAATCGTTGCTGCTATGTTTCCCACAGGAATTTACAATTCTATCTCACGGGACGCACTTTCAGAGTTCAGGTGAAAACCTCCAACTCCATAGTCAGGATTATAAACGCTGGCGTGCTTCACAACTCCTTTTTAGGTCCCACACTATTTAATTTTTGTCTCCACGATATTCCAAGGCTTGAACCTATAATGACTGCACCATCCAGAAAAACGTCAGTCCATCCTCTTCACAAAAAAGAGACTTTGGCAACAAAGAACGCAATACTTATTGAAAGCTTAAATGGATTGCACACGTCACCCATGTGGTTTCTAAAGCACACAATGTTAGATGTAAACTTGGCCCTTTATTAAGGTGGAGCTCCAAACTTCCACCGCAGATGAAACTCTTCTTATAAAAGACTTTCAAAATACTGTTATAAATTTGAATGGATGAGTACTGAGCGTGGGTATAATTAAATATATTTTACCATAAAAATTACAAAACAAGGCAATTTATTACAAAAGCATGGATGAAATTATTTATAAATCAACTAATACTATCGTACATAAAATAATAATCTTTTCCTACAGAACAGTTAAAACTAACACTGTCTACTTAATTGATCAACATTTATCTCTTAATTTTTATAGTAAATGTCCTTCCTTTTTTTATCCCTCACTTCAGGCACAAATCATTCTAGTTATCTGTGTTAACTCATTCGATTTTATACTAATAAAACTAATCAACCTCCCGCGCACTCACCATATAACAATATTTCTTTTCTATTTTCACTTATCGCGTATTTACTGAGACTAACTGCGTCCTCTTTCACATATCCACAACTCCATCATTGCAATTCTATCTTTCTTAATTTTCAGATCGGTTCTATGTTCCAATTTGTTTGTTAGATAAATATCTCGCAGAAGCATACACGACATAGATAAAATTCATGTCACGTTTATCATACATTCACTGCAGCACGTTCATCTGTCGTAACAATAGAAACCTGCAAGCTATGGTCAGTTCCCCGCGGTTTGTGAAAAACAAAAACTTTCACAAAGACCTAGATATTGACCACATTTTCCCCCATATCAGAAAGCTCTCGCAAGTATTATTTGAGGCTATAGAATGCAATCCTCATGAAATTATAAGAGCATTGTTCAATACGATCCTCTTGCTTTAAATCAAATTAAGAGATCTAAAACTATTGTGACCACTGATCGTTTCTTTGACCTCTAAAGTGCTCTTGAATAATTTCTTTTCGTTCTTACCCTCGAGGTCCTTTTACTCTGTTGTCACTAGTGCCAATTACGCACAATTTCATCCGATAAAAAGGTACTTGGTATGGCTTGGTACTTGGTATATCAATGCACGATATCCAACATAAAAAATAAAATAATAAATATTCCTTCAAGCAGCTGCTTACCACAGAGGTCTGACAGGAGCCTATCAGTTTAATACGCCATAGTAGAAGGTCTGTGAGGATGGTGGACCCTCAGCAGAAAGACAACACAAACATCCATGCCTTACCCGGAGCTCGAACCCATATTCCTATGATTAGTAGCCAAGGATAAAGAAGGGTGAGGCTTCCTGTACATAAGAAAGGAAGAGGGTTTCTGCGTAGGAAACCCTCTTCCTTTCTTATGCCTTTTTTCTCCTTTCTTATGCCTTTTTTCTTCCTTTTTTATCCTGAAGCCAACGAAGAGGAAAGTCTCTCCGTTGGAAACGGAGAGACTTTCTGAACATAAGAAAAGGTAGGCTTTCCTGTGTAAGAAAGAGAGACTAGCTTTATATCTTTGAAATTCAAATATACCGTATTTAAATGTTGATTTTAAAACACACATTGTTCAAAAATAATTTTTCTTTTGCACAGAAATCCCGAATTTTACTTTAAACTTTTCTTTAAACAAATAAACACTCCATTTGCGAAATAAATCTGAGACAGTATTAAAATTATGTTATGTTTTACAGTGTTTTCTGTTTCAACAGTGTTGCCACTGCTCAGAAACAACTATATTACGATTACTTACAGTGAATTTCAACATATCCTTATATATATATATATGGGTCTCCTCTTAATGTGGTCAACTGGTAGAGGTTTATGCATTATCATGGCTATTCGGTGGTTAGGCTTCGTAAATAATTTTGAAGTTAATCATTTTGAATAGCATCATCTGAGTAGGAGTGAGTAATATCATCATCCGAGGGAAACTGCATTGGTTTGGCCTAATACCCGTATTCAAAACTATTTTTGAGTGAATATAACTATAAATAAAGTGTGGTTAAAAACTTCAAAAAAGGGAAACTATGGGATGCGATGGGAAGATAATATCAAACAGGGCGTTATTAGTAGTGACCTGTAGTGGATCACTGTAACTCAGGATAGACATGTTCACGAAGACTAAATTAAAAAATAAACCTCCGTAGCCCTTGGCTGCTAGAGGATCCGTTTTTGCAAAATTAATTTTAATATCTCATTTCTCATGTGTTTCGTTTAATTTTCTCATCATATGTTTCAAATTTTTTCTCTGATCAAGTATCACCTGGTCATCTGGAGCAAATAAAAAGTAAATATTTATGCTACTGACAGGTTTTCTCAGGCCTCGATTGTTAATTTCCGAAACATTTGTGTTTTATGAATAGGATGAAAGGCCACTCACGATAAAAAATTTCTGACGCCGACACTATGTGAGAATACAGAAACATAAACTGGAAGATATCGCAATCTCTTCCTGTTCAATAAATAATAAAATAAATATTCTCTCGTTGCCTTTAGGAAGAAATATTTGCCTTCTTAAATCTCCATTTACTACACAAAAGAAAAAACAAAACTATGCATATTTAAAGAAATGCTTTTTATTATTCGTTTTACAAAACCCGAAGAATTATATTTTCTTGGTCGGTTCTCAGTCTGAATGCTGGATCTCTAATCTGGAAGTCTGAATGCTGGATCTCAAAAAAATGAATCTCTAATAGCTTCGCTATTAGAGATTCATTTCTTTCGCCTTAAGAGCTTTATTTTGCCACTGAACGACACTTTTTTTGCACAAAGTAAACCTTTGAAAACGCCATAAAGGCGATTTAAAAATACAAAATTGGGTTGGATGAGGAGGGAGTAATTGACGAATGACATTTACCTTTAATCACCACTTTTTTTATACACAATGGGCGAAATGGCTAGGTCGCGAAAACCCAAGGGCTCAAAGAAGATTGGGGAAGGGGATGATCCACTGGCAACTGTTAGGAGACCAATGGATTCCTCCCTTTAAGACTATCTAGGGTGTTCTTTAAAGGACATATGGTATGGCTCTCATGTACAGAGGGAAGCAGCTTAACTCAGGATGGAAGGCCAGGGGCGTAGCGAAGGACTATGTTTAATTTTTATTTTTTTGAGGGGGAGAAATCGAAAATTTTCCAATTCGAAAATCAAATTTTGCTAAATGAGAAAATAATGTCTCTGTCAGGATCGTACCTAGATTTTCACTCCGTGGGGGGATGCAATTTTCACAACCCTCCTGCATTTTGCCATGTAACTTCCAATTTTGCCAACTAGCCATAATTCACTGAATTGTAGCAAGTCAGTGTGAATTTTCCCAACTCCTCTTGATTTGGCCAACTCTCCTTAATTTCACAAAACCAAAACCAATCCCAATCTTTTCATTTGTCCTAAATTTGCCAAGTCACTTCAAATTTTTCAAACTCCCCAAGGTTTTGCCAAGTTCTCTCGATTTGGCAAACTCTCCTTAATTTCATAAAACTAATCCCAATTTTCACAACTCGTCTGTATTTTACCAAGTGGATTCGAATTTTGCCAACTACCCTAGATTTTTTTAAGTTGCCTCTATTTTTCCACCACTCCTTAATTTCACAAAAACAATCCCAATTATCACAACTCGCCAGTAGTTTACCAAGTGGATTCGAATTTTGCCAACTACCCTAGATTTTTTTAAGTTGCCTCTATTTTTCCACCACTCCTTAATTTCACAAAAACAATCCCAATTATCACAACTCGCCAGTAGTTTACCAAGTGGATTCGAATTTTGCCAACTACCCTAGATTTTGCTAAGTTTCCTCGATTTGTCCAACTCTCCTTAATTTCACAAAACTAATCCCAATTTTCACAACTCGCCTATATTTTACCCAGTGGATTCGAATTTTGGAACCAGACTAAATTTTGACAAGTTGCCTCGATTTTGCCAACTCGCCTTAATTTTGCAGAAAATTTCCCCTAGATTTTGCCAATAGTTCTCGATTTTTTTCAACTTTCTTTAATTTTACACAAACAATCCCAATTTTCACAACTCACCTGTACAAAGTGGTTTCCAATTTTGCCAACTCCCTTAGATTTTTCCAAGTTGCCTCGATTTTGCGAACTCTCCTTAATTTTGCAAAAACAATCTCAATTTTTACATCTCCTTGAATTTATCAAGTCACTTCAAATTTTTCAAATTCCCCAAAATTTTACCAAGTTTTCTCGATTTTGTCAACTTTCCTTAATTTCACAAAAATAATCCCAATTTTCACAACTCGCCCGTATTTTACCAAGTTGATTCGAATTTTGCCAACTGCCCTAGATTTTTCCAAGTTATCTCGATTTTCCCAACTCGCCAAAATTTTACAGAAAAAATCCCAAACTTTTACATCTCACCTGATTTTTGCAAAGTCACTCTGAATTTTGCCAACTCCCAAAGATTTGCCAACCCTCCTAGATTTTGCGAAGGTGCCTCGATTTTGCCAACACGCCATAATTACACGGAAAAAAGATTCCTATTTTTACATCTTACTTGAATTTTGCCAACTCTCCACGATTTTGTCAAGTCACTCTGAATTTTGTCAACTCCTCAAGATTTTGCCAACTCTCCTAGATTTTACTAACTCGTTAAAATTTTACAGAAAAAAACCCCAATTTTTACATCTCACTTGAATTTTGCCAACTCCCCACGATTTTACCAATTCGGAGTGAATTTTACCAACTTACCTGTATTTTACTAAGTTGCTTCGAATTTTGCCAACTGCTCTAGATTTCTTCGTCTCCATTTTTCCAACTACCTTAGATTTTGCAAACTCCTCTTAATTTTACAAAAAAATTGCAATTTTTCACAACTCACTTATATTTTACGAAGTAGCTTTGAATTTTGCCAACTTCGAGTTATTTTGGGGGAGTCTCCCCCCCCCCATTTCCTCCCATAACTACGCCCTTGTGTACGGCAATCACTTTGGTGCAACCCTTCTCACCGAGGCCAGAGTAGAGGTTATCGGAGATAAAGAACACAAAGTTTGATTGTAAATTAAGAGCCTTTCGCAATACGGACTGCGTCATCGTTTTAAAAACCTGGCTTTTCGCATCTTACGACCCTGGGTACTTTAAGAACCTTTGCATGATTCTGTGCTCACAATTTAGATGTAAGTTATCTCATTAATTTCGCTGAATATAAATCGCTCATATTTCCTTTTTATAGGATAGATTTTTCCCTCCACTCCATTTTCCTCTAAGGTTGATTCAGACGCTTCGAAAGTATGTCGTATGTACAGCTGTGACATGTTGCCATGGAAACGGTGTGGGCGTACCTAAGTCTACATCCATCCATAAAACTTATCATCTACCCTCCGCTGGTTTCCTGCAGGTCAACCGGCCATTGCGAAGCGGCAAATACCTCTTGACAAGGTGGATGCTACCAAGCATTGCATTTCTCTCCGCTGCAGGATTGACACTCACCTTCGTATTACGCCAATTAGTATTTATGGAGAGTGAGTTGGGGCTGATTTCAGCTGTGAATTATTGAAGCGAAGAAAGAATCACGCTTTCGTTCGGGAGTCACACTCTATAAATAATAGTTCACTCCTAGACATTTGATACGGATTTCACGCTTTACTTCCACAGCTAATGTAGTTTCACCTGTGAGAGGAACATTTCAGGTGCTTCTCCCAGATGACAGATCTATCGATCCCATTCAGTGGAACTTCGACCTTTAGGAAACGAGGGGGTGCCGATGGAATAGAGAAGGAAAAACCCGAAGAGTTAAGATTTATTTTATCTTTAATTCTCCGTTTTAAAAAATTTAGACGTTGCCAAATTCAATATGAATGAGTAACAGATATGGTTTCATTCTAAAACTTCGTATTAACGATAAAACTTCAATATGAACTTCTATTTTTTAATTTATAAATAATATTCACATATCAAAACTCGTTCAAGTTACTCTTCATTTCTGAGAACAGTTCCGGAAATACATTTCCCTTCTATAAAAAAACACTAGATTTTCCAGCCGAATTCTATAGTCGAATATGTAGCTCAAGATCAATTTTGCAAATTTCAAACTGAACAATTCGCCAAATATTAAATGAAAAAAAAAGAGGTTGCAATATCATTTCCATTGACGACAAAAATCCTGAATTTCCGAAAATCCTGAACCGAAAATCCTGAATTGTTCTTCTTTACACTGATATAACATTTTGGTAGAATAGAGTCCAACAACATAATATACTTTGAAAATTTAATAATTACATTAAAAAATAGTTCAACCTTAAATCTCGAGGTCGCACATCCCTAGTATGTATTGTCCATTTCCCTCTAGGACTATGCTTCTGACGTATCACCTCGGATTAACCTTAAATCTCGAGGTCGCACATCCCTAGTATGTATTGTCCATTTCCCTCTAGGACTATGCTTCTGACGTATCACCTCAGATTAACCTTAAATCTCGAGGTCGCACATCCCTAGTATGTATTGTCCATTTCCCTCTAGGACTATGCTTCTGACGTATCACCTCAAATTAACCTTAAATCTCGAGGTCGCACATCCCTAGTATGTATTGTCCATTTCCCTCTAGGACTATGCTTCTGACGTATCACCTCGGATTAACCTTAAATCTCGAGGTCGCACATCCCTAGTATGTATTGTCCATTTCCCTCTAGGACTATGCTTCTGACGTATCACCTCAGATTAACCTTAAATCTCGAGGTCGCACATCCCTAGTATGTATTGTCCATTTCCCTCTAGGACTATGCTTCTGACGTATCACCTCAGATTAACCTTAAATCTCGAGGTTGCACATCCCTAGTATGTATTGTCCATTTCCCTTTAGGACTATGCTTCTGACGTATCACCTCAGATTAACCTTAAATCTCGAGGTCGCACATCCCTAGTATGTATTGTCCATTTCCCTCTAGGACTATGCTTCTGACGTATCACCTCAGATTAACCTTAAATCTCGAGGTCGCACATCCCTAGTATGTATTGTCCATTTCCCTCTAGGACTATGCTTCTGACGTATCACCTCAGATTAACCTTAAATCTCGAGGTCGCACATCCCTAGTATGTATTGTCCATTTCCCTCTAGGACTATGCTTCTGACGTATCACCTCAGATTAACCTTAAATCTCGAGGTTGCACATCCCTAGTATGTATTGTCCATTTCCCTTTAGGACTATGCTTCTGACGTATCACCTCAGATTAACCTTAAATCTCGAGGTCGCACATCCCTAGTATGTATTGTCCATTTCCCTCTAGGACTATGCTTCTGACGTATCACCTCAGATTAACCTTAAATCTCGAGGTCGCACATCCCTAGTATGTATTCTCCATTTCCCTCTAGGACATATGCTTCTGACGTATCACCTCAGATTAACCTTAAATCTCGAGGTTGCACATCCCTAGTATGTATTGTCCATTTCCCTCTAGGACTATGCTTCTGACGTATCACCTCAGATTAACCTTAAATCTCGAGGTCGCACATCCCTAGTATGTATTGTCCATTTCCCTCTAGGACTATGATTCTGACGTATCACCTCAGATTAATCTTAAATCTCGAGGTCGCACATCCCTAGTATGTATTGTCCATTTCCCTCTAGGACTATGATTCTGACGTATCACCTCAGATTAACCTTAAATCTCGAGGTCGCACATCCCAAGTATGTATTGTCCATTTCCCTCTAGGACTATGCTTCTGACGTATCACCTCAGATTAACCTTAAATCTCGAGGTTGCACATCCCTAGTATGTATTGTCCATTTCCCTCTAGGACTATGATTCTGACGTATCACCTCAGATTAACCTTAAATCTCGAGGTCGCACATCCCTAGTATGTATTGTCCATTTCCCTCTAGGACTATGCTTCTGACGTATCACCTCAGATTAACCTTAAATCTCGAGGTTGCACATCCCTAGTATGTATTGTCCATTTCCCTCTAGGACTATGATTCTGACGTATCACCTCAGATTAATCTTAAATCTCGAGGTTGCACATCCCTAGTATGTATTGTCCATTTCCCTCTAGGACTATGATTCTGACGTATCACCTCAGATTAACCTTAAATCTCGAGGTCGCACATCCCTAGTATGTATTGTCCATTTCCCTCTAGGACTATGCTTCTGACGTATCACCTCAGATTAACCTTCTGAATGCAGTTCACTGTCCACGCGAATCCATGATAATCTTCAAGTGCACAAGTCGGATACGATCGTCAACTGACTAACGGTAACCGGTATGCATTCTTTAGGGGGTCGTACCTCTATGATGGACCTCACACTGCGTTCCGGGTGTGTGGCCTCTTCAAGGGTTGCCTAACAACTGTCACCGGCTCGCTATAGGTTTTCACAGCGGCCGCACTAAAGGAAAGCACTTCTCTATAATTCTTCGTAATATTTCTTTAAATGGGGTCAATTCTTCGTAAACAAAGGGCAGAATAATGATACTCGTTCGCTCTATAGCAAAAACGAAACTTCCTCATCCCTACACTCAGCCTACATACATCATTACCTTTTCAGAATTCCATTTGCCATTATTTCACCGATCATTTTAGCCACTGAATGGAAAAGAGCAGAGCCTTTATTCAAAGTAGGTAAACAATATCGTAAATAATTCAGGAAAAAATCGAAACTGATAAAACTTCTATTCATACTTGGAGATCATGACTAAAAGATAAAGGAAGGAAAACTATCAAAGAAGATATGTTTTTTAATGCTTACTCCTATTAATATGGAACATGGTACATTAAATCTGTATAAATGGAATATATCTTCAGTGATAATTCTGAGAGGTAAACTTAGTGGCATGTGACAGAAAAAATCAAGTTTGTGTAACAATAGTAAAAAGGGGAACGTTCCAAATGTAGTGCAGAAAGCATAAAATTCATGCCAATGAGTGAAGGTCACTTGATTCACTCTCCCGGGAGAGAGCCTTTTATTTTTGATACAATATTAAATACACAATGTTTATCAACAAAATCTAATATTTATTTATTTTATTTTATGATATTTGAGGATATCTGTTCGGAATTAGAGTTTTATCTCAATTTTCATAATGGTACAAATAAATTAATATTCCGATGAAAAGATTTTACTGAAATGTTCATTATACGCTTAGCACATTTCAAACTCATCTTTATCGTTGCTATGCAACAGTGTTATGACTGTTGACATCATTCAGGAGGATTCATTAGCCTGCGGGAAACCCGCAACTTCTCATCTTGGATGTAGGGTGCATTTTTTGCCTTTTTTTTTGGAAAAAAGTGAATCTTATGTGCAGTAAAATACGCTATTTATTTCATTAGAGGCCGAAGGCAGAAACACCTCTCGATGATTCTCTTTTGAAAACGTAAAGGATTCTAAAGGATAGATGAAAGACAAGATTTTGAATCAAACTTTCAATGATGTTATTAAAGACTACAGACGGTTATCATAATGTCTTGGTAGGAAGCATTTATGGTGATTATCGTAACCAAGAAGACAATATTAACTCAGTCATTCGAATCAGTTACAGAAAACACCCAACTCTGAATTTTAGTCACAATCAATTTGGATGTACACATTGGTTGTCGCCAAGCAGGAACGTACCCAGGATTATTTTCGGGGGGAAAGGGGGGAAATTTAGTTTAGGGAGTGTCAGAGAATAAGACTTGAATAGGGTTTTCCAAATACTAAAATATTTCACACGATAGAAAGAAAGGCAAAATTGAAATGAAATGCTTAAAATGATATTCAACATGGAATATAATTTTATAGTGTTTTTTAAATCTATTTTAATGTCGAACATATACAGTCGTAACAGAATAATATGACCACTTACCATAGTATATGTATGGTAGATGTATTCTGATACGATTGTGTATACTGTGGGACTAAATTAAAATTATACAAAGACAACTGTTTTGTATGTCGAAGCAGGTAGACAAGTTTGAGATTTCGTATAAGACGACCAGATTTCCGGGGGAGCGAACCCCATTGTCTTCCCCCTCCCCCATCCTGGGTACTTCCCTGTCACCAAGATTGTCAGCGTGGAAACCGTTTAATGGATGTGAAGGTTACTTGAAAGGGAGAAAATCTCCCTCCAGAGATTGAGGCCAGGTCAGAATGCCTCTACTGTCAGTGAATGCTTACCTACTCCAAATGCTGTCGCCAAGTTTAAAATATATTCTTCTGAATAGTAGGATGGACAAACACAGATCTCAGGTAGATTTTAATTGCAGAGACCGTAGAGAGTGCCCAAGGCGTGACGGGACGAAAGGGAGAGTTCGTAAACTGCAGTTCCCATAATGCTTTTGTTTTATTGGAGATTATACCCTCTGCGTACTTAGAAGGAAGTCCATTGAGTGGTATGGCAACTAGTGTAACATCACCGCTATTAAAATTTTAGTCTGTGTTTTAAGACAATTTGTATCCAATGATGATTGCTAGATTTCTTAGAGACATTTAAGAGACAGCTAGATTTCTTATATGCGAACATTGCATTTCTTTTGTTTTTACGTTTCTCGATGTGCATATGACATTTTATACCCAATATAAAATAACCTTAATCAGAGAAGGGAGAGACAATTATTGTTTTATCGAGAGGAAAAAATCAAATTGAAGAAAATTATATTTTAAGTTTTTTAAATTTTGCATAAATTTCAAAGTAAAAGCTAATAACAAAGCAATTTTCGAAAACTTAAGATATTCTTTGAAATAAATAACAGAAGATGATAATCAAAACTTGCCGTATTCATTGCACCTAGAAACAAGCTACAGCAAATATTATGTATGCTGATATTTTAGTACTTTGAAAATTTAATGATGAAATTGATGAGGATGAATGCATCAGCATAAACCAAAAACACGTTTCGAAACAGATATTGAAATATTTATGCTTCTCACTACAGTCCTCATAGAGTTTATGTACAGGAAAAATCGATTAACAGTTTGTGAACTCTTCCTGTTATCATTTTACGCTTGTTTCCAGAAGGAATATGAAGAGACTAAACGATCAGGATCCTTTCTAACAGGATGAGAATCCAGAGTAATGGACTGTAATAATCTGTCAGTCTTTGGATGGGAAATTTCGTTGCAGATGGATTCGAAGAGATGGACTCATTTCAAGATCTCCACGCTCACTAGGTTAAAATATCCCTGAAATTTTTGCAGTTACCTAATGGATACGATATATTCCTCCCTGGTTGAAAGATTGAATCATCTCTTTAATCTATCCGAACTCCTTCAGTGCGTTCAACTGTCGTCTCGACATTGCGTTAGAGCAAAAGTACTCTCCTGAGAATCTTAATTAATCTAAAAATATAGCTTTACAATTACTCTTTACTCCGACTAAAATTTATGATTGATTTTCAAGTTATTGATTTTCAAGTTATTGCTTTTACAAATTCTATTATACTTCTTTGAATACCCTGTATAATACATGAACACTTACAACGACTTATATTTAATAAAAACAATTTTTGATGTAAACTTTGCCCATTTCATTAATCAGCCAATGTTGAACAATGATTTGAGGCTCAGAAATCTACCTCTAAGACGAATGCTTCGCGTTGTGCGAAAAGCACTTTCTTGAAACCTTCATGAGTGATTCTGAAATCTTCGATATTTCTGAGCGATCTTAGAAACGCAGTCAAAATACAACTGAAAGGTTAAACTAAAATAGTTTCTTAATTCATACTAATCACAAAATGTTGAAAACGTGATGTTCTAAATGATTTCTGTTTTTACAGTTATTAAAAAAGAAAGCAAACAAATTGTTTTCCAGCTCTTTGGAGCAACAATCAACAAAACGAGTCAGGGTTTAATGTGCTCAGAGACGACACGATACCTTTTTTTTGCTCTGCCTACGAGCCTCCTATCAACTGACCATGATCTCTCAAAGCAAAGCTTCGAAAAGGAGTCCATTGCCTACAGGGGAGCGTGCTCACTTTCTCTAGCCGGAGGTCGCCAAGGCGACCTTCAGTGGTGCCTCTCCTATCATCCATATCTCACCGGATCTTTGCCCTTCAGCTTCATTATTGTCATCATCGTTAAAGACACAGAAAATTCGTCTAATTAAATTATTTCTTCCCTCTTTCACGTTCATCTTCGCAGAAGTATGTTTCTTCTTACATTCATTTTTTTTACTGGCTGAAAATCTCACTGTTTCAGCAGAAATTAATGTAATCACTCGCTCAATAATAGCCATTTTTATTCCTTCTTATCATGTTTCGTTACTAATGAGAAAAATGGATGGAAACCAACTCTCATCATTTATCATGCTCAATGCTGATATAATTTTCCAGAAATTAATGAGAAAAGAAAGTATCCTTAATTAAAAAATAATGTACTATAATGAGCCTGTCAGTTTTTGGATCGAGAATTTCGTGTTATTGCTTTGGATTGTACGAACGTATTGCCAATTTTTAGGATTATACATAGGAAAAGAAAAACAACACGAGAGTGCTTTAAGGACCTTTGACATTAAATTAACCCAGTAAATGGTAATATATTTTCCACCATTAAATCCACAAAATCAT
Source organism: Ryuthela nishihirai (assembly GCA_038380435.1). Lineage (NCBI taxonomy): Eukaryota > Metazoa > Arthropoda > Arachnida > Araneae > Heptathelidae > Ryuthela > Ryuthela nishihirai. The sequence goes on along the minus strand of JAWZYU010000029.1, from coordinate 3,419,896 downwards.
ACCTTTATGGCACCTAATTTCAAATTCACGCCATATTCTCAGTATAAATAGTTTACTTAACATTCAGTCTTTAAGTAGTGTGTGTGTGTTGGGGTTGAATTCACAAATTTATCAATAGAAGTAACTTTGTATACCACTAAATTGTCCAGCATTATATACTATTATATATCATTATTGTTATACTAATATACTGTTTATTTCGAATGATTTCTTTCAAATTCATTCATATAAAGCTAATGTTGGTTTAACTATAAACATATATTTACTACTGGCAAAATCTCTTCAACTAGATGCAGTTGTTAAAGACTAAATGTTAAGTAAAATATTATACTGAAATATGACGTGAATTTAAAATTAGGTGCCATAAAGGTATGATTTTGTGGATTTAATGGTGGAAAAATATATTATTTTTTTATTGGATTAACTGAAAGTCAAAAAGGTTTTTAATAGAACTCTCGTGTTTTTTTTCTTTTCCTTTGTAAAACCCTAAAAATCGGCAGTACCTTCAAAGAATCGAAAACAAATGCATTTAAACAATGAAATAAAATGAACGATGTCATTGCCTATTATCTAAATGTATAAAAGAAATTAAATTTGGAGTATCGAAGCAAATGAAGTTCTCAGTTAGAAATACAGTGGATGAAATACGGTGATGCGCTTTTAACTCACGAGAATTCAATATACGCTCTCGGCCGCACTTACATTTCGAAATCAGAAAGAAAAGCCAACGGTTTCAAAGCAGCTAAAGACCGTGATATTGTGTTGTTTAGTAGCAATGATAGCGGATATTTAATAAAGCCAGGCTTGCTCTACAGTGCTGCAAATCCTCATGGCCTAAAAGGCAAGGACAAAAATCTCCTCAGTTCATGATACGGGAACTTTTGCTAATCATCAACATCATTGTCCTCGCATTCCTCCTCACCCTTGTATCATCATTGCCATAGACGTCGTATCACCATTATCATTATCAGCGTGGACTGGCAAGAACATGCAGGATGAATGGTTGAATGGTGAGTCTATGGGCGATTTAAGCCGTTTACAAAGGTAATTTTTATCATAGGCGATTTTCACCTTACGCGCTGACCTTAGAACCTAACCACGGCGTAAGATGCTACTCAATTGTAATTCTATTTTCCTGAATCACTTGTCAACGGTGTTTAACTGTTTCACACTTAGTTCACTAAGTAACTGTAGAATAACTCACTGGTTTCACTCGACAAAGAAAAACTGATAATTTATTTACGAATTAAATGTCATATTTGTATTATCAATTTGATTATTATGACACATATGAATTTCAAATATCATTCATTTGTTTAAAACTAACTCTTCTAGCTTTCCTTTCGGCAAAAGCGTCAATTAACTCTTAAAAGTCGAAGTTTTTTGCCCTTTTCGTTTGAAATTCATATTAACGACAATTCGTTTAATCGCTCATGTGCCGTTGATCTCTTCAGGTAATTTTTAACATATTTTGTTTAGAAAAGCTTCGTTCAGCGCTATAGCAAGTTTCAAGTATGGCAAAAAGAATGATATGGCAGTTTCTAATATAGGATATTCGGCAATAATACGATGTTATCCTGCATCAATATCAACCATAGGCCCGAATTATTGAGGTGCTTTTAATTTAGTTTTTTAAAATAAATACGGAAAGAAACGAATTGTCCGGAAACTCCGAAGAAGTGCCACCCCTTTAGTACTTCTTAGCCAGACTATTCGTTTTTTACCTACATTCTTATTGCTTTTCGCTTGTAATTTGTCCTTTTGTCGGTTTTGTCGGTTTGTCATCTTGTCGGCTTATACGTTTGTTACTTTGTTGGTTTATCGGTTTGTCAGTTTGTGAATTTCTCAGTTTGTGAATTTATCAAAATAGTTGTTCCTCCATATCATTCGAACGCGACGGACAAAATTAATAATTTATGAATCAAATGAAAGCTTGCGTAGCGGGGACTGTTATAGGATATAAAAAAAAAATTACCCCTCGTGCTTTCTTTCTGTCTAAAAGAGGGGAAGTATGAAATATATTGTTCAACTATATCGTCGGAACGCGAGGGGCGAAAGTAACGGGTTATGTATCAAATGAAAGCATGTTGTGACATGGAATCATTTGAATCAGAATTGTGTCAGAAATTATTTAAAAAAAATCGTGCCCCATATGTTTTCTTTCCCCAAAAACAATGGGGAGAATACGTGAAGGATTGTTCTACTATATATTTCACCCCCCATCAGTTGGTGGGTGAAAGTCATTCTTCGATTCTATCTTCCGAACGTGAGGGCCTATAGTTACGAGTTAGAAGTCAAATGAAAGCTCATAAGAGAGTAACCGGACGCTGCGACTCTCACCATTCTCCCACCTGTTATCCACCGAAAAGGGGGGGGGGGGATTTCTCGTGGGTGACCTTAACGAGTCATATCTCAAATTAAAGCTTGTAACATTTACAGCGTCGTGGGATAACTCTACACTACCCCTCACCTCCTCTCTCCAAAAAAAAGGAGGAGGAGGAGGAATTTAGGTGATGTTTATTAGTCAATATTAAATGAAATTTCCTGAAGATAGGTATTTTTAGTGGCAAAGGAAAAATATAAGTAGAAAGATTTAAAAAATCCTATCTTCCTATGTACGCTATAAAAATTAGGAAATGAAACTAAAGCATATCGATGGTGCGATCAGTTCCTGGATTCGTATTCACTTCAATGGAAGATAGGGCGCCAATTTATCTACTCACAATAAAATTACCAGCGCCCTATCTTCCTTTGAAGTGAATATGAACTCAGTGACTGATTGCACCATCAATACGTTTTAGTTTTAGTTTCTACTTTGTAGGACCCATATTGGAAAATCTTTTTGAAAATCTTGCGTGTTAATAATTGAAGAAAAAAATGGTGACCCTAGAAATCATAATAAAGGATCTCGGAGAGCAAATACTAAGAATATTTCTTTTTTATCCTTAACAAGTTCCCGTCAGTTTGACTTATATTCACCTAACAATTTCGCTATGAAAAATGTTTCTTTAAACTCAATCAAGGCCCTCTCACTGGGCCCTGGGGCAATGCCCCGGCCTAGTTCCGCCACTGGAGTGAATATTACTGAAGTGAGTGAATTCGACAATTTTTGTGGAATCAGTACCACAGAGAGTGGGTAGTAGGACACTTGCATGTAGTCATCTACAAATTTTTAAGACCAATTTCTGCATTTCTCCATTAACATATAATGCATAAAACTAAGGAAAAAAGCGAGTGAACTAATTTTTTAGCTATTAAATGAGTTAACCTTTTTTTCTATTCATGCAAGAAAGGATAATTTTTTTTTTTCGTAATTATTCGAAAATGATTTTTGATGACTAAACATGATAAATGATGAGAGTTGGTTCCCATCTTCTTTTCTTATTAGTAATAAAACATGAGGAGATATTATATCGTGAAAATAAAAATATTTCTAATTTATTATCATAACACATAAAGCAAAAAAAGGCTATTGCGGAATGAGTGATAATATTAATTTCTGCAAAAAACGAGATTTAAAGAAATTCAATATAGACGGAAACATTCTTTTTAACTAGAAGAATTCATATTATCTTTGGCGAATATGGGAATCTCGTTTTCAAAGAGAATAAAGGTTTTCGCTTTGCTTACTTTTGCACTAGTGTAAAAAGTTTTAATTTGAACCAACAGATGATTGGAAAAGCGCATATATTAGTATTTTATTAGTACTTATATAACAGAAAAAGTTTTTATCCTTTATTCCTTGAATTTGAAAAGTCGCTTTTCTCACGCCCTCTGTGAAAAGGGGGCAGATTGTTGTTTTCAGTGAAATATCACCTGACATTCAATCAACGAAATTCCAGTTTCTGCCATAAACAGATCCCTTGAAATATTCGTCAAAATTTTCGTCTTTTCCTTATTTAATGTCCTCTTACGATGTAAATTGAACCAACTATAGATTTGAAAAATGTGAATTATAATATTTTATTATAATAACCCAACTAAACATGAATTTTCAAATTATCTCTTAAAGCAAAGTATTTGTGTTTTCCACCCCTTAGGTATAAGGGCGCATCTTATTGTGAAAATGCAAACCTTTCACATTCTACTTGCAATATTTGTTTAAACCTTGCAATTTTCAACTTTTTATCGCTAGACGGAGCAATTTAAACTTTCGGTTGATTCGGATATTGTAAGATTCGGATTTGTAATAGTCGAGGAAAATTTTGGCCGACAAGAGCAAGAGCAGTTCGTAGTGACAGTTCTGAGCGCTCTGACTATGCCCCTCTTCGCCAGTGGCGCATGAGGTCCATCAGAATCTCTGATATCAGAGCGGGGGGGGAGGGGGAGTATCATTCGCTGATACCGGAACCTTCGACACGAAAAGAAAGCTACAGTCAAATGACAAGAATGAAATTCATTCTCAGGCGAGCATTTCGAGTGTAAAAATAAGACAACCTATAACTTTTCTCGAATATAAATTATAGATTGTTTACTCAGTTTTACTTAGTAGGGCACTGTTTTAAATACGAGGACTGAGGAACTTTTAGGACTCCTAATGTCTGCCTGAATAGCTGAGGGCGACAAAATGTGAAATACTGAGTAGCGGGTTGTAGACAAAACAAACTCTGCTCCAAAACATTAAAGAATTACCAAAGCTTACTACGATAGGTTGTGTAGTCACTATAACAATCATGCTTCCTTACAACCAGGCAAGGATCTTGAAAAAACATCTGGGGAGGAGGGGCAACAAACATAATCGTGTCGAAAAAATGCAAAAGGGGGCGGCAGAGAGACTTGACATACTTTTGTATGAGAGAATTATAGAGAGAATTTACATACATGCATAAAAAATGTAATTTCTCCTGAAGCAGCTATTTTCCAGAAAGGTCTGACAGGAGCCTGTCGGCATAATTCCCCATGGACAAAGCAAGATCTGGGAGTTAGGCGAGACCTTTCCCTGAGACCGTACCATGTCCCTTCCTGAGATCGTACCATGTCCCTTGGTGACCAACTCAAATCGTTCATCTGTAATTCTGCATACGAGTAACGTGACGAAATCAAAGCAGTCTCTATCAACATAATGCGGTACACAAAATATTGCATTAAACGTTTATAATCAAAGGCATCCAATCAATTCAGATTTCACCCACTCTTAGATCCCGATCTGCCTTATACTAAGGTTTAGGACAATGAGACCCTTTTAGGCAATCTATTCTTCAAACCAAGAGTATTGTTAAGATGCGTAGCATATAGAGTCATTTAAATAAAAGGCAATACGCCTCTTTCTGCCTTCGAAAGAAAAGAATGGAGAGAAAATTCGAATCAGCACCGTACTAGTTTAAGAGAAAACATTACATGGAGTTTAATAAACATCTAAGAGGTAGTTGAAAGTTGATCGGAATTTTTGACTTGACAACCAGAATGACAAAGTTTCCAGATAGCAAAACACGGATATACTATATGCATGCATGTATATATGTATATATGTGTATATGGGTATATATATATATGCATGTATGTGTTATACGCAGATATGGATCTGCGTATAACTTTCATTGAAATTCTCATTTTAACACATCGTTGTCAGTAATACAGGTTAAACTTTCTTTTATGACTTGTTAACGGTCTTACAACGCGCTCTCAGCCCACCTATTGACCTTGGCTGCATGAAGGGCATTCTCAGGCCAGTCCTGCGACGCGCCCGTTTCCGGACACTAGTTTCCCCCCTCCCCACAACAGTAGCTCACCCGTCCTGTCACTAAGACAGAAGCCAAGAGGTAACGTTTTGTGTTCGCACAGATGCACGAGGACCCTGCTCTTTTTATAGCCGAGGTAATTGTCGACATCCTTACCCAGAGCAATTAAAGTCGACAGGACCAATGGATTTGTTGCCTAGGCGAGAACCGATACAAAACACAGCTTCATTTACAGTTTGATAAAAAAAATGAGAGTTGCATTCCCAAATAAATCAATAACCATTAACATTTCCAGTTCCTTTTTCAGTTCCCTTCTCTATTCTCATTTCCATTTCCTTTCTCTGTTAGGGTGACCATTTTTGAAGTTGGGTCGAACACCCTGGCAATTTTGGATGCAAAACCTCCCATTGGCTCTAGTGCCCATAATACAAGGAGGAGTTTAAAACACGTGAAGCATACTTAAAACACCTGAGATCATAAAAATACTTTTGTAAGAGGGACCAATGCCTTTCGAGTAAGAGGAGAGCACTGGGAGAGAAATAGATAGTTAAGAAGGGAGATGAGAGGAGATGAGAAGTTAGCAAAGTAAGCAGAAGAGATCGTTTCAGCCGTCATGATCAGTTGACAGCCCAGAATGCTAGTGGACTTTGCCTTCACTGGCATCCGCTGCCTGAGGTCATCTATTATACTATATGGTACGATTTGAATCATCTCCTCTGTCTATAGTATGTTATTTGCATCTAGTAGCTAGGTAGTCACTGGAAGGAGAGCTATACACCAATCCCCTGTGATGATGCATAGAACCGGCCAGGCCTAGCACCTAATGTCCGACCCCGCCTTCTCGTGGTGCAGACCGTTAGTACCTTTCAAAAGAGATACTCTCTTCTGGAAGTTAACGGAAGGGGAGGGCTGCCAGATTAGTGTGGCCTACTGATCTGGACGACTATGGCTAATTTTCTTTTTTTTTCTACCCTGCTGAGGAGTGGTCAACACACAGAGTACTGGTGCTGACCATATAAATCCACTGGACTGGACAGATATATGGATCTGAGCTTGATTATGGATCCTGATTTTGTTGCACTAGTGGGCTTCTGTGGAGGGATAATCTTCCGCTGTGTTTTCTGTTTGTTTGTGGGTTGACAGCCCCAAGTGAATAGATTCACAGGATATGTTTATCAGCTGGTGGCTAATCCTGAGCAGAGGTCATCGCAGGCACCTGAACTCTTTGCTTCTATTGGCATCGTCAAATTCTACATTGGAGGAAGTCTTCCAGTGTAGATGGCTTCAGCCTTTAGTGGTGGGGGAACGGGTCTTTGCCCCATGTCTGCGATTAGGGGGCTGTTTGATATTGTCGGCATTCCGTCTCTCAATAAACATAGCTTCTTTAAACATCCCACTAACCATTTTCTCTCCATAGGTAGTTGGAATGTGAGGACTGTGCACAGAGATTTTTCTCTTGATGTCCTCACACAAGAATTCCACCATTATAATTTAGATATTCTCGGCTTGCAAGAGACCAGATGGACAGATAAAGTTCAGATTCTTAAAAATAATTTTAAATTTCCCTTTTCAGGGAGGGACGACAATAAGCATCACCAAGGCGTGGGTCTGCTTCTCAGCAGACATGCTAGTGATGCTCTTCTAGGATATGAGTGCATTAATGAAAGGTTTCTTACAGCAAAATTTCAAACAAGCGTTAAAGACTTGAATGTTATCTGCTGTTATGCCCCCACTGAGGATGCCGATGAGGATGAGAAGGATAGGTTTTATGGACAACTTCAGGATATTTTGAATTCTGTCAAGAAAGGAGATATTACCCTTGTTCTTGGTGACTTCAATGCCAAAGTTGGTACTGACTGACCTTTGGGGAGGAGTAATAGGCTCTTTTGGTATTGGTAGCTGCAATGGCAATGGGCAACGTCTCCAACAGGTAAGTAAACTCAATGGATTCAGAATAACTAACACTTATTACAAACACCGCGACATACATAAGTACACATGGGTTTCACCCGATGGGCTGCATAAGAATATGATTGATTATATATTAATTAACAGCAAATGGACTATTTCTGTTAGGAATACCAGGTCATATAGGGGAGCTGAAATTGGATCTGACCATTACCTTGTTAAACGTGTCTTGAACTTAAACTTAAAAAGTGTTGTGCTAGGGTTAAAAAATTTAGTTTTGATACTGAAGCTCTGAAAGACCCAGTTATAGCCAAAGCTTACCATGATAGGTTACTTAGTCATTATGACAGTCATGGTATGCTTACTACTGAAGTTGAGGAAGAATGGGATCATTTTAAACAGGCTTTTTTGGACACTAACAGTACTCTTTTAGGAAAAAAGGAGAAGAAGAGACAGAATTATCTTAGTGATAAGGCACTTGAGCTTATTTCGGAAAGAAAGAACTGCAGGAATGTCCTTAATCAATACCTACTAGTACTAATAGAAAGCATTACAGAGAACTTAATAAACGTGTAAAAGATCAGTTAGCTGCTGATAAGATTCTTTGGCTTGATGGTTTGGCTGACAATGCCGAGGAAGCAGTTAGACAGCACAACAGCAGAGAGTTGACCCAGATAGTTAATGTTTTGAGTGGTAGAAAACGGACAGGTATACAGGGATTGAAGGATAAACAAGGTAAGGTTATAGAAGATGAGGATTCTGTCATGGCTAGGTGGGCTGAGCATTTCAGTGATGTTCTAAACAATGTAGTTAGTTCTACTCCCATTGTTTGCAATGATGATAGATGCATTGTTGGCTTTAATGTTGGCCCTATAACACAATCTGAAGTTATTTTGGCTATTTCTAAACTTAAACTTCATAAATCCCCAGGGGTAGATGAAATTACTACAGAAATGCTTAGAGCTGGGAATGTTTCGGTTACCACTTGGATGACTGAAATTCTGAATATCTTTTATGATAAAGGCATGGTTCCTAACGATTTCATCAGAGCTATTGTTATCCCTATTTTCAAAAAAGGTGATTGCAGTTCTTGTGATAACTATAGGGGGTATCAGCCTACTCTCTGTTCCAGGTAAAGTTTTTTCCATGATTGTGCTTAATAGAATTAAGAATCTGGTTGACATCAATTGCGTGATGAGCAATGTGGATTCAGAAGTGGTAGGGGATGTGTGGATCAGATATTTTCACTTAGGCAGATTCTTGAGAAATGTTTAGAGTTTCAGAAACCTTTGGTTACTAGCTTTGTTGATTTCAAAAAGGCTTTCGACTCTGTTGATCGTCATAATTTGTGGTTGATTGTGAGATCATATGGTATACCAGACAAGTTAGTTAACATTATGAAAGCTCTCTATAATAACACTGAGTCGTGTGTAAGAGTTGGTAAGGCTTGTTGGTTTAGCATTACTTCTGGTGTTCGACAAGGGTGCATTTTGTCTCCTTTACTCTTTAGCTTGGTTATTGATTATGTTATGTGAAATTCACTTCAAGGGAAAGATTTTGGCCTTAAATGGACTGGAGATACGAAAATTTCTGATTTAGATTATGCTGATGATTTAGCCCTTTTGGAAAATGATGTTGATGAGATCAACTCTTTCATTCGAGCTATTGATGAGACTGGTAGTAAAGTAGGTTTGGTTATAAACAGAGAGAATACTAAAGTGATGAAAATTGGTCAGGCAGGCTGTGATTCAGTTAATCTGAATGGTTGCAGTCTTGAGCAGGTGTCACAGTTTAATTATCTTGGGAGCTATGTAACAGATAATGGTTATGTGCGGCATGAGATTAACAGACGAATAGGGATTGCTGCCGGGACTTTTAAGAACCTATGGAGAGTGTGGAGAAATAGGCGTATACACCTAAAGACTAAAATTAGACTGTATAATAGTTTGGTTCTTTCTAGGATTAGTTATGGTAGTAAAACTTGGACACTGTGTAAACAAGATAACAGGAAACTAGATGCTTTTGATTCCAGATGCTTACGCAGTATCTTGGGTATTAGGTGGTTCAACTTTGTAACTAATGATGAGGTTAGGCAAAGGAGTCTGAAACCTCCTTTAAGCAGTATATTGTGCAGAGAGAGACTCCGTTGGTTTGGCCATGTTGCCCGTATGGATAATTATAGATTGGCGAATATGGTTATGAACAGTGTGCCTAAAGGCCTCAGAAGGAGGGGGAGACCAAGGATGCGGTGGGCAGACAATGTCAAACAGGACCTTGTTAGAATTGGTGTGCAGTGGCCGGATGCAGCAGATGTAGCTCAGGACAGATATGCTTGGAGAATTAAACTGCGCGGTCTGGTTGGACCTCCGTAACCCATGGCTGCTTGAGGATGATGATGATGATACATATTTATTTATATATACATGCATGCATCTATGTATGTATGCATGTATGCATGCATGCATGCATGTATATATGTATGTATGTATGTATGTATGTATGTATGTATGTATGTATGAGTGTGCACATAAGTTGTGTAAGTCGCGCAAATAAATCAATAACAATCAATACACACATTGCACTCATTCGCTCACTGATTCACTCACTCATTCGCTCACTGATTCACTCACTCATTCGCTCACTTTTCACTCACTCACTCACTGCTCTCAGTCACTGATAAATGTATGTATGCATGCATGTTCGTATATATGAGTGTGTGTGTGTGTATGAGTGTGTATATACGTTGTGGGAGCATGTATATATGAATGTATGTATGTATGCATGTATGTGTGTTATGCATGTATGGAACATTTATTTTAGAGAATTTTTAATTTGTATGTATGTATGTATGTATGTATGTATGTATGTAGGTATGTATGTATGTGTGCATATATATATATTGCATGTATGTATGTATGTATGTATGTATGCATGCATTAATATATATGAATGTATGTATGGGACATTTATTTTAGAAAATTTTTAATTTGTACGTTGTTTTCTGTTCTTACACAAATAAGATACTTCTTTGCTCAAAAGTAAACTTGATTGAAAAGTTTCATTTTCATCCATGTGACATGAATCGCTTAAGAGGTTGGAGTGGTTTTTATTTTAAAGGGTGCTCGCATTCAATAGATGCTCGTTATGTTCCGCCATTCCCTTTACAGTTACCTCCCTTCGACCTACAAGTGGGCCGTAAAGGAAAGCAAGCAAAGCCACTCCACTGCAGGAGGTAAATAACGGCACGATGTGCACTTGAGGCCAAAAGGCACCCATAAACTACAAGTATCAGCCTCTGGTGAAGAACAAGCCTCCTCCTAGTTCTCTCTGTTCCTCTGGTGACGTCTTCATCCCTTTGCTCCTTTTCTTGCCAAGGTCTCAGATAATTGCAGTTTATGGGGCCTCGTGCATAAAAGAGGAGGGAAGAACAAACACTTAACCCCTTCCCTAATATAAATGTTGGCAATTTTATGCTCCAAGACAAGATTTAAATACACTAGTATAGTTTAAAGAGGAATGTATTCTAACACGAGTTGGCGATAATGGCGTGTTTATTATACTCTACGATAAGGCAAATGAGTGTGAACGGAAACATTCTACAGACTAATGACGGAAAGTTGAATGCGAGAAACAGAATAGCAGTGATTCGATAAAATTCACGCTGTTGTCCGAGATGCCTAGGCTGGACGAATATTCACAACAACAACACTTTCTTTTACAGTGACGTTGGACACAGAAAATGTGTTCAAAAACCATGTCGACGGTCTTAATCGGACATTGAATGTCGACAGCCGGTGTGCTTCTATGGTCTTCCCAGCACCTAGAAAACGAACAGACTGTAATGGTCCAGAATATTACTTGAAAGAACATGCTGTTTGAAATATTTCCCCATCTAACATGGGAGGGGGGGGGGGTGCTGTAAGTAAAGAGCAGTATGACAGATTTCATTGACATCGCGTAGATGGAAAAATGACATCAGGGACAATGATGGCAGACTCTTGCTGGACTATGGAAAGAGATCATCTGACAACCACTACAAACGGTCATCAAAAAAACATGATTCTCTTGCCACAGAAAATGAATATTTATCTAAACATTGCGTTATATTTCTATATCCCATTCATTACCATAATCAACATCCGATTGTTGTGGGTGGGGGGTTGTAAAAGGTGTGAAACTTTTGTTTTCTAGTATTTTTGAAAGCTTTTTCAGCTTAATTTTGAAAGAAAGAAAATACTACTTCCGTACAAATTATTTGTTTCTCATTTATTTATGTCTGTAGAGGTGTTTCGAATGGTTGTAAGTATTGGTTTATATGAAATCAATCTGTTTCCATCAGGGGCGGCCTGGTGCACTGCCCCACCAAAAACAATAAACGAGTTTCAAATTAAGAATTCGTTATTTGTCATATCTAAATGAACATGATATCCTTTTTATATTACTTTTGTAATCATTATTCCTCGTGTTACGTAGGCAACGACAGCATTTATTTTGCGAATCATGTTTCCGTCCGCTGCTTTCGTATTGCCAGTACGAATTTTAACGTTACGGACACCATCCGGAGTCGTAGAATTTTCTATTATAGCGATGACAGAAATGCGCTTATGCTGAAATAGAATAGCGCTGAAGTGCAGGAGCCAGGTAACCATTTTGTAGTAGCCTGTGACTTCTGATTGGCTGATTTTGCGAGTCAACCAATAGCGAAGATCTTGCTACTAGCGAAAAATCTTCATTTAACTGTGGCAGTCTCAACAAGCCTAAACTTTTCTGACATGATGAGTTTGAACTGGGGGCCAACTTTTTACTTTGCTAAGGAATGATGCTTATATATGAAGAACTTAAGAACAGCATTAAGTATGAAAATATGAAATGTGTTGAACATTTGATCTACAAGAGAATGATATAATAAGATATTTTAAGAGTTCAACAATGATATTTAGCTAAGTTGACTAAATATTACTTTAATGTTTTACAATTTAAAAATTTACTTAATGTTTAACAATTCTGTTTTTTACTTGCGACTTAAAGAACTCCATTTCGATCCTAGCAGCGGTTATTATTGATTTTTCTTTTTTTTTTTCAATTTTTTTTTCTAACACATATTTTAACCACATCACATTTTTTTACAATTCTTTGTATAATAAATTAATATTGTAAATTAAATCTAACTAATATAGACAACTTTTCAAGTGGTAATTTATGAAGAGTAATTCAGTTAAAGTGATAAATGTAAGTCATGAAATAAGGCATAACTTTCAGTCTTATTTTTAATACCACTAGAACGGAGGGAAAAATACATATTAAGGTAATTATTACAGTGAATACTGAATGGAAGTAGAAAAGACCAAAACACCTTATCAAGTTTGTTTCCTCTATTTTTTTCCAGAAATATTTGTTAAATAATGCATTTTGAGAATAGCTGAAAAGGTAAAAGAATATATGCATTACGAAACGTCTTTTCAGTCCTATTCGGTTCACTTCAATATCAAGCATCTTCCCAATTTTTTTTCTTATATTCGGTTGCTATCGGTAGTAGTCAAAGTACTCCATCAAAAATTTTACTCAGGAGCAGCCGCTGGTTCCCATAATATACAATAAAATTTTGTCTCTTTCCTAAAATACAGTAATTAAAAATAATGTTTTTCTTATTTTTCTTAACTTTAGCTTTCGCAAAACATCAGTCCAGATAGATATAAACTTGTTTTTTATTTTATTTTTTTCAGAAAGTTAAAATTTGTAGTTTAGTGAAATTTACAACAATCATCAATTTTCATTATATGTAGTGCATTACTCAAAATGTTTTAGAGGCAATCTTTAATATCTTTTTTTTTGGGGGGAGGGGGTGTGATTTTGCATTTTTCAAAACTGAGTTCATATGAAATTTCTGCATTCCAATATTTTTTAAAGAATTAAAAATATCCTGTTTTGGGCAGTTCAACATAATATAGCTTATGATTTCCTTTCAATTGCAATGATCACAGAAATTGTTGTCTGGGGCCGAGTGGTTAGGGCTCATCGCTGCTGATCTAAGGGACCTGGGTTCGAGCACCGGGTAAGGCATGAATCATTTGTATTGCTTTTCTGCTGAGGTCCCGCCATCCTCACAGACCTTCTACTATGGCATATAAACTGACAGACTCCGGTCAGCAAGCAGCTGCTTGAGGGGATATTTACTTTATTTATTTAAAGCATAATATTTATTTTTTTTTTTTGGGGGGGGGGAGTTTTCCAAAAGCACCATAGAAGGTAATTTCTTCCGTAATGAAAATATTGTTCTGGTTTTCAAGTAGTACTTTATACGCATGAATCAATTTTTTATCGTTTCATTCGATGGTAGAAATGGACGAAGAAAAAGCAATTTCCGTTTACGCTATAACGATCCTTAGAGAGGAGAGCCATGTAACAACCGCAGATTAGTGATTTCCTCCTGCTGAAGAAGGCAAAAGGGAGGGGGGAAAAGTCTCGGCCTCGAAACCTCCTTTTCATAAATCCTTTAGGAGAGCAATGTTTGTTGTTCACTGCCATCTCAAGTAGCAGAAAGACATTTGTTTATCAGCACTGTTTTGATAGCTTATAATTATGATTAACTGCGAAACATTAAAATAAAAATACCGTTTAATTCCCAGATTTAATCGTAACCGTATAATTAGGCCATTTGAATAATAACCCATTTTTTCTTTAACTACTGTCATTCTGAGGAAGAAGTATCGTGACTTGAATAGACGTCATCGCGTTTTACGTCTTTTATTTTTTTTCTCTTCAGATAAATTATCTTCCTCTGATTCGGTGAAATGCAAACGAAAAGGAAAACGCATAACAAACGCTGAGAGAAGGGTTCGCTCTCTCAGTCGAATATCATTGACGAAATATATCAATTATTTTGCTATTCTTGTGATCTTTTTTTTTAATTCAATTTAGTGCCCATTACCGGTTGTGCCAAACTCTGGCAAAGGACCTGAAATAAATCGTTCTAAAAATAAATCATAACTGGCACCACACTCTGTGACACTGAAATTGTACTTCCCAAAAGGATTGGATAGATTTGAATGCAAATGAATATGTGCGTACATGGCAGTGATATATGCATATGATTACGTTTCCATGACAAACATATGGTATCTGTGGAAGATAGCAAGAGAAATGCTGGGGTGCTAATTCAAATGTTTCAGGCGCTGCAGTCGTCTACAGCAAGCTACAAAATAGTGCTGATAGCAGATATTGAGGACGAAGAGTGTCAAAAATAGTTGTTAAATAAATATTTATTTACAAATTGAATAACAGGACGACTCTTTCACCAGCCCTATCAGCAGTTGGACGCGTTTCAGCATGATCGGATTGTAAGGCTATGTGTAAGACGGTTGGTCAACCAATTTTTCACTTCACATGTGAGCCATGATACAAGGTCAATTGGATGTTGTTGTGCATTCATCTCAAGAAGGTACTCAGAGTCGTCTCACAGGATCAGGCGCTTTCAGACAAACAACAGTGTAGGTGAATTGCAAGATCCGTCTGCAGCTAGTAGCCGATCCAAATGCGACCGTAGGTACCACATTTCATGAACGGAGTTCATGCCATGGAAAGTTCCATCACGAGTAGAACAATTGCCATGGGATTGGTAGATGCAGAGGCTGTGAACTTGGCGCCCATTCCACGGACTGACCTTCACCGTGCCTCACTATCAAGCTCGGATGGACCTATATCGGGTTAGAGCTACCTAGAATGAAAAATGGCAATGCTGTGTCTTCAGCGACGAAGACATTGCCATTCCTCATTCCAAGTAGTTCTAACCTAATCAGCCAAGGTCAGTCTATGGAATGCAAGCCGAGCTTATGAAAAATGTTTAACTTTTTATTTTTTCTATGTTTCATTCCAGAGTTTATCTTGCATGAGAGAACAGCTTCATTAGCATTGGTTACCTTGCTCAATCTCTCACAATTTCAGTAAAATATCCATTGAAATTTTTCACAAAATAATGATACTTTTTGTTAAAGAAAATGTTTTACTTCCTATTTCAATTTCGTTGGCATGTGAATAATACTCTCGGAATACACATTGCAATCATTCTACTTGTCTTCTTGGTATGCAAAATGAAGCTCATGAATGAACGCCCGGTGTCTGCTGAAGGTTATCGTCACTCAATATAATTTGTTTCTTATTGAATTTCTACTTTTACATCTCTATTTTTTTATTTCATATTAAACAGATTTTTCTTATGCTATTTGCATGATTTTATTTCTTTTATTGATGCAAATTGTTATTCCATTCTCAATCAATGGTCCTTTTTTGTTTCATTTTAAACAGAAATAAGAGTGATTTTTCAATCACCGACTGTACTTGTTTTCCAATTTCATATATTGATAAGATCGATTCTCTCTTTTTTTGTTGTAGGGGCCATAAACAAAAGATAATTTTAGGTAGCCCAAGAACTCTTACTTGCTGATATTTTACTCGTTCCTATCTACCTTTCTGAAATTACTGTCTTTTTACGGGAGGAACGAAGTGGGAAGCCAAAACTCGAAGTAGATTACCAGTCTCCACATCATAAACTTTCACTTGACACCTAACTCGTTAGTCGCGGCTTGGTGGCCATTCCACGGACAATGACTCCCACATTTCTCCATTTCAGGGGTGCGGAATTTATGAGAGGGTAAATTTTTTACATCCTATATCGTTCCCAGTGCAACAAGGTTTAATTTTCGTGGAGGCTTCTTGGACGGAATTGCTGACCAGCAATGCCTCTCTCCAGCGAATTCCACATACTCTCTATAGGCTTCAGGTAGGGAGAAAAGGCCCGCCACTCCATCCACTGAGTATCCTCACTTTGAGGGATTCATAGAGTCTCTTATCCCTACGAGGGCGAGTACTATCGTCCATCAAAAATAAACTGGGAACCCAGCAACGACCCTGAAAAGGATCATACAGGGTTGAAGAATATCGTTCTTACACTTCCTATCAGGCAGAGCTCCTCCGGCAAAGATGTGGAATGGTGCTTCTATTTTACATAATACAACACCAGATCATCAAACCACCACCGCAGTGGTGTCGTTCTCTGACGTTAGAGGGTTGGTAACGAATTCCATGCTATCTCCAGATCATAGCAGTCAGAGAATCAGTCTGAATGATGAATCACGATTCATCGGTGAAGAGCACAAGCGACCAATAATCTGGGGGGGGGATGGTGGAGCGGGGATGATCCTGTCACGATGCATCATGTCAGTTGGGCTCTTCACTAAGAAACCTTCTGTCGTGTGGCATAGAGCAATAGCTAATGAAGCCTTCTTTAAATAATTTGCCTCGAAACTATCCTCCAAATGGCTTAAAATACCTGGAGACGGAGATATTTGGTTGACATCATTCTTTGACGTCGGAATATTATGGTAGATAGCGATTATTCTGCGCCGATGTCATTGAGGAACGACCTTGCACTCGTCTGTGGCTAACGTTGTAAAAGTTCCAATCCTAGTCACACTGGTCTGGAGGTCAAACCATAGCCTCTCGCGAAAAGCTCTACCAAAATTAACACAATGCTTGCTCAATAGGAAATGAGTGGTGAAGAATCAGAACCAGTTTTCATAGCACCCAATTATATGCATTTCGAGTCACGTATGCAAATTTTGTCCAGTCTGGTGATTTTCTTCTCTTTATCCGAAGAAGAAGAAACTGCTGCCCATAAATCAGCGAAAATGATCGTTTGCCTTCGTATGATCTTCACCAACCCTGACAAGGGCAAGGGGAAAGGACAGGAGGCGACACTGACCACTACGCTACTTCTTGAAGATGAAGACCTTCTTTGTAAGTGACTTCTCTTAGCTCTCACCCAAATCCTATGGATATCACTTAAAGCTGCCGTATGTACATAGTTTCACATACAACATTTAAATAATGAGCTTTTCTTCAGTCATGTTATTTTAGTAAATCGAGAACATTTTTATATAAATTTCAGTTTTACATTCCTTAAATATCGTAAATAACACATTTTTTTCATTTCGTATAAATAGGGTTTTAATCCAATTACATTCTCCTAAATAGTGAGGTAGAGTCTATTTTTAGACAGGACAATTTCTTCTTCGGACCACTTTTTTACTGTGATTTCCTTCCATCCATTTTGCTTGAAATATAATTTTAATGTTTTCGGTTTTGATAGTATTTTCTTCCAGCGATTCTATAATATGGACCAGTTTTTCACATTCCTGAATATTGGTTTATGAAAATTGGAAAGTTTACTTTAGCTACTTTTTCTCTATAATTGTTACGAAATGAGTTTATTTATTTATTTATTTATTTCGGACAGTTTGTTATGAAGTAACAATGGTAGTAGCCGTCCCCATGGTTAGCGCGTTTGGCTACTGATTGTATGGGTCCTATATAGGGAGAGGTTGGCAAGACACTTAGCAGATTTTGTTACTTAAATATTATGCAAATGTTTCCTTTTCAGATGATTGTTTTCTGGTCTCAGTATTTTATAACATTATTTATTAATTGATTACATTACAATTCAATCAATTCATTAATTTTGAAATTTAAGCAATAACTCTTCAACCCGATGTTTTGGGAATGCTTTCATCGATTTCCATCCCCCACACATTGTGCAGCCGAAAACAGTACAATGTGGCATTTTAACAACTTAAAAACCTTACGTTTATCGAGGAAAACAAATAAGGATTATAACAAGCTATTTACATTAAAACATAGTGATCGAATTCAATAGGAAACCAACTGTACGTGTAAACTTTACCTCTAACTATCACAGATCTAAGGAACAATCCAGTAATCGAAGTCCAGAAATGGTGTCCATGAGACAAGTGTCAGCGGCAGCCAAAAGAAACCAACATCGCCGTTTGCCAATCTCTCCCTATATAGGACCACTACTAAGAGGAAAATGGGTTCGAGCCCCGGATAAGTCTTGAATGTTCGTGTCGCTTTTCTGCTGAGGCCTGCAATTCTCAGGGACCTTCTATTATGGTATATACATTGACAGGCTCCTGTCAGATCTCTGAGGCAAGCAGCTATTGAGGGGATATTTATTTATTTTTATATAGCAATGGTAAGTATCCAATTGATGTGCTTCTAGGCTAGTCAATATTGTGTACGAAGCACTTTGCTTTTCCATTCTGTAAAAATACTGTTTGGCACAAAATATCATATGTGCACAATTTGTTCAGCCTAAAGCTATTTATTCTGAAATAATCAGTCTGCGTTGCCACATCCATAATAATTGTTATTCACTAAAATTCCACGAAATTATAGTTCAGTTCTATAATTTCAGCGAAAGAATAAAGTTATACGATATGGCTAACGTATTTTGTTTTCAATATTAGGATTTACTATCATTTATTAGTCTTAAAATTTTTTCTAGCCAGTAAAATCATCTAGTTTATTTTTTTTTTGGAAAGGTTGGTTGGTTAGTGTTTAATGGCACAACAGCGACTAAGGTCATATTGTGTCAAACGCATGGTATACGGAATAACGTCTTTTGGAAAGGCTTTGTCTAATAGTTTC
Source organism: Ryuthela nishihirai (assembly GCA_038380435.1). Taxonomy (NCBI): domain Eukaryota; kingdom Metazoa; phylum Arthropoda; class Arachnida; order Araneae; family Heptathelidae; genus Ryuthela; species Ryuthela nishihirai. Next base: position 3,400,811 of record JAWZYU010000029.1, on the reverse strand, counting down.
CCCTGTCGGTAAGCTACTGACATATACAGGGTGATTCAGTTAAGTGTATACAAACTTCTGGAGGGGTACGTTGCACAAAGACGAATCGGAATCATATAGCAATGCAGGGTCGGTAAGGGCATCTTCACGCAGTAGATGGCGTTGTTCGACGAGGTATATGGCAATATACCGCCGCGGGACTGCAAAACGACCTTGCAGGTAACCGTCATTCGCCAACCTCCCGCAGAAGTAGTAGGATGGCCGATTACACAAACGCGGAGTTGGCCGATATGCATCTCGTACGGGGCTGCGGACTGCAATGGGTGAGCCGCTGTGCGTGTGTACCAGGAACTGTACCCAATGAGGCGTACTCCCAACCACCAGATGTTTGCACGGCTAACACATATACCAGATGTTTGCACGGCTAACACATATACCAGATGTTTGCACGCCTGCATCAGAGGTTATGTGACACTGGTTCCTTCCAGAGACCTGCCAGTAGTCAGGAACGATGGACACGGACCCCTGACATGGAGGAGAATGTGCTACATCATACAGAAGACACTCCAAGTGCCAGTACTCGAGCAATCGCCCACCGGGTCGGTCTTTTCCAACCCACCGTATGGAGGATTATGCACGATAATCAATTGCATCCATATTATTTGCAGCACGTCCAGACACTGAAGCCTGAGGATTACCCACAGTGCATTGCATTTGCGCAATGGTACCTGCAGAAGAGTGCGACAGAACCCCAATTTCCTGCTTCTGTGCTGTTCACAGACGAGGCATGCTTTACACGGGAAGGTAGCTTCAATGCACATAACGTGCATGCATGGGCGGTCACGAACACGTGCAGCACAAAACTGTTTTGCTAAAAATGCTTGGCATTGTCGGGGACCACTTAATAGGCCCATACCTCATGACTGTTCGTCTGGACGGAAGGAGTTACTGGATATTTGTGGAGGACGTCTTGCCAGAACTTTTGGATGAACAACAGGTCCCTCAGTCGCTGCACTGTGCAATGTGGTTCCAGCATGATCGGGCCCCCGCCCATTTCAACCATGAAGTTCATCAACACTTAAACGTGACATTTAGAAAACAGCAGATCGGGCGTGGTGATACCGTTCATTGGCCTGCAAGATCGCCGGACCTATCATGCCTTGATTACTTCTTCTGGGGTTACATCAAAGGACTGGTGTACGACACCCCTGTTGAAAGTGCTGAGGACCTTGTCGCACGCATCTCCGTAGCTGCCTCGGAAGTCTGAGACACGCCAGGAATCTTCCGGAATGTACGTGATTCCATGCACCGACGATGTCAGGCCTGTGTTACAGCTCGTGGTCACAACTTCTAAAACCTTCTGTGACCTTGTGCATTTCGCAAATATACCTATTGTGATTAATAGAAAGCATTTTGTTCACTTATGTGCTGCTCTTTCATTCACGTCCTCTCTGTACACTAGCACATGTTTGATGTCCGACCCTGCATTGCTATATGATTCCGATTCGTCTTTGTGCAACCTACACCTCCCAGAAGTTAGTACACGCTTAACTGAATCACCCTATATATCTAATAAATTAGCAACCATCGCTAAAATCATCCATGCAAAGAGCAATATTTTAAAATTTCCCTCTAAAATTTGATTTTTGAATTTCAAACCGAAAAGTGTAGAAATGTTCTGCTTTCTTGACGAAAAAAATGGCTTCGAGTTTAGGTAAAATAGTTCATAGCGGTTATGGTTGCAAGTTGTGGTTCGGTTCGAAATCCTGATCTCAGTTACACTGCACCACATTGAAATTTCCCCACCCAGAAAGAGTGAGGGGATAAGGGTGAAATGTAGCACATACATAGCAATACATATTGGCATACCATGATTTAATTTGCAGCCACTTACTGCGGTTAGAAGATGAGAAAATGCAGCACAGTATGACTGCCTCAGTAGGTGGTTGCACGCCGTGGACGGCAATACAGGCAGCAATACGATGTGACATGGAGTCATACAGTCGACGGATATGGTCCTGAGAAATTGCACAGCAAGTAGCATTGACTTGCTCCCATAATTCATCGAGATTTTGCGCTAGCCAGGAGAGGATTGCACACGTCGTCCAATGTGGTCGCACAGATTTTCTATTGGGGGTAAATCTCGAGATCTTGCTGACCACGGCAATACTTGAACATGTTGCAAACATTGTCTGGAGACCCTAGCAGTGTGTTTACAGACGTTGTCATGCTGGAAAATGGGCTGCTGCAATGCCTCCCAGGAACGGTAACAAAAGTCTTGCAGAACTGCGCTAACATATCATGCAGCTGTCAGTGTTCCCATGATGCAGACAAGAGGTGACCTACTGTCATATCTAATAGCACCCCATACCATTAAGCCTGGCTGACTGATGGTGTGCCGGTCATGAAGAAAAACTGGATCCGTCCTCTCGCCAGGTTGGCGCCATACACGGACCCGTCAATCGTCAGCACCTAGACAGAAACGGGATTCATCACTAAACACATCCATTCGTGACCCCAGTCCGCACGACTTTGGCACCAAGCCAGAGGAACGTTGCGATGGTTTGCAGTCAATGACAGCCGATGAAACGGTTGCCTAGAGCGCAGGTGTGCCTCATGCAACTTTCGGTTTACCGTTCGGGTCGTTAGGGGGATGTCCATGGCTGCTGACACAGAATACAGCCTGCAGTGCTCTGTGGTGACGAACGAACATGTCGAATAATGCGTCTATCAAGTCGTGCTGACGTCTGTCAGACGGCCCACTCCCTCTGTGATGCACCCTAGAACTTTCATTTCCTCACTGTTGCCAACAGCTGTTCCAACAGTTCGTGTATCCCGATGAGCATGGGCAGCGACACGATGTGTAGTCAATCCAGTTTCACATAGGCCTTATAATTCTTCTTTCAAAAGCATCAAAATGGCGATAAACCTGCCGATGGCGTGTACCAAGCATTTTTGGCCTTCGCTGAACAATTTCCAAGCGGAACCACATAATCTAAACCGTTCGCAGGAATTCCACCTGCATAAACACAATACTATCTCTGTTCCTTCTTGCACCTTTTATCTCTTATGCCACACACGTCATTGGCTCCGGATTATCATCATTTGCATATCTCAACTGCGCACACTCACCCTCCTATTTGCATGTTTGTACGACATGTCCTTCTGGGTAGGGCATTTTCAAAGTCGAGCAGTGTATTACCACATTTGTATCACGAGTAGGGAAAAACTATGGCTTATGTCGAAAAAAAAAGAAAAAGAATTTGCCACTTTTTCCCGATAAATGACACTTCATTATAATCCTCATTGTATTCGTTTCAGGAATCCTAGAAGTTTCTACACTAAAGCAGTTCAACTGCATCGTTATATTTGTAGTGAAGATATTCATTTCTTGAGTCATGGCTTTCGGACACTTCTCTTTATTCGCTTTTTTGCCCTATTGAATCGCCGTCTTTGATCAGGACAGACATGTTGGACATAGCAACGGAGTCGCTCTTATTTGCTACAGCTGATATTCAGGGGGACAAAATTAATATAAATGCTACGTTTCGGGAATAAAGAGGCATTTTAGCGTTATTTATGGTCATATACCGCGTTGTGTTTCTTCATATATGAACTTTTCTCATATGGACCTGATTCTGATTCGATCGCTTCTTTGACGCTGATGCATTTCATTTAATTATTAAAAAATTATCACATCTTTGTCGCCTGGTCCTGATGCCATTTCACCCATTATTTGCTCATTTTATAAAAAAAAAAACTAGGTTAATGTTTTCACTTTTCTGTCCGTCTGGTGTGTCTCTAGACATTCAATGTTTTCCTTTCTAGACACAAATGGGAACTTCTCTTTTGGGTTGATAGGTAATGATGACATGTTAGGATTCGCATTTTCCCAATCTCCCAATAACGGTGGAAAAAATTTATAACTGGTCTAATTTTAAACGAATATTGCAAAAGATCTATTTCACCTAGTAATCTGAAATATTGATGGCGGAGTGCTTCAAGAGGTTTATACTTATAGAAATGATTTGGCACCTTAACTCCAAGGGGTGGGAAAATCGAACTTTTCTTTTTAAAAGGTAAATGAAAACTTCTTCTTGTGTTTGGACTTGTGAAGAATCACAAGTGGTTCAAGGTCTTTATGGCATTCCGTAACAACAGAGGCTAAAACATTTCGCTCTCCATTCTTTGGAATGGAGAAGACTTTTTCTGATCTTATATTGTGCTACAAGATTATTTGGGAAAAAACCTTTATCGATACACAAAATCTTACGATTAACGTTTTTACGAAATAGAACTTTACATTTCATTTTCCTTTTCCTTTGTGAGAGTTTGGAATTCTCTTCCTACGGAAGATGTTTGATCTCTTCCTCTGAATATTTTTCTATGTTCTATTTCTTAAGCATGGTGATCGTTTCCTAGACCTGCTGCGTTTTAAATATTAATTCAAAATCATATTATTACCATTTTTAGATTGTATTTCCCTATTATACCCTCCTATACTTATTTTACCTTTTAGCAGTTATTGATCATTTATTCAATACTTATTGCAGTTAGTGTTTATACATGTATTACTATAAGAATAAATCTTTAGATTGTAACGCCCTGCCCAAGGTCAATAGGGGACACCGATGGGCTTGAAAAGGCCGCCGTCCGTCGGATGGGACGCTAAGCCGTGGCTCCGTGTGTGGGATAACCATATCCTGTGCACGTTAAAGAACACACTGGATGGCCATGACGGGAGGCTACCATCTGCCTCCCAACAGCTGTTCCAGTGGGTCCCCTCCCCCCAACCTTCTCTGAGCCTTCGGGGTCCTTGTGACCTGGCCATTTAGCCCATGATGTGCAAAAAAAGTGCCTCGCAGAGGTAAAACAACCCAACCCTTAGATTGTACAGTTATATTTTGTCTGGAATGACTGTAGTTACATATGTATCTTCCACATTTTAATTAAAGTACGAATTAAATAAATAAAATGAATATTTTAAATGAATACAAGATGAAACATGAGGAAAACGGTCTCAGTTGAAAGCTACGTGCAACAATTGGTTGGGACAGGAAACAAGAGCTGTTTATCAGAAACCAGAAACTAAGCTGCAAAGAAATCAATTTGTCAGCCTGCGACTGAACTGCGTCGGCGAAAAACGTGAGTTTACGGATGATCACATATTACTTGTCGTCCGATTTTGACCTTATTCCCCCCCTCCCTCTCGTTCAGTATAAAGATATAATCTACAGTTAAAAAGAATTGCCACCGTGAAGTTTCTCTTTTCAGTCGAAAACACCACCTTTCTTGCAACAGTTAGACCGCCAGTATCCGGTAGAGGCCAACTATTCTTTCCCCCCCCCCACCTCCTACAAGGTCAAAGCGTTTTGCTTGTGATTGAACCCGTAATTTTGTAAACGAGCCGTTCGCACCTGTTCGCCCAGACAACTGCTGACTCCCCAACGGATGCTCATCTACATCCAGTCTTTCCCGAACCTCGATGCGCGCGCACTCCTCTCAGCATCTTCTCTCCCCTTCACATCTTTCTGCACCCACAATGCACTTATTTTTTTCCGACGTCTCGCACTCAGTCCGGCATCGGCGTAATAGCGTCTCTAACGTGACTCGCTGTTCACAGAGGAGAGGGCGGGCAAGGACAGGGGCTATAAATCACCTTCTACCCCCACTGAGGAAAATTACAACTCGTGAAGATCCTGCAATGCCAAGAGGTAACCAATAATAGCAGGCCATCGGCCTCAAGGATCCCAGTAATTACTGCCTTGCTCTGACATTAATAAATGCTTTATAATTAGGCTTTTCTCTCTCCTTTGCCTCGATCAACTCTACAACCGACTCCACTGATCGCTGCTTCCCCTCTACTTCCTCCTCCTCCTGCTTCTTAGGTTTTTATCCTCATCTTCAATAACCCCTTCTTTCGCTCGTTCTCTCTTTCTTTCAGATCAAACAGGTTGTTACCATACATCGACTCCAAAGCGAGGCCTTGCCCAACAACGATTTCCAAGGGATGGAAATCTCTGCTCGCCAAGTTTCAAGACCGGATCGTTGTGAATACCGGTCGCCGCTGGGGCTGACAGATGAATTATGGGATAGTAGATCAGAGAATCTCCATTGATGAAAGATTCCAACCCACTTGGACTTTCCTCCTAAAGAACAACTTCATATAAGACCCTTGTATTTCTATCCAAACGCGATGATGAAAGCCACTTTTTGCATTCTCTGCCTTAGGAACGGTTTCGTAATTACACTATTCACGAAAACTCTACGAAGTTGACTTTAAAATTACAGCCTGTAAGAGCGACCTTTTGGCACGACTACACAACTGACTTTTGTTGGTAAGTGGACCTTGCTGGGCATGCCATCTGTTGGAAGCCAAAGAGCTGAGCATCACAGCTCCCTTAACTGACAGCTAAATAACGCCAAACCGATAGAAGCGTACCGGAAAGTGAATTAATCAGCGAGTGTCATATAGAGAGTGATGTTGTTTCTTTTTTCATTTTCTGCCGAGGGCGGTCTATCATTAGGCTGTCGGTGATGCTGGAGGGGGGAGGCAAAGCACTGCTTTTGTCCGGTTACGTAACCAGTCGCAGTTGTTAGCGAGATACAATAGAGTAGAAGTGGAGCGTGCACTTCTTCTTTCCTGTTCTCTATCACCGATGTTGCACAACGCTTACATCATCAGCCAACGGCAGGAATTAGGAACTTGTTAAGAGGCGCGTGGCATTTCCATCTGATTTCTGACAACAGGTGTAACAGCCAGTCTTTGATGTAGTCATTAGCACTGTGAAAAAATTTCGAAAGCTGTCGGTGTAACAGCCAGTCTTTGATGTAGTCATTAGCACTGTGAAAAAATTTCGAAGGAGAAAACAATTTTCGATCAACCATATCAGTTTGCAGTTTTTGAGTATGACACATCTCGTAATGAAAAAAAGTTATTCAAGCTTATTCCCACAGCCCAAAATCGGATTAAATCCCGATTAAAAGAAATGCTTTGCTTTACGATTGCATTCATTACATTATATCAAAATCAAAATTGCCACTGATTTCATTTTTTGCAACTGGCTACAATTATTAATAATCTGGGTAATATAACAAATTAAAAAATACCTATTTACCTCTAAGGGCTTTAAAAAGCAAAAAGCAAGCTAAAGCATACAAATGATGAAATTACCTTCTGCATTCGTTTAACTTCAAAGCTTTTTTTGTTCAGTCTACAAGAGAAATCAGTTTTGACGCCTGTTTTCCTTTTAAAGTCAATAGCAGGAATTCAATAAAGGATTTCATCATTAGTATTGCTTCACTTATATTTGCATGATTTTTCGCTCGTCATTTTTTGGTTTGTCGGTTTTTGTGTTTGTCAAGAGATTGTTCAATCATATTCTTCGAACATGAGAGTTGAACGTCACACGTTATATGTGAAAAATAAATGTTTTGTTTAGGAATCGGCAAGGTTATTCTTGATAAATTGCAGGTTTGTTGTTCAAAATTATGATTGTGTCACTTATCGAGTATTGTAAAAAGCCTTATTTTTTTGCTTTGAGTGGAGATCGTAAGAATTATAGAGGAAACAACTCTTTGTAGTAGGAATAGTGATAAACTGCTATGTTCTTTTGAAGGTTGATTTTTATAGTGATGAAGATTTGTGTAGGTTGAATTTAGTTTATATAAATGTTTTCATTCATACTTTTGTAATCAATGACATTATTTGAGAATTATTGCTACTAATTTTTATTTTTGAACTCACGCTCAGTTTCCATCCGTTAAATTTATAACAATATATTAATTAGGCGTCCCGTGGCTGAGTGGTTAGCGCGTTTGGCTACTGGTCTAAGGGACTTGGGTTCGAGCCTCGGGTTCGAGCCTCGGGTAAGACATAGATGCTTGTGTTGTTTTTCTCCTGAAATCTCGTCATCCTCACAGACCTTCTACTATGGCGTACAATCTGACAGGCTCCTGTCACATCTCTATGGGGGTATTCATTTACAGGTGCTCCCCTACTTGCGAACGTTCAACTTACGAACTTTCAGACTTACGAACAATTTGACCATACATCTAAAACTTAAATTTCGCGCTGATTCATGGCGTTGAAGTCGATAGCGTGGTCTAATTTTCCTTTTTTTTGCTATTTACAATACGTATTATATTAGTTATGTACAACATATACGTCTAATATATACGTACAATACAACATATACGTACAAACATATACGTACAAACATATACGTCTAATTTTTCTTTTTTTGTTATTTACAATACGTATTATATTATTTATGTACAAACATATACGTTAACAGTATAAGTTGTTTCATTTATAATATCGACTTTATGTTACCATATACCACAGCAGATTTTTACCGCATTTGAAACACCTGCTAGTAAGCAGTAACGAGTGTAATGCATTCTAGTAAGTACATTGAAGGATCAAACACTAGCAATAAGTGGTTATTCTGTGTACAAATATACTTTTTAGGTTAGTTTTCGACTTACGAACATTTCGACTTACGATAAAACCTCGGGAACGTAACCTGTTCGTAAGTAGAGGAGCACCTGTATTTATTATATTAATTAATAGAGAATGGGCTAGTTCTATTACAGATACCAGGTCGTATAGGGGAACTGGAATTGGATCTGACCATTACCTTATTAAAAGTTTCTTGTACCTTAAACTTAAGAAGTGTTGTGCTAAGGTTTTACCTTTAATAATGAAGCTCTGAAAGACCCAGTTGTAGCTAACGCTTACCATGATAGGTTACTTAGTCATTATGACAGTCATGGTTTGCTTACTACTGAAGTTTAGGAAGAATGGGGCCGTTTTAAACAGGTTTCTTCAAACTAACAGTACTCTTTTAGGAAAAAAGGAGCAGAGGAGACCAAATTATTTGAGTGATAGAGCACTTGAGGTTATTTCAGAAAGAAAAACACTGCAGGAATGTACTTAACCAATACATTATTAGTCCTAATAGGAAAGGTTACATAGTGCTTAATAAATGTGTAAAGGATCAGTTAGCTGCTGATAAGATCCTTTGGCTCGATGGCTTGGCTGACGAAGCTGAGAGAGCAGTTAGGCAGCACAACAGCAGAGTGCGGTACTAGATAGTTAATGTTTTGTGTTGTAGAAAACGGACAGGTATACAGGGACTGAAGGATAAACAAGGAAAGGTTTCTACCATGGCTAGGTGGCTGAGTATTTCAGTGACGATCTAAACAATGCGGTTAGTTATACTCCCATTGTTTGTAATGATGACAGATGAGTTACTGGCTTTAATGTTGGCCCTATATCACAGTCTGAAGGTATTTTGGTTATTTCTAAACTTAAAGTACATAAATCTTCTGGGTAGATGAAATTACTACGGAAATGCTTAGAGCTGGTAATGTTTCGGTTACCACGTGGATGACTGAAATTTTGAATATCTTTTATGATAAAGGAATGGTTCCTAAGCATTTTACCAGAGCATATACTACTACTTTCTGTTCTTCTACCTACTTTCTGTTCCATGTAAAGTTCTTTGCATGATTGTGCTTAATAGAATTAAGAATCTGGTTGACAGGCAATTGCGTGATGAGTAATGTGGATTCAGAAGTGGTAGGGGATGTGTGGATCAGATATTTTCACTTAGGCAGATTCTTGAGAAATGTTCAGAGTTTCAGAAACCTTTGGTTGCTAGCTTTGTTGATTTCAAAAGGGCCTTTTACTCTGTTGATCGCCATAATTATGGTCGATTGTGAGATCGTATGGCATACCAGAAAAGTTAGTTAACATAATGAAAGCTCTCTATAATAACACTGAGTCATGTGTGAGAGTTGGTAAGCACTGGTTTAGCATTACTTCTGGTGTTCGACAAGGGTGCATTTTGTCTCCTTTTCTCTTTAGTTTGGTTAGTGATTATGTTATGCGAAATTCATTGCAAGGGAAAGATTTTGGCCTCAAATGGGGTTTAGATTATGCTGATTTAGATTATGCTGATGATTTGTCCTTTTGGCAATGATGTTGATGAGATGAACTCTTTAATTCGAGCTGTTGATGAAACTGGTAGTAGAGTATGTTTGGTTATACACAGAGAGAAAACTAAAATGATGAAAATTGGTTAGGCAGGCTGTGATTCAGTTATTCTGAATGGCTGCAGTCTTGAGCAGGTATCCCAGTTTAATTAACTAGGGAGCTATGTAACAGATAATGGTGATGTGCGGCATGAGATTAACAGACGAATAGGGATTGCTGCCGGAACTTTTAACAATCTATGGAGAATGTGGAGAAATAGGGGTATACACCTAAGACTAAAATTAGACTGTATAATAGTTTGGTTCTTTCTAGGGTTAGTTATGATAGTGAAACTTGGATGCTTTTAAAAAAATACAACAGAGAATTTGATTCTAAATGCTTAGGCAGTATCTTGGATATTAGGTATTACTTTGTAAGTAATAATGAGGTTAGGCAAAGAAGTCGTATATTTTTTGTTTGGCCGGTAAGGGAAATCAGTCTTGGTGCATATTTCTCTTTTGAAGTTAATATCAATTTAGAAGGTAATTTCATCTTGTTAAGTTATTATTTTATTTTTTACTCTTTAGGGAACACATAGGAAGAGGTAAATGTCTAATGTTTTTACTTATATTTTCGATTTTTTGGACTTTTACTGGCATTTTTGAAGGAAACATTGTCACTATAAATACTTCTCTATCCCCAGCATTGAGGAAAAATATTATTATGTTTTCTATGCTATTTTGAGCGTGTTTAGTTTTCATTTAATTAATATATGCCTAGTAAAGATCACCCCCTGGTTAATTTCCCTTACCTATTTTTGGCAGGACGAGAAAGAAGGAACAAAATCAGATCTCCTTTCTTGACAGAATTCAAAATATCCTGAAGTTGTCTGTAAAACTTTCCTCATCCTCATCGCCATCTTGAATGGGGGCATAACAACAGATAAATTCAAGTCTTTAACGCTTGTCTGAAATTTAGCTGTAAGAAACCTTTCATTAATGCACTCATATGTCATCATGCTAAAAGGATCACTAATGTGTTAGCTGAGAGGCAAACCTACGCCTTCGAGATGCGTTTGATTTTTTTTCCTTTTAAGACGTATATAGGAAGATAGGTTTTATTATTATTTTCACTCTTTAATGACATATAAGAAGAGAGGTACGTTTTAAAATTCTTAATTTACTTTTTTTTCCTTGCATTTTAGTGGCCACAGAGAGTCTTGTCACTAAAAAGACTTGTTTTTGCTTGCCATGTTTATCTTCCCTCCGTAAAACAGAAATTTAAGATTGTTTTTAAGAATATGATCTTTATCTGTCTATCTGGTCTCTTGCATGCCGATAACATCTGAATTTTAATGGTGGAATTCTTATGTGAGGAAATAAAAAGAATAATCGCCGTGCAGAGTCTTTATATTCCAACTACCTAAGGAGAGAAAATGGTTAGTGGGATGTTTGAAGAAACTATGTTTACTGAAACAATATATTATATCAACAATATCAAACATCCCCTATTCGCTGGCATGGGGCAAAGACATGGGCAAACACTAAAGACTGAAGCCATCTAAACTGAAAGACTTACTCCAATAAAGGATTTGACAATGCTCGAAGAAGCAAGAGTTCAGGTGCCCGAGATGACCTCTGATCAGGATTATCTACCAGCTGATAAAACATATCTTGTGAATCTATTCGCTTGAGGCTGTCAACCCACAAACAAACAAAAACGCAGCGGGAGATTTTCCTCCATAGAAGTCCACCAGTGCAGCAGATACAGTATCCATAATCAAGCTCAGAGCCTTATTCCATTCCCGCAAGTTTATATGGTCAGCATCAGGACCCTGTGTGGTTGACCACTCCTGAGCAGGGTAGAAAAAAGAAGTAGCCATAGTTGTCCAGATCAGTAGTCCACACTGATCTGGCTGCCTTCCCTTCGGATCCCTTCCGCAAGAGAGTATCTCTTTTGAAAGGTGGTAACTGCCAGTACCACGAGAAGGCGGGGAAGCTAATTTTATATATCATCATAGAGGACTGGTGGATACGTCTCCATCCGGTGACTACCTAGTACCATTTACAGACGCTCTATCTTACTCATTCTTAAATCATTCATATTCATTATTTCATTTTTTCATTTTAAGACGTATATAGGAAGATAGGTTTTATTATTTTTTCACTCTTTAATGACATATAAGAAGAGAGGTACGTTTTAAAATTCTTAATTTACTTTTTTTTCTTGCATTTTAGTGGCCGCAGAGAATCTTGTCACTAAAAAGACTTGTTTTTGCTTGCCATGAGAATATTGACACATTCCCTATGCGACATTGCACGTTTTAAGCTTTCATTTAATACAAGTATACGACACTTACAGTTCGATCCCTGTTAAATTTCTTTCTCCCGTTTTTTATAGGGAAGAAAGAAGGAAGTATAATTTCAGATCGTCGATAAGATGAATCCAATTTCGATACCCCTGAAAATTTCCCTTCCCCCCATTTTTGAAGTTTAAAAATGGGATGCTGAAATTTCAGGTAGATTGCGACAGTCCCCTCAGCACGCGCTTTCAACTGACATCTAATTCTCAGCCCTCACGTCCGAAGATACAAAGTGGAACAACGATTTTCGCATTTTTCTTTTTTAGAGGATAAGAGAGTCATGTATTTAAAAATTTTATAGCTTATGACAATCTCATCTTTACATAGTTTAATTTGAAACATAGCGATTTGAAATTTGTGAGCAGTTTGGGGAAATACGGTAAAATAACCGTTTCAAAACACGCCCAAACAAATTGACAAAACAAACAAAGAAATGACGAGAAAAAGTCAAACAGGAAAAAAAAGTAAAAATTGGAAATATACTTGGCGCTGACTAACAGAAAAGTGTGAAATATCTGATCACATCATTTGCAATACATTCATGATTGACCAGAAGGAAAAAATTTAATTTTTGATTCTTCAAGAAAAAAAAAACTGCCCTTTAATGGTCTCCAAATTTTTACATTAACATTCTTTTCCCGCTTTTGGATACCAGCTGAAGGATAACATGATATGAGATTGCGAAATTGTTTTTTCTCCAGCTTACAGTTACATCAAGGAAAATGAAACTGAAATCTTTCTTTTTTGTTATACTGGTTTGCTCCTACAAATCCATAACACAACATCACTGTTAAAACAAACTGAAACCAAAGTAAGGTTACAATACATATTTGGAATTTGAATTGACTAAAGAATAAAAATAAATTTTAATTCAAATAAAAATCTACCAAGCATTCACACTTTTTTTTATTAAAGTATCAATTATTTCTCTACAAACCTCGTGCAATAATTCGGTTAGAAATAAATGGAAGGTTGTTTGGGTTGCAACATTCATAAACGCATTTCTCTTTATTAGTAGAATTGTTGCAAACATTCTCTAACTGTTAAATGAAGAAATCAGATTATAATATATCGTATTTCTCGTACAAATTTAATTACCCTTTACCATTTATTTCTAAAGATGATGATTGAGAAAAAGAGCATTTATACATTTCCTAAAATTTTCTAGAGAATAAATACATAACAATGAGTAATATTTCAAAATATCGAAATTTTGACCTATTTAAAGCGTTTTTCTAAAACAAAAGGTGAAGATTTCTATGCTTGGGCTTAATTCTAGTCAGGATAAGCAATAATTTTTGCAATTATAAACCGTTATCAACCAATATCAATCAATCAATTATTTTATTTCCATAGATAAGAATACATGGTACACAGTTATGTATACCCTGAAATATTTAGCATACAATTTTTTTTTTGAAAAATAACTGAACCACAAGAGTAAAGACACCCGCCCGTGTTGTTAGTAAACTAAAAGTTTATGCATTAGTTAAACATTAGCAACAGTAATGTGAACACGATAATAATGTGATACAATGATTTAGTTAAAAATAATCGCTTTTATAATGATTATTTCTTCATAACGTGGTTTCAATATTTTCTATTTCATCAACATATTTGTAAATAAATTTTTCATTTTAATAGTAACTATACTGATTTGCAGAAAAGAATTTGCGGTCATATAAGAATTTTACAATTCTTTTCTTCAAGAGTTTTTCAATAATTTTTGAAATATTTGATGAAATGGAAATAGTTTCCAGGATTACTTCTATCTCCCGTTTATGCACTGGAATGACAGTTGCAACTTTCAATCTTTTTGGAAAACATCCTTTTTGAAATGAATTGTTTATTAACTTACATAAAATTCCTTTAATATGTGGGCATAACATTTTTAAAATATATGGTTTAAGACCATCTTCTCTTGATGCTTTCCCATTTTTTAGAGATTTTGCTTCGTCCATTACATAGTTTATATCAATATAAAAGGAAAACAGTTTGTACAATTGTAGTAATCTTCGAATAAATATCAGTTCCTATTTTAGGTATCTGACTAATTAAATCCCTAATTATCTCAGTGAAACGATCATTAAATTTACTTACAAAGACAAAAGAATTTTCTGCAAAGCGATATATTTTATCGTTATATGGTATTTCGGTTGGAAAATTCTCACTTTTACTATTATCTGACGTCTCATTTATTATCTCCAGTTGTTTTTTCATATTTCCATAACTTTTTGAAATTTTATCTAAATAACAATTGCATTTTGCTTGTCTGATTAAATTTAGCAGAACATTTCGGTAGTTTTTAAACTTTTCTTTTAAGGCCATATTGAAATGTTGTTTTCTGCATAAGTTACAAAATATATTTCGTCTTTCTATAGATTATATCAGCTCTAGAGTAATCCTAGATTTAATTCTCTAACCAATATTGTTACCCTAATCATCCTACCAATATTATTCGGACACCACTATGTTATATCAATGGAACGCCAAATTCTGAACTCTATAACCTTTTAAATTCATTTTATTTGAATTTTTATATGAAAAATTATGAACGAAGACAGAGATCCGTATGAAATTTACTTAAATTTTCATTTCAAATAATATTCATTAAATTTGACTAATAATTATTTTTAACTCATTAATTACTGGACAAATATTTAAGAAGAAGAAGAAGAAGAAACAACAATATAATAGCCCTCAAGCAGCTGCTTGTAAAATACCGATATAAATAGATTTGAATTCGACCATTAACTTACTTTCTGACTTATTTTTCGATAAAAATAAATAATACGATGGTGTTCAAATGAATTTGGATATGATAGAGGACAGTGTTCTAATGGTTTGTATACTCTAAGAAAACATGCAGCTTATAAAATGATCCTTTCTAAATGAATATATAGTAGCTCTTTGTAAATTTTCCAAAATATCGAAATATGTGAAACAAAACTTTCTGCTTATTTTCATTCAAGCTCTCTGCATTTAAGCAGGGTCAATTTTTTTAAAGTATTCTTTTAATGCAATTCGGATTGATATTCTTTCCTAGGGTAAGATGAATTTTTTCCTAGATTACATCTTAATATCATCGTTCCGTAGCCCTGCGTAAGTTCTGTTTGTCTCATTTACCCCACATCGAGACCACCTATGTCGATAGTAGGGCCCCTGCCACATAAATAGGTCCTAGAACCAGCAACTGCCGAAGTACCATTCTGCCTGCCTCAAACAGCCTCCGGGCATGTGCCCTATGTCATAAGTCCCCCCCCCCTCCCGTCGGGCGAAAGTGGCCCAACCTGTTCCGCGGCGTGGTCGAAGAGAGACAAGGATAGCCTCGTGAGGGATACAGAGAAGAAGGGGCTTCGATGTGAAAGGATGAGAAACGTTTAGGGAAAACGTTATTACAGATGATTTGATGGCGTCATCAGTAAGCGTCATCTAATGTATCGTCCCACACATGAGAACAATCCTGCCCATGCCTCCTTCTTAAGAATGTTTCCTTGTGAATCTGTTCTGTTTGTTAACTACCTTAGTCCCCTGTTCTGTGGCATTATGCAGCGAATAGATGTATATTTCGATGCGAAACATAATAGTTTCAGAAGATTTATCAGTTCGTAAATATTGAGCTCCACACTAAATAAGAATTTTTCAAGGATAAATAAGAATTTTTCTCTTTTAAAGAATTCTTTTATAGAAGTACATGGAAAGTTATAAAAATGAAGTTCATCTGTCGATTTGACTTATATTCAGCAAAATGCAAGTATTGTGAATGAACAGCTGAAAAGAAGCACCCTCTATTTCACCATTCCCTGGCAAACAAGGTTTGGGGGTTTGGGCTAAGCTACAAACAAGGCATTCAATATTGCGCCATGCTCATAAAGAGTCATATCATGAATACCTTAAGAAACGCTGTGGAAGCAATAATTTGAATTACTCTAGCTTTAAGATTCACTTTTTTCACTCAGTGGAATAAATGCACAGAAAGACCTTAATATAAGAACAGGATTAACAAAGAAGCTGTGGAAGCAATAATTTGAATTACTCTAGCTTTAAGATTCACTTTTTTCACTCAGTGGAATAAATGCACAGAAAGACCTCAATATAAGAACAGGATTAACAAAGAAGCTGTGGAAGCAATAATTTGAATTACTCTAGCTTTAAGATTCACTTTTTTCACTCAGTGGAATAAATGCACAGAAAGACCTCAATATAAGAACAGGATTAACAAAGAAGTCTTACTAGGTAGATGGAATTCCTAAGATTCAAAGCTGTAGAACTTGACTTTCAGATGCCACAGCAGGTCTCTCTCTACAAACGGAACTATGGATCTTCAAATTGGAAAGTCGACGACAGCCTTTCTAATCCCGAAGGAGTCCGTTCTTTTCGTCGAGGGCTGATCCCAGCAAGCGCAGAAAATTTCAGTACTGGCAGAATTGAAACCCGAACCTCAGGTTACGAGTCTGATGTGCTGAGTATGGAAAGCTTTGGAGAAAGGTTCTCATTCTCCCTGCCTGAATCATAACATCTGATCCTATTTTGAGCCTTGGATAATTTCTCACCTCTCATTTAGCTCATTGGGATTGGGCAGCAAAAAACGAGATACCAAGATTGAAATCTTAAAAAACCAATCCAAACTCTAAGAAAGGAACAAACCAATTGATTAAGATGTTCTAGTGAATACTGAATATTTTTCTGATATTCATCATTAATCTCTTAACTCTGACGTTCTCCTGGTTGATGAAAAAACAGTTCATTAAAAATAGTGGATGCATGAAGCAATGATACTCAGATTTCTGGTACTCTTAACAAAAGTTTAGTTTCAATAATTAGAACAAACCAATTGATTAAGATGTTCTAGTGAATACTGAATATTTTTCTGATATTCATCATTAATCTCTTAACTCTGACGTTCTCCTGGTTGATGAAAAAACAGTTCATTAAAAATAGTGGATGCATGAAGCAATGATACTCAGATTTCTGGTACTCTTAACAAAAGTTTAGTTTCAATAATTAAGCAATGTGAAAAACATATAAATTTTCCCAGAACGAGGGATCATCCCTCAGCAACTGGGTATGCCCAGTTGATTGGTACAGCAACTGGGTTGCTGTACCAATTGAGCTAAGGCGGTAACAATTTCACACTTACCGAAATAATTGTTGTAGGCCAAGTTATAGATATGTTTTACACCTTAGATTATTCAAAGCCTCCCCACGGTCAGTAAGGGACACCGATGAGCATGGAAAAGATCATCGGTGTTAAATCATCGGAAAGTCCATAGGATGGGGCGTTAACCAATGGCTCCGAGTGAGAGAAAGCCACACACTGTGCACGTTAAAGAGCACGCTGGATGTCCTTGACGGTAGGCTACTATCTGTCTCCCAACTACTGTCCAGTTGGTTTCCTCCCCCCAATCTTTTCTTAGCCCTCGGGGTCCTTGTGACCTGGCCATTTAGCCCATTGCGTGCAAAAAGTGTCTCTCAGAGGTAAAACAACCCAACCCTTAGATTACTGACGCTTGAATTTCGTAGTCGATTTGCTAGATCCAGTTCCATCGTCGATTACAATATCTTCCTTCTTACCCAGCGATCTTTACTTCGCGACGAATCAAAAGACAGAAGAATATGCTCGGAATGGGGAGAAAGGGAAAAGAAATAGAGACAATGAAGCAAAGAAAAAAGAAGCTAACCACCCTTATCATTGCATTTATGCTGCTCCACCTACGGGCAGGGAACGTATTTGAGCTCTGGCATGCTCCACCCCACCACCCCCACCAAAGACGTGTGTGGGGCGGAGGAGAGTGGCGCTGGTATGTCAGGTGTGGCGGAGGTGGTAATGATAGAACGGGGCTCCCCGCCGTGCTCAAGAAAAGAGTGAGAGTGACCTCTGGCCGCAGTGTGCCAAAGACCTTCTTCTCTTGAGGATGAAAAAAAAAACAGCAGATGGAGTTATAATTAAGTGCGATACTAAACCAAAATTTACACCTAATAAATATAATGATACCTCGAAACAAATATCTCTGTAATTGCATGATGACAGCATATCATGTTCAGGGAAAAGGCAAAAAAAGAAAGTTTTATTCTTTGATGAATATCCTGCGTTTTACTTTCTAAATGACTGCGCTGTTGTACTTTGGCGGCAGATTCCATCTGAATTAGGATTTAACAACTTCATAAGATCCTCCTCTGATGATAAGAAAGCAAAATATATTCCTTCTATTTGATAAAACGAAGTGCCTTTTCTGATAAGATTTACTTCGTTGTTAGTCAGAAAAATTCTAACAAAGTGTTCCGGAAATTTCATTAGAATTACTAGATATTAGCAAACTTTGTTCGTTTTATCAAGGTTTCTTTTGTATGAGAGGATAGATTTCAACACTCCATTCTAAGTTTATCTTTCCTTTATTTCTTTATTTTTCTGCAGTAGTTACTGGAACTCCATTCTAGTTCCTTCTAAGAAGAAATAAAATCTATTTTAATAAATCTCTTTAAAACTGGATTATTTAAAGTAATATGTATAGCATTTTCGATACATCATTGGGCAATTATTTAACATTTAATGCCTACAATGGATAGTTATCTGCAATAGATGGCGCCAATGAGTCACTACAGATCGTGGGTCGACCAATAATATTCATAGTCTGGAGTTGAAGTAATCTCCGGATAGCACAATGGTAGAACACTTAACATGTTAGGAAGAAGTCATGAGTTCGGAACCCACTCCCGGTGAAACTCAATTTTTCATGCTAATATATAATGCTAATATATAATGTTCTTACTGAGGCTTCCACATAACTCTATAAAACTATACAGAATATGACTTCGCAACATTCCTTCAACTCTGTAAAATGTTTCTAAATTGTACGCTAAACTACTAAAAGACATAAAAAGATTTATTACAAACATGTGAAAAACATTATCGCAGACGCGTCGGGAATCGAACTCGCAACTCTCTAGATACATGCCAGAGCGCTCTACCATTTAACCACATGCCAGACGCTGAAATCTTCCAGAATCAAACTTTCAAATCTTTCACTGAGATGTGGCGGACCTTGCGCCATCTATACTTCAGGAAACACAACTTCTCCAATTGTTGCTAATGATTTAGATGTTAATGAGGTGGTCTATCACGCTTAAGCGTTCATTATTAAAAAACCATCTATAGCAAATGCACAGATTACCTGTAGAAATAGACTTCAACAATTATTACAAATATCTGAAAAAAATTAACGCTGACGCGATTATTTTTGTTGCAATTAGCAACAATTGGGAAAGTTGTCTCTCTTGAAGTATAGATGGTGCAAGGTCTGCCACATCTCAGTGAAAGATTTACAAGTCTTTTTCTGGAAGATTTTAGCGTCTGATGCGTGGTTTAATGGTAGAGCGCTCTGGCATGTGTCTAGAGAGTTGCGTGTTCGATTCGCGCCACGTCGCGATAATTTTTTCAGATGTTTGTAATAATTGTTGAAGTCCATTTCAGATTTGTTGATGAAGAAAGTAATCGTGTTTTAAATCAAAACTAAGATTGCTGACAGAGTATATTTTTATGTAGGTACCTTAGTACCGGATGCAATGGCCTAGTGGTTAGCGTGATTGTCTATTAATCTCAGGAAGACACGAATAAGGCATGGATGTTTTCTTCTGTTGTCCTTCTGCTGAGGTCTCGCTACCTCACTGACCTACATGGCGTATTACACTCGCAGGCTACGGTCAGAACGCTTGGAAGGAAGCTGCTTTAGGGAAACTTATTTATTTATATGCAGTGAAGCAGCGTGGATTTGAAAGATGGAGAGGCTGAAACGGGCTGTAGAATGGTTATTTTGGCTACGTTAATGGGCTTGCATTGGCCTTTTGTGTGTCAATTCCTGAAAGCAATGTTGTTTAAAACATTTTGCTTAATTACATCTTTCAGTTTTCATAAATCTCCACTTTATTTCTTAAAAGAAAAACAAATTCATGCTAAATGAATTACACCTCAAGCAACTTTAATTGCTTAGATAGCGTGAGTATGCAGCGCAATTTTTTTTTATTATTTTGTTACACATCGTCTTTATATTTCAGCGTAAGTATGAAACAAAAAAGTTATGAAGTTCAATTTTTTTTTTATTTCATAGCTAATGCGGCCGAGTGGTTAGCGCGCTTGGCTACTGATCTAAGGGACCTGGGTTCGAGCCCCGGGTAAGGCATGGCTGTTTGTGTCGTTTTTCTGCTGAGGGTCTGCCATCCTCTCAGACCTTCTACTCTGGTATATAAACTGACAGGCTCCTGTTAGACCTCTGTGGCAAGCAGCTGCTTGAAGGGGTATTTTTTTTTAATATAAATAAAAGACATTTTTCTCCATCATCACAGAGAAATGAGTTGCCGACATGATGAAGTCTTTTTTCATGTGTAGTGGGAACATTCAATTTCAGCTCGATGAGTAGACACATGCAGACACCAAAGATGTCAATTGTAAAAATCCAAAACATGCCCTTGTGGGTAGACTAAAAATACCAACGCGCGATCACTTTTGGCCTTATTCGTTATTATCAGAAACAGCGAAAGGAACCCGATAATTTAAATGTCACAACAAAGTTATGATTTTATGGAGCACATTAAAGCAACCCTTTCCCATTCCAATATACAAAAGGAAAATGAGAAAATAGTGAATGACCTCTGTGTATGGCAAGCTGAGCCGAGCATAACGGGTTATAAAAGGTCATGGACTATTTCCGTTATGCACCCTCTTTTCTATCAAAAAGAAGGAAAAGTGGAATTTCATTTGGGTTTATTGTAAACAGTTGTATGAAATGAAATCTTGTGACGTGAGAAATGTCATCTGCTACATATATTTTAGCCAGCTGTTCTGTTTGATCACGAACTAAACAGTAAGAGACTCGGCATACAGCTTATCATAACTGAAAGTAATGGAAAAGTTTGGTTGCGCCAGAAAGATAGGATAGCCTGGAATGGAACTGATGCTCATAAAACTACACAGCAAAATAATCAGCAGATCAAATACAGTAAACTCATTTCACATGAGTGATCAAACCCTCATCAATCCTGACCTTGGCATTGGATGTCTATTGAAGCTTTTAAGAAACTTAGATGCTTCAAGACTTTGCATTATATGTTTGAAGCTACACAAAATCGAAGCTTTCGTTTTGATTGGGATTGTCAGAGGAGAGGATGTGTTTATACCACGGGTCCCATTGATCATCCGCTGGAGTTTAAATGCTACAATTCTCAGTACCACTTGCTTTTGAAATTACAATAAACAAAGCGTAGCGTTAATGCTTCAAAATTTAAGGAGCAGATCTATGATAGGATTGTTTTGGGATCGTTTTAATTCTTTTTTAAATGCAATATTTTGAAAAATAAAATCATTTAAATAAAGCACTACATTTTCATTTTATTTTTCAAAATGAAAACACCTAATTGAGTTAAGTACCCCAGTAATGCAGGATAATTCTTCTACTGTTTAATAATAATATTTTTTTAGATTCACAGGAATCAATTGAAATTGCAACTATGAATACAATCTGAACAATTCTATTAGAAGTTGCAATTTTACAATAAATTTGTAGAATTAATCGGTTTTCATATTTTTAAGAGCCAGTTTAATTAATTTTAGCAACCAAAGTAAGCAAAAAAATTTACATCTTTCTCAAACAATTTTGCATCTTTCCAAAGATTATTCTCTTTTTCCCATGAACTTTCTGCTCAGCGTGCAACACTTCAGTAGACATAGCAACACTGGAGCATCCATCGCTATAGTGGCAAAAGAAGCCTCACCGTAGGTAGTAAACGGGCGCCCGCATGAAGCTCATGGCGAAGGAGCCATTCTCACCACTCAGCAGCGTTGTTAAGCTGTCTAATCGCTTCTCAGTCCTGATACTATAGTTCGGCAAGTAGCGAATGGCAGGCACGAGGGGCGTTAAGTGATGCTTACTTGAAAGCAGACAGATCTTTCCAGCCATGGATTCTTCTGATGTAATGAAAATTTCACCTTTCAAGGCTGTTGAAAATTAAAACCAAAGTACGATTCCGTCCATTTTTCTCTTCCAATAATTTCTTTCTCTTTTTTAGTTATTTCCATTTCAGTTTTGCACCATTAAAAGGGAAATTCAGAAGTAATCAGAGTTATGATTCGATTTCACTCTAGCGTGATAAATATGATGGTGAAAAACATTGAAAAGGAAATTCATACCATGGAGAAATTAATAAGCTGATAATATTTGCGTGATTCATAAGCCTATGCGTTTTTCGCCATGCAAAATGTCACATCAGAGTGTTGCATTTTCATACCTCTGAACGTAATACTAAAGGGAAAGTATAAAGTCCAGTGCGCCAGTCCTAACTACTACAAGTATCGTTATAGAAACATTGTAAAATGAGCGAGTTAAGCGTTAAAATTCCTGAAATATTACGTCATTACTGGAAAAAAAGGTTAAAAGCTACCGAAACTTGTTCGAGAAATATGCGAAGTGGAAGGTGAGGGGGCAGTGCAGAGGCGGATTTACCGATAAGCGGACTATGTGGCCTCTTAGTGCTACTGAGGAACCCCAAAAACATTCTGTAAATTCACAACTATTTCTTTTTTAAAAATTCATAGGGCTCTTAAATGTTGTTCCACTTAGGGCTCCTGAACCTCTAAATCCACTATTGGGCAGTTTCCATTTGTGATACTCAATCTTGGTTCAAAAAGTTCAAAGGTGGTCTCCGAGGACACGAGCCTCGAAAGGGAACTGTGATTGGGACGACCAATATCGGTAGATCACAATACGCTATTGAAAGAGTGATTCTCGTCCGAACTTGGTCACTCACAAGCAACTATTGATGCTGTAACACATCGGTATCAATGATTTGCAGGAATGCTCCACATCAGCTGACTACTTAATAAGCAAATTGTCGTATCGAAGTCTTCAGGAAAGTCCTCGCTAACTCAAGCGATACCGTTTCATCATGCGATTTGTTATGAGAAATATCCACAATTCATCAAGCGAATTATTATGAGGAATGCGAGGAATAACGATAGCTTCATTGGGTTGGGTTGTTTTACCTCTGAGTGGAACTTTTTTGCACACCATGGGTCACCATGGACCAGGTCACATGGACTCCGAAGGCTCAGAGAAGGTTGGGGGAGGGGACCCACTGGAACAGCTGTTGGGAGACAGAGGATAGCCTCCCGTCAAGGCCATCCAGCGTGTTCTTTAATGCACAGGGTATGGCTCTCCCATACACGGGACCACGGCTTAACGTCCCATCCGACGGACGGCGGCCTTTCCAAGCCCATCGGTGTCCCCTACTGACCGTGGACAGGTCGGGGAATTAATCGGAGATAAATCTCAATGCTGGCCCAGCTAGGACTCGAACCTGGGAACTACAGATCACGAACCTGGTGCGCTACCGACTGAGCCACCCCCGCCCCAGACAACTTCGCAAAAAAATATTTATTATATAATAAAGTATATTGAGAGATAAGAAATTTTCCTTTTTTTATATTGCAATCCACCTTATTATTTTGATGGGAAAGGAACAAGAATAATCGAAGATCAAAAATAATAAATACCTACATACCGCTAATAAAAATCGTAATGAACTAGAGTTACAATCGATATCCATTGTAGTTGTCCTATTTGCAGAACACGTGGGTTCCTTCTCTCTTAAACAAACGATGCATTGAAGCATAGCTAAGACAATTGTAAAAAAAAGGGGGCTCTGCAGTGAGTGACTATTCTTGTTATCAGGTGCGGGTGCAGTTCTTACTACCGAAAGCAGATCTGAACATGATGACTCTCTTCTGATCCCGGGGGCAAAAGCGAGTACAGATGCGATTTTATTCATCTCCACGAAAAGCAATTTAAAGATGCGGAGAGCAAAAGCACAATAAATTAGCTGAGATGAACAACAGTGAGACCTAAAGTAAATCGGAATGGAACTGAGCAGAACTGATAAGCACAATAAGTTGGACGGTGTATAGCAGTGAGAAGCAAAATATATTAGTGAGAGTTAAACAGCAAGGAAAAAATATATTAGGTAGAATTAAGGTTATAATATTGTATATATATGGGAGAATAAATAGGTTAGAATAGTGCGAATCGTTAAGTTGGTAAGAGTTAAATAGCAATAAGAAGTAATAAGGAAAGATTAGTGGGGAATGAGTGGTCAAGAGAAAGAATGCGACAATCCTCTACTAGTGCCCTAAGCAAGAAGTCTTCATCTAACTTGATCCGTGGCAAGATTTGAAAATATAATCCTAGCTGATGGCAGTATATTGTTGAAATAAGATATTTATTTCCTTTAAAAGCCAATCATTCGAGATTTATCTTGTGAACAGCTGTATATAACGCTTATCTGACTGATTAATTACATGGTATTTAAATCTAATGCTATAGAAATCTTTAGAAAAAAAATATAGAAATTTTGTAATAGTCACTGAGGAGTTGGGGAAATATTTTCTCTTCTTTTGATGTAAATAATACCGTAAAATATATTAGAAAGAAAAAGAATACTTGGCTTTATATATTAAGGTTTCCAGAGAAGTTTGAATACTTTAGTTTGGTTGCGTTACCTGTTTCCGACACTATTTCTTTTGCGCACAATGAACTAAAGGGACAAGTCTTAGGACATCAATGGCTCACAACTAGGTAGGGGAAATGGAGCCACTGGACAGCTATTAGGAGACTAATGGAAGCCTCTCATTATCTAGCTGGTTCATTAATGTGCACAATATATAGCTTTCCTACACACGAATCACGTCTTAACGTTAAATCCAACGGATGGTAGCCTTTGCAAGCCTATCGGTATCCGCTTTCCACCGAGAGCAGATGGGAAAAACTTTTCCTTTCGAATCTAATATTCCTGGACAGTAGTTACCTAGTTCTATTATTGTTATCAGGACTGTTATGCCTCAATTATTCTTTCGGCCTAACAAGCAAAATTAAATTGAATCCCAATTCTTCCCACGCACAACATCTGCCCAAGACACATCTGCTTTTCTCCTCAAGAGGAGCTGGGAGACGGCACGGCCGATGCGCATAGGAAATAGGACCCCCACATACACGAAAGAACAAGGAGTCCACCGTAAATTCACCTCTCTTGACACCAGAGAGCAGACGTTTGCAGAGCACTTCATTATGTCCGACTCTGAGTGTCAAGGTACTGTTGGACACGTGTGACGTAAGCCCAGCTCGAAGGTCACATCGAGACCCCTCCTGGTCACCCGACACCACTGCCCAACCCATGAGAACGACTCCGACCAGGAGATCATGGGAAGTGTTGGACACCGACCACATTAATCAACAGGGTGGTAACTGCAGTATAAAAGGGGGGAACGAACAAAAGAGAGACAGAGAGTTGCCCACATATACTCCGAGGAAAGAGATGCTCACATAGACTCCGAGAGACAGAGAGATGCCCATAGAGACTTTGGGGGAGATACCTAACACACACCAAGAGAGAGGGAGATATATTGGGATGAGCGCTTAGAGACAGAAGGAATACAGAAGGACAACAGAAGTCATGTCGCTGGAGCGCGGAAATAATCTAGTTTTGACGTAGGCCATTAGCACCTCCCAAGCTAATAAAGAGACCCAGCCAGGCGGGATCAGTGGAAAAGAACTTCCCACCTGTAGTCAACATGGGACAACAGCAGGACGCTTCAGCCGGTAGCGGACCCCTCGACGGCATCCGTGAATAAATAAGGTACGAACACCGCTTCTCCTCTGGTTAGAAAGTATAGTCACATGTCAGATAAATTATGTTTCTTCTCAGTGTCTAGTAGTATAATATTAGTGTGCATAAATCTCCTTAAACTCATGGCCATCTATACCACGATAAAACTTGTTTAATAAATTCTATGTTCCTATTGTTGCAAAACCAGAGTGAGTATCCAATTCATCTCCACATTGCTTACACCTCCTCCGCCTAGGGGAGGGCTTGGGTTCATACGACTTCTCTTGAGAGAAGAAATCACAACGCAATAAAATCATCTGCAAGTTATTGCACCTCCAACCGCGCATCCTAACAAGGACTCCGATCAGAGAAGTTTTAAGGATAATTTCAGGATATTATGAATTCTGTCAAGAAAGGAGATATTACTCTTGTGCTAGGTGACTTCAGTGCTAAAGTTTGTATTGACTCTGACCTGTGGGTGGGGCGGGGATAGCTCAATCGGTAGCGCTCCAGGCTCGTAATCTGCAGTTCCCAGGTTCGAGTCCCAACTGGATGAGCGTTGAGATTTTTCTCCGCAAAATTCCTCGTCCTGCCCACGGTCAGTAGGGGACACCGATGGGCTTGGAAAGGCCGCCGTCTGTTGGATGGGACGTAAAGCCATGGCCTCGTGTGTGAGAGAGCCATACCTTGTGCACGTTAAAGAACACGCTGGATGGCCTTGACGGGAGGCTATCCTCTGTCTCCCAACAGCTGTTCCAGTGGGTCCTCTCCCCCAACCTTCTCTACATGGTGTGCAAAAAAGTTCCACTCAGAGGTAAAACAACAACCCAACCCTGACCTATGGGCAGGGGTGATAGGTCCCTTTGGTATTGGGAGTTGAAATGGCAATAGGGAACCTCTCCTACAGTTGCATAAACTTAATGGTTTGAGAATAACTATATCACATATACAAACACCAAGACATTTATAAATAAACAAGGGTTTCAACTGATGAGTTGCATTAGAAATATGATCGATTATATATTAATTCCAGAAAATTGGCTAGTTTTATTAGGAATACTAGATCACATAGGGGAGCCAAATTTATTTATTTATTAACCCTGTTAAACATATCTTGCAACAGTAGTTTGCGATCTGTTATGCTATGTTAGGAGAATTATCTTAACACTTGAAGCTCAGAAAAGCACTCAGAAACAGCTGAAGCCATACTATGTTTGGTTGCTTAGTAATTGAAACAATCGTGGTCCCTTTACAGCTCAAATCGAGGGCGATTGGGATCGTTTTAAACAATCTCTGAACAAATAATAATCTAGAAAGGTGCATAGGAGAGAAAGTAATGGGAATGATTAGGGACTTCTAAAAGTTTTAGGTAACTGTTTTGCAGAAATAAAATTTAACGTGGAATATTTTGTGGCGATTTCTAAATATATATTTTATTATTTCAGAAGTGAAATATCTTTCTTAGAATAGAATTCAATGCATCAAATATGGAATTAAATTTTGCAATTTTAAGTCTCTGATTTCTTATTCTTCTAATAATATAATTCTAATAATATTCTTCTATAATAGTCTTCTAATAATTCTTAGTATTTCTGTCTTCTAATTCAATTTGTTTCGTTTTACACGGTGAGCAAATTTCATTATAGAGTTGAATTGAAATTCTTTTTCTTACCCAAATCTTCAGTAGCATTTTCCGTGGCAAGGTTTTATTTTCTGTGTGTGTCTTTTTTAACAATCTCAAGATTTTGCGAAATAATAAATAGTTGCATATTCCGAATCTTTAGGTTAGAACAAATATAACTGTATGGCTGCTTTTGCGGCTTTCGTTTTGTACAGTGAATATATATACACAGTCTTATCAGAATAATATGACCACCCACGGAATCAGAGTGTATCCGCCCAGGATCGTCACAGAATGCACATGACAAGGTCGACCACACGGAGATATAAGCAGCCAGCCAGGACAGATGAGTCATAGTGCATAACATGAGCACAATGGGCAGAGGTATTGATTTGATGGACATTCAAAAAGGAATGATCATCGGCTACCGTGCCAAGGGTGGAAGCATCTCGGAAACAGCAGACTTCGTGGGCTGTTTGCGAGATGCTGTAGTAAGGGTGTGATTGACACCGAGTATCTTCAGATGTCATAACTGTGGAGCCCCAAAGGCCATCGACCCCAGAGGAGAACGTCGCCTCCGTCGACTGGTAAAGGGCAATCGAGGCGCAACAGTGCAGCAATTGACCACCCAATTGAACGCTGGGGAACCCAGGTACGTGTTCCCAATAACAGTAGAGCGAACCCTGTTACACATGGGTATCCGGAGTCGACACTGTGTAAAAACGACCATGTTAAGCAAGGTCAATGGGCAATGACGCCTGCATTTCGCACGGGACTACAGTCATTGGACAGTGGAAGAGAGGAAAAAGGTGGCCTTATCCGACGAATCGATGTTTCTACTCCACAGAAGTGACGGGCGGTGGCGGATATGGCATCAGACACACGAGAACCAACACCCAGACACACTTGTTGGTCAAGTACAGGCCAGCGGTGGCAGTGTGCATGTCTGGGGAATGTTTTCCTGGCATGACCTGGGACCGCTGGTACCACTGGATGGGTCCCTGAACGCCAGTGGCTATCTGTTCATCCTCACTGACCACATGCATCCCTTCATGTCGGACGTTTACCCTGGTGGTGATGGTGTCTACCAACAGGAGAATGCACCCTGCCATGTCGTTAAGATGGTGCATGACTAGTTCCAGGAACGTGACAGCGATGTGTCCATTCTCCCGTGGCCGGCGAAATCGCCCGACCTCAATCCCATAGAGCACTTGTGGGACCATTGGGATCGACAGGTTCGGCGTGCCGACCCACAACCACATCATCTCCGGAACCTCCGTGCACTGCTGGAGTCCGAATGGGCACGTGTGCCTCTGGCAACCTTCGAGTGCCTGATTGCGTCCATGCCACACCGTCTCGCCGCTATCATCCGGGCCAAGGGTGGTTACTCTCATTATTAGGTAGGTGGTCATATTATTCTGATACGACTATGTATATATCAGTGTCGTAGAGTAGTGGGCAATAGGAGACTTTACGAGAGACTGAAACTGTGCATTTCAGGTCAAATAGTTCACATACATCAATAGTTGGAGCTTAGACCTATCACCATCGATCATTTGTTGAAGCACAGATGATCACCATCGATCATTTGTTGAAGCACAGATGATCACCATCGATCATTGGTTGATTGACATGTGATTGACTCCGGGATCTCTGAGAACCAACGAAGAGTGAACTGCGCAACTGACTGCTGTCTCGCCCACTCTTTTTCCGACTTAAGTGTATACTGTCCCGCCAAAATATTTAGGGAATTTTCATGTTATACTAATGAACACCTAACTTTGAAGTTCTGTAACTTCCAAAATATATATTTAATTGAAAAATGTGACTGAAAAATAAAATAAAATTAATAATCAAATCTATTTAATTTCCGATCTTCAACAATCTCATTATTTAAAAAGTATGGAAGCTGGAACAGGCGCATATTTTTTGTGGGGATTGGTGTGGTAAATCATCCTCCTTAAATCTTTGGAGCCGAAATTGGAAAATGATAAAACTATATACAGGTACAGCTCATTGTTTGGGGGACAATTCTTTATTAGCTTAAAATGAGTAAAAAAAAATGCTAAAAAAGTTGCAGCTTGTAGGGTATAAGAGTTGGTTGGTTGTTAGGGGTTTTATGGCGCAAGAGCAACAAAGACTATGTTGCGCCAAACGATATTAGGATATAAGAAATGGGCATCGCCTACTTCTTATTTTTAATATACAACCACATAAATATGAAATGAGACAGTGATCAGTAAGCGATGAAATTAGGGTTCAATTTGTAAATGTTGATTTTTTCTGAGCCACCAGCAGAAATTGCATTGTTTCCAAAAAGGTAAATCACCTTTTGTGGTTAAGAGTTCTTTTACGAGAACTGCTTCTAATGCATATATACAAAAAAAAGGCACAATTCCTACTCTATCCTGCCAACAGAAATGTTTTGATCACGCTACTGTATGTGGCATACCATATTTTTTTAGATTAAAAAATCTTAGGATAGCACCCCCCTAAAAATATCCTGGTCATCAGCATATATGACCACATTTGCCTCTCAATCATTTCTGATCTTCAATTGGAGCTAAAATAGAATAGAAAAACTATTTTTCTGCAGATATCATTTGATGGTCAAAATCAAATCCAAAATTCGTGGGTGGGCAAAATATACTCTCTTTTTCCCAACTCCGCAAATTTTCGGAGTGGGGAGTTGCATACCTTGTCCACCCCCTTCGTAAGTCACCTATTCCAAACGCCAGATTAGTCAATTAATGCTGAATTCAAACCTTTGCATATTACAGCTATCTTGAATAATATTTAATTACCTGTAATTTGGTTTTGACTTTCACTTTTTTAAATTCAAGTTGTTTTGGACTTATTATGGTATTTATTCAATTTTTCGTCTTCCGAACTAATCATGCAATTTGTAACCAGTTCGCAGTCTTGAATTTCTTATAAAAGTTCGTGTTCAAACAAGGAGGCAGGCAGTGGGAACATTTGTCCCTCCTGGGAATATGAATTTTTTTAAGTTATATTTTACTCTTGCTGCATTGATGACCATCTAGATTAAAATCATACACATTTCCGCTGCTAAGCATCGGCTTAGTGGTTTTTTTCCATGTAAAATAATTGTATAGATGATACTTTGAAAAATAAATAAAATTTGAAATGAATTGAATTACTATTCTTGTTTATCGTAACAGTTAATAAAAGCAACTAAATACTATAAAACGTATTTAAATCATCGCTTCTATTCTTTAAAAATTAGCAGTTTGCACTCTTTGAAAGAGAACTGGAACTTTGAGTGAGAACTTTGAACTCACTGGAGAAATTATGCCGACGTCACTTCATTCAGTTAATTTTTATCATCCTGCAAAATATGACTTTTTTTCTTAGTTGATCTTGCAACTTTATTGTAGGTGTGCACACTATTGAATGATTTTGTTTCTGCTTCGAAACAAATATAAGTTAACAGAATTTAATAATATGCATTGCTTTTTATGTTATCGTAGTGTTATCGAAGTGGCAACAATGCTGGATGGCTGTCTTTGAGTGAGATCTTCAGTTCTCCAAATAAATGACATTTTAGACCTTATTGTGACCCAAGATTTGATTCGTGATTAATTAGACGATGCATTAGAGACTAAGACTGTTTTAAATTTAAAAACTGATTGATAGATTGCTTTTTTGTTAAGAAATTTATCTGTAAAGTTATCGACGTCGTAATGTCGTCTGTGTGTGAAAGTGCCATGACAGAGGTTGCCATCTGATTTGTTAAACGTTTGTAAGACCCGTCAGCGACAATTTTACCAACTTCTAAGTGCCCGCTCGTCAATGACGCGATTGCGTTTCATTCTACTGGTTACTAGCTATGTATTGAAAACGTGAATGTGGTCTGCTGTGTGTTCCTTTTGTCTCCTGTAGTGGTGGTGTGGTTTTCCTACATCTTCTACAACTCATATGCATCTTAATTAAGTTATGACTTGGCTAGGATAGGATATAAACTAAGAGAGATATCTGATAGAGTGTCACCAGTATTTCCAGGTTTTTTTTTATTTATATATAAATTAGTTGCTAAATATATCTGCTGTTTGTGGAGAATGTAGACGTTAACCAATTGGCCCGTTTCTGGGAGAACCATACCCTATGCATGTTAAAAAATACGCTAGATGGTCTTCAAGGGAGGCTACCATCTGTCTCCCAACAGCTGTCCAGTGGAGTCCCCCCCCCCAACCTCTTCTAAGCCCTCGGGGTTCTTGTGACCTGGTCATTTAGCCCATTCTTGCAAAAGAAAAGTGATGCTAAGAGAAAACACAAACCAACGTTAAAGAGCACGCTGGATGGAGTTGATAAGACGCTAATATCTGTCTCCCAACATCTGCCCAATGGGTCCACCCCTCCAAACTATTCTGAACTCTCGGGGTTCTTGTGACATGGCCATTTAGCCCATTCTTGCCAAAAAAAAAAGAGTGCTGCTCAGAGATAACACAACCTAACGTTAAAGAACACGCTGGATGGAGTTGATAAGACGCTAACATCTGTCTCCCAACAGCTGTCCAGTGGGTCCACCCCCCAACCTCCTCTGAGCTCTCGAGGTTCTTGTGATATGGCCATTTAGCCCATTCTTGCCAAAAAAAAAAGTGCTGCTCAGAGATAACACAACACAATGTTAAAGAACACGTTGGATAGGGTTGATAAGAGGCTACCATCTGTCTCCCAACAGCTGTCCAGTGGGAAACCATAAAAGAATTTTGCAAAAAAGCGCTGCTCAGAGAAAAAACAACCCAACCCATGTAAATATGCAATATTTTGGCAAGAGGGTGTATATACTATATTGCTCTTGAATTAAAAATGAACTCTTAAAAAGTTCATTCTAAAGTTCTTACGACTTTTACGAAAGCCATTATATTTTTTTAAAAAGTTATAAAGTTTAAAACTGTTTCTTCTACAAAATAAACCTTTTCATCTTCTCTGGATTAATTATATCTTTGTGCTAAGTTTTGTGGAATTTTTGCGATGTCATTTAAGCACAAGTTAACCGCTTTATGTGACTTTTAAAAACCTGATCTCCGTGTAACTGATGTGTGAAGAGCAAGCCTCACTTTTCCGACTATAGGTATCGGCATCAGCCACACGCGGTCCAGCTAAAGTGTGCGTTGCCATTCGCAGCCAATTGCAACCCATCAAGCATATTTCATGAGTGGGCTTCCATCTCAGTTCCCTGACGGCCGCGCGCACTCCACTCCTTACCTGGGCATAAAAAATGAGGTGGGCCGCAGGTTGCGGAGGTCCCCAGCGACGTCCGCCGGACTCGTTACTTCCCCAGCTCGCGGTAAATGGAGCTACTGAAGCAAATTAGAGCCCCTTGCCGAGCGCCATAAAGAAGTGTGTTACTTCCGGCAGCGAGCCTTTACCGAAGCGATCAGGAGGTGAGTTTACTCGAGAACCAAAGATGAATGGCACCCAAGCTGCAGCACCCAATCGATGGCAATGACATACCCTGCTTGCATCTACTGGCAAATTTAATAAGCCTTCTTCCCGACTCTCTGCTCAAAGCATTGAACTCATGAAAAATTAAGCACAACCGAACGAGAGAATCAATAGTGCACTCCTGTCCAAGCTAGGCCTATTTATTGGCTCCTCGTCATGTGGCAGTTACGCATGAAAGAAGCCTCTCCTCGAGTCTACTCTAGGCCCTCTATGACTTAAGAAACGAACGGATGCTGCAACAACTAATGCCTGGCAGCGAACAGCAGGAGATTCTCGCTTTGCATGTTTCGTAAACGAAGAGGACGATTTCATTTCTAGTCATACCGAAATCAATGACGGGAAAACGATGAAGTAAAGGAAATCAATGACGGGAAAACGATGAAGTAAAGGAAATCATGACCACTTCTTGGCATGTCAACTGCTGAGATTTGAATACTTTTGTGACAAACGTTTTTATTTTTTTCGTATTAATGTTACCTTTTCCGTTACCATTACATTTACCCTTATCTTTGCGATGGGAAAAATTATTCTAAAGCTTTTAGTTTATAAATTCACCTCCTTACCCGACTTCCCAGGAACTAAAACTTTATTTGCTCTGCAGCAATCTGGAAGTCTTATTCTTAAACGCCTACAAATCAACTTTTGTCCCCATCGATATATATAAATATGATTCATTTTCAGTTATACCTTGAAAGCTTTCTTTTCCAGACACTTTTTCTTTTTCCTTTTAGAAAGTTCCGCATTCTAGTTTAGTTAGAGCTGATATTTCTCATTTTCTGCACCTTGACCTCTAAAAGAAAGGGCGTCTATGTTTGGCTTGCTGAAGCTTGCCATCGATCTGCTGTGAAATTAAGCAGTGGTCTCATGTGCAGGATGAGTCATATTCTGTACACCCTAAAAACAACTCTTGTGTTCTTGATCAGAAAAATCATTTCCTCCCCCATTACACCGAGTTTTTTATCTCTTGAGTCCATTGAGCAACAAAAAGGGCAACTCAAGGGGTCAGCCTTTTTTCAATGATGTCATCACCCTCGATTCGACTTCAAATTTAAAAACAAAGGAAAACCTTTCCTTTCGAAAATCTTAAAGTTTCGTCTGAAACATTGCGCAATGAATATTTAAACATCTCCACACCTTTCCTGCCTAAAGAAGGAAGTTTAAAGAGACAGCAGGCAAAACTAATCATCTTGCAAATGATTTTTTTCTGCCAGAGTTCAATTGCATTCCACTGTTAGAAGTTGTAATGATTACATCGTATAGAGCAAGAAATCGTGATTCATATCAGGTTTACTTGATCCCGTATCATAATTATGAACCATCGCTTGCTCCTTCACAACAATCAAGAATGAAATCAATCCAAAGGAGTCAACAATATGGGATGTTATACTTTCAGCCAAATTATTGTAATTTAATTTTTTAAATTAAAGATAAGTGTTACAAAGCTGTTCACTTCTTGGTTGCTTTCAGTGGACTGATCCGAGAGGCTAGCAGAGAGTCCCTTGACTCTGTAGCTCATGTGAATTGAAATTCAGAATCAACATGTACTTTATTTTTGTCGGGTGAGTCACCGAAATGCTTCTTTAAAATTAATTCTTAAGTTAGCTAATTTTGTATACAATGTGGTTTGAAATCGTTAAAGTAATATCCAAAAACCAATTGCTGAGAGAAACAGAAACTATAGTCACGAGGTAAGCAATCGAAGCTTGGTCGGTTAAACAATTTCAACTATTG
Organism: Ryuthela nishihirai; assembly: GCA_038380435.1. Classification (NCBI taxonomy): domain Eukaryota; kingdom Metazoa; phylum Arthropoda; class Arachnida; order Araneae; family Heptathelidae; genus Ryuthela; species Ryuthela nishihirai. The sequence continues at coordinate 3,366,020 of JAWZYU010000029.1, read as the reverse complement.
TAGGTTAAGTCAAGAACTTTTCTTTCAAACTCGAAATTGCACGTATTGACAAAATGTTTGATTCACAATGCAGAGGGAAACGTGGCACATTCTATAAAGTGGGGGTGAACTAGAATATCACTCTTAATTGTGCAACTAATCTTAAACGCTACTTTAGAACAACTATTATCAGTTTATGTAGGAGTACCCTCCTTGTAGAGGGAGAGTTTTGTAAGTGCCATGGGAAGTATTTTATAAATTTCGGGCTGATTGTGTTTTGAATCCCTTGAAATCTCCCGATAGATAACGATTATTCTTTGCTTAACCTTTTCTCCTTCTATGTTGGACATCCGACATTTCAATTTCTGTTTATTTCTAGTTAGAGTTAACATTTTACTTATAAAGGAAAGCGATGGGAACTCGAGCGCTGCGCGGATGCGGATATCCGCATTTAACAGCTCTCGGCGGATAAAAGATTAACCTCAAAACGAATAGTGGATAAAACTGCGGATAAAGAAATTGATGTTAACGCAAGATGGTGGATAAAGTCTCTCATCAGATATGCAGAAACATGACAAACATTATTGCATTTTTGATGGCTGACTTGAGTGAAAAACCTACTTGAGATAACACTAAAAAACCTGATTTGAAAATTCAATGATGATATTCACTCTAAAAAAGAAAAAATAGTCCTGTTGTGGTCGTCTCTCCTGGCCGAGTCTAAACCAAAGAGTCTCGAGCATACACGGAATCAGGAAAGAGTGGACTACCGACACTGGTACCAGGTAAACATAACAAATATTTAATAGCACAAACGATTACATCCAGTACACGAAAACATAGGACACTTTCTGCTTACAGGATGCTCTGAGCGTCGGCGGTTACTGACGCTGTTGCTCTGTAAAACAGTGCGTTCTCACCACACGAGACAGAAGCGTTCTCCCTAACTGTCCTCTTGGCTGCCACCGAGTCCCCTGCCAACTCCTCTTGTTCCTCAAGGTTGCAACCTGCCGTCTTCTTCCTTTCTACTCCCCTTCCTTTCTTCTGGTCACTTCCGCTCACGTGATCTATGTCGACCACTGCCAAGCAACCGTGATATGGTGCTCCCAACTGTCCATTGCTCGGGGAACTGACCCCCTTAGGTACAGAAGTCATTTCCATATGATGCTTGCAGTTTTCTCCTTACACTGCTTCCAAAGCAAGTTGCATGCTATCGATGAGCATTCTGTGGATGGTAAACCTTTTGGTAGGCAAAGTTTAATTGACCATGACAGGTCCATTGCGATAAAGTTACAATTAAAAAAAGTTTCAGCTATGTGAAAGAAGCTATTTTTTTACTGGCAAAGCAGAATATAAATTCAAAAACTACTGGGGTGTTTTACGTAGAAAACGGGAATTAAATTTCAGTCAAATGAATCACCAAGTTTTAGAGGCAAGTTACTCGGTTATAAAAATGAGTGTCGTCCCATAACCGTCGATTAAATCTTCTGAATTAATTTTCATTTAAAAGAGCAAAATTAATTCAGAAGAATTTGAAAAATCAAAATTAAGTAATTTTTGTCTAAATTTAGTAAAGCGTATTTTTACGAACAGAAAGCTTTTTATTTTCCACAGTATACATTTTCTGTTATTAATTAGTCATTAATAAACCATTAGACTGATTTACTCGCAAACATAAATAGGACTTCAAGCATTTGCAAAATCTCGACGGTTATCAAGTACCTAGGCAATATACGAGGATGTTAATAAAGTTCTGCGGATGCGGATAGGGATGCGAGTAAGATTTGGGTTGCGGATATGACTTTTGCTATCAGCGCTGAGCTCTAATGCAGGCGTGTCCAACCCGCGCACGCGGCCTTGGACAGCTAGTAATACGGCCCACAAAATCGTAAAGTTTACGTGTTTACGACATAAAGCTTTCAACATTATTATGTGATTTTCAGCGAGTTTTTGATATTCCACTAGTTTTATATTGCCTTTTTGAATTTTATAATAAAAAACATAAGAAAATAAATGAAGTTTTATTATTCATATACATTAACTATTTTATATGCGGCCCAAAACAATTTATCTTCACTCATTGTGGCCCACGGAAATCAAATCTTCACTCAAAGTGGCCCAGAGAGGTCAAATCTTCACTCAATGTGGCCCAGGGAAGTCAAAAGGTTGGACACGCCTGCTCTAATGGGAGCAGTGTTAAGTTGTTGAATAAGTTGATATGAGGTCGATTAGAAAAAAGTAAAATGTAATGGACTTTTTCATAAGTAAATTATTTTAATTGATTACTTTCATTGTCTAGTGTGGAACCAGCATGTTCAAAAACTGGAGTGGAAAAGATTAAATATAACAATACAGTAATGATGGGTAAGACAAATAAATTCCTACGTTTGACGATTATAACTGAATCATAGTTAAATATATGTCAAAAGAGAGGCATGAGAACGGTTTCCAGGGCAACAGGGAAAAATCTCTTGGAGTGACATTCGTCCAAATCCTATATTTCGATGTAAAGATAAATAATATCATTTCGAAAAATGAAGTCTATTATAACAAACACATCTTGCTATAAATAGAATCAGAATTCAACAACAATAATAGCTACAGCAAATTGCGAAGTCAATGAAACATGTTGCAATATTCAATGGTATCTAATGTGTAGTGGAAATCGAGCGATTGAAAATAACTCTCGTTTCGCTGGTTAAGTCGCTTTACTCTCAGATATTCTTTCTAGCAACACAATTAAGCCAGTGTTTTTTCGAGTTCCTTTTCGCTGCTCTTTAAAATGCTGTATTTAAACAATGCCCTGTGAAACATAATTATTTTTGCTTTCCCATTTGCAGTTTCTTCGAATGTTTTGCCGATTTTCAAATATTTTTAAGGGAGGTCATACGGGAATTTGTTTTTACCATTCCAAAAGCCAATCTGTTGTATTCCTCCTTTTACTCAATTCGAATTTGGTTTCAACAGCCACCAGAGGCATGACAAGATTCAACCCATGTTAAAGTTAATTAAAGGGAGCGAGTAGACCACATCCACCAGGAGACCAAAGGATATCCGAGACCAAACCCTCACTCAATCAAAGAGGCATCGGCACCTCAAAGGATGATGTCAGTCGTCAGTGTCGATGACAGACGACTAAAATGTCATTGACACCTAAATGAGAAAAGGGTAGCATGATACTCATACGAAAAGATGCAGTTCTAAACAGGAGAGCCGAAGTTGTGTTTGTGATGAAGTTTGTGATTGTGTAGGGCTGGAAACATCCTTTCTGCAATCAATTGCTGAAAGATTTGGTCAGTGAGTGCGAATGAATCTATCAACGCATCTGATGTCGTGACTGAAACTACTTTTCGCGAAAAGTAAGTCCAAAAGTCTTAAAACGAATGTTGCGGCGACAAGACGCAAGCGGGGAGTTTCCGTTTGAAGTTAGTGGGAACAGGTTGCCTAATCTCCTGGCTCTCGGATATGTTTGTTTAGTGCGACTTTTCTTTGCTTGAAATTGGACATTTCGTGAAAAGTTTATCATCTACCTTCAAACTGAATTCACAAACTGAATGGGAGGAAAAAAGAAACCCTCAAATACCAACAACAAGATGAAAAGAACGAGTGGTATTCCGGTAAAAAGTTCGGAACAGGCACAACTAAAAAAACTCAGTAAGCATATGGAAAAAGCCCAATTGGCTAAATTGCATAACACAAACTCGGAGGAGGACCTGAGAGATCTTTTGGACTCAAGTACCATTTTTGAAAACCAAAATAAACAACAAAAAAATCCTACCAATGATGACAGAATTACAAATCCAAAGCAAAAAAATATCCCTCAATTAGACTTTGCTGAGGAAGTGGAAAGTATTCCAGACGATTTAACCTCAAATGACGAGGAATCCTCTAAGGAAGAGGAATTAAATGAAATGTCACAGAGAAACAAAAAAAAGACTTAGCAATAATTTTCTTCAATGAAAATGTCAAATTATCCGATCTTGACGACGAAAAAGTCACAGATTTCTTCTTCCGAACTTTCAACAAGGACCTCAAGGGTCGCTTTACAAGGAAGGGAGACATAATTATATTTCCGGAGGATGAGACTGACCTTGAAAAACTGAAAAATATTGACAAAATTCTGGAAGTTGATGTCTGCTATCGCATTCCTGAAAATGAATTCTCAATGGGACTTTTACTCAATGTCAACACGAAGTACACAGACGATTACTTGCTACAGTGCCTTAAAAGCTACAAAATTTTCCGTGTCAGAAGAATGATTAGATTTCTGCCAAATTCTACGAAGGACGGCTTCATAAAACAACCAACGGAAAACGTCGTCATATACTCATATTCCAACAAAATTTCAAAAGAGGTAAGCATTGGCTTTTCCCATTTCTTCGTTAAAGAACATTATGGATCGCCAATTATTTGTGCAAATTGCTGGCGATGGGGCCACTCGGCAAACGGATGTAGAAAGCCGTGTGCGTTGCAAAAGGTGCAGCGGCCCCCATACATATAAAACCTGTAAAAACACGGATTACGTTTGCCCAAACTGCAATGGCAATCACCCTGTAACATTTTATGGTTGCCCTACAAAAAAAATTGCTTGTAGGGCGATGCGAATTCAAAATCAATCAAAGAGGCATCGGCACCTCAAAGGATGATGTCAGTCGTCAGTTCTAAACAGTTTGTTTAGAACTGACGACTGACATCATCCTTTGAGGTGCCGATGCCTCTTTAAAATTAATTTGTTTTTCAGCGCACACAAAGGTCTGTCATCGACTTGCTCAATATTGCAGTTGGAATAGTGCTTTCGCGCAAGCCAAAAAGGAACTTTCTCAGTTTCGCGAAAATGCAGCGCACACAAAGGTTCGCTTTAAACAGACTTTCAATCCGATGGAAGAATCACATTACTTTATGGACAATCCTCAAGATTTTGAAACTCCAACCAGAATGCGACAGAACAGAGAACATATTGATAAATATATTGAAGCTAACAAAAATAAATCTACTTTAATGCACGGAATGGACGCATTTAATTATAATCAAAATATGGAGAGGAAAAAAGCTATCGCTTTTCAAAACGCAACAAGAAAAATACAATCGTTGCCTTCTACCTCCAAGGACTTTCCAAACTATGAAAGTGAACTTACTTATACCAATACTCAAAGCCAAACTTCACCCACATACGCCAATGTAACTAAAAAAAAACTAGCATCAACAAGCGTGCAAACGAAAAAAGTAAAGCACACTCTCTCTCCTACTACTATAGCCAAACAAATTGGCGAAGAAAACGTCACAACCAACCTGCTCATTGATTTAGTTCTACACCTCCTGAAATTCATCTGTCCTTCGGAAGATATTTACATCATGATTATGGACATATTACTACAATTTAAATCATAATAAGCTATCCCTCTTGCAATGGAATTGCAGAGGGATTATTTCAAAGAAGGAGGAAATCACCTTACTTGCCAAGTATTTGAAGGTAAATATTTTTGCATTGCAAGAAATTAAAACTAAGAAACAAATTAATTTTTCAAACTATTTATCATATTATCATTTCTCACAAAATAGTAACAACGGCATTGGATTTATTATACACAAAGATATTAACCATAGAATTATTCCTATTAACTACAACATTCAATTATTAGAGTTATTAGCTATTAAAATCTTAATTAATAACATTTCACTTACTATACTTAATGTTTACAATCCAGGTTTAATTATTAAGGAAGAATTTTATAATGATATAGTTAAACAATTATATGAACCAATCATCATTTTAGGAGACTTTAACTCACATCATACCCTCTGGCATTCATATATAAATAATCCAGCAGGAATCCAACTAAGTAATTTTATTTCAAAATCTAATTTAATCCTTCTAAACAATAAACAAACTACACATGAAAACTTGGCTAATAATCAATCAATCATTGACTTAACACTAATTTCCCCTGACTTAATTGATAAATTTAATTGGACATTGCTCCCTGATACAAGGGGCAGTGACCACCACCCCATTCTTTTAACTTCTCATCTTTATGTAAAACATCATAAAAATTTTTTTTTAAATGATTGGTTCTCTTTCAACAAAATTCTTGAAAATGATTCTCCTCCCCATAATCTTAATTACAATGAATTTTTTGAATATATTAAAAATCAAACCAATTCTGCCTTCAAAACTATTGTAAACAAAATACCTAAATTAAATAAAAATTATTGGTACATGAATAGGCTAATAGCCATTAGGAAAAAAGCCGAGAATAAAGCAAAAAGATCAAGATCATTTCAAGACATTGATAAATTCAAACAAATTAAAGCAATAACAAGAAGAAAACTAAAAATAGCCAACAGGGAACACTGGAAAGAACTCACTACTCAGTTGACAACCTTTACTCCAGGTAAAAATATCTGGAAGATTTTTAAAAGTATTTCACAAGAAAAAAAACAAACCTTTCCTATTACCCAATATGCACTACAACACAATTTATCTATTGCTCAAACAGCTGAAGATTTTGCAAAAATTTTTAAAATAGTTCAACCTGCTCCAAGTTTAAATACCAAACAAAATTCAACATATAAAACCCAACTAAATAAATTAAAACTAACTGAAACTAAAGTAAATTTACCATTCTCTATTATGGAATTAAATAGAGCTATCAAAAGACTAAATTTAAAATCTGCTCCAGGAACAGACTCCATTTCCAACAAATTTTTTAAAAATCTTCCAGAAATATGGAGAAAAAAGTTATTAAAAATATTCAACCAGATATGGAGCACACTTGAAATTCCACCTACATGGGAAGAAATTTTAATTATTTTCATTCAAAAACCTAATAAAATCCCAACTGAATTTACCTCATACAGGCTGTCTCAATTGACTTGTCTCAGGCATTCGACACAGTCTCAATTGACTATCTATTATTTAAACTATGCAAAGCCAAAATTGATTATAAATTAATTGTTTCTCTCAAAATATCTTAAAAATAGAAAACTAAAAGTCAAGATAAATACAAGTACATCTAACACTTAAAATATCACACAAGGGCTAGCACAAGGATCCACACTATCACCTATATTATTTAACTTATACCTACATGATATAAAAACAATTTTTGACAGAAACTTTAATTTTACAACCTATGCTGATGATTTGACCTTTTGGATTTCAGATAAAAATGAATACACTCTACAGGAAAAAACACAGAAACAATTAGACAAACTTACTCAATACTGTGAAAAATGGAACTTAACTATCAACATTAACAAAACATACTGCATATACTTTTACAAATATAGAAACTATAATCCCAAATTTGTCTTAAAAATTAACTCAACAGTAAGTAACCAGGTAAACCAATGTAAATTACTTGGTTTCTATTTAGACTCTAAATTATCTTGGAATAATCATCTTGAACATGCACATAACTCTGGTGTAAAACTTCTAAATATTTATAAACGATTTGCATTCAAAAAAGAAGGTACTGACCAAAAAACTTTATTAATTTTATATCAAAATTTAATTAGAGCAAAAATAGAATATGGAATTGAACTTATTGACAAGCCAAATTTATCCAAACTAAAGAAACTAAATACAATACAAAATAAATGTTTAAAAATTGCTTTAGGCCTACCAAAATTTTGTCCCACTCTTGCACTTTTAGCTGAAACTGCTATCCCTAATTTTGAAATTAGACACAAAATATTGATTTTAAAATACTATTCAAGATTACATTTTAAACTACCTGAACATCCTTTCTACACTAAATTCAAAAGACTACCTTACTATAAACACATAAAAGAAAATACTATCCTTAAAGAATATTTTAACAAACTGACCAAAGAAACTCTTAAAGGAGATATAATTGAACCACTAGCAATATGGGAATATCAAACACCACAATATTATACTGAAATACCCTCACTCAATTCTAAAAATAATTTTTCCAGTGAGGCCATCCTTCAACTCTTTCAAAATTTTAAAAATGAAAAATTTAACCAATATCTCGAAATTTATACTGATGGCTCTTACTATCAAAAAATGGATCAGCCACTGCAACTGTATTTATACCCTCACACAACAAATCTTTAGCCTTCAAACTACCTTTTTTCACTCCAATTCTACATACAGAAATTTTTGCTGTCATTGCGGCACTTAAATGGATTTTACAACATGTTAATAATCAATCAATTGTTTTATATATTGACTCTAAAAGTGCAATCTTAACCCTTACTCAAAATCCTTCATACTCAAAATACCCTTTTTACACTCATACTTTTCTTAAATTGATTAATGAAAATTTTAAAGGGAAAAATATCATTATTAACTTTTGTTGGATTCCAGGACATTCTGGATTAAATTACTGATATACACAATTTTTATATAAACTTCAATAAAAAGATAAAAAATTTAGAATTTATGCTAACTGAAAATTTTTTCCAATTACACGCCCTATTCAAACCCAACTTTAGATCAGAACTTTCCAACAAAATTAATACCCTTCTAAAACTACCATTCTCTAAATATGAACTCAAAATTATTCTTTGATTAAGAACTGACACAATATTATTAAACAAATCAAAATTTTTAATTAACTTAATCAACTCACCCAACTGTATTGAATGCAAAATAATTGAAAATTCTTCCCACATAATATTAAATTGTGAAAAATTCAAAATTCAAAGAAAAAAAGTTTTTAAAAATTTGGAAAGCATTAAAATCAATGAATTTACACTAGACTCAATTTTAAATCATCCTATATCATCAACACAAACAAAAATATTTGCCTTCTTACTTGATTTCCTTAAAAACACAAATATATGGAATAATATGTAAAAAAAAAAAGAGCAAAAAAAAACATATGAAAAAAATATATGAAAAAAAAATAAATGGAAAAAAAAAATAAATAAATATACAAATGAAAAATTCAAAAAAAAAATTAAAAAAAAAAGAAAAGAAATAAGTAAGAGAAAAAAGAACTAATATATAAAAAAATTAAACAAAATAGAAAATGGGAAAGTCTGAATAAGGAAGTCCCAATCCCTGTGAAGTTATTGAAGGACAAGACGTAAGGAAACTGAAGAAGTTGCCATTTATGCAGCTGCCATTTAGTAATTCAAGTTCAGGAATATTCATCTGCTTCTATGGCAGACATTACGATACACTTCATGAAAGCAAAATAGCTGCTCTTATTAGAATAAAGTAAAAAGAAATATTTGCAGAAATTTTGATTACCAACTGATAGCTATTTTTAATGACTTAATGAATTTTACTGAATGAATTTTATGACTTAGAATTAATGGAATATTTTAAAATAAAGGGATCCCTATTTTCTGTTCGGCTGCACAGACAAAGGTCATTTAATAAGCAAAAAGCAATAATCTATTCTGAAGATATGCAATATTGATATAACTTTCATTCAAACAAGTAATTTAATAATGAATGCGCAATTTCATATATTTTGCTTTTAAAATTCAAGAATTTGAAATTAAAAATTATTTCTACTAAGTTTAAATATTAAAAGAAAAACCTCCACACCATCACTATGCACCCAGTTATCAGTTTATAAAAGTTTAAATAGGAAATATAAATTAAAAAAAAAAATCATCTTTTATGCACTTAACACTAAACCTACTGACATTTCATATATATCTATTCCTACCGTGACCGGTCAAATGATCGGTCCTTAAAAAAAAGTTATATTTTTTACAATTGAACACAGATAATAATCAATTTGGTACTGAATTAAATAATAAATGAAACAACTTTCACAAAATGAAACACCAAATTTGTTGTTTTTTTTTCATTTCAATTGTAAACATGAAAAGAAAATGAAAAATGAACAGTAGTTCTACAGTTTCATGCAGTTATAAATAAATAATGCATATCTTATTCATCTTCAATGCATTTTTTACAAATTATTCAGTTCTCAAATGTACATTTGCCGCACATATATTTTTTGCATTTCAAACAGATTTTCGTAGTTTTTTTTTGTCTTTGCAATATCTTACTTGGCAGGTTTTTCGTACATGTGAAACTGCACTTATATTTGTTGATGTTTTCGGTATATTTCTTTTTCCTTTTTCTTTTTCTTTTTCTTTTTTTTTTTTCTTTTTCCTTTTTCCTGCGATTCTTGATATTCAGCGGCAAGTTCTTCAGCGAACTGGAATAAAAATTCCTGCCTTGAAATTTTCCCCCTGTTGTTTCTTTATATAAAACCTATGCATTTATTCCAGCTAGGTGAAGAATATTGAAAAATACTTGGAGGGGGCCATCTCCAAGATTTCGATTTCCCGCTGTATTTTCTTGCCATTTGATACGTCACATCTACACTGAATTTTGTGCTATTATAAAATCTAATCGTTTCCGGCATACGCTTATCACTTTTTTCAGTTTCTATTGAGTTATGCATTGAACTTAGTAGAATAACTTTTTTTTATTTAGTTTACTTTTATAAATTACTAGAGTAATATTACCAGATTTATAAAGTTTTGCTGTAAAGAACTGAAATTATTCCCAATTTTTACTCCCCCCTTTATTAACTATTCCTCCCCCTTCATTAAAAAACCTACTTGTATTTTTAAGCTCCCCTCTTTAAAGACCCCCTGGTTGACCCACTGGTATTTTTTAATACCCCCTGAATTTCGTAACACCTGAAAAAGTATGATTTTCGGTGGCCTCATCTAGTGTATACTTTAGCAAGATTTTAACCGAAATTATTCCCAATTTTTAACCCCCCTCATTAAAAAACGCCCTTATCAAAAGTTCCGCCCACCTTTTAAGGACTACTCCACAGTAACTGTTTTAAAAGACTGTCCCGCAGAAAATGAAATGAAAAAATGCTACTGATAAAAGAATTAATAAAAGGAAAACGGTGACAAAAAATTTTAGTTTTTAAAAGGAAATTATTAGTAATTATGAAAAATATTGAGGGGTAATATGGTCTGGTGACCTGTATGGGTGACATAAAAGACCTGCTTTAGAACATGCAGCAAGCGTTCGGTACCTCACCCTTACTATGGACCACGTTTTATTGAAGGATGAATCTTGGATCACGTCACCCCCTGCGCTGTCAATACCCCTTTGATTCCGTATCAGACGCGATGTCTTACAACATGAAAACCCACTCGTAGCCTTGACCACTGTTTTAGGACCCATCTCGAAATTTTTCTAAGTCCAGAGACGGTTGACAGCCCTTCTGACTAAACCACATTGTCACACACCCTCAATTCTACCCCCCCCCCCACTTTGTCTCAGGCCATCACACGAGATACGGTATGAAAATAATGTTTTGATTTTCCATCCTCTTATCGAAACATCCCATCTACCCTTTATGATAGGTTAGCTATTTGTTTCAATGTACCCTGTCGGAAGAAGACAAGCCATTTTGAAATCGTGCCCCTAAACCTCCAAGTGTTGCACCTCTCTTATTAAAAGTGGTCTCCATCGGATTGAAGGATGATGCCGTCAGATATTTGTGTTCAGACATATTCGGCACAACAAATCGTGATTGCAAAAGTATGACTAATAAAACTAACTTTTTAATTCCCGTATATCCGTTATGCGACATGGTTTAAAACTTTTTATTCCTAATACTTATTACCGCTGTATTCTCAGTACATGATGCAAAATATTACTCGTTCCTAGGAAGTAACGCTGCGCAGTAACAGTCGATAACAATTTCTTCCTCCGAAGAAAAATCAGTTAATTATTTGGAAGTAAGATATCATTTAAAAAAAAACGTTACGCTTTACAAGGTTAGTTGTCTTTCATAGAGTAAAAAATAATTCTGTAAAGAATTTTGTACGCGGTTGAATGTTATAGAAAGTAAGCAATGCTCAAAGTAGAATTCATATGTTGCTGGTACCCTTGCGTTTCTGCTTGCGATGCGTAAAAAACTTTAGTTCCAACATGAATGTATGTTAATGGACTAGGGAACATTAGTTTTAACAAATACACTAACCTACTATAAAAATAATACACTTAAGTTTCACTCGATCATACTCTCTCAACTTACCTTCCATTGAAATTTTATTTGCAATATAGGCAAAATTTAGCAAATACTTAAACGCATAAAACGATAACATAAAAATTTATCTAACTATGCTCTGACATATATGTTCTTATCGGGCCTCAGTAAAAGAATTCTGCACATATGCCACAAAAAAATCGATGTTATCACGTATAGCGTACAAGAAGCAACAAACAAAAAATAATGCCTTTACAAACTAAGAGTCACTCAGTGTGAAACACCCCAAGTTCAGAAATACCCGTCTTAAAAACAAATAGGAAAATTCCTTACACGCTCCTACTTCTTAAAATTTATTATCGCCTCTATTACAAGTACTGAAAGCCACTGCTATTCTTGTCGCTTAATTCGAAGAAATGACAGGGAAACGAGCTCGTGCACAGGCTGCCCACCCGGTGATAACTCAAAGGTCATGCAGCACTGACCTATGGAACACCCCGTGGATGTGAAAACAGATATGCTTCTGTTTACCTAAATACTTTACTTAAGGGAAGAGCTGCCGCTCCGTGATTTTTATCTTCCTCAACTCTATTGACAAAGTGAAATAAATAATGACATGACGAAATGTCGCACTATGGCAGAGAGGGAAGCGGAAGCTCCCGTCTTATCTTCGGTGGGATCTTTTCGACTTAAGTACAGATTGAAAATGGAATTCTTTTGCGAAAGTTATTGACTAGCTTCTCAAGAGATGCACTTAAAAATTGATAAGAATCTATGAAATTCAAAGTCCAAGGGAGAATGCTGTGTATTTTTCCATATTATTGGGAATGCAAATTAATCTTTTTAGTTTTGATCATACCGTTTCCTTGCATAATAAGATGGCTGTCATATCCCTTTAGGTTATGAAATATAACTGGAATCTTATTTGGGAGCTTAAAATTGAGATTACATGCATTATGAGTGGCTCCTCGGAGAAGCGCTAGGGGAAGAAGACTATATCCATGCAATGAAAGTATGGAACTCATTCGACATAAAAACCCTTGGCCAATATCACGACTTGTACACTGACGTGCTCCTCTTAGCTGATGTGTTTGAGAAAACTATGTGTCAGATACTATGAAATTGATCCCTGTCATGTTTACACAGCTCCTGATGACAAATATTAATCTAGAGTTGATAACAGACAATGTACATTTTCCTGGAAAAAGGCATACGAGGGGGAATTTCAGTGATATGCAATCGTTTTAGCACTGCAAACAACAAGTATTTAGAATGAAAGACAAACTGATTGCAAGTTTGCTTATTACAGCTTCACTGTCATACAATCTTAGAGATAAACTAACTCATTATATAGCTTAATCTTCAGATTTCTCCCTAGAATCGTAAACTCTCAATATCTATTCTTTGCATTTCCTCATACATCTCGCAAGATAATTAAAGCAACTTGCTTGAAAGAACACAATCACTGATTCATCTTCCCTATGTGTATATTTACTTTCTAATAAACCATACTTTAACGACCAAAGTAGGTAAATTCCAAGCATCATCTGAGTCAGATTATTATTTTTTCCATATATCTGCTAATTCTTTACGTTGAAAATCTTACAATAGCCTGAAATGGACATTATTCAGTACTTTACCCACGATACAGAATCACCATGTGACTAGGTCGTTTAATCAAGTTACATGCATAAACGAAAATTAGGAAAACAACGAAATGGTTGGTAAATTAAATGATAATCACTAAAATGTAAAGGGTGTTGGAATATCTGTAAATTCGCACACATTGCTGTGGTTGTTAGAATTGCTTGTAAGACACTAAATTACAATGAAATGGATCTTGGAATACCTGTAAATGTGCAAACATTTCAATGGATAGCTGAATATTTTCACAATTCTTTGGAAGTGGAAGGCACAACAACTGTAAAATCAAACATAGTGTACTGGAGACGATAGAATACCTTCAACATATGCTGGAATGGATGACAGAAATAACGGTAAAATCAACAAAAGTACATGGAAAGAGATCAGTAAACATCTACGAATATATGGATCGGACAGCAAAATATCTGTAAAACATACTGTGACGAGAGAGAAAAAAAGTATAAAAATGCAGTGGAATGGCTGTAAAAATCGCTTCAAAACAGAAAATTACAGCGTAAATACTGTAAGGTATTTACAACCGCCATCTAGTGTGTAAAATAAGTGAACCTAAGGAGTGACTGATGAAAGTCACCCTATAGCGGAAGGAGTAATAAAGGAAAATCATAAAATATTAAGGTCTCACTCTAGTAAATCATGGTCAACTGCGTACAATATTATATACGGATGGATGAATATCACAAAATACTTTGCATATAGAAAACATGAGTAAAGAACCACAGAAATGATTGAAAGACACTAGTGTTTGGAAATTTAAAATCTGAAATAAAACTGTTTATAAAGAGAACAGCATTACCCCAGTAAGCTAGTACTAATTACTCTTCGTTTCTGAAGGAGAGGGCTCCCATAATCGTATCGGCTACACTTAACTATGGATACTCAAACTTGAACCGACTTCTGAACCTAACACATAAAGCGCTAAGCCTTTCAACGGTTATTTCACACTTCAAACATTCAAAGAAACTCAATCATCACATTTCAAAAGAAAGAGAAGATTGAAAATGAAAGGAGAAGTGAGAGAAAAGCGATAGAAAGGCATCTTAACACATTCTCACATTAGAAGAAAAAATATCCAAAACGTTAACGCAAACATTCGAAACAGACACAGTCGGATCTGCCCGACAGAGGGCGCCCTGTGCCGGCTGGAAGACCAGCACACGTGTGAATCTAATATACATATGTCGTGTTTAAGTAAGAGTGGATTCAGTAATTTTTCAGCATGAGTAGGTATATTTCTGTATTTTATAAGTGTAAAAGTGGTTATTGTTCCTGCAAATATTCGCTTTTTGTGTAAGCATGTGAATTTTACATTTCAGCTGTATGTGAATCAAACAGTCACTTGAGAAGAATATTTAAGAGTGTTTAAAAACATCACCGTGAACTCATTGAAACATAAAACGTGTCTCCTTCTTAACATCTATATGCTATTCTTACGAGCACAAATGTTAAAAGATAGAACTTTCAAAGGAAGATAATATATGCAACAGTCGATTTTGGCATTTAACCAGCGCCGTCTATCGAGTGCAGGAATCCTGAAAACTAAGACACAAATACGTCTTTACTAGTAACGGGAAATCTGTGAACAGGACTAGAAAAATCACTGTCCATGACATTAATTTTTTTATTATATTCATTTATTTCAAATCATTTTCTTGTTACGAGGCATCTGACAGAAAACGTAACGTAAGACAGGCGTGCTAAAAAAATATTCAAACGTGTTGAAAAATTCTTACTCCTACTGAAATATGAGTATTCAAGTTCAAATCAAGAGTTGAATGGCGTTATACACATTCATTGGATGTCTTTCTAACTGTATGTCTCTATGCATATATGTATGTGAATGACCAAGTTTTTGTCTTCATGTATATCTATTTTGTCACATACTTCAATATACATGTTCGTCTCAGCGCGTATGTTAATTGTACATGTTAATGTTAATGTTAATTGTGTGCGCGTATGTTTGTGTGTGTGTGTACAGTTGCTCAAAAAAGTATCCGAACGCTATGGTTGATTACAGAATTAAAAAAAAATATATATATCAACGATTGTTTTAAAAATTAGTGATCTGGCAACCTTTGTGTACTGTGCACGAAGGTTACCAGATCACTAATTTCTAAAAAAATCGTTGCCAGATATTTTTTCTGATTTCTGTAATCAAGCATAGTGTTCGGATACTTTTTTGAGCGACTGTACGTGTGTATGTGTATACGTCTTCATGTCTGTTTCTGTGTGTGTGTGTGTGTTTGTTCACATGCAAGAATAAACATATTATCTTTCAGACATTTGCTACAGAAAAAGCTAACAATTTGAAACGAGATGATTTCTTTCATACCCACCACTCACATGAAATCAAAAAAATCTACAACATTATTACTCTAATATTGTACAGTTTTTAGATAATCCTTCTTTTACCTTTCTCGATTCAGTTAAGTAGAACGAATAGTCAATGAAAGAGCTTTACCGGAAAAATCTTTTATTCATACACTAAGAAATCACAATAACGTAAAATCAGATATAGAACACTATTTAGTAACACTATTAGCATTTATTTAGTACATATTCAGAGGCGTGTATCAGTTCGTCGTGCTTCCTTTGTCACTAAAAACTTCTCTTCAAAAACTTTCATTTGACATATATGACTTATAAACATCGGCCACATATCTTCTCTTTTTGGGGGGAAAGCGGAGGTCGTGATATGAGGTAGCACACGACATTGTAGACGTCACACGCTTTCATATATCTCATTAAGATCAACCCCCACGAAATTTCTGACCCTTTTTGGTAGGGGAGGAAGAATGATTGGGGACATAACTAGAAGTTGTCAATGACGTTCTCACATGAGCTTTAATTAGATGCTATACTAATAACTGTGGGCTATCGTGTTCGAAAGATATAGTGTAATGACTTTCAGATTTTCTTATTTTAGGGAGGAAGAAGTCAAAGGGGAGAGAGGGGTAAATTTTGATAACCCATAACATTCCCCACATCAGAAACTTTCATTTGACATAGAACTCGTTATGTTTGGCCCTTGCAATCGAAAGATGAATTAGAATAATCCTTCATATATTTTCCCCTTTTTGTGGAGGAGTAATTAAGGTGGGAGGAATATTTTGTAACCTATGACACTCCACACATCTCAAGTTTTCATTTGAGGCATAGCCTGTTAATTTCAGTCTTTGCGTTCCGAAGAGATATAGCGGAATAATCGTTTCATAGTTCCCAATTTTTAGGGCGGGGAAGTAAGCATGGGGGTAAAAGTTTTATAGCCTATGACACTTTCCTCGTCACAGGCTTTCATTTGCCATATGAATAATTCAGTTTGTCCTTCTGGTTCCAAAGATATGAAATAACTGTTTTAGCAAACGCACAAACCGACAAATGAGGAGTTAGAAGCATTAGGACGATTGGTAAAAATTCTAACATAGAAACTTTGGAGATTTTTTACACAGAAAATACACAAACAAAGCGCCGATCAAATTCCGAAAAAGATGAAACAACGACGAAAAAGGTCTATGAAATTCAGAACTAATCGCAATGCGACAATAGCTTGGCTATTGATAAGGGACCTGAATACGAGCCCCAGAGTAAAGCATGAATCCTTTGTGTTTTTCTTTCTGCTGATGTCTCGTCTTCCTCACAAATCTTCTCTGTGGCATATAAACATACAGACTCCTTGTCAGACTTCTGTGGCTAGAGGTCCTGTATAGTTAGAGGCTGGCCATCTCGGTGATTCACTGCCATTGGTTGATTGAGTCACGTGGTTCATGGGCGCCATGTTTTGTCTTACCGTGAGACGAAAGTCTATGAGTTAGTCTGTGTAGCAAGTTAAAACTTCTCAGTTGTTATAGTTTTATATATTTCTACCACTTTTTTTTTTGTCTATAAAAGCTGCCATATTTTAAGAATGCCTCACTGCGATGCATTTGGGTGTAAAAATTTCACTTAAAGAAATAAATTAATGAATATTTTTTTACAAGAAACTCTGTCAGACGACGGCAATCGGCTGCAAAAGTGAAGCCAGCTAACTGAAAACAAACAAATAATTTCTTTTAAGATTCTTTTGAAAAACGAGCTAATGTTTTCACTTTGTCGTCTGCCTTGCCAATATTTGTTCATCTGTCTGTCCGTCTCTCTGTAACTGTTGTCTGTCCATCTGTGTTTCCATCTGTCTGTCCGTCTCTCTGTAACTGTTGTCTGTCCATCTGTGTTTCCATCTGTCTGTCCATCTATAGACAATCAATTTTTTTAGTTTTAGAGCTAAAAAAAATTCTTTTTAGGTTGGGTAGGTGTCGAACAAATATTGCGATTCGCAATTTTGAAAGTTTTCAATAGCTTTATAGCGCCCTCTAGTGATGGGAAAAAATGGAAAATGCTAAAATTTCGAACGAATATTGCAAACAAACTATTTACACTGGAAATCTGAAAATTTGGTACTAGAGTGTTATGGTCCGAAGGTTTACAATGACAATAAGGTTTTGCCGCCTTAGCCAAAAGGGGGTGCGAAAATGAAAATGTTTTAAAGAGATAAACGAAACAATGAAATATATATTTGTTTCACAGGCACTAACGAAATATTAATGATTTAAACAATATTTGATAATCTCAGCGTTACCTGTAGACGTTTAAAAGTCTATAAATCAATAAATGATTTTGTGAAAAAAGCCGGCGTTAGTTGAACAGGTTAGAATACTCTGGCATGTTTTTGGAGGGATACAGGTTCTAATCCCGCATGTCGACGAAATTTTTTTTCATAAAAATATTAATATTTACGTTTTTCGAATCCCCATCAGTGGAATTACCAGGGTTAGAGAGTGCTAAAGGCGGTGATTAAAAATTCGAAAAGCGACCTCTAGCAGCGGAAAAAAGCTGGAAAATACCAAATCTTTAAACAGATATTGCAAACGATCTATTTTTGCTGGAAACTTAAATTTTTGGTCATAGAATGTAATGATCAAGTGATTTACGCTAATAATAATGATTTGTGCTGTTGGTAAAATGCAACTTTTCTGCTTTAAGAGATAAATGTAAAACCTTTTGGTTTCACAGGAACTAATAAAATATTAATAGTTTATTTTCTCAATTTTACAATAGTTCGAATTTCCACTGTCAAAGGATACTGAAAATGTAAAACTAGAAGAACTCATATCGCCTCTGGCGCATATGGGAATATCATTTTCCAAGAGAATGAAGTTCTTCTTTTGCCTACGTTTTCACTCCTTAAAAGTTTTAATTATGGATGTTTGTGTTGTTTTTCTGCTGAGGTCCCGCCATCTTCATGGACCTTCTACTCTGGCGTATAAATTAACAGGCTCCTGTCAAACCACTGTACAAGCAGCTCTTGAGGGGTTATTTATTTTTTAATGTATGATGGGGCAAAAAAGAACATAGTAGTATTTTATTAGTAATTATAAAACATAAAAAGTATTTGTCTTTTAGTTCTTAAATTTTAAAAGCTGCTTTTCTCTCGCTCCTCCGAAAATAGTGGGCAGATAATTGCTGTCAATGAAATTTCTACCATAAGAGAACTCTACACGCCGAAATTTCTACCATAAACAGATCACTTGAAACATTCGTTAAAAGTTTTGCAGTTTCGATATTTAGAGATCTCTAACGATATAAATTAAAACTACCTTTGAAAATGCGAATTACCTTTCATTAGTAAATAACTAAAAAAGAGATTTCCAATTATATCTTAAAACAAACCGTTCCGTGGGCTTAGGGTCAACTCCTTGCTCTCAATGGAATTTTCAAGACTATCACATTACACGACCAAAAATTCAAATTTCTAGCATAATTACATTGATTGCAATATTCGTTTTAAATTTTGAGATTTTTTCGCTTTTTTCCACCGTTAGAGGGCGCAATTATAGCCTTTAAGAAATTCGCAAAATGCAAATTGCAATATTTCATCAATACCTGTCCATCCCCAAAACAATTAATTTATCTCTAAAAACATACACTTTTCTGTTAAAACAAAAAAAAAAGTTGCATTCACCTCCCCCTGGGTCTAAAGGGTCAAGTGATTGTTGCCAATGGTAACTTCGTAACCTTCACATTTCAGCACCAAAATTTCAAACTGCTAACATAACTAAATCGTTTGAAATATTCGTTTCATATTTTGGAGTATTCAAATTTTTCCACCGTTAGAGGGCGCAGTTATAACTTTTGGGAGATTCGAAAAATGCAAATCGTAATGCATCATTAATATCTATCTAACACCAAAAAAAATTAGATTTTTCTGTATAAGCAAAAAAGTTCGATGTCTGCAGACGGACAGACAACAAAGCGAAATTATATCTTTTTATATAAAAAAAAAAGCCGTAAAATTTACTTTTCCTTGTTTAGCCGTTTTCTAAAATGCTTCCAATCATGAACATTGAAATCTGTATCAAATATTACCGTACCCTTTTCCGGAATCCATAAGTACAGTGCAATACCATTCAGTTATGCACACTAAATAATCCACGAGACGACAAAACATGGCGTCCAATTTTGAGATGGCCAACCTCTACCTATATAGGGCCTCTATCTGTGGCAAGCAGCTGCTTGAAGGTCAGTTTATTTGACAAATTGGTGTACAAGTGGATGCCATACAGGCCCAGATCTAAAAAATATAAGGGGGGGAGGAGGGCAAGATCGAACCGGAACGGCGTTGGTGTAAAAAAAATCGTTTGCGTTAGGGGGTCTTTCATTGTAAATGGAAAATTTAATTATTATTTTCTATTGAAACTTTTTTCTCACACTATGGAGAATGCCCTTTTGCGAACAATAGAAGGTTCGCGGATTCAAAAGTGTTTTCTCTTTGATTGTTGGCTTGCTTTCAGATATTCTTCAGTCTCTGCTGGTTGCGGCGAGCTGCCCCCCTCTCCCAACCCCTGTTAATTAGCTTTAACGGCTTCATTTCATTTAATTTTTTACAAATACAATTTCTCAGTTCTTCGTTGTTGTTCTTTGTGAATTTGGAGAAATATCCAAATAATTCGGCTTTATACAAATTATTTTTCGTTTCATCATACCAGGTGACATCTCGTTATTTTTTTCGTCTCGATTCGATTTTGAAATTCTGTTTTTTGCATTGTTGCAAATCATGAGCAAAGACTAAATAAACCAACAAAGCAGAGCTTTGAGTTAAAGGTTTGGACTTAGTTTAATATTGTTACAAATTTCTAGTGGTTAACCGAGCATGAGTTCAAATTAAATAATCAAATTATAAATGAACTAATTTAATTAAAAGATAATGAGATTACATAAATAACAATTTCAACTAAACACAAATATGCCCTCCATCAGTATAAGGATGGTCATAATTATTAAACCATCTGAAGAATCATACACATTTGATAACGGATTTACAAATGTTTATATTGCACAAATCTTACAATCTCAACGCATAAAGAGAATTTTATTAAAGCGTTTAATAAGCGACGCAGAAACTTTGCCGATATACCTATAAGTTTGATTAGCCTTACCACCTCTAACTAAGTGTATATACTCTACATATTGTGGTGTGGATCACTTCGCTGTCATCAAAATTTCTTTGCTTCCCCACTTCACTTCTTAGTATCAACAGTAACTTTAGGCATCTTTCCTGAAGAACACATACACTTTAACTTGAAATCGATTGACACAAATACAACTTCGAATGACACATCAGTGACTAAAACAGTCCATTTTTTTCTACTTCTTGCAGACTTCTGAACTATTCCTGATTTCTCGTTATTTTTTCAAAGTCTATTCTTCGTTCCAACATATTAGTGACGCAATTCTCACGCTGAGATATATCACGAGCGTCACACGACACCACAGTTCCGGTTTTATTGTTACACGTTTTCCTCTCGTTACTACATTTAATTATGAGTAAAACTGAAAACTGTTAAGAAATGCGAAGTTGTATGAAAATGTGTATTTAGAAATATATATATAAATTAAAAAGCTATATTTCCATGCTTTAATACCCGGCTGTTATTATTTATATTTGCTAATTTAAGCGAAAATAAATGCGATCAATATGTAACCTGAAGTTCCACGGAAAAGTTAAATGCAATTCAATATGCATTAATTAAGAACTCTTAATTATTAATTATTAATTATGTAATGATCAATCGTTCGTAACGCCAGTTACAATTTTTAGAGTAGGGGGAGGGAAAATTTTCGATATAAGAACAATATATTTTATGTACTGCTGGCATACATGAAATTAGGTTTAATATGGTCAAAAACAGCTAAGTGTACAAAAACATTAACTTCTTAAATCTTAAGTATTCTAAGACGATAAAAAAAAATACATTATGAAGATTTAAGAAACGAATTATTTTTGTGTATAATTCGCAAAATTAATAACAGTTTTGAAGTCATATTAGGGTGTTATATACTTTGCTTGCAGTCAATGGAATATATAGCACCTATATAGATTATTTTCTTCCATCATTTCCATTTTGTGCAATTCTTAGTTACCTAAATATTTTTTCATGAAATGAACGAAAACCTTTACATATTCTTGATTAATTTATTTGCTCCTAAATATTATAAGGCTTTTGAAATATAGTATATAATTTATATGAAACAATAAAAATAAATATTCCCTTAAGCAGCTGCTTGCCACAGAGGTAGAAGATCTGAGAGGATGGCAGGATCTCAGCAGAAAAACAACACAAACGTCCATGCTTTACCCGGGGGTAATTTTGTATAATATATATCAAGTAATATGATACCAAATTTATGTTCTCTAATGCAGTGGTTCTCAACCTTTTATGCTTCACGTACCCCCTGGAAATGTGTTTGTAACTGGCGTACCCCCTTGTATACTATAATTATAGTTATGGTTATTTTTAAAATATCGTTATTTTCACTTTGTTACTAGATCTAGAAACTTTTGAGCTCTCACGGCGTACCCTAAAAAAACATTTCCGCGTACCCTACGTTGAGAACGCCTACTCAAATGTATTTTAAGATTTAAAAGAGTTTTATTATTTTAATTTGCATAAACAGGATGGGGAAAATTAAAATCGCATTTGTCAGAAGTGGCTCACATAAAATTTGATTAGTCTCAGCAGCCTTCGACAAGGAATGTATCATAATTAAAACCGAAAGCTAAATAAAGATTTCGTAATTTGAACCAAAAGCTATCGAAAGCAAATAATGACATATTAGGTACGTTTGGAAAATTCATCCAATAGTCTCCTGTATTCGAAAACAGGATATGCTGCTTACGTGAAAATTGCTCTAAAATGGTGGCGATTCTCAGTTATATGAGTTATAAGGTGTAGGCTCCTTTGTCTATAGTAGGGCGAGGAGGTTGGGGGGGGGGGGGGCTTCTATATTGCGCTGTTTAAACCGACGGTAATTTCAGTTTTAATAGGTTGGACGATGTCCGCACGATTAATTGAATGAGATCTGTAAAGGAGCAGAAATAGATGAGTCTGTGCCGTGGCGCTGATTCTCTCTCTGGAGGCAGAATTGTCGAGCATAACTCGACAGTCATTCAAGACTTGCTAAACGTAATTCTTGGCTATGACCAGTCTGGAGAGAGTTGTGAATGTTGACGGAAAGAGTTGAAGCCGTTATTCTATGCGAAGACGACTGATACTATGTTAAAAGCAATGAAACGAAATTCTGCCTCCAGAGAGAGAATCGGCGCCACGGCACAGACTCATCTATTTCTGCTCTTTTACTGATCTCATTCAATTAATCGTGCGGACATCGTCCAACCTATTAAAACTGAAATTACCGTCGGTTTAAACAGCGCAATATAGAAGCCCCCCCCCCCAACCTCCTCGCCCTACTATAGACAAAGGAGCCTACACCTTATAACTCATATAACTGAGAATCGCCACCATTTTAGAGCAATTTTCACGTAAGCAGCATATCCTGTTTTCGAATACAGGAGACTATTGGATGAATTTTCCAAACGTACTTAATATGTCATTATTTGCTTTCGATAGCTTTTGGTTCAAATTATGAAATCTTTATTTAGCTTTCGGTTTTAATTATGATACATTCCTTGTCGAAGGCTGCTGAGACTAATCAAATTTTACGTGAGCCACTTCTGACAAATGCGATTTTAATTTTCCCCATCCTGTTTATGCAAATTAAAATAATAAAACTCTTTTAAATCTTAAAATACATTTGAGTAGGCGTTCTCAACGTAGGGTACGCGGAAATTTTTTTTTTTTTCAGTTCTAACACGGATGCATTGGGCAGCAGTTAGGAGACAGAGAACATCCATCATATCCTCGTATTCTTTTATGTTCATATGGAGTGGTTCTCCTGAAGAGGGGGCAGCGGATAAAAGTTTCTTCAGATGGATTCCTTTCGAAGCCCATTCGAATTAACACCAAGAAGAATGTCCTTGTGACCAGGCCATTCAGCTCATGAATTAACACCAAGAAGAAGTAGAGTGGAAATTAGCGATAAAAATTTGAAAACGCACAGCCCCATGCACATACACACAAAGGTCATGGAACTTCATATTACTGTTTACAATACTTATCAACTTCAGGCATAAAACTACTGAAGGAGGACTAAATTTTAAAAAAATAACTATTAGTAGCGAATGAAATGGGTATAAATGAAAAAAGGATGATTCGATGACCCTTTCCTTCGTCAGTAAAATCTTATAAATGCTTAGTTAATAGATAAAGCTCAGTCCGAGCGTTGCATAGCAGCCGATATCCACCCCCATCAGACGACTGGAATCTCGGAGTCGAAGTGTGACGCAATCTCTTCCATTCACCTCCGAAGAGGGAAAAGCCACAGAATTCCTCCGTTCGGAATGTGGGTCATGACCTGTGATGCAGGAAGCCCCGCCACGTCCTCGTCATCGTCCCACCTCACCCCCCAAGCAACGGGTCGAGTGTCGGGTCTAGACGCTCCCCTCTGTCTGGTGTGGACGTGAGCACGTGCCTCAATGTAGCACGCACGCTTGTAGAGCTTGAGATACGTGCTGGTGTCGCATCCGCGTGCGCAGCTGCCGCTGCTCAATGACAACAAGAGCTGGTGCGCGCTTTACCACGTGCCACGTCGATCGTGCGCGAGGAGTTGTTGCCCGGGTAACGGTCACGTTTTACGTCACTCGATGCTGCTGATGGTTTCACGCCATAACGACGGAAGGCCTCGTCAGGTCGCAGTCATAAACGCATCCGTGGCCGGCGTGTGACGCACGCAGCGCCCGTCCCTCCTCTCCGCGGGCACACGACGGCCACATATCACGGCCCAAGGTATGTTCCCAGAGCGGCTGGGTCTATGAAAAATGTATCAGACGAGAAAGCCAGATTGCTGGCGTCACTTATCGTGATTGAGCGAAGACTCCGTCCTGCTACTGTAGATGCATCGGAAGCAGCAGCAAGGATAACGAGACACAGAGAGCGTACTCCTCCTCCTTCGGTGAAGGCAAGCGCGCTCTTTCCAGCTGATTCCCTTTACGAATAGGAAAAACGTACATTCAAGTACAACAGCTCCGCAGAAGAGCAATCGGTTCATATTCGAACGCAGATAGCATGCAAAGGATAATTGAGAAGGATTTATAAGAAAGCTGTACTGCTTTAATCAAGGAAAGCAAAAATAATCATAAAGATTTGGAGCTTCACAGTTCTGAAATTCCTATAGAAAAGTCCTTCTTGCTAATAAAAGCAAGTAACAGATTTTTCAAATAAATTTTGACTCAGAAGCAAATCGCTCCCTTCTTTTCAACTGGATCCTCATTTTGCCTTCTAACAACATCTATCATAACCCCCTTGATGCAGTGCAGAGCATCCTGACATAATAAGGTAAACTGTATTTTCCAGAGCTTACCGCTTTGGACTTTTCACTGCAGTAGCCATCCGAGATCCAGGGCAGAGGACATCATGGGGAACAACTGAAGCGACACTTGTTGCATGGCAGCAGCATAGACTTCCAGTCACGTATCAACGAGTGCAGATCCGTTGCCGCCATCCCGAGCACATAGCACTAGTTCCCGTCGCCATTGGCAACAGCTGACAGGGAGACGCTTGCCATTGGTCGAACCACTTCCTCTCTGGATCCCAACAAGTATTTTGAAAGCGCCATGCCACCATGCATTGCGTCAGCAACAATGTGACCTGACAGGTCCCGCCACAGAGCTGTCCTTGAAGAGCTGCTAGCTCCCTCTCGGTGCGAGGCCGGCATGTTTACACTCCGATCCGATGGGCAAAGGCCATCACTGCTGCGGCAATGCAGATGATTTTCCTCTGTCTTTCAGAGAGGGAAAACAGCATTTCGCTCATAAGTATCCTTCATCACCATCGCAAAAGATGAAGGCAAAGCTTTTCGAAATCGAAAGGAAAGCTTTCAAATTCACGAAGGATATCGATTAAATGAAAGGCAAATTATTGTCTCAAGCTTTGTTTACAAATTTAAATCTTGTCATGAAGAACTTTAACAAATGATTTAAAACATGGGTATGTCAAATATTTTGCTCCTCAATTGCTTGTCATAATCTTGGGGATAATAATCCATTATATTGATTATTGTTTAAACTTGAATATATTCGACTACTTATATATATAAGAAACATTGCATATAATACGACATGTCAAAAATATCGAGAGAAAAAAAAAGACATCATAAACTAAGTAAAACATTAATCAATGAACCGCTAAGTAGCTTCCCAACTCTTCCAAATTAGGCTTAGATAGAATGGCGGAAGGAGACCTTGGCCGAGACTACGAAGCTGCGCAGTTGACTTCCGACCGTTCTCACAGATCATAAGTCAGTAATTTATCAATAATCAACTAATTAGGCACGTTGCCAAAAGGGTGTGGCTTTTGTCCCCCCCCCCCTCCCCCAGGCTTGTGTCGCCAGGGCTTGTGTCAAGTGATCAGTAAAAATTCAGTGGGTTATCCCAAATATACGAGTCATGGTACCAACTGTTCAGCAGAAAGGTCATTAGTGACCGTGAAAAATATCAAGAATATATATCATGCATTCCAAAAACTGATGTTACCACTGAGTATTCGGTGCATTGAAAGGGATAAACTTCCCAGCTTACCATTTGATAACATATTAAATGAATTTTCAAAAATCATGAAAAATAGGTAGTGTCTCAAAATAGACCCTACCTGGTCTAGTGGTAGCGTATCTGATTACTAAGATCAGCAGGACATGTCCTTGTGTAAGTCTTTGTATGTATGAGAAACCAGGACAAGCCTATTATAGGTTATCTCCGTACTTTGCGTAAGGAAGTACCTTCTTCCTTTACAAAAAAATTTAAAATGCTTCCTGCTGTGCAAACAAGACGTTACTCAGTCAATGCTGCTTATATAAGGGATCGTTACGTTGTTATAGATCAAAAACTTTTATATGTAATTGAGAATAAGGACGTTAAGGAATTAAAAAAACAGTTTAAAGTTTAAAATATCTCATTGCTGAAGTGCGCTCCGTGAAATATATTTATGTTCATTGATGTAGTGTAAGGATCAATTAAGGAAATTACAGCGAGTCTATGCGACTTAGCTGCTGATCTTTCAACAGTTTCTTCAGATGGTAATATCACTGACCTGTTAATAACTATTGAATGAAGCAATGAGGTGCCACAGTGTAATGCCTAGAGCCGCGGATGGCTCAGTCAGTAGAGTGCCAGGCTCGTAATCTAAAGTTCCCAGGCACGGCACTTGGACCAAAGTTGAGACCCTGTGCACGTTAAAGAACACGCTAGATGCCGT
The DNA here is from genome assembly GCA_038380435.1 of Ryuthela nishihirai. Lineage (NCBI taxonomy): Eukaryota > Metazoa > Arthropoda > Arachnida > Araneae > Heptathelidae > Ryuthela > Ryuthela nishihirai. The sequence goes on along the minus strand of JAWZYU010000029.1, from coordinate 3,338,740 downwards.
TGACGGAAGTCTACCATCTGTCTCCTAACGGCTATCCAGTGTGTCCTGTCCCCCAAAAATTCTCTGATCCCTCGGGGTCCTTGTGACCTGGCAATTCAGCTCATTGTGTTAAAAAAAAGTGCCGCTTAGAGGTAAAACAACCTAACCCCTGTTCCCACTCACACTACAGTAATGGTAAGGTTATAGTGCAAGGATTCTTTCAGGTTTCACAGAGCTTAGGGGGCCAGCGTGCATGACTTAACCAGGCTTTGCTCTGAGGTAAAACAACCCAACGTCGTGCACAGTCCCATAATTTCCCCTGTTCCCATTGACACTGCAATAGCGGTGATATTAGGGGAAGAAAGTTTCAGATTTTCATAGCTTAAGATGCCAACATTCATTGTTTGATCCGGCTTTGGTTCGAACACTGTTTCCACGAGCGGCCACAGCAACAGAAGAACGAAGAGTCTACTTCGTTGTTGACATGTCGCAGTATTCATCTAGTGCTCGGAATCACATAGAAAGGATGAGAACGCATGCGTCTGCTGCTCTCTGATTGTATAGATGTGTCAGAGATTTATAAATGTATCATTTACTTATGTATTATAGGCGTGTCAGTGATTATTTGTACAATATGCAAATTTCCCACCTCTTGAATTTTGCCTGCTAATCACAGATATAAAATAATACATCTAAAGGAAGAGGTTTTTTCTTTTCATCAAATCGCTGCTAAAGTGTCACGTGGATTTTCTATTCTTTCGAGAACATTGAAAATACATTCTGAAGCTAGTTCCATTGCCGATAGCAAAAGAACTGGATGATCTAAAAAAAACTACTCTATGTTCTAACAGAGTACTGCATAGGATTACATATTCCAACAAAAAGCTCAATTCACTTCACAACATTTGAAAGAACAAACATTGACAACAGACTTTAAATATGTGCTCAAAAACTGCAGGAAGAAGATTCCTAGAAATCTTATTACGGAGTTGTAAAGCTCGTCCAAAACCCTTAGGGAGGGTGCCCACCACCGCAATTTGCAACAGCAATGCGATGACAATTGCAGTTGCTTCTTAAAAATGAATGTAAAAAGCTGGAGTACCGCAGCAATTGCAACTCAGCTCTGATGCGACACGCAAATTGCAATTTTTCTGCGATTTGCACTGTCGAATTCGATGTGTTCTTGCAAACTATTTGAGCGATATGTTGTGGAACGAAACGGTCATGTCTCATCCTCCTATTTTGTTTTTGGTCTTAGATTATTCTACAAGTTTTATTTCATCGTTTATTATCCCATTACTCATCGTTAACATGATAATTGTGTGAATCTTCTGAGATTTATTTTCTAAGAATATAAATTTTGCTTATTTTAAAACATCGAATCTTGACCGTAATATCAAACTAAACTTGGCTAACGTCTAATATGGATTTCATTTGTATTAAAACTGTGAAGTTTGATAAGTAGTCATCTATTCTGCAGTGATTAATATGTGACACAATTACATTAGAATACCAACGGAGTATGTCGAATATTGAAAATATACGCCATAGCAGAACTATACAGCCTGAACTTATCTCTATTTTAGAGTATTAAAACATCTGAGATAAAATTGTAGTATACAAAATATCAAATATCCAGATAAACTAAGTTATCGGAAGACATTTTATTAAAGGAAATATTGATTAAAATATATATTTAATAATTATTAAATTTTCGCAAGAATATTTGGGATATGTTTTTATAGCTTACGGTTGATTACATATTTTATAATTTCTAAAGTATCCATACAAATATATATTTACATCCCATAAACGAGAAATTTCTCGAGTAGGAGATATCTGATTTAAGGCAATACATTATACATTTTTGGCATAAATAATATAATTACAATGGACATTAATTCTTGTAAATACAGAAATGTTAGTGTTAAGCTATTTGTGTATAAATGTACATATACTAAATGTCGACTAAACTTCATTTGAAACTGTATATAGAATGCAATACAATAAGTGTAATAAAATAATTTCATATGGAAAATAAACTTAAATCTGAGGCAAATAAATATGTAGGAAGAAAGACAAATAAACTGCTAGCCGGAGTAGCTTAGTGGAGAGGGTGAGGTGGATATCGGAACGTCTGGAGACCTTAGGACGTTCCTAATGGGAAGTGACGACCCGTGAGACGAGATGCTTTCCTTCGTCGTACACAGCTGCCAATGAGTTGTGAGCCCCTGCTACTTTGTGGGTGTTTTTATGCATAAATTTGACTTGCGTCACGCTGCGATGTTTCGTTTTAAACTGCGCAAATGTGAATTTTTGACCGCAAAAACTGAGAACATACCTAAATTTATGAACCATTTAGATCCAATTTCGGATAAATCAAAAGCGCGCAAATAGACAACTACCAGTATATACATATTGCCTCTACACTTCATAAGCTCTCGAGGTGCCACTGCTGTAAAATAATAAGTAAACATATTTACTAATTCCATCGCATCGTCACCTTGGAAATAGGATAACTAACATCAACTTTTAAAGTATATGATAAAACTACATATCTACGTCAATTACTAATGAAAAAATATATGACAAAACTAATATCCAATTCACTCTCGTTATATGCGCTTTCGTTATATGCATTTTTGCAAAACTGAGGTTTTGTTGCATTATCATAATCATAGAAAAAGGATCGACGTCGCCGATTTACAATGAATATTTTAGAATAACGAAACAAGACCTATTCCGGAAAAGACGGCTCTTCAAATTTCTCATTGTTTTGAAAAATACGCTTGGTTACAAACAAAGCGCTGCTGAGCTCAGCGAAAATGCAAAATTTTTATTAAATACTACCTCGCTCCAACAACAAATGGATAAATTACTAAACACCACCTCATTCCACCAACAAATGGATCAATTTAGTAAACATCACCTCATTCCTCCATCAATAGGATCAATTATTATACACCAACTCAGTCCTCCAAAAAACGGACAATTACTAAACACTGCATCATTCCTCAAATAAATGGATCAATTATTAAACATCACCTCATTTCACCAACAAATTGATCAATTTACTAAACACTACCTCATTCCATAAACAAATGGATCAATTTCGTAAACACCACCCCATTCCACAGACAAATTGATCAATTACTAAGCATCACGTGATTCATCCAACAAATGGATCAAATACTAAACACTACCTCATTCCACCAACAAAAGGATCGATCACTAAACACCACCTCATTCCTCCAATGGATCAATTTACTAAACACCACCTCATTACACCAACAAATGGATCAATTTGGTAAACACCACCTCATTCCTCCAACAAATGGATCAGTTTAGTAAACACCACTTCATTCCACCAATAACTATATCAATTACTAAACACCACCTCATTCCACCAACAAATGAATCGATTTACTACACACCACTTCATTCCTCCAACAAATGAATCGATTTACTACACACCACTTCATTCCTCCAACAAATGGATCAATTACTAAACACCACTTCATTCCTACAAAAAAAGGATCAATTACTAAACACTAACTCATTCCACCAACAAATAGATCAATTTACTAAACACTAACTCATTCCACCAACAAATGGATCAATTACTAAACACTAACTCATTCCACCAACAAATGCATCAATTACTAAACACTAACTCATTACACCAACAAATGGATCAATTTGGTAAACACCACCTCATTCCTCCAACAAATGGTCAGTTTAGTAAACACCACTTCATTCCACCAATAATTGGATCAATTATTAAATACCACCTCATTCCACCAATAATTGGATCAATTACTAAACACCACCTCATTCCACCAACAAATGAATCGATTAGTAATATATCAAATATATTCCACCAACAAATGAATCGATTAGTAATATATCAAATATATTCCACCAACAAATGAATCGATTACTGCACACCACTTCATTCCTCCAACAAATGGATCAATTACTAAACACTAACTCATTCCACCAACAAATGAATCAATTACTAAACACTAACTCATTCCACCAACAAATGGATCAATTACTAAACACTAACTCATTCCACCAACAAATGGAACAATTACTAAACACTAACTCATTCCACCAACAAATGGATCAATTACTAAACTCTAACTCATTCCACCAACAAATGGATCAATTACTAAACACTAACTCATTCCACTAACAAATAGATCAATTTATTAAACACTAACTCATTTCACCAACAAATGGATCAATTTACTAAACACTACCTCATTCCACCAACAAATGGAACAATTACTAAACACTAACTCCTTCCACCAACAAATAGATCAATTTACTAAACACTAACTCATTCCACCAACAAATGGATCAATTACTAAACACTAACTCATTCCACCAACAAATAGATCAATTACTAAACACCACCTCATTCTACCAACAAATGGATCAATTTATTAAACACCACCTCATTCCACCAACAAATGGATCAATTATTAAACACTAACTCATTCCACCAACAAATAGATCAATTTACTAAACACTAACTCATTCCACCAACAAATGGATCAATTACTAAACACTACCTCATTCCACCAACAAAAGGATCGATCACTAAACACCACCTCATTCCTCCAAAGGATCAATTTACTAAACACCACCTCATTCCACCAACAAATGGATCAATTTGGTAAACCTCATTCCACCAACAAATGGATCAATTTGGTAAACCTCATTCCACCAACAAATGGATCAATTTGGTAAACACCACCTCATTCCTCCAACAAATGGATCAGTTTAGTAAACACCACTTCATTCCACCAATAATTGGATCAATTACTAAACATCACCTCATTCCACCAATAATTGGATCAATTACTAAACACCACCTCATTCCACCAACAAATGAATCGATTTACTACACACCACTTCATTCCTCCCACAAATGGATCAATTACTAAACACCACTTCATTCCTACAAAAAATGGATCAATTACTAAACACCACCTCAGTTCACCAACAAATGGATCAATTATTAAACACTAACTCATTCCACCAACAAATGGATCAATTATTAAACAATACCTCATTCCACCAACAAATGGATCAATTACTAAACACTAACTCATTCCACCAACAAATGGATCAATTACTAAACACTAACTCATTCCACCAACAAATGGATCAATTACTAAACACTAACTCATTCCACCAACAAATGGATCAATTACTAAACACTAACTCATTCCGCGAACGAATGGATCAATTACTAAACACTACCTCATTCTACCAACAAATTGGTCAATTACTAAACACCACATCATTCCACCAACAAATGGATCAATTACTAAACACTAACTCATTCCACCAACAAATGGATCAATTACTAAACACCTACTACTCATTCCTCCAAAAAATGAATCAATTTTTAGTATCCTTTTAGACAGGCGTCTTCTCGACCTATCTGGGCTGATTTCTTTTCTATCCGACCGTATATGAGAGTGTGTGTAGAAGGATATTTATCTCTACCATATCAGGATGTTGATGCTATCTAGGTGGCCGATAAACACAAACTCAGATGTACTAAAAAACACACTAAATAACTTTGTACACTAAATTTACATAATATCAACAGTTTATACTATATGCAACAAATAAGTGACTGACCACCCGGCAAAGTCACTTTCTACGTTAACAGCAGGCTGCAAGGAGTCTCATCAGTCCCACCAATATATTTCAATAACAAATGGCCTGACATGCAGAAGGTCTCATTGTCGGCAATCAATTTTCTCAGTTCCAAAATTGTTCTCACCAATTCGAAAGAACCTCCAAACGTGGTCATGTGATGTTTTATTTGAGGATGAGGGATGAGGACATTAAGGTTTCTTGTCCAATGGAACGTGGACAACATTCCCTGTGCCATGTCGACACTCTTGTTCCCATGTAAGGAGACACTGAAGCTTTAACCGAATGTACCTTTCCATTTCTTCACACAGCCCCTCAAAGTGGATCTCATGCAGGCGCTAGGCAGAAAGCATCCTGCTACCAAGATGGCGATCCCGGCTCTCTTCCTTTCCGCCCTAGTTGGTCTTTTCCCTACAGTCCTTAAGATCCGATGTTTAACCTTCTTCAGGTTTGTCAGGGCATTGTCTGATTTATTTATCATCAAGATGGCGATTGATATCACTCGAGTTGACTCAGAAAATTTCACTCCACATTATGAGAATTGTCTGGGAAACGAATATGGAATATATAATTATTTTTGAATTTGCAGTATTATTTTAAATATTTTTATTTGCTGCATTTATTCTGTGCATCCTCAATGGAGCAGGAAAAAGGTCGGGGGAAGGGGGTCAATAGAGCGGAGACCCGTTGCAATGTCACATTCCCCACCACACTGTTTCATAGGGCTTTTTAATTTTTCTTAAAAAAAATGCATGAAATATACATAAGTATAATAATTTTAACTTTAGCCTCTGATTTTGTAATTACAATGTTTCTAATGCTCATTCTAATTACAAAATGCATTATTACCATTACTAGCATTTTCAAAGATTCCCCTCCATCTTAGATCATTACGGCCTTGGTTCTGTGAAATTATTTGCTTCGTAATTATTTGTTCCCTATAATTACACAAGATAACAAATTTAAACTTATTTTTATATCATTCGTAAAACAGGATGCTTTTAACAAATTTTGGGGTGTTAAATTCAGCTATGGCTGTGAAAAATCTGCAGCACATACAGTTTATTTTTAAATTACGGATTGATGAATTGCAAATTTCAATGAATACGCATATCTGGAAATTGAAAATAAATGTGAGTATTTTATTAAATTGCAACTTAAAACTCTTTAATTAATTACATGATTACAGTGAAAAAAATTAGAAACCTCATAGTTATAGACCACTGAATATAAAGTAACAAATGAAATAATATTGAAACGCAAAATAAGAAAACATGGGTAAGAATCTGAAAAACTTACAAGAAATTCGTTTTTTGTCTTTTATGTACAGAGGTATCTTCCTTCTGCAGAACCATAGTAGTCACCCATCATTGTTGGTATCTCCTTGGTATCTCTCTTCCATGGTTCGGATATCTTGGAGAAATCTTTCTCCTTGCTCATTCTCTCCTCCTAAGTTCTTGGGAAAGAGGTCGAGATGCGAGTGCAAGAAATGGATCTTCAAAAACATTCGGCAGCCAAGGTTTTCATAGTTTTTGAGAAGATTTTGAATGAGCTGATGATAGTTTTTCTCTTTGTGATTCCCCAGAAAACACTGGACCACAGACGTGAAGGATTTCTATGCAGCGTGCTTCTTCATATTCAGTTTTTCTTCGAAGACAGTATCATTCAGTAGCTTCCTGATCTGAGGACCAACAAAGATCCCTCCTTTGAGTTTGGCATCACTTAGATTTGGAAAATTTCCCTTCAAGTGTAAAAACCCTTTATCACTTTTGTCCATAGCCTTTGCAAAGTTTTTCATAAGCTCCAATTTCATATGTAATGGTGGGAGCAGATTATTAGAGGGGTCAAGTAGAGGCATATTACCTCACATTATTCTTTCCATATACCTCACATTATTCTTTCCAGGAATTACATCTCTTTTGGGCTAGTTTTTTTTATTTTGTAGTGTTCCTTTCTGGCCCTACTGTCTCACAACCATAGAAACAGCAAAATTTTGTGAAGCCTCCTTGAAACCCGAGCAAGGGAGATATTACTTTTAGGTCACCAGATATTGTCCACTTAAACTGGTCATGTTTTATAGAAGTGAGTATTTTGGCCATATTTTCATAAGTTTCTATTCATTCCCATAGCGTGTGTCACTGGAATGGAAAGTTATTGGTTTCCTTTATGCAAAAGGAGAGCTTTTAAGCTGAACTTTGACGAATCTATAAATAGACGTCATTCCTTAGGGTCGTGAGTTTTTCTAATTTCTTCCATCAGCCTTGAAATATCTGTGCAGAAGCACCAACCATCTTGCATGTCGTAATAAGGAGATAAAGCCAAATTTCTCTTTCTGAACAGAGAAACTCTGGTACTCTTCGCCAGAAGATTGCACTCTTCAAGTCATGAACCTAAAACCTCAGGTTGTTGTTTGGAAAGTCCTAGGTCTCGAACAAGATCATTTAGTTCATTTTGCTGAATCAAATTGGATTTTGCTAAGTTCTTGGGAAATCTAAATTTCCCAAGAACTTAGGATGAGATGAGGCTCGTCTAAATTTTTAGGGGTGTATGTAGGATCAGGATCTGTATGTGCCTCAAAGTCTTCCTCTGATGAATGAATCCATCTCCTTCCAATTGGTTGGAGGTGTTGGTATAAGAAGATATTCTCCATGACGAACTGGCCTTATGGTTGAAGCACATTTCGATATTGTATTTTGCTTTTGTTCTTTTTTGAAAAGCCCGACACAATAGTTACGCAAAAATAGCAATCATGCAAATGACTAGGTGACTCATGACAAACCATTGGAACTGCAAAGGGGATGAATATTATCTTACCTTTCAACCATTCACTCAGTCCAACAAAGCACGAAATGCAGCACACATGTGGAGCACATGTGTTGCCCTGATCTCCAACATAACATCCAAAATACAAGTTCTAGGCATTCTTCACAATCTATGTCAAAGAACGATCCTGGAATTTTAAAATATAAATGCTACACACTTAAGAAAACTTATCTGGCGCATTAATACATCCGCGACGCTGCCTTTGTGCCATTTAAACGCCAAAATTCACTCTTTAGCTTTCAACACGTGTTCCTCCTGCAATGAAAACAACAAGAATGGCGGTCTGAGGTTACATGTTTTCTCCCACTTGGCAATCAGTGTTGCCAGCCCACAAAAAGTAAAATATCCAGTATCCTCCCATTTGCCTGGAGTTGTTGGTTTAGGAAGAGCTCAATAGGAGTCAAAATGACCAATAACATAAAAACGTGACGTGCTAGCCATTTTTTAAGGCCAGATCTGAAATCGGCACCTGAAAAATAGTTAAAGGCAGCTACAATTGTTCGTGTTATAAAAAACTTGTAAACCAATGTTATTTTGAATTCTATCTTAATATGTGTGAGGTATCGATGTATTAATGTCGAAATCTCGCGCATATAACCAAGCTCAACTGTATTTAAAGTAACTGGCAAAACATGTCAATATATGTTTGCACGAGTTTCCAGTGGGAGAGAGCTGAGACATTAAAAGGGAAAAGAATCTTAATAATATAATCCTGTAATGTTTCTAGACTTGAGGTAAACTTCATGAATCATTATCATCATTTACAAGATCAGGTGAAGTGAGTAAAACAGATCCGATTTCTCCATTTAATGTCACAATGCGGAATAATAAGAATGGATTTTTTCCAACTGGCTAAGGCAAGTGTAGTTGCTCTCAGCAACGGTCTGAGGTTTGCTAACTGGTGTTCACATATTCGAGTTCCAACTGTATCGCAGTTAATATATTCTCCACCAAATCCAGACCTTGGTGAAAAATTACTAAGAAATGGCTCGGTGCAATGGTATAACCAAAAAATTTGAATAGCGGGAGGTGCTTGATGTATTTGAGTCGGAAGGAGTTGACATGTTTGAATCTAGTTACGGGAATTTCCTTTCATAACACACCTATACCTCGATTTAAACGATAGATAGGTTCTGAGAAATTACTTGTAAATCGAAACCAACAACTTTTTGAAAAAAGGGGAATAGGTTCCGAAAAATTCGTGTTATGAGTAAAACGTACATTAAAAATTTTGTTTAGACATATTTATCTCAAATGTTAGTTCAGCAGTAATAATTAACATTAATGTTTGATACTTTATTTGTATTGGCATTTTATTTGGTACTTTACTTACAATTACAATTCAATTTCAATTTACAATTCAAATAAGTTTAGATTAATTTCTCATACATTTCTTTTTGGTAATCAGACCTCTGTGGCAAGCAGCTGCTTGATGGGGGTATTTATTTATTATTTTATTTTTAAATGTAGACATACACTATAGAATTTTTGAAGACTAAATTTGAGAGAAGGATATTTCTGAACTAAATAGAAATTAAGCATTTATACTAAACTTCATGCTTTATTTTGTAAAATTAATACTTATATATTTTATGAAACAGTGTACTAATGAATCAGCTGTATGTATCCTATATAAGAGTTTACAAAGTTAAACTTGTTGCTAAAACAGAGATAAAACGCGGTTGTTACTAGTGGCAAAATTTCAGTTTGAAAAGTCAGATCTCGATGCCGATTCAAAACAGGCTTCATTTCATTTAGACGTCGAGAGAACAGATACAATGGCAAGAATATAATTTTAGCAAAAGGATATAAATATGACTTGTTACAGATAACGATTTTATTAATATAGGAATTTACGATTTTCAATTTATTCCTGAAAATAAATGATATCAATTAACACTATTCAGTTGATTTTTACTTGGGATGACTCTCTAATAATATCCCTTTACGCTATACCCCTGCTACTTCATCGTATGTATTGTATCGATACACATTAAAAAGAAAATCTTAATCCGTATCGTTTAAAACCGTGTCTATAATAGTGTAAAACGTAACTAGTTGCATTTTCTTGACCGTGTAAAATGGAGTCTACCACCTTGTAAATCGAAACTGATTGCATCTTTTTACCGTGTAAAACAGAAACCGTGTAAATCGAAGGATTTATTGATATTAAAGATCTCTAGAGGGTTGTACATCTGTCCCTTTGGATATGCTGCTGGCTCGATGGATTGGAGCCTATCATTTCCCTTTACCAGCCAACCACTAGGTCTGCTTCCTCAACACTACGCTATATTTGCGGATCATTCAGTGCCTCGTGGCAGCAATAAACATTTCTCCGTATGTTTCCTCTTATGAATTAGACTTCGCAAAACAAAAACCCAAACACATCCGAGTATCAAAGAATCGGATTTTGATAAATAATTTAATATAATAATTATAAATAACAGCACTACAGGAAAAAAAATTGCAACACCTGGAAGGATTAATGCCATTTTATTGAAACGCAGGCAGCTGTTAGCATACACTGAGATGTATGATTGGTTATACTGTATTATCAGCAAAAAAATATGGTAAATTATCACTCTACCTACCCGGTAAAGTGGTATAATTAGTGTGATGTTGAACTGCCCTACACAGCAATGCATTAATGAACAGGGCGGGGAAGGCTATCGTACAGTTCTATAATGTCCTCCTGAGAGATAGAATGTCAAATAGCGAAGTCGCTGTTCCATTTCAGCGACAATGGTTGGCGCACCTATTGGGTGTTGTTGAAGCTGTCGTCCCATCATGTCCCAGACGTGTTCAATAGGTGAAAGGTCCGGCGAGCGTGCTGGCCATGGTAGTACCTTAATATTTTGCTCGTGTAGATACTACAAACTAATGCGGACTGTGTCAACACCACCTAGAGGAGAAGGCCATACCAGTCGCTGAAGCGATGCTGATGACGTCACTTTTAGTCGACCCGTAGTCGACTTAGGCAACACAGGAGAACGTGGTATTCTAGTAGCATCGCCTCCATCTTGTTTTGTTAGAGTTTAACTAGTTTTGCCGCATTTCATTAGTTGTGTGCACAGATTCAATAATTCTTCTAGTGAAATGCCATCGCGCTGCTGCATTCCTCGTGTTGGAGCAATTACTACGGGGAAAAGAAATTTCCAGAAGATATAGATTTGCGACAGAAATGGATTCGTTACATACCAAGACAAAACTATCCAAGGTAAGGAGAACTTTATTCTGTATTAATATCTGTTGTCATAGTTATGAACTTCTAAAGTGAAAATTATCGTTTTAATTATTGTATGTTACGCTTGTATAATATACATATATATAGCATCATTGATCTTGTATGGATTAATTGACGTTATTTTTATTAGGTAAAAGTTTAAATGTCGAATTTACATACGTTAAAATGCTTAAATAGAAAAGAATATTTCACAGTGACCAGACTTTTTATTTAATAGATTACAGTAGTAGGTTAAGAAATTGATACTTTTGTTGGGAGAGTTTCAGAGTTTAATGTTATATCACTATATTTATATACCACAGAGTTTAATTATATCTCTCGTATAAGCTAATATGATGATAATGTTAAACCTTAAATACATATATGAGCCAACGGCAAGATCATAGGAAAACCTACTTTTAAATACAAAATCTCTGCAGAAGTATTAGAAATTATTTTGGTGTTGTTGGTATACTTGGATACAAATTGGACCTGTTCAAAACTAGAGATGGCTTTGTGAATATGCATTGCTTTCCTGCTGAAGTCTTGCCATCCTCACACATCAGCTATATTATAATAAAGGTATGACAGGCTTTATGAAGAAATTAATATGCATAATTATATCTCTGAAATCAAGTCAAGGTGTAGTGGATATTAAAGAATGGTTGGGATATAGCTAATGTACATATGGATTAATAAATGAAAAGATATTTTGAAAAAGGATTTACTACTAAAGAAAGAATTTTTCTACATTGACAGGAGTAATTAAAAGTGCAGGTATGTCCAATCGCACTCATTCTAAAATGAGATAAGTCAGGTGTATTATGATAAAACAATCTACTGCCATATCTTTATTTCATGTGGCTGCAGCTTTCGTTTTAATTTTGTTAGAAATGTATTCTATAATCATATTAGAGAATATTTCAGGGGATATCTGTCATTTCATCTATTATGCAAATATAAATATATTAAACACCATAAATGCATGAAATATTGTTTTCAAGTTAACTTCAAAGTTTAACCTCTAAACTGACCACTGGTTTGGAATTTACAACTGAAGGAGTCAAAAAATTATCATAAAAATTTGAGGTAATTTGATTTTACTGATATGTAATGGTAAAAGTTTATTGTAGAAACTGTCGATAACAGTAAACTTCCTGACCAATCAATTCCTAATACCTTTCAGCATTAGTATAATACCAGGTGCGGTCTATATAAACAAATTTATGCCTAATAAAATTACAGTAAGAAGAAATTGTCTGAAACAATAAACTTATTACTGGAGTTGTTTTCAGGCTCAATTCCTGGACTGGATTATTTCAAACCTTTAAACGTTCATTCATAAGAGTGTTGTTTTAAATGATTTTCAGCTCAGTATGATTTTTCGCATTTTATTTTACATTATCACCTTATAGTGGCATTACCAAAAGCACTTTATGGTTAGTACTAGCAGTGGAATGCTATTAGATGGTTAGCATTAGCTTTCAAGGTGAACTATATATGATAAAAGAAGTGCTAGAAATATTGAGAAAAGCCAGCCTACTGGTAGAATAGGTGCATTCCTTGGGAGAATTCATTCTTTTAACCATGGATTTTTATTGAAATCTTAGAAAATACACTGATTATAGAATTGTTTTGAATACAGTAATAGCTTTTACTTTCGAAGGAAAAAAGTCTTCAGTTCTAAATAAATTTTTTTAATGTATGGTGAACAGTATTCCTGGTGTTTGGATTTTTGTTTTAATGTTTATCATTCATCAGAGTTTTTTTTGTACATATTCTCAATATTTCTTTTGCATACATAGGTGTGTGAACTCCACTTTGCACCATCTGATGTTGAAAGAGAAACCAGCATGTTTGACATGAAAACTGGGAGAAAGCTTTCTGACCTCTAAAGTATCCATATACTGATGGAGAGGTATGTTCAACTACTTTTAAAGCATCCACAAATACATTTTTAAAAAAATATTGTGCCCAAAATAATAAGGAGCCTTCTCATACAAGAGCATGCCCTGCCAAAACTGAAATCATTGCTGACCACTACCTCAGTCAGAGTTTGAAGTAACAGAAAGCTTACGTTTTATGACAGTGCATAGTTACTAATCATTATGACACTTTAGGAGAAATAACCTTTGATTGTTTATGAAATAGGAATAAAAATCACTGCACCATATATTTTATAGTATATTTAATGAGTATTGTTTCTTTTTTTGACTCAACTGTTAGTACTTGGCAATAAACTTAGTATGAAAAAACTTATTTTATTTCACAAAGAAAGCATATCCTCCTTTTATAACACTAGCATCGAGTAACCCTACGTCTGGTGGTTATGTGTTTGGATCTCACCTGGCTCAAGGTAATTTTTCCACTATACTCATTACAATCATAATACTTAAGGAGTTTGATAGTGATTAAATGTTAGTAAATCAATGAGGTACTGTGGATTAATTTGTGTATGCTACTTTCACTTTGAGAAAAATTATATTCAGATTTTTATACAATTTGATATTGTGTTAAAGTCAAAATGCTGATTGTCTAATTTCACACCTTAAAAATTACTCTTATGAGATTTAATATAATTCAAAAATTTATGTTTGGTAATCTCAATTATGTTACAAATTTGATATCAGTGGTTGATATTTTTAAGTAAATATTTTATTGAGTCCTGAATCCAATGTCTTAATTTCACCCAATGCAGATAATTTATTTTAAACTGTTAAATAAAAATAATTAAATAAAGAAATTATTAATCTTGATTCATCTTTAATATCTGGAAAACAATTTCCACAGGCTTTTAGCCAGTAATTGAACATGGATCTTCTATAAAGCATGCTTTTTGATTTTTCATATTACAGAAGGCTTTGGATTGTCCATCTGCTCGTGTATACTTGGTTAGTCTCCAAGTACCTTAAAGTACCTAATGTTAAAAAGAAGGTTAAGAAATATCAAATTTGGAGGGAGGTAAAAATAGCTGGTTGTCATTGTCATCAGTTAGCATGAAGCCTTTTGGAAAGTAATGATACACTGTAATGGAAAAGTCTCCACAACATCATAGACCCACCTTCAAATAATTATAGCCCAATAAGTACAATGGTGGAAAACCCTTGGGAATGGTGTGCTATTGTTTCAACCATTGGCTTTTAGACATAAAAACTGGTTAACTTTATTGTCAAATATTTTGCAATATTTTAGTGGAAATTTTATTGCATGCAAGCTGCAATAGCTATTTTCAGTTCCTTTAACTCTATTCTGCTACTGTACAGGGTCTACTAGATTTATTTCATTTTTATTTTACTGATTTAACATGTCTTTTGTGGCTAAATCTATGATCAAAGGGAATCTCTACCTGCACTTGTCAGTAGGTTTTTCTTAATTTTTTGTTTAGTGTTACTTTTGAGTGATCTTTTGCCAATTCCACAACATTTTCACTTCCCACTATACTCTTATGGCTGGACCCCTGAAGATAAATTATATTTTTGGTTGTCTTTAAATTTTTTTATCAATGTATCAAATACTTGTGGTGGATGCTTTTGTTTGAACAGCTATTCAGTACTGGATGCAGTATGTGACAGTATATGATATGATTTTCTTTCCAATCCATTTCATTGCTTTTGTTATACATGTACTTAGTGGGAGTTTGAAATTTATAATTTTCTGTAGGAACATATACCACCAGTTTCTGGATGAAATGATCAACTGAAACTCATTAAACTGCAAATAGAATTTTCTGAATATTATTTTTCTTTCATTACTTTAAATTGAGAACAATATAAGCAGAAAACTTAAGTGTCAATCTTTGGTTTTTGTAAAAGAATTGGGAGATTTAGGAAGTTAATATATTCCTTGAATTTCTTTAATATATATGCATATCTTGTGGCTTCTGCTGCCTTGCAAATGTAGGATTTTTTAAATTTCTAATAGTGATTGCCAATGGGTGTTTGATATGCCTATGAACTAGCCTGGTCAACAGATCAATAAGGTTTTCTGTATCATTGGGGGATGTCAGTTTCTGCTTGGAGGGAGATGATTGACTATGTACCTTGTACTGGTTCTGATACTTATTTTCTTCTTTCAAGTTCTTTGTTAATAATTGGTTTTACACTGATAGTGAGTTCAAGTAATATTAAAATTTTAGTGTAAGAATATCTGTTTATAAAGGAAAAATACCCTGTTGTTCTTAGCATTTGAAAGTATCTTCACCAGATATGGCAGTTAAAATATGCATAATAGTTAATGACTTAAATTTAAAAAACTCTGCAGAAGGTCAAGATTAGAATAATGTTTTTTTTAACATGTTTCCATACATGTTAAGTATATGCTCTTTACAAAATACCAAAATATTTTTTTCTGTTCTGTATATTTTGACTGAAAATATACAGAATTTTTCTAAAATAAACATTTCATGGGAAAATATGACTGAATATATATATATAAGTTAAAAATCTATCTTAATTTTCTGTATTCCTATAATATTCATTTAGTATTTAAAGAGGCTTCGCTTGGTTACTAACCTGGGTTCGAGCCCTAGGCATGGTTGTTCGTGTTGTTTTTCTGCCGGGTTTCCGCCATCCTCACAGACTTACTATGGCGTATAAACTTACAGGCTTATGTCAGACCTCTGTGGTAAGCAGTTGTTTGAAGGTTTTTTATATTTTATTATATATCAACATCTTAAACAGTAATGCGCATTCTGCAGAGTTGGTGAAAATTGAAATAATTGTTACATATTCTACTAAAACTATATATTATTTTATAGTTTTATATTATTATATAAAACTATATATTATTTAGCTCAGATATTAAAACTATGCTAATAAAATTTAATATGGGGATACTGTTTTGAGATTAACTTATTTCAACTACTTCCCAGATCAATATTTTAAACAGCCATTGTTCATATTAAATATCCCAGTTTCCATAATTCTTTAATTTTTAATGAACATAGATTGAGAGCTTTAATTGATCTTCATTTCATTTTTTTTTCATAAAAGCTCATTTTTAAAAGTTACATGGCTTTGAAATTAGCTTTCCATTGATATAACATGGAATTAGGTTTCATAATCACTGAGTGTATATGGATATTTCAATGTGACCTTTACATTGTATGATACTCATTGTATTTTATATTTCTGTTGTATTTTGAATCTGTTCAAACCTTTTAACCACATGTATTTAGATGTTGCTTTCATTTTTTCTTCAGAATTTTTTTTCTATTATTAAAGTTTATTATGATAGCAAAAAGAATAAAAATTTCTATGTTATGTGAAGGAATCAGTTTTAATATGCATTAGGGTGAAAAAGTTTGGGAAAGCAATTTTTCTTTTCTTTTTATTTAAAAGTCATAGTTGTCCTAGAAACAGTTTTTATTAATGTGATGCATTTTAAAAACAGCTTTCATATTAAACTATTTAAAAAAAATCAGCATTTGTTCAACTGGGATGAATGAAATATCTTAAAATTTTCCTTTTCAATTTAAATACACAATATTAAGTTCCTTCATATTGCTTAAAAATTCTCCCATATGATTGGTGAATTTTCCTGTTTTAATTGCACAATTTTCTTAAAAATAAACAATGATATGAAATATTTGTTTCATTGTAATGTGTATCCTATATATATTTGTTTTCTCAGATTGTAAATAAAAGTATTTTTAGTGTGGAATTTGTTGGTTGTTTTTCTTAACATATGCAATAGTGAAACATACTGTTTTCATTAAATAATGTTTTAGACCTCTTATATAAACATACATATTTGTGAAAAAAATAGATATCTGTGGTATTTTGTAACAAGTAGTTTTTTCTAAATATATTTCGCACTTCTAGAATCCTTTAAGAGAGAAAATTTAGTAGCTGTTTAATACATTAATCGATCGTTTGGAAATTAGTTAAAAGTTTTGGAATTTCCAAACGTTTAAAGAGTGTTATTATCTAAATAATAATTTAAAGCTATTTGTATAATCGGAAACGGAAATTAATGGTTTATCAATACTAATCAAAGCAAAAAAAAAAGTTACCTCTAAAAAAAAATTAGAAAAAAAAGGTGGGAAGCAATTTTTTTTTTAATTATATGAAAACAAATTATTTTAATGATGACGATTTAGTAGCGAATATTCAAAATATAAATGGGAAGTTCTATTAACAAGGATAAGCTATCTCTCAATCTATTCTGCCTGCAGTCCGGTCCAGTAATGCTGACGTCACAAATGAGTGGTACGGCCTTCTCCTCTAGGTGATGTTGGCTGTGTGGGAACAGTGTTGTCTTGCTGGTAAAGGTTCCGTGCTGCTGAACAAATGGGACAGCTACTGGCTGTAAAATATTGGTAAGATATCATTGGGCAGTTAGAGATCCCCTTATGATCACCAGTTTTGACCGAGATGTCCGACTATGATACCAAGATGATGTGGGGTGCCATAGTCGGACGAAAATGCAGCCAGTTACGTACGTTATAGACTCGGCTTTAAACGATACGGATTAAGATTTGGTGATATGTCATGATGTCGCACGCATGGGGTGGCGTTCCTTTTTCCTGGATGACGGCGAACGCGTTGTCTACCGTCGTTCTGACCAAGACAAAAACGAGATTCGCACTTACCACGGCACTCCACTCTTGTTCATTCCATTTCTGTCTGAGTTGTTACCACTGAAGACGTGATTGCATGTGAGTAGATGTGAGGGGCAAACGCAGTGCCAACGATAGGCTCGCAATGAAAACTGTAATAGCCTATTGTTTGCCGTCCCCCTGGTAGGTATTCGATATGTTACCTTTTGCCAATCCCTTTGCAGTTACATTATAGTCGCGAATCTGTCACGCAATGCCATGCGTCGCAAAAGGCGGTTCTGTCACTCCATGGTCGTACGGCGTCTTCCTGATCCTTGTCGGCGTGTGCTGGATCTTTCTTGAACCCATTAGTGCCATATATGTACGATGGTGCTGGGATTGCGGCCAACAAGGTTGCCCACATTTCTGTACGACGAAACAGCTTTTCTAAGGCCGATGATTTTTCCACGCTCAAAGTCTGTTAACTGTTGGAACAGCTGTCGACGTCTGCGTAAGGACATCTTTAGCGGTTTAGAACAATTTCCACAACGTTTTTTCAATCAAGGCGCTTTGGTTGCCTTTATCTGTGTTTGACTGCTCCGCACCTGTGACGTCAACTCGTGTCTGTCCAATCGTTTTGATCGTCCTGCAAATCTAATCATTTCCATGCATTTCGATATACTACCGCCTCCCTAAATTTCGTCACATTTGCACAACTTCTTGCAAATGTTGCATTTTTTTATTTCGTGTAGTGTATATAACTTAAAGTTGTAAAGAAGTGTGTAAAATTTATCGAATTTTATAATTTTTTTTATGTTAAACGAGTTCTCTATTTTGTTTATTTATTTATTTTCGGTTATTTTAAATAAGCGAATATGCAAATACTTGATTAATTTTCGGTTACTCATTAAGTTTCGAATTTTTGACGATTTACTGCCATTTACCTAAAATGTCTTGATTGTTTTCACAAAATGATTAATAAGTTGTAGATAAACATCCGATTTAGTTGCGTTTAGGCGATGAGCAACCATATTTTTTTCTTATACTGATAGAAAGACAGTAGAGAAATGGACATTTCGCTCAAGAGAAAACTTTGCTGAATTTCCATCGAAAAAAGAAAAGGAACATATTTTTGAGAACTTGTCTTTGGTCCGACAGGTAAAGAAATATTTACCTTAATAACCAAGGAAACAGAGATTACGATCTAACCCAGGCTCTCAAATTATGGTCCTCTAGCTACTGATGACACATAAATGAAATCTGAAAAAGAGAAAATGAGCTTATAAAGGACAAAAAGTTCCACTTCGGTGAAGCAAATTCTCATTTGAATAATTAATTTTAATGAAATTATATTGTTTATGTTTCATTTTACATTCCTTTTTTATTCTTTGTATTCGTTATACATACGTTATTGGTTATATATTTATTTTGTGGCTCGCCATTCGTTTCAGTTTTCTTTTATTACTTTCTTTTTTCATTATTTTTTTAATTCACTCCTTACTCAAGAATTTCTTAAACTTCGTTATTATTTTCAGGATTAAACAACCTAAAAGAAATAAGATCCTGAAAAAAATTTCAAACCTCCAGATATCCTATTTACACAAACTCCAGCTTTTATCACCAAAACAAACTTTTGAAAGAATCAACAGTTCTAAGACCCAGTCTTTAGGTTTATTCCCTAATTTGGACAATATAAAAGTGACAACAATTCCATTAATTAACGATTCGTTTATTAAAAGTTTGTTTCGAAACTGGAAATTTCGTCGCAGATATGTTACATTGGCTTAGTGAAACTAAGGAACTCATTGCACTCTGAGGGACAAAAGAAGGAAGAAAAGAGACAACTGTTCTCGGCGCCACCATCACCACCGTTCGTGCTTGTAAGCTATAAACACTTGCCTGTTGTCTCGATGCCGCAGATGAGTCCGTGGCCATTAACCTGCACAAGGTCAACATTTCGGTAATGTGTTGCTAAAGGGGAAAACGAGAGTGAAGTTTTTTTGACCGGTGCACTTGCTCTTCTGCGTACACCTCAAGGGAATAATCATTCCTTCGCTGATATATATCTTCTATTTGGCGGCCTCTTGATAGAAACGAGAGCTGATTGGGGTTAGGGTGCAAAAAGTGCGTTAGCGACAATTTGATGATTTATAGACTTTCAACCACCCCGCCAGAGAGAAGAATTACAGTACAAACAAAAAAATGCAAACAACTTCTTTTTTCTTTCGATGTCAATGTCCAAGTAAGCAGGATTTCTATTACTTATGGAAATGATGAGTTTCAGTTTGGAGAAGCCTCACGCAACGGAAGATTGCAAAAGAATCTGGTGTTACTTTGTGCAGGGATTAATGATAACTTTGGATGTTAATTTGTTCGTCTCAGCTCTCAATGAAGTCCTTAAAACGATCCAAAGGAATCTGTTTCCCGCTTGGTAATAAGGACCATTGTTACTCTCAAAAAGTAAACCGGAACTAAGGAGGGATCCTCAGAGAGTTGGTATTTAGTTATTAGTAGTCAAAAGATCAGCAACAGTATGTAGAATATGCATCTATTAAGTGTAATAAATAGTACATTTTGTTGCTCAAGCATTATGAGTTACAATTTTTCGAAGAGCAGATTTTTTTTAATCTCTTTAAAATAACAGATGAGAAAAGTTACAAAACTTTTCAAATTGTATTTAAAAAAATTCTTTTTATTCATTTTTCATATTTCTTAATTACTCAATATAAAAATACGTAATCATTCCTATTAATAATACTTTGTTTTAATAGGAAATTATGTTAAGATTTTTTTTTCCTATTAAAGCACTTTTCACCAATATATTTGTCGTCAGCCAATCGAGGTCATAATCCATTTTGATAGTGTCTTATTGCGGTGTTCTGTTTCTAAATATGTGAAATGGACTTTAATACAAGGACATCTTTAATTTGCCTTTCCGTTTTATTTATATTATTAGTTTAGTTCAGGAGTGGGCAACATTTTGTGGCTACGGGGCCGCTTCATGATTTTTCATAATGATAACAATTACAGTATCTATAAACATTAAATTGAAGAAGTCATATCCCAGAGCGAACATTTTCGTATTCAGAGCTGTATTTTTTCTTATTCTGAACATAATGACGGGCCCAATAGAATCAAATGGTGAGTCACATAGTTTAGTTTTTTTTTACTATTGCTGTTGCATTTAAAATCTTACATGCTGATTGGCCTTGCTTGGGAACTGACTGAAACAGATATTTTTCTGTTGCTCCTTCTTAACATCAAACTTGCATTATTTAAAGGAGTAATTATGTCATGCATAAATATTCGGTCAAGAACATGCCTTAACTTTAAAGTACCAATAAATCGCACTTGAACAACATGCACTAGAGAACGTTGAACAAGAAAATGCCATTTTCTCTTTGGACAGGAGTTTGCAACAATGTTATGGAGACTTAACATTAACTTTAGAAGAAATCTTAATAGGGGCTTATATCACCAGAAGGTCGTGGGCTCGGTTCCAACCCTGCTCAAGACAATTTTTCCTTTACATCTAATATTATCAGAATACTTAAGAGCGAAAATAGTGGCTGATATATTTGGTAAAATCAATGAATCACTGTGGATATCTAGAACTGAATGTCATCTGTAGTTATGCCTCCACCGTGGACCCTGTGATAACAAAAAAAGATGCATTTTACGGACATTTATTACTAAAACCAGAATTAAATCTATCTTTAATAAATAATAGCAGTAGAACTATCCACATAGTGTAAGATGTCACTGAAATGCTCAGCCCATGACTGAAACCTCATTTCCAATTGGCTTTCCATCCTTGTTTATCAATCCCTTCCTTATACACTCTATTTCCAGTCAGTAGCGCTCCACGCTCTTAACCTGCAGTTCCTAAGGGTACGAATTCCTACATGCAACAATTGAGATTTTTCTTCAATAATCCCCACCCTGTGGTCGGTCAGAAAAGAAACACCGATGCCAGGCAACTCTCAGGTGTATGAATGTCCAAGGTTTCTCTCGCTGAGAAAATATTAAAATGGTCTCTTCTGAAATTCAAATTTGTGAGACTCAAATTTGAGAGTTACCAAACATATAGACGATTGTGAGTGATTGATCGACAGCTGACAGGGGATCATGCTAATTCTAACTATGATGCAGGAATAGTAGAGCTCTGAAAATTTGAATCTAGGGGATCGCAGATCTCTAGAAAAATCCGGAATTTGACCTCGACGTGTCCTTTAGGGGCAAATGGTGGTCATCAAATAGAGGTCAAACCTTGATCTACGAATGCTAGAAGCGTGAAAATTGGTGTCCATGGGTGTTTCGGGTTGGAATAAGGTCGAAAACGTTACGAAATTTTGGATCTGGAGGATCCTTAGAAGTAAAAGGTTAAATTTATATTTACCAATGGTAGAGAGCTGATCAAAGGGACCTGGGTTCGAGTCTTGGGTAAGGCATGGGTGTTTGTGTTGTCTTTTGCGCTCCATCCTCACAGATCTCCTACTATGATGTAAAAACTAACAGGCTCCTGTCAGAGACCTCTATGGCAAGCAGCTGCATGAGGGAATTTTTATTTATTGATTTAGATGGGTCCTTCGACGTGAAAGGTCAAATATGTATCTACCAGTGTTCGAGGGTTAAAAATTGGTGGCTGAGATATTTTTAGTCGTTGGTCTCAGAATATGACCAATTTTGGATGCGATGGGTCTTAAAAGGTCTAAGGTCTAATTTCAATACAGCGGTACTGGAGAGCTAAAATAGGAGAAATGTGGGTTGGACTGACGAGCTAGAAATCAAGACGTGTCGAAGGCCCCGATTGAGATCTAGTATATACACTTGTACCTCGATTTATGCGGTACTAGATTTACACGGTTTTGGTTTTACATGGTATGGAGTTTCATTCAGCAGAATTATGGACTCGGTTTTACACGGTGCAGAGTGAGATTTCTTTTTACGTATGTAGATACAATACATGTTATGAAGTAGCAGTGATACATATAGCTCCAAGAGAGATTATTAGACTGTCATATCCAAGTAAAAATCAACTAAATGGTATTAATTGATATCATTTATTTTCAATAAAATAAATTAAGAATAAATAGATAAGGGTAAATTCCCATATTAATAAGATCATTATCAGTAACAAGTTATATTTATATACTTTCGCTAAAATTATATTCTTGCCATTGTAGTAGAATCTGTCTTGTGACGTCTTAATGAAATGAAGGCTGTTTTGAAAGGGCAGCGAGATCTGCCTTTTCTAGACTGAAATTTTCAGACAAGTAAAAACCACGTGTTATCTCATTTTTCACAAGTTTGACTTTGTACACTATTATATAGGTTAAATACAGCTAATTCGCAAGTACGCTATTTCATAAAATATCGTATAAATACTAATTTTGGATTGGATTGGATTGTTTTACCTCTGAACGGCACTTTTTTGTACACCATGGGCAAAATGGCCAGGCCACAAAGACCCCGAAGGCTCAGAGAAGGTTGGGGGAGGGGACCCACTGGAACAGCTATTGGGAGACAGATGGTAGCCTCCCGTCAAGGCCATCCAACATGTTCTTTAACGTGCACAGGGTATGACTCTCCCGCACACGGGGCCACGGCTTAACGTCCCATCCGACGGACGGCGGTCTTTTCAAGCCCATCGGTGTCCCCTACTGACCGTGGGCAGGGCGGGGAAAAATACTAATTTTACAAAATAAAGCACAAATGTTGGTCCAAATGCATAAATTCTAATACATATTCAGTTCATAAATATCTTTCTTTCAAATTTCATCTTGCAATTCGATAGTATACATCTACATTAGCGATGAGTATTTTTCGTTACCAAAAAGAAATGAATAGGAAACTAATTTAAGCTTTACTCATGTGAAAAAATTTATTGCCGACGCTGCAGGAATCGAACCCGCAACTCTCCAAATACTTGCCAGAGCGTTGTATCTGTTATATCATGTATCGGACGATAACTCGTTTCCACGATGCCATATATAAATCTTTAACGAATGAGGCGGAACTTGCGCCATCTATACTTCAAGAGAGGCAACTTCTTTTCCAATTGTTATTAATGATTCAGATGTTAAGGAGGAAGTCATTCATGCTTGAGCATTATATATGGGAAAATCATGTATCTACAAGAAATATACAGATTACATGTAGATAAAGAACCCAAATATTATTCATACGAAAAGAATTATTTCCAATGCAGCTGGAATCAAACCAAAGCCGTCTGAAGGGAAAACCTGATGTCACGTGATTTCGGCTGCCCCATTGGAGGTTTACCAGAGCAGAGGCTCAGTCGAAGAGCGAGACTTGATTTTACACTTGCTAGTAGTCGCCATTGCTGTTTGCAACTTTACCTTTGTGTAGAATATTGTATCTATTTTCTTTATTCTGTTTTATGTACATTGTTTAAATTCTAGTGTATTCATAGTAATTATTATTCTTATCATGACCCGTAAATGTTGTGTCCCTGGCTACCGTAGTAATAATAGTGGATCGTCATATGTATGCCTGCCACAATACAAAAAAAGAAAACGTTTTGTGTTACTTGTGTTGATCATTTAACAACAGAAAGAGATTTAGTATTGCATGTGGTGAGCGCGCTTGGCTACTGATCTAAGGGACCTGGGTTCCAGTCCAGGCTAAGGCACGGATGTTCGTGTTGTTTTTCTGCTGAGGTTCTGCCATCCTCACAAACCTTCTACTATGGCATATAAACTGACAGGCTCCTGTCAGACCTTTGTGGCAAGCTGCCGCCTTTTTTTTTTCTAATTAATATGTGCGACCATAGAGAGCTAACCTATACTACTGAAGCTTCTATAAATGTTGGAATATTATGTTATGCTGTTTTTCAAACACTTACCTGCAGTAATGTAGAGCACCAATTTCTAAACCTCAAAAAAATCAATTATTGACATATGTTAATACTGCAAAGCAGATTTTGAAAAAACAAACAATGTTTAGGACAGATTTTCAGTGTTTATGTGGGAATAAAATAATAGATTTCCTACATAAAATTATTTTAACAAGTGAAATGTGTTTATGCGTAAATACCCACAATCAAAATATGCACCCAAGAAATCATTCAAAAGAAAATTAAGCACTTTGGTCAAATGATTAATCATATGCTAGCTATGTCTATCTGTTGAACAATACTGGTGTAACAGTCATGTCTCAATGATAGACATTGGTATATTACATGTGGATTTCAAATATATATTTGTCTTGTAGTTACTATCATCAGTATACTGTATTCAATGTTATAATTTTCCTTAACAAGCTGCTGGGTTATATTTGTAGTTATTATGGAACACTCTTCAATGTTATACTGAAATCTGTAATTCTTTTATATTCTTATGTCTCTTACAAACTATGTAAGATATAGTGCTCACATGTTATGCTTAATAATTTTTACTTGTCTTCTGGTATGTCTCAATGATAGACATTAGTTGTCGCAAACTATTTTTTGAATCATACAATATACTTAAGTTATCATTGGTTAATTAGTAGTAGATGGGTTACTTTAGCGTCTTTTGACGTTTGACCCCTATGACGTCATCAGCACAAACTCCTCCGATATCGCGCTTTCGACCAAGCCCCCTTTTCAAAAAGTCCTCCGTTTTTGCCGTTCGACTGCCACTTTGAATTCTGAGATCACACGTCTCCTCTAAAGACCCCCTGGTTATGTTATTCCCTCTTAAGATTCCCACCCAAACCCATCGTGAAGTAAACTACTCTAAAGACCCCAAATAATTCTAAGTCCTGCTAACTGCAGAGCCACGTACTATAATTAAGAAAAAAACTGTTTTCCACAGCTTGTCTCGAGCCCGCATCCCTCGCGTTTATTAGCGGGTTTACCCATTACGACAAGGATATTATACGAAAGTAATGCTTAAAGATAGATTATCTCAGTGAAGAATCGATCATAATTTTTTATAAATTAACCTACGAATATATTATATTTTTTATTCCTTGTAAACCACATTGGGAATTAATTTTTTTCATTCCTTCTAAATGACACTTAGAAATCAATTTATAAGTACTCCTCCTCCTGTGGACCACTTTTACTGACGGGAAAAGAATTTACAATTTGAAAAGTCCTGCGAAACAAACCGATGTTGTTTAAAAATCTTTATATATTTGTGGAGTGCACATGACACGAAGGGTGATGTTGGAGACACAGTACTTTGTTATTTTAGCAAAAAGCATTTGGAGTTCTAGATATTATATTTGCATTTTTAATTGTTCAGTATTATTTCTACATATTGTATAACTCAATCTCTTGGTTTTCAAAGATTCTAATTATTTTCTTTTGCAAATTTAAAATTTAATTTCTCCATTTGCATCCATTTCCATCCATTTTGCAAATTTATTTTCTCCATTTTCAAAATATTTTTTACTACGTAATAATTTTTTAAATTTTTATGTTTTTAAAAATTTTGTACTACATGTATTTTTTTCACTTTACGTTTTAAAGTTTTTTCTCCATTTTAAGGTATTTTGTACTATATAAGTTTTCTTTGTTTTAAATTATTTTACGCTTTTCAAGAAATTTGTAGTACATAATAATTTTTTAAATTTTATTTTAGTGGAGAGGATGATTCACACGCTGATGAATCAATGCGTTTAGCAATGACGCTAAGGGTGATATTCGACTTTGATTCTTATAGATGGTATACAACGCTAGAAGTTTTTTCCATCTCTGAATATCTCAATAAAACGACTCTTAATATTATAAAACTTTTTTCCTTCGATACGCTGGAATAATCACAGTCTTAGTTCATCCTGCTAATATTAATGATTAATTCTTTAACTCGCTACTGTTTCGCAAATCTGCGGACATTGTTTTTTCTTCACTGTCTCTCGTTCATCTGTGTTTATCATACTTTATTGGGCTACAGGTCTGGAGAAATAAATGTTTTATGTCGGTAAAACGAGTCCTACTTCTTGAATTTCAAAAAAATCCTATTAAGTAGTGTAAATACTTTATTCCACTAGTAAAACTATAAGCCGACCATATTTTAGGCTCCAATCCAACACCATAAGAATTTTCTTTGGAGTAAAAAAACGTTTACGTAATCGTATCATACACACCGAACCCGGGAGAAGTCTTACTTATTGATAGACTACCTCACTCATTCATTCACCTACTCTGTAAAACACTGACTAACTCACTTACTTACATTCTAAATCGCTTATTCACTGCCTTATTCACTTTCTTACTCACTCACTAAATCACTTACTACCTTATTCATTCACTTTTATGTTTACTTACTTACTTACTTACTTACTTATTTATCAATTCACTTGCCGCTTTACTCACACTCTTACCTATTTACAGGGGCGGGGGTGGTTCAGTCGGTAGCGCGCCAGGCTTGTAATCTGTCGTTCCCAGGTTCGAGTCCCAGCTGGGTCAGCGTTGAGACTTATCTCCGCAAAACTCCCCGCCCTGCCCACGGTCAGTAGGGGATACCGATGGGCTTGGAAAGACCGCCGTCCGTTGGATGGGACGTTAAGCCGTAGCCCCGTGTGCGGGAGAGCCACACCCTGTGCACGTTAAAGAACACGCTGGATGGCCTTAAAGGGAGACTACCATCTGTCTCCCAACAGCTGTTCCAGTGGGGCCCCTCTCCCAATCCTTCTCTAAGCCTTTGGGATCCATGTGATCTGGCCATTTTGCCCATGGTGTGCAAAAAAGTGCCGCTCAGAGGTAAAACAACCCAACCCAACCTATTTACACCCTGACTGCCTAACTCACTTTCTTACTTACTGACAGACTTACACACTTATCGACTGACTTACCAACACACTTACCGAATTATTTACTCACACACTTATTGAATTATTTTCTAACGTACTTACTGAATTATTACTGACACACTTACTGACTTATACATTACTGACCTATTTACCATACACTTACAGACTTACTTTCTTACTTACTCACTAAAACCCTTACTGACTACGAAAACGGAATTATCACTCACTAATTCACTTAATGCTTTATTCACTCACTTTCTTATTTACTTACTTTCTTACTTCTTTACACACTTTCTTACTTACTTAACACTTATTGAATTATTTACTCACACTCTTACCACCTTACTCACACTCTTACTGAATTATTCACTTATCACTGAATTACTGACACACTTACTGAATTATTGACTTATCACTGAATTACTGACACACTTACCAAATTATTTACACACTGGCTGACTCACTTTCTTACTTACATTCTTACTCACTAAACTACATACTTATTGAATTATTTACTCACACTCTTACTGACTTACTCACAAACTTACTGAATTATTCACTCACACTCTTATTAAATTACTTACTAACACTCTTACTGAACTATTTCCCACACACGTACTGAATTTCTTACTCACACACTTATTGAGTTATTTACTCATACACTTAGTGACTTACTTTCGTACTCACTCACTAAAACACTTGTAGATTTCGAAAACGAAATTATCACTCACTATATTACTTACTGGCCGACTGGCTCGCGTACTTAGAGAGGGGAGAGAATAAAATAGCATGCCAACTAGAGTATGCTATGTGACCAAATAAATGATATTACAATTATGGAAAAAGAATATCAAGTACTCAGTGACTAAAATCATATATTTTTAGAATATCTGAATATCTCTTTCATGGCCTTTGCATGGAGAGCAAAAATCGCTTCTCTTGTAAATAAAAAAAATAAATAAATACCACCTCAAGCAGCTGCTTGCCACAGAGTTTTTTTGTCTGACCGGAGCCTGTCAGTTTATATACCACAGTAGAAGATCTGAGAGGATGGCAGGACCTCTCTTGTAAAGCCCAAATATTCTCAACTTACTGATCTTCAACTGACTGTGAAATCACGAGTGGGATTTTTATATCGAAACGAATTATTAAAAAAATCGCTAACTTTCAAAGGCTGTAATAGAAACGCTTCTTAATCCACAAAAAATACTTTTAACACGAGATATCAAAATTCTTTATGCTGATTTCTTCCCTACGATAGATTTCTCTTACGGATCATACACTTTTCCTAATCAGACTCAAATAGTTTCATCATCATCATCATCATCATCCTCAAGCAGCCATGGGCTACGGAGGTCCAACCACACCACGCAGTTTACTTCTCCAAGCATATCTGTCCTGAGCTACATCTGCTGCATCCGGCCACTGCACACCAATTCTAACAAGGTCCTGTTTGACATTGTCTGCCCACCGCATCCTAGGTCTCCCCCTCCTTCTGAAGCCTCTAGGCACACTGTTCATAACCCTATTCGCCAATCTATAATTATCCATACGGGCAACATGGCCAAACCAGCGGAGTCTCTCTATGCACAATATGCTGCTTAAAGGAGGTTGCAGACTCCTTCGCCTAACCTCAACATTAGTTACAAAGTTAAACCACCTAATACCCAAGATACGGCGTAAGCATCTAGAATCAAAAGCATCTAGTTTCCTGTTATCTTGCTTACACAGCGTCCAAGTTTCACTACCATAACTAACACTAGAAAGAACCAAACTATTATACAGTCTAATTTTAGTCTTTAGGTGTATACGCCTATTTCTCCACAATCTCCATAGATTCTTAAAAGTCCCGGCAGCAATACCTATTCGTCTGTTAATCTCATGCCGCACATCACCAGTATCAGTTACATAGCTCCCAAGATAATTAAACTTTGACACCTGCTCAAGACTGCAACCATTCAGATTAACTGAATCACAACCTGCCTGACCAATTTTCATCACTTTAGTTTTCTCTCTGTTTATAACCAAACCTACTGTACTCCCAGTCTCATCAACAGTTCGAATGAAAGAGTTCATCTCATCAACATCATTTGCCAAAAGGGCTAAATCATCAGCATAATCTAAATCAGAAATTTTCGTATCTCCAGCCCATTTAAGGCCAAAAGCTTTCCCTTGAAGTGAATTTCGCATAACGTAATCAACAACCAAACTAAAGAGAAAAGGAGACAAAATGCACCCTTGTCGAACACCAGAAGTAATGCTAAACCAATTGCTACAAGACTTACCAACTCCCACACATGACTCAGTGTTATTATAGAGAGCTTTCATTATGTTAACTAACTTGTCTGGTATACCATATGATCTCACAATCAACCACAAATTATGACGATCAACAGAGTCGAAAGCCTTTTTGAAATCAACAAAGCTAGCAACCAAAGGTTTCTGAAACTCTAAACATTTCTCAAGAATCTGCCTAAGTGAAAATATCTGATCTACACATCCCCTACCACTTCTGAATCCACATTGCTCATCACGCAATTGCCTGTCAACCAGATTCTTAATTCTATTAAGCACAATCATGGAAAGAACTTTACCTGGAACAGAGATTAGGCTGATACCCCTATAGTTATCACAAGAACTGCGATCACCTTTTTTGAAAATAGGGATAATAATAGCTCTGGTAAAATCTTTAGGAACCATGACTTTATCATAAAAGTTTTTCAAAATTTCAGTCATCCAGGTGATAACCAAAACATTCCCAGCTCTGAGCATTTCTGTAGTAATTTCATCTACCCCTGGGGATTTATGAAGTTTCAGTTTAGAGATAGCCAAACTAACTTCAGATTGAGTTATAGGGCCAACATTAAAGCTGCCAATGCATCTATCATCATTACAAACAATGGGAGTAGAACTAACCACATTGTTTAGAACATCACTGAAATGCTCAGCCCACCTAGCCATGAGAGAATCCTCACCTTCTATAACCTTACCTTGTTTAACCTTCAATCCCTGTATGCCTGTCCGTTTTCTACCACATAAAACATTACCTATCTGGTACAGCTCTCTGCTGTTGTGCTGCCTAACCGCTTCCTCAGCTTTGTCAGCCAAGCTATCAAGCCAAAGATTTTTATCAGTAGCTAACTGATCCTTTACACGTTTATTAAACTCTCTGTAATCTTTTCTATTAGGACTAGTAGGGTACTGATTAAGGACATTCCTGCAATTCCTTCTTTCTGAAATAAGCTCAATTGCCTTGTCACTTAAATAATTCTGCCTCCTCTGCTCCTTTTTTCCTAAAAGAGTACTGTTAGTTTCCAAAAAACCCTGTTTAAAATGGCCCCATTCTTCCTCAACTTCAGTATTAAGCAAACCATGACCGTCATAATGACTAAGTAACCTATCATGGTAAGCTTTAGCTATAACTGGGTCATTCAGAGCTTCAGTATTAAAGGTAAATTTTTTAACTCTAGCACAACACTTTTTAAGTTTAAGTTGCAAGACACTTTTAACAAGGTAATGGTCAGATCCAATTTCAGCTCCCCTATATGCCCTGGTATTTCTAACAGAACTAGCCCATTTGCTGTTAATTAATATATAATCAATCATATTCCTATGCAGCCCATCAGGTGAAACCCATGTGTATTTATGTATGTCGCGGTGTTTGTAATATGTGTTAGTTATTCTGAAACCATTGAGTTTACTTACCTGTAGGAGACGTTGCCCATTGCCATTGCAGCTACCAATACCAAAAGGTCCCATTACTCCTCCCCAAAGGTCAGAGTCGGTACCAACTTTGGCATTGAAGTCACCAAGAACAAGGGTAATATCTCCTTTCTTGACAGAATTCAAAATGTCCTGAAGTTGTCCGTAAAACCTATCCTTCTCATCCTCATCAGCATCCTCAGTGGGGGCATAACAGCAGATAACATTCAAGTTTTTAATGCTTGTCCGAAATTTTGCTGTAAGAAACCTTTCATTAATGCACTCATATCCTAGAAGAGCATCACTAGCATGTCTGCTGAGCAGCAGACCCACGCCTTGGTGATGCTTTCCATCCTCCCTCCCTGTAAAGAGAAATTTAAAGTTATTTTTAAGTATCTCACCTTTACCTGTCCATCTGGTCTCTTGCAAGCCTAGAATATCTAGGTTATAGCGCTGGAATTCCTGCATGAGGACATCAAGAGAATAATCTCTATGTAATGTCCTCACGTTCCACGTTCCTGCAGAAAGAAAATGATTAGTAGGATTTTTAAAGAAATTAGGTTTATTGAGATTGGTAGGGCCAACAATATCAAACAGCCCCCTGATCGCAGGCATGGGGCAAAGACCCGTTCCTCCTCCGCTAAAGGCTGAAGTCACCGATGCTGGTAGGAACTTCAGGCACCACCTTTTCAAGTGGACTTTTTCAAGAGCTACATGGCCTGCCTGAGACGCATTACTCCAGTTTAGGCTTGACAATGCCCAACTAGCTAAGTGAGGTTCAGGTACCTGCGATGGCCTCTGATTAGGATTATCCACCAGCTGATATAAGGTATCCCATGCCTCTGTTCACTTAGAGCTGGCAACCCAGAAGCAAACAGAAAACACAGCGGCAGACTCTCCCTCAACAGAGGCCCACCAGTGCAGCAAGTCCAGGATCCATAATCAAGCTCAAATCCATACACAAGTCCAGTCTAGTAGGTATAAATGGTCAGCACCAGGACCCTGTGAAGTTGACCACTCATCAGCAGGGTTGAAAAAAAAGAAAAAAGTGGCCGTAGATGACCAGATCAGCAGGCCATACTGAACTGGCAGCCCTCCCCTTCCGTTCCCTTCCAAAAGAGAATATCTCTTTTGAAAGGTACTAACGGCCTGCACCACGAGAAGGCGGGGTCGGACATTAGGTGCTAGACCTGGCCGGTTCTGTGCATCATCACTCGGGATTGGTACACAGCTCTCCTTCCAGTTTACGCCTAGCTACCATTTACAGGCCCAAATAGTTTAGAAGGAAAAAAAAAAAAAATAAAAAATTTTACAGAGAGAAAATACAATAGTTAGCATGAGGAACAGAATATACATTCAAACTTA
This sequence comes from Ryuthela nishihirai, assembly GCA_038380435.1. Lineage (NCBI taxonomy): Eukaryota > Metazoa > Arthropoda > Arachnida > Araneae > Heptathelidae > Ryuthela > Ryuthela nishihirai. The sequence continues at coordinate 3,305,666 of JAWZYU010000029.1, read as the reverse complement.
TACGCAGACACAAGGGACGTGTTAGCTATCATCATACTTTCAGTAAAAAAACTAATCGAGTAAATACTAGTGAAAAAGCGAGATCCTTTAAATAATTTAAAGAAAACTAACTTTACAATAATTCTTTTATGTTGTGGCGAATAAAGCTTTGAGAAATTTTATGACAGATGAAACGCTTACGACAGTGAATCACCTCACTTGCTGGAGGAGTCTCCTACAGGAACTTCGCAAACACTTATCTGCCTAACCTCTCATGTGTATCATAGAACAGCTTCATTTCTTTTATAAAACTGATGGACTGCAATAACGGCGACTACTTGGTACAGGTAGATCGAAATATACGGGGCACTTGGACAGAAAATTTGAGTAGGTTAGCATTTTTAATGAAAAAGCATCAGGGGGAGAATACTAAAATCTCCCCCCTTTTATTCTTAAGAGAGAAATTAAGTTTTTTTTTTATCTAAATAGAGAAAAATTAAATTTTTATCTTTAAGAGAAAATAATTTTTTTATCTTAATAAGAGAAATTTAAAATCGTCGCACTCAAATGTATACAATCCATTACCTAACGTTAAAATAAAATTCATCTGCTAAAATTATCCGCTTGTAGACAATAATTCTCGAAATACAATACCCGCACATGAAGGTTGTTTGGACTCTGTATATACGTTATCTCTCCTCATTTACATGAATGGATCACTTAGAAATTACTTCAATATTCATTTCAAAAGTTTTGATATATTCATCGGAAAAGTATCTGTCCTACGAATATTTATTACTAATCGATCATTAAGTTTTTTCATTTACGATAGAGAAGAAAGTTACCACTAATTTTTGCGTTTTCTAATACATGCCTTACCAAAGTCACTGCTCCCCACTAAACTCAGTAAGTATTAACACATAACGTTTTCCCTGCTGAACCAGTGGCCCTAACCAATATGTCAAAGTTCATCGCTAAGTTTGATTATATATACGTGTCATTCAGATGTAAAAACTCAATATTTTTTTAAAACTGTGAATTACACTTAGAATGTGATTCGTATTTGCATAGGATAAAATCTGGATTTGAACTTACTATCAATAAACATCCCTTTCACACAAAACTCGACGGTGCTACAGTACAATATAAAATAGCTTCAGGATAAGAATTGTTAGATAAAACAAGGCAATCGACAGGCGCGCATCGGAAATGGAGTGTTTGTTCCTGAGGGCAGGAGCTCTCCAGGACAAAGTCTATGGCCCAACTGCCTGCAGCTCAATCCCGCGCTTAGGCTATTGAAAGCATATAATTATCATTCTTCTAAAACGGAATTATTACATTTTGACTTCGGTTTCAATTGCAATATACTGATTTATTTCTAAATTTATTTTCACGTGTAAAATCTAGCTGAAGTTTCGTGTATACTCTAGCTGAGAAACACTATACAGAACAGTTCTGAAACGTAACGAAAAAACCTTTATTGAAAAAATATGCAGAGGAAAGCATGAACCTCATACTTGTTAGCTTTATACATACAATACAGGTACAGATACATGACAGTCACGATAATCATTTCGTTTAAATTAAGCTTTGTGGGAAAGAAAAACCCTTGGAGATGAGAGGTTTAACAAATCTATAAAAACCGTCACTAAGGGGAGGTATCAAAATGAACTTCTGTGTGCGAATGGAATCGGTAAAAAACTACGTACCAAACGAAGTGTGTAAATTTTATGTTTCGAAATTACTGACTAATAGGTTTTTTTAGACTTTAAATTTTTCTACGTGATTTATGCAGGAAATATCAAACAATCCTGAAAACTAAAATTCGAGACGTTTTTAGGACTGTTATACACAAAAATGATATTTAAATGGAACTGTATGTTAGAAAAAAAATTTAATCCATAACAAAGTAAATTTTTTTCGAATTCCACAAAAAGTTTGTGTGTTAAATAATATTTTGTGACGTAAAAGTGAAACAATAAAAATAGAAATTGTTAGTGATTGGAAAAATAATTCTGCAAATGAAAAATATTTGCAAATTTTCCTAAAATTTTAACGTCCAAAAATAGTTTAATAATAAAAAATATTAAAACAAAAAAAATTTAAAAAAATGCTCAGTACAAATTTTTTAAAAAAGAAAAAAATAAGTGTAATTTTTTTAAAAAATAATAAATAAATGAAAAAAATAAAAAGAAGTAAAACTTTTCAAACGTACATAAATTTTAAGACGTCTAAAATTGAAAAAAATTAGTATTTAGTACTTCGAAAAAATAATGGCGAAAAATTCAAATGGTCTTAACCTGAAATTCGAATCTTAAGATGTGAAATATAAAAAAAAGCCTAAAATTTTCGGGGAAAAAATAAAAACTTAGGGATCGAGAAAAAAATTTATAAAAAGTGAGTTAAAAATTATTTAAAATAAAAAACGTTAATGAGAAAATTAATAATCTGAAAATGGAAAATATGATAAACTGAGATAAAAAAATTTTAGAAATTAAAATTACGCGAAATTAAAAGGTTCAACAGAAAAACTTATACTTAGAAATTAAAAAAACAAATGACCGGGGAAAGTGGAGAAGATACCGAAATTGATAGGATTGATAGCGATTTTGGAGTTGAACAGGATGCTAGAAGATGTGGTTCGAATCCGGTCGAAATGAATGATTCAGGTCCGAAATCAGTCTCGGAGAGCGAGATGGAATACCAAAGAGAGAAAAAAAAGAGATAGGGAAGAAAGGGGGGAAGAAAGAAGATTGGAAATGAAATATAGAAGAGAGAGAAAGAAGAAGGAGATAGGGAAATGGAAGAAAGAGATAGGGAAGAAAGAACATTGAAAATGGAATATAGAAGAGAGGAACAAGAAAGAGGGAAATAGAACTTAGGCGATTAGATGTAGAAGCAAGAAGATTAGATATAGAGATGGCAAATAACAGCAGCCAAGAAAGTGAAAGTTCAGTGGATGTGGGAGATTTGAAATTAAATAGACTTCAGAAAATTCTTAACCCTAATAACTATCCCTTACCGAAAAAAGTGGAAGAATTATCAGCTTATTTTGAGACGATAGAGAAGTTGTTTAAACAGTACGAAATATCGGATGCTAGTGCATCGTATGCTAAGGGAGAGAGCACAAAACATTTTTACTCTGCTGAGTGACAAGGAAATTCAAAACTACGAAAAAATTAAATCTGCCGTGTTAAAAGACAGCCAATTGATTCCGTTGGAGTATAAAAGGATATTTGATTTCGTGTTTAGGTTCCTACTGAAACCAGGACACAGTTTTCATCTCGGATGAAGTGTCACTGAACTATTTATTTCTGAAGAGTCGGGAAGTGGATGATTTCCAAAAATTAAAAGCGTTGATGTTAGCGGACAAAATTAAAGATCTATTACCACCGGATGCTAAAAATCATTTCAAGTTGCAGGAGAATGTGTCGTGGAAAAATTGCCACGAAATTGCCGATATTGCAGAGAACTTTCTGCAAGCACAAAGAACCTTCAAGATTAATTCTCGGGAAAATTTTTAATCAGAAAAATAGAGAAAACAGATTTGACCTGTAAGCTACGAAATTAAATTTTAGTCTTATAAAACAAATTATAAAACAGATAAAAATTTAGTCTCCAAGTAAAATAACTGGACAGTCTTCGGGTGAGGACAATGTTCACCAGCCAAGCCGGGTGCCATTGACATTAGAGTGATAAAAGACATGAGTTTTATAAGTATAATAAAAACTGATGAAATACTTTGAGAAAGAGACCTGCCATGTCCCTATAATTTATTTATTTTTATTTATTGTTACATTTTTATTGTATTTTTGTCGTTGAAAATATTTTTATGTATTAAGTGTGTTTTTGGAAGTGCTATTGTGGGGTTGTGATTCATAGCTTTCGGTTTCAGATCTGAGATAGCTGGCTGCGTGGGCTGATGAGTCCAAAAGCCCTTTTTATTACTATTTACAACTAGCCTCGGGCGCGAGTGCGGGGGCTGGAGATTATGGCAGTGAAAGTAAACAACAGTCTAGCGTCGCTGTCAAACAGGAAGGACGTTTGAACGTGCGTCACATGACGCTGCTCTTACTCGAACAAAACACTTAAGGTGAGGGTTCGGTTCTATGTTAGAACCAAGATACGTTTCTTGATGAAACTGAAGTGAGTTCTTTGTGAACCATGTTGTAGGCAAGGATTGGATAACCTTTCGCCGAGTTTGAAGTCGGTAAAGCGAGAATCTGCAAAATGCAATTCTCCACCTCATTGCATGATTGTTTGCAGCAGCAAAGGGCTACGGAGTTAAGCGCATCCCCAGCACGTGATTGTATATAAATGTGAATAAACTCTGTTGTCTCTATACAACTCTCATGCGTGAATTGTTGGACATATCTTTGTACACCACTTGGCGTGGCAAGTCTGAGGCATATGTCAGTACGGGCGTAACAACCCACAAACCTGTTATTTCATCTAATCAATGATGAATTTAATCAAGGGACTAATAGATCGGCCTCTACTGTAGAGTGGTTAATCGTTTACCATCGATGCTCACCGCATTTGTCACAGTTCCAAGCAGGATATCTAAGTTCACGTGACGAAATAAAAATCTGTGTCATTCCCTTACCATTGCCCACGACATTTGGCGTAGTCCGCGACAACAGTTACCAATGCATTTTTCCAGCATAATGGAAAATATTTCAACTGGAGACAATGGTTTAAGATGTTAAGTAGCATGATTATGACCTTTTTTGGCAGGTGCCTGATAGCTGTATTGGTAATGCAATCCTCGCTTAGTGTTTTCTTTGCCTTGAGATCCTTGATGATAGTACAGACTTCTGAGTATGTAATGAACTGTATAATATCATTGGAAGGGGCAAGAGAAAAGTCTCTGACTCTGCTGTCCACTTCATATCGATGAAGTCGTCATCTGTGTATTGTTCATTAGGCTGAAACTGAATTTCTAAGGAACTGGCAAAAGTTTCAGATTTATCTGAGTCCAAGTACACGATGACACTTGATCCATGAAGCGAGCTTACAGCCTGTTTCCTCTTTCAACGACTCTGCCATTCTCAAAGAGATCCATTCCTTGTGGAAAGAGACCGATTTCAGCTGTCCAGTTTTCGTTGCGCAAGTCTTCGAGATGTTTTCTCAGATCCCTCTGTAAGTGATAGTAGCAATCCTTGACCAAGGGGTGCTTGTTATTTGCCATTTTCTCCTAGTTTTATTTTTTCGTCTAATTTGTTCTTGAAGTTCTTGTGTGAGCTTCTTATAGTCTTTATGGCAGATTTTAGTAGATGTCTCAAGATCATTTTGAATGCTAGTAGTAAGAGCTGAAATTGAGAACTCTATATCTGCAGCCATTTTAATTTTGTGATTACCAGTGGTTCAGATGGATATTAGCTTCTCAAACTGATTCCACTTTATACTCTGGGTATTATTGAGATCTGCTTATATGAAGAGATTTGTAGAGATGAGTAGAGGGCAATGATCAAAAGATAGGTCATTAATAACACTGATTTGATAATTTGAAAAAACGTTGCTAAAGAGAGCAATATCTAATACATCTGGCTTGTGTGAGGAAACCATTGAGTAAAGGTAGGGGAAGATGGTGCATCAATTATGATACTTTTATTCATTGTGCAATCAAGAAGTTTCTTGTAAGTATTAGTTGCATTGCTTCTTCATGCGGGGTGTTTACAATTGAAGTCACCAGCTAAAATACAAGGCAGTTTTTGATCAAAGACGATATGAAAATCATTTTCGTGAAGAGCAGCCCTTGGAGGTTTATATGCACTAACCAGCATCAGGTTGCCAAGAAGTGTGTTGGGCAGAATGAGAGCTGTGGCCTGAAGTATGGAGAGGCCCTGTAGAGGAATTGCAGCATGCAGGATAGAATTTTTAATTCAGACAGTTCCCCCACCTCTATTGTGCAGCTGTAGTTGGGGATGGTAAATTTGTCACTAAGTCGCAAGTGGGTCTCTCGACAACTATGCTAAACATCTATAGCATATTCATATAAAAAGTTGTTGAACTCCAACAAATCCTGTTTACCCTGTTTGTGTCCCAAGAGGGTATCTGAATTTGACGTTCAGTGACCTTATCCATCACAAAACAGATTACTAACAAATTCAAGTACATTGAAGAAAAGGTTACATTTCTCAGCGCTAGTTTGGCTTTTTTAAAATCCTGGATGAATTTAGTGGCAAATGAGATGATTTATATTAGCGATTAGAGAGATAAGTTCCTGAATTTGATAGAGTGAGTTGACTACGGGAGGTTCCACAGTACTTAGGCTCTGAACATTAGAGCCCAAGAACTGTGGTCCCAACCTAGCATTATCTTAGAGATTTGTCTGTTTATGCAAGTGATAAGCTAAATTTGCAGTAGAGTATTCTCTTAGATGCTGGCAAGTAGCATATAAGTCATCTCTTCTTTTTCAATTCCAGATTTGTTGATATTGTTGCCAGTCCTTGTGGCCTTCGACAAGGTGGAATTTGTATCTCGATTCTTACTCGCTATAAGAGCAGGATTGGGTTTGGAAAATTCCGGACATTCTTTCCAGTTTGCCATGTGGGATACTCCACAATTTGCGCATCGCGGAGGCTCTTCACAGCCAATAAATCTGCAGCACTCCGCAGAAATGCAATCCTGCGCAATCCTGTGCAATCCTGCGCACTTGCACGGTTCATTACAGCAGTGTTCCGACGAGTGACTAAACCTCTGGCTGCGATAGCATTGCGAGGCACCTGGCTTCTTTCTGTAAGATTCAATAGTGAGCAAAGGTTGAAAAGGTTGATGTTGAATATTTGCTTGCCCCTTTCATTTTTTTCGGTTTCTATGAAAAATAGGGAAAGCGGGAACTTATTTGGTCCTCGAAAAAATTGAACACCTTTGATAATGGGAAGGTCAAGATGCTCCAATTCAGCAGTGAGCTCTGCAGCTGTAAAAATCAATGGGCAGTCTATTAATAACAGCCTTAATTGTTTTTCCTGAATCGAGAGTGTAGGTATGAAAACCTATCTGAAAGTTTTCTAGGTGTTTACAAAAAGCTCGATAGTCCTTCACGCATTTTTTATTTATCCTGACAGTCACCTGATTTCTTGACAACAAGCTCAATTTTAGCCATCTGAGTAAAGTTTTTGTTTAGTTCAATCCAATCCTTGGTGTTTCGAATAATGAGCGGGTAATTCTGACTGGATGCCTAATAGTGGATGTTGATTGTGCACTGGGTTGTCCAGCAGAGTCAGGCTACCCTTCAGGATCTTCAGCATCATTGCATTCAGGCTCAGAAATGGGCTCAAAGTGATTTGATGAAGAAATTTTATGAGGGGGAGCTATTTTATTAGCTTCCCTTGGTACTCACCAAGGGAAATTTTATGGCCTTTGGCTGCTTTAACAGGAGTGAATCCATCGTCCGCATTTGCCATTGGAACATCTGATGTACTATATGCTCACCAATGCCTCGACCTGAAGTACTAGGTTGGTCAAGTTCCTTGAGGGTGTTAGGAGACAAAAATCTCCCACACCATTGATTTCCGTTTGTCTTGTATTGATAATATGCTTGCTGCATAAGAAGGCCATTGAGTGGGCATTTTCCTCATCAGATAAAGTATCCAGTCTAGATAGAGAGTCATTGACATCAGCAGTGAATACTTCGAAATTCGTTTTAAACTCACCATAGTAGCTATTTCTGTGAAGTTTTGGTTTTAAACATATTGAAAAAAAAAACATATAAATATATAAAATAAGACAGTTTCCTACCGCTGTGGATGGAAGGCAAGTCTTAGCAACGGTCTCGCACGCTGATTTGTCAGAGGGTGTGACCACGTGGACTAGGTAGTCAATGATAGAATAGAAGCCCTTCGGGACCGCAAAAATTTCTGTGAAATAACTTTTTCAACAATGGCGTCGTACAAAGAAATTCAGTTCGTAACAATGAGATATAACTCAATATTACATTAAAAAGTACCGAAAATACTCTACAAGTAAATTTAACTTCTTAAAAACAGATTTTTTGTTTAACTCTTAAAATAAGCCTATAAAGTTATGAGAATTGTAGAAATTAATCCTCAGGATCAGCGGAGCTAAAAGTTCGAGGCACTGGTAAAACACACACACTCGATACAGCATACAAGGTGTACGAGAACAAAATCGAGTCTCTGGGTCAGGCTCGTAAAGCAAAAACAGAGGAAAAGACTCGAAATTCACTGAATTTCTGAAAATAAGCAAGATAAACTTACATTACGGTCTCACAGATATTTCTTCACAAAATGAAATTGTTGGCAAGCTCTCTTGTTTCACAGAAGTGACTTCTGCTGTAGACACGTAGAACTTTTAACGCTCTTTACCGTAACACCCAGCTGTCAATCTGACGATTACTGACGAGCAGCAGTCTTAAATAGTTCCCAAGATCACGTGATGATGCACGTGACCACGTATTTTGCATATACGCTGCGCAAGTGACGTTACGTACATCTGCATAAAGGTTTCTAATTCTGTGGCCGGTGTGTGTAGAAAGAATGATTTATAATAATTGCAAAATAAAACTATCAAATAAAAATATAATTAGTTGAATGTTTACGAACTTCCTGTGACCAAATTCAACATTAACAACTGGGCGAACGTCTATAATGCTTCAATAAAGACTGTTTACAATAAATATGAAATAATAAATGCTATAAACTAGTAATATTGAATGAAAAATTGGGATCTCGATTCAAATGATTTGGAAATTTGCTGACTGCGTATACCAATGATTGGCAACCTTTTTCAATAACGAAATAACATTTGGTTATTTGCAAAACATAAGGGTCAACAATTTTGAAAGATGAAATCGTTCTTAATTTTGCACAAATTATAACTTGAAACTTTGAAACTTCTGTGAAACAAGCATAACTTGATTAGTTAGTATTGCTAGATTTCAGGGATTCTATCTCTTTAATAAGATTCGCTTACCCATTTTGATTTCTTTTTTACTTTTCTAAAATCCTATATAACAATATTTTACTAGGTTATCAGACAAATAATTTTCATTTAATGGCCACTTTAATATTAAAGTTACAATTAGGATACCTAAGTTACGTTCTAATGGTCTAATTGAGTGAAGTGCTTTAAATAGTTATACGCCAGAAAGATTTAAGCTCTAAGAGTTCTATAGTTTTCCGAATGTATTTATGTGTATAGTGCAAGCGTTACAGCAATCGTGTATTGTATGCACTTTATCACCAGTTTACGCAGTTTTTATAGATTTGTGAAGTGATGCATGTTCTCTATTGGCTGGCTACAAAAGCAACTTGGTCCTTTGTTACATCATCCATAAATAAATGTTTGATTATGGCTTTGTTGAAAGGAACGAGCGAAGCGAGCCAACAAAGAAGTGTCCACGGCGGGTAGGGGGAACCCAATTGACAGGCCCCTAGTATTAGTATATTTTTGTAGCGCTATAATTTTTTAGAATGAAAAAATTTTGTTAGTTGTTAAAAAAAAGCAAAAAAAAAACATTTATTCTATAAAAATAGTAAAAATGATCTGAACGAAAAATGAGAACATGCCTTCTTATAAAAAAGACCTTCTGGTCAATCAACACCCAACTGGACATCCTTTCTCCTAAACCTAATATCAATATTAAGAGTGTTTCTTTTTTCTTTTTTTTTTACACTTTTTTATTTTATATATATATATTATCATACCTTTTGACCGAAGAAACACCGAAAAAATTATTAAATTGAAAATTAATGGGTAAGTAGATTGATATAATTTTACAAAAAGTGACTTAATTACTTAAATAATTGGATAATGTGGATTAGAGATAATTAAATTGTTACAATGATTCAACAATAATAAACTTTATCTTATACCATTTAAAACGTTAATAGGAAAAAAAAAGAACTTTGGCGGAAAAATTACCGGAACCCACAACCTTCTGTATTGAAAAGTTCAATTCTAAATCTTCTGTATTGAAAAGTTCAATTCTAAATCTTCTGTACTGAAAAGTTCAATTCTAAGGTAAGGAGAGACTTTTGGCCCATATATGAACGCAGTAGGACAGAATATAGGGTGGGTGAATGGGTGACGGGGGGAGAGGGCAATGCCCCCCATACCCCATTGAGATTGCTAGTAACTGGAACGGATATGACAAAAATATTTAATCTGTCTTTTTCCTTTTTTTATGATGGCTGCAAGTTGAAAACCAGCTTTCAAAGTTCACTAGAAGAAAAAAGAAAGACTAGTGAATGGGTGAAAGGAAAGCAGACTAATCCCTTGTATCATATTAGCAATTATCTGAACATAGAGTTCACAGAAATAAGAATCCTCTGTGATTCGAGGTCTGATATTTCCTTGGGCAAAAGCACCAGCGTTATAAGGAAACAGTTAATAGGTGTTTTCATGTGACCGCACGCATTATGAAAAACTGGAAATCCATAAAGTGTATTGTCAAATCGCGGGAAGTAATTGCTATTAAAAAGCAATTACTTCCGCGCTGAGAGAAGCTGAGATAAAAATCAATTCCTGATCTCGAAAGTTTTAAAAATAGAATCTTTACTATCCTTTGATCCCCAAACGTGACAGATTAATATTATTAGTGTTTAGTCATAATGTAATAAGTGGATGTTATAATGTAATAAGTGGATTGATCTAAGGGTTATTTGAACAAAAGTACAATTGCAAAGAATTTTTCTTCTTATTTTAATGATTGCGCCACGTGACTACCTTGCTGCAATCCTTAAACGATGTCGAATTATGAGAATTGTTCAAAGTGGCGAACTTAATTTTCTTGCAGATTGCAAGCACGACTGAAGTATGAAATTGCCCTCTTTCGAACTGCACAAAAACTGTAAAATCTGTAAGTGTCAGAACTCTCAATGGCAGCTAAGAAAATATTGGAAAGAGAGATGCGCACCAATATGCGGTGATAATGTACAGAACCGAACAAGCATAGCACTTCGCCTTCGCCTTCTCGTGACGCAGGCAGTTGATGTCTTTGAAATGAGATATTCTGTCCTCTGAAGAGAAAGGAAAAGAGAGAGCGCCTGATCAATCTGAGCTATTGATCCGGACTTCTACGATCATTTCTCTTCCTCTCTCCGTATTAGTAGCCCACTCCACAAGGTCACGGCTTTGACTATTTCACCTTCATGACTCTCTATTTTGAGCATGGCTACGAATTCTGGAATGGTGGGTTTCCATTCAGGTAGAATCTACTTCTGTGTGTTCCATTTATTTATGGATTACCTTCAACCCAACTGAACAGATGAACAGAATATTTATATCACCTAGAGGTTGATTTTCATCAGAGGTCATTGCAAGTACCAGAACGGTTACTTCATCGATCATCGCCGATGCTAGAGTATTATGCCACAGAGAGTCCAGCTTTGATAGTCTCGAAAGGCCACTTGGATTCTATTGTTAAAGGACTCTCTTTGGTTCTGATGTTAAAAAGCTAATTTGTTTGTCTAATGATTTTTCCAGATTGTCGGCACATCGCTTAGTGGTCAAAACCTGCAATTGAAGAACTCTTTAATAATTCTGATATTCTCACAATTGCCGACACGTTTTGAACAAGCAATCCTACTAACCATTTTTTTTTCCACACATGCATATACGTCACAATAAACTCTGAATGATTGGTGTAAGAGACTTTGAAACTGCGTAGTTGACACTTCAGTGATTCTCACAGATCCAAGATCACTTATCCATCAAAAAATGATCGATGTAAACGGTAAAAAGCTTCAACCGATGATGTTTACGAACTAGTCAGTCTCAACAATAGATAAAAGAATATTAATCAGAGGGTTAAATTATTCCTTTATGTCGGAAATTCCTATGCAGAAAAAACGTACTATAAATTCTTGCTTAAAATGCTAACAAATTAATGTCCCTATGTTCTCAAAATAAAAGTAGTTTTTTTTCCTAAGCTGCTGTGATTAAATTAATCTGTGAATAATAAATGCATAAATATGCATCTTAATACGAAATGTTGATTTATTCATGCATAAACTTGTTGTCACTTCGCACTCTGACATGTGACGCCACGGAACAGAAGCCGATGACTTATCTTTCCGTCCGTTAAATAGAACAATAGGTTCTGCTATATACTCGAGGTAGTCACGCTACTTCACGTGACTATACCCAACCAATCGTAGCGAAGGGGGCGTGAGTAGTATCAGTAAGAGAATCAGTAACAGTTGTGAAACACGAGGTGCACCTGGAGACACGCCTCCATGCGTGCCACGTTCTTCAATGGAGCCAGGTGAGCGCTGCGCACATGTCTCAAATCTTGATCAAAAACAGCAAGGAAACAATAGAAGCCTTCTCATGTTGCCAGCGTATTTTTAACTGCGGTAAAATATTCGCAGACAGGTTATGAATTTAATAATCGCGCCTACTAACGTGAAATTAAAATGTTCTACTTGGAGAAGATCAAAACCGGTAATCTTGTTCATGAAAGAGGAGACTAAACAATGCAAAACATTTTCTATTGCTTTGTTACATCTATTAGAAGAAGTGGCAGCTTCTCTTCTACGCATTGCTTCTCGATTACTGTCCTTGTTCTGCAAACAGAGATGCTGCCAAAGCTGTTGTTCCTTTCTGGCAAATTAAAGACAAACCAAAGTTGGCATATGCCTTTACTCTGACAGATCCAAGGTCACTCTTCCGTCAATGATCGATGCAAACGGTAAAAAGTTTCGACCGATGATGTTTGCGAACTAGATAATCTCAACAATAGATAAAAAATATTTATCAGAGGGTTAATTAAATTAATTGAGGGATCGGGATATTCAGTTTTCCGAATATCCCAGTCTCTGTAACTCAATAAGTAATTTTCATACTTGGCAACATGAAGCGGTGCATTTCAGAATCGAAAGTATGAAATTTACATATTGAGTCATAAGAGTAATTTGCATTCTTAGTGGCAACTTGAAGAGGTGCATTTCAGAATCGAACTTTTGCTGACATTTTCGAAAAAGTTGATTTTTTTTTTCATTTGAAAAATCGTCATGATTTCTGTGTTGTTTGATTTTCGGTCAGAGTATAACAGTTTCTCTTAGATCGAAAGGCATTAAATTTCGCATGGCAAAATACACATACAGATATTTATTTTCAGTTTTTAAATTCGTGGTTGAACGAAGAGATGTAATAGAGCACTAATACACCTTTCAACATCTGCCGAGTAAGGAATGGCAGCTAATAGTCTAACTAAAACTATTTCTCGATTATCATCGATATATCCCAAAATCATAATACTAAATCCACCTAATATCATAATACTCAATGCATCTAAAATTAAATTTAAGTATATCGGGTTGGGTTGTTTACCTCTGAGCGGCACTTTTTTGCACACTATGGGCTAAATGGCCAGGTCACATGGACCCCGTAGGCTCAGAGAAGGTTGGGGGAGGGGACCCACTGGAACAGCTGTTGGGAGACAGATGGTAGCCTCCCGTCAAGGCCATCCAGCGTGTTCTTTAACGTGCACAAGGTATGGCTCTCCCGTACACGGAGCCACGGCTTAGCGTTCCATCCGACGGGACGGCGGTCTTTCCAAGCCCATCGGTGTCCCCTACTGACCGTGGGCAGGGCAGGGAATTTTGCGGAGATAAATCTCAACGCTGACCCAGCTGGGACTCGAACCTGGGAACTACAGATTACGCGCCTGGCGCGCTACCGACTGAGCCACCCCCGCCCCTTAAGTATATCGATACCTTATCCAATTCAAACCAAACTAAATGAATTTCTTTTAATTTTGCATATGCAGATGATTCGAATGCAGAAAATGATCGAATATTTCATAAAATGAGTTGATAAATTTTGTATCTTTCATTTAACTGGAAGAATAAACATATCACCTCTGGCGAATATGAGATGCACGTTTCCAAAGAAAACGAAATTTTTAATTTTACAAATTTTGCCCCCTTTACGAATAATAATTCGCACTTAAGGATGATTCGGAAAAGGTAAATAGTACTATTAGTTCTATACAATGCAAAAAGAGTTTTTTTTTATTTTTTCCCTTAAAATTTTGCTCATCGCGATCCATTCACGATGTGGTAAGACTTGCTCTGAAGTGAGATTAAAGTGTAAAAGTAGACTACACTTCAGACCTAGTGAGAAAGCTGACTCCATTTCCAATGACTCCCCCCTTATCAAGTAGTTAACATTACTTGTGCAAAACAATAAGCGCCTTTTTATGTTATTCGTTCATTCATAATTTTTCTGATAGGGTTAACATCGCTATATCAGCTGAAATTTTTTATTTTATTTATATTTCGTTGCTGATTGTTTATTTTAAGGGCTATTTCGCAGGACTATTTTTCTATCATTCGTACACAACGCAATTATTTAAAAAGTATAAGGTGACACAAGTCCCATTTCCCAGCTCCTCGCTCCATAACAACGTTACATTTTTGAGACCCCAGGATTTATTATTCATTTTTGAGACCCCAGATAGTAAGTTTTAATACTTGAGACAGCAGGTTATTCAGTTTTCATTTTTGAGCCTCCCTTCCCATTTCTCAATTTCAAGTCCCATTTTTAAGCTCCTCCCTCCATAACAAAGTGTCATCTCTGAGACTCCACGATATTAGGTTTCATTATTTCAGTCTCCCTTCCCAAAAATATCAAAGTCCCATTTCTCAACTCCTCCCACCATAAAATCGTTTCGTTTTTGATACCTCACGATATTGTTGCATTTTTCAGTCTTCCTTCCCAAAAATATGAAGTCTCATTTTTGAATTATCAATGTTGATACGTTCACCAACTTTGATGATTTTTGAACTTTTAGATATGTCCGATAAACCATGCTTTTTTTTTCTTTTTTTTTTGCTCTTTACTTTTTGCTTTTTTTTATGAATATTCTTGTTAGCTATGTCTGATTTGAATTTTGAAGGTCTTAATAGCTACTATGATGCTGCTTATGTAACTACAGGTTTAGAAGTGGAGGCTTGGTTCGTAAATAATTATAGTAAATTTATTCACAAAAATAAATTAGGAATTGCTCATGTTAATATAAGAAGTCAAAGAAAACATTGGGATTCATTAAAATGAAGCATTAACAATTACATGAAACACATTGATTTGCTTGTTTTAACTGAAACAAATGTAAATAAATATGAAAATTATTTATATAATATTGATAAATTTAATAGAATCACAAATGATAATATAAATAAAAATATTAGGGGGATTTCAGTATACTATAAAGAAAATCTAGATATTGAAATTATTTCACAACAAACACTTCCAGCGGAAACTATATATATAAAAGTAAAAAAAAATAATATAATATATCATGTTTTAGCACTATACAGATCGCCTAGTACAGATGTGAACTCTTTTCTGTTGAATTTCCGAAACTGGATGGAAAATATAGAAAAAGATCAAACACAGATTTTAATAGGTGATTTTAATATCGATAAAATGAATACTAAAAACATGGCACAGAAAAATATATCGCACTATTGGCTGAAATGAATTTTGAAAGATTAATAAGGAAAGCTACAAGAGCAGAAATAGGAAAAAATAAAATTACCAAAACCTGTATACACCATATTAATATTAAACTGATTAAAAATATGTCAGCAAATTCAATAATTCAAACAAGCAAAATAGCAGATCACTATATGATTTTAACACTGATTAGCAACACCAATAACAATTTGAATAATACTAATTATAGTGAAACAGACCAGGAAAATAAGAATTGGTCATTTGACCATAACAATATAAACAAAGCTATTTCTGAAATGAATTGGAATTTAGAAAATTATGGTGACAACTCAATGGATGAATTAAACCTATATAAAGTATTTAAAGACATTTATGATGGAATTTTAGGAAAAAATAGAATATATATGAGGAGAGTTGGAAAGGTAAAAAGAAATCATAGCAAAAATTGGATAACACCGAACTTGATACAATTAATTGAAGAAAGAGATAAAGCTTGGATTAAATTTAAAAACAATGATAAAAGTGATGCTTATAAAAATAACTATAAAAAATTAAGGAATATGGTTAATATTCAGATTAGAAATCAGAAACAACTTTATTATAGAAATAAACTTATAATGAAAAAAAATGATATGAAGGCTACCTGGAAATTAATATATGAAATATTAGAAGGAAAATAGAAAAAATCAGCGGACGATGTAATAATTAACAATATGTCCAAAAAGAAATTATCTGTGGAAGAAATAGCAAATAATTACAATGACATTTATAATACACTAATTTTACAGATAAGAAATACAAATCACCAAGACGATATAAATTATGTTCCAACCACGATGCAAAGAGTTTTGAAATCTATCTATATACATGAAATCACTGAAAAACAAACTGATGAAATAATTACTTCATTAGACACCAATAAATCACCTGGTTACGATAACGTTTGCATTAAACATATAAAATTTAATAAAGAGACACTACTAAATATTATATAAAAAATTATAAATCAGATTATATTTACTGGGAACATACCTACTGAACTCAAACCAGGTATTTTAAGACCTATTTTTGAAGGTGGTATTAAGGAGGATTTTTCTAACTATCGACCAATAACAATTCTGCCTATTTTTTCGAAAATAATGGAAAAATACATTTATAATACTGTTTTTAACTTTTTACTTAAGCACAACATAATTAATGAAAATCAATTTGGCTTTCAAAAAGGAAAAAACACAATTCAACTAATTTCCAAAATTGCAAATAATATTAATAAATCATTGAATAATAGGGAAAAAATTGTAATTATGTTCTTAGATTTAAAGAAAGCCTTCGATACAACAGATCATAACTTTTACTAAATAAATTGGAAAATTACGGTATTCGCGGTATATTGTTAGATTGATTTAGAAATTATTTATCAGACAGATACACAATTACTAAAATAAAAAACTGCTACAGCAGAAAAGTAATTACACGATATGGAATTCCCCAAAGCTCAATTTTAGGTCCTTTACTCTTCTTAGTATACATAATTGATTTGTTCAATACAAAATTAAATAGTGATATTTATCTATATGCTGACGACATTGTTTTAATCAGAAATATTTAAATTATAGCATTTCAGAGGTTCAAATAGATTACAATAATATTATTAGATGGTTAAATCATAATAAAATCTATTTAAATGAGAAAAAAACAAAACTGATGATTATTCATTCACCAGGATTTCATATTCATCAAAACCTCTTTATCAAAATTCATAAAATAAATTGCAGAAAAAAGGATGCTTCAAATTATGAATCATTATGTAGTTGCCCACTTGTTGAGCAAGTAAAGAAAATAAATTACTTAGGAAACATTTTTGATAAATATTTTAGGTGGAATGCCCATATATCCCACATATGAGAAATCTTGAAAATATCGGCGATAAAAATTCAAAAATTGAAATACGTATTAAATATGGAAACCTGTGTAATATTTTATAAAGCAATATGCGAATCTATTTTAAATTATGGAATAATTGTGCATGAAACAACTAACTTCATCATCATCATCATCCTCAAGCAGCCATAGGCTACGAAGGTCCAACCAGACCACGCAGTTTAATTCTCCAAGCATATCTGTCCTGAACTACATCTGCTGCATCCGGCCACTGCACACCAATTCTAACAAGGTCCTGTTTCACATTGTCTGCCCACCGCATCCTAGGTCTCCCCCTCCTTCTGAGGCCTCTAGGCACACTGTTCATAACCCTATTCGCCAATCTATAATTATCCATACGGGCAACATGACCAAAAAAGCGGAGTCTCTCTCTGCACAATATGCTGCTTAAAGGAGGTTGCAGACTCCTTTGCCTAACCTCATCATTAGTTACAAAGTTAAACCACCTAATACCCAAGATACTGCGTAAGCATCTAGAATCAAAAGCATCTAGTTTCCTGTTATCTTGTTTACACAGCGTCCAAGTTTCACTACCATAACTAACCCTAGAAAGAACCAAACTATTATACAGTCTAATTTTAGTCTTTAGGTGTATACGCCTATTTCTCCACAATCTCCATAGATTCTTAAAAGTCCCGGCAGCAATACCTATTCGTCTGTTAATCTCATGCCGCACATCACCAGTATCAGTTACGTAGCTCCCAAGGTAATTAAACTGTGACACCTGCTCAAGACTGCAACCATTCAGATTAACTGAATCACAACCTGCCTGACCAATTTTCATCACTTTAGTTTTCTCTCTGTTTATAACCAAACCTACTGTACTACCAGTCTCATGAACAGTTCGAATGAAAGAGTTCATCTCATCAACATCATTTGCCAAAAGGGCTAAATCATCAGCATAATCTAAATCAGAAATTTTCGAATCTCCAACCCATTTAAGGCCAAAATTTTTCCCTCGAAGTGAATTTCGCATAACATAATCAATAACCAAACTAAAGAGAAAAGGAGACAAAATGCACCCTTGTCGAACACCATAAGTAATGCTAAACCAATCGCTACAAGCCTTACCAACTCTCACACACGACAGAGTGTTATTATAAAGAGCTTTCATAATGTTAACTAACTTGTCTGGTATACCATATGATTTCACAATCAACCACAAATTATGACGATCAACAGAGTCGAAAGCCTTTTTGAAATCAACAAAGCTAGCAACCAAAGGTTTCTGAAATTCTAAACATTTCTCAAGAATCTGCCTAAGTGAAAATATCTGATCTACACATCCCCTACCACTTCTGAATCCATATTGCTCATCACGCAATTGCCTGTCAACCAGATTCTTAATTCTATTAAGCACAATCATGGAAAGAACTTTACCTGGAACAGAGAGTAGGCTGATACCCCTATAGTTATCACAAGAACTGCGATCACCTTTTTTGAAAATAGGGATAATAATAGCTCTGGTAAAATCCTTAGGAACCATGCCTTTATCATAAAAGTTTTTCAAAATTCCAGTCATCCAAGTGGTAACCAAAACATTCCCAGCTCTGAGCATTTCTGTAGTAATTTCATCTACCCCTGGGGATTTATGAAGTTTCAGTTTAGAGATAGCCAAACTAACTTCAGATTGTGTTATAGGGCCAACATTAAAGCTGCCGATGCATCTATCATCATTACAAACAATGGGAGTAGAACTAATCACATTGTTTAGAACATCACTGAAATGTTCAGCCCACCTAGCCATGAGAGAATCCTCACCTTCTATAACCTTACCTTGTTTATCCTTCAATCCCTGTATGCCTGTCCGTTTTCTACCACATAAAACATTAAGTATCTGGTACAGCTCTCTGCTGTTGTGCTGCCTAACTGCTTCCTCAGCTTTGTCAGCCAAGCTATCAAGCCAAAGATTTTTATCAGTAGATAACTGATCCTTTACACGTTTATTAAGCTCTCTGTAATCTTTTCTATTAGGACTAATAGGGTACTGATTAAGGACATTCCTGCAGTTCCTTCTTTCTGAAATAAGCTCAATTGCCTTATCACTTAAATAATTCTGCCTCCTCTGCTCCTTTTTTCCTAAAAGAGTACTGTTAGTTTCCAAAAAAGCCTGTTTAAAATGGCCCCATTCTTCCTCAACTTCAGTATTAAGCAAACCATGACCGTCATAATGACTAAGTAACCTATCATGGTAAGCTTTAGCTATAACTGGGTCATACAGAGCTTCAGTATTAATGGTAAATTTTTTAACTCTAGCACAACACTTTTTAAGTTTAAGTTGCAAGACACTTTTAACAAGGTAATGGTTGGTCAGATCCAATTTCAGCTCCCCTATATGCCCTGGTATTTCTAACAGAACTAGCCCATTTGCTGTTAATTAACATATAATCAATCATATTCCTATGCAGCCCATCAGGTGAAACCCATGTGTATTTATGTATGTCGCGGTGTTTGTAATATGTGTTAGTTATTCTGAAACCATTGAGTTTACTTAGCTGTAGGAGACGTTGCCCATTGCCATTGCAGCTACCAATACCAAAAGGGCCTATTACTCCTCCCCAAAGGTCAGAGTCGGTACCAACTTTGGCATTGAAGTCACCAAGAACAAGGGTAATATCTCCTTTCTTGACAGAATTCAAAATGTCCTGAAGTTGTCCGTAAAACCTATCCTTCTCATCCTCATCAGCATCCTCATTGGGGGCATAACAGCAGATAACATTTTTAATGCTTGTCTGAAATTTTGCTGTAAGAAACCTTTCATTAATGCACTCATATCCTAGAAGAGCATCACTAGCATGTCTGCTGAGCAGCAGACCCACGCCTTGGTGATGCTTTCCATCCTCCCTCCCTGTAAAGAGAAATTTAAAGTTATTTTTAAGTATCTCACCTTTACCTGTCCATCTGGTCTCTTGCAAGCCTAGAATATCTAGGTTATAGCGCTGGAATTCCTGCATGAGGACATCAAGAGAATAATCTCTATGTAATGTCCTCACGTTCCACGTTCCTGCAGAAAGAAAATGATTAGTAGGTTTTTTAAAGAAATTAGGTTTATTGAGATTGGTAGGGCCAACAATATCAAACAGCCCCCTGATCGCAGGCATGGGGCAAAGACCCGTTCCTCCTCCGCTAAAGGCTGAAGTCACCGATGCTGCTAGGAACTTCAGGCACCACCTTTTCAAGTGGACTTTTTCAAGAGCCACATGGCCTGCCTGAGACGCATTACTCCAGTTTAGGCTTGACGATGCCCAACTAGCTAAGTAAGGTTCAGGTACCTGCGATGGCCTCTGATTAGGATTATCCACCAGCTGATATAAGGTATCCCATGCCTCTGTTCACTTAGAGCTGGCAACCCAGAAGCAAACAGAAAACACAGCGGCAGACTCTCCCTCAACAGAGGCCCACCAGTGCAGCAAGTCCAGGATCCATAATCAAGCTCAAATCCATACACAAGTCCAGTCTAGTAGGTATAAATGGTCAGCACCAGGACCCTGTGAAGTTGACCACTCCTCAGCAGGGTTGAAAAAAAAGAAAAAAGTGGCCGTAGATGACCAGATCAGCAGGCCATACTGAACTGGCAGCCCTCCCCTTCCGTTCCCTTCCAAAAGAGAATATCTCTTTTGAAAGGTACTAACGGCCTGCACCACGAGAAGGCGGGGTCGGACATTAGGTGCTAGATCTGGCCGGTTCTGTGCATCATCACTAGGGATTGGTACACAGCTCTCCTTCCAGTTTACGCCTAGCTACCATTTACAGGTCACAACTAATTTAACTAACATAAATAAAATAGAAAAACTGCAGTCTATAATAGCTAAAAATATTATTCCGTTTCATTTGCAAAAAAATTATAAAACTTCTACCAATAGATTAAAATTTTTAAATCTTTTATCCTACAGCAATTTATATAAATATAATGTAATAATTAAAAAAAATTTTGACGAAACTTACAAACTAAAAATTCAACATAATAAAAATACAAGACTTCAAAACCAAGGTTATTACAAATTGCCAAATTTTCGAAATAATTACGGGAAACATACCTCCGAATATCAAGTACCACTTATATTTAATGCTATTCCAAAAGAATTACTAAATATAGATTCTTTTATAAGACTTAAAATGGAATTAAAAAATTATTTGGTATTTTCTAGTTAGCTGATTATTATGTGTTGTGTTTTGTGGATTTATTTGATGTACACCATTTTTGTGGCTGAATGGCCTATGTTTAATATAATTTATTCATTTTCCTGCAGGTAAGCTATTTAGTTTTGCGGGTCAAATTGTAAATGTATTTGTATTCTTTACTCTTATGAATAAAAATTATATTCTTTAAAAAAAACACCTCCCATCATAACAACGTTTCATTTTTGAGATTCCACGATATTAAGTTTTATTTTTTGAGACACCACGATATTAAGTTTCATTTTTGAGTCTCCCTTCAAAAAATATCAAGTTTCATTTTGAGTTCCTCCCTCCATAACAGAGTTTCATTTTTGATATACTCACGGAAGTAAATTTCAGTTTTTGAGACATCATGGTATCAAATTTCATATTTCAGTCTCCCTTCCCAAAAATATCCAGTCCCATTTTTGAGCTCCTCCCTCCGTAACAAAATTTCATTTTAGAGACTCCACGATATTAAGTTTCATTTTTTGAGTTACCACGATATTAAGTATCAGTTTTGAGTCTCCCTTCACAAAAACATCAAGTCGCATGTTTAACTCTCCCCAAATATTATGAATTGCTAACACACTCTATGTTAGTGTCAATTTTTGTAACATTTACTCTTCTTTTGTGGAGTCTGAGTGGATAAGTAATATTTTTTTGCTTTTCAACCTAGGGAGTCTAGAACTGTGACCGACAGGGAAAAAAATCGCTCAAGAACCAACCAATTAACTCGTTTGATAATCTCGATCTGAACTCGATGCACAGGCCCTCTAGAGGGAGGCGAGGCCCAGAGCCCTCTCCATTTTGTTTTCCGTCAAAAAAGATCCATCTGAATCATGGTCTAAGCTAGGCTACCATTGAAATATTATTTAGGTATCGTAAGTAACTACTACCAACCAACTTCTACTTTAAGTAAAGCCAACACTTATTTCTCTTGCATTCCTTTACCACAAGCCGTCTTCTATCTTGCCAAGCAAGGCATTATGGTAAATACCACAGCAGTCGTGAGCTTTTAATTTCCTTCACTTGTATCTATATCCCTCTCCTCTTTTGCTTTCATTCAAAGAACAAAGGCAGAGCCTTGAGCTAATTAGAGTTCTATTCACAATCCAGTGTCGGACCCAGATCTGTGCAGCAGATTGGGGTCAATATCTAACTGGCAGCCCATTATTCGGGCGTCTCTGAGGCATCTGGGAATTAAGTGAGACTTCTTTCCACCAGGGTGCGCCTCAGGGCAAGGGTTGGCAGAGGAGTGCCGTCTGGGCGCGGATGCTGCCCGGTGTAGCCGGAATCAGCACTCTTCACGCTTCTTTAAGATTCAATAGCTGCTGCGTCACGTGGAGCGGCCAACACTCTCCGTTGGTACTCGTGTTCGTCTATAAGGCCCATCCCAACACCAGCGGTCGGTGGCCTTGTCCACTGGCAACAAGTAAATAACCGTTACTGTTCGCTGTTAACATCTCTGATAAAAAAAAGCGATAAGCAACTAAAGGCAATCAGCGGAATATTACCTAATGCGAAACTGACATTAGAGCATTGATGGTAGATTTTATTGTAGTTTTGTACTTTTCGTTCACTTCGAAATTGATAATTTTATATATTAAGCAGATTATTTTATTTTAATAATTAAGTAACAAAAATAACTCTAAGTTTCGAAAATGTCAAGAAACTCTGAAAGTTTCCTTGTTAGAAGGCGTGGAGTTAGTGTCATATTGCAGCGCTAGTATCTAATATAATGTCTTAAATGCCAAATTTTCAAATCAACGCATTGGTACACGTGGTCGATCACCGATTGTACACGTGGTCACCGATCACCGATTGTACACGTGGTCACCGATCACCGATCGTACATCCGATTGGTACACGTGGTCGGACACCGGTCTTATGTCCTGCGAAGTCCCAATTTGACACACCAGTGGACTTTTTTGAATGAATTAAAAACATCGTTTATTTCAAAAAGGAAAGAATTACTGCAGCTGTTAAGTTTTTTAAAGCGTTACACCTGACATCAGGCCCGGAACTAAAAGAAGTAAATAAATAAATAAATGGGGGAGGGGAGCAATGGGGCCGAAAATGTAGGCAAAACAGTGGATGTGAGGAAGGGCAATTTGGCGAAAAAAGTAAGGGGGAAAGGAAGGGGGTGGCAAAGAGAGGGGATTCCTATTGCAATGTGACATTTTCTCCTCAGTTTGAGAGGCCTTTGGAGGTTTATTGAAAAATGCATGAATTATATATAGAAGTTTAATGGTTTTTGACCACCCATTTCTGACATACTGAGTCGAATATGGAAGGAAGTTAAATATCACATCTCAAATGGTGCAGACACGAAGTCTGTTGAATACCGGACATTTTGTATACACAATTACTTTCTTTACTTATCTTAATGAAATATAGCATTTTAAATATGGTATTCTCTTACAATGACCTTGTATAAAAAATTGAAACGGTTTTAAATCACACGATTTTAATAAATTATAACTCCATACTCAATTAATCAGATACTATCAATCTTAATAAGGAATTAAAAATATCTTATTTGTACTAAAATATTTGGTTTCAATTGCTATATTCAAGCATAAAGCCCAGAAAACACATTTATGTATAAAATATAAATATTAAGGCATATAATAATTCGCCTTTTAAATACATATTTGGTAGACTTTTAATGGAACAAATGTTTATAATTATTATTTTTATTGAGAGGAAGGTACAAAAAGGTACACTAACACAGCTCAATACATATCAAAAATATAAAATTCGTAATTGCCAAGTGTGTAAACATTCATGAAACATTGCTGAATCATCAGCAGTTGAAAGGATGTTAAAAAGAAACAATGAAATATTTACAATGGGGTTAAGAGCACAGAAGAGGAGAACTATAAACAAGAGATATTTAAGGCTGAAACGAAAAAAGCTATAATAATCATATTGGCAACAACTTAACCCTTTCGGCCCTGCCGGTGGCATTTGCCACTTTAAAGCATGTTAAAAATTTAGATAAATCGGCTTGCTTCAGTCGAACGTAAAACATGGAGAAAGCTGGGGACATCACAAAATCAGGAGGTAAAGAATTCCAAACTCGACCAACTCGGAATATGAAGGAATGATGTTTGCAACCTGTTCTAGCTTGAGGAATATGGGTGCATATACGATACCTACTTGTTCTTCCAGGGGCGAAGACAAATGAAAGTTTCGGCAGGATTTGAATAGATGAGGTTGTTAAAGATTTTGTAGTAGATTTTTAAATAATGAAACAACCTGCTCCATTCAAAATGTATTTGCAACACACCACTACCACTGGGATCAGTAATGGTAGTTAGGCATAAACTGGAAGGAGAGCTGTGTGCCAATCCCCAGTGATGATGCATAGAACCGGCCAGGTCTAGATGGAAGGGAACGGAAGGGGAGGGCTGCCAGATCAGTATGGCCCGCTGATCTGGTCATCTGTGGCTACTTTTTTCTTTTTTTCTGCCCTGCTAAGGGGTTGTCAACTTCACAAGGCCCTGGTGCTGACCATTTATACCTACTAGACTGGACTGGTTTACGGCTTTGAGATTGATAATGGATCCTGAACTTGCTGAACTAGTGGGCTTTTGTTGAGGGAGAATCTGCCGCTGTACTTCCTGTTTGCTTATGGGTTGCCAGCGTTAAATGAACAGTGGCACGGGATACCTTATATCAGCTGGTGAATAATCTTGATCAGAGGCCGTTGCAGGCATCTGAACCCTCACTAGCTAGTTGGGCATCGTCAATCCTAAACTGAAGTAATGTGTCTCAGGCAGGTCTTATGGCTCTTGAAAAGGTCCACTTGAAATGGTGGTGCCTTAAGTTCCTACCAGCATGGGTGATTTCAGTCAGTAGCAGTGGGGGAACAGGTCTTTGCCCCATGCCTGCGATCAGGGCATTTATATTGTTGACAGGGTTTGATATTAGGGCCCTACCTTTCTCAATAATCAGGGTTCTTTAAAAATCATACTAATCATTTTCTCTCTGCACTTACGTGGAACGTGAGGACGTTACATAGAAATTATTTCTTGATGTCCTCAAGCAGGAATTCCAGCATTATAGCCTATATATTTTAGGCTTGTGAGAGACCAGATGGACAGGGAAAGGTGAGACACTTCAAAATAACTATAAATTTCCCTTTTCAGGGAGGGAGCAAGTGAAAAGATGGAAAGGTTTGCTTCTCAGCAGACACGTCAGTGATGTTCTTCTAGGATATGACTGCATTAATGAAAGATTTCTTACAGTAAAATTTAAAACAAAAATTAAAGACATGAATGTCATTTGTTGTTATGCCCCCACAGATAACTCTGGTGAGAACGAAGAGGATTTGTTTCACAGACAGCCTTAATTTTAACACTAACCTTTAACATTACCTTTAACACTGAAGTTCTGAAAGATCCAGTTGTTGTCAAAGCATATCATGATAGGCTACTTAGTCATTATGACAAATGTGTTTGCTTACTGCTGAAGTTGAGAAAGAATGGGATCAGTTTAAGCAGGCTTTTCTTGAAACCAAAAAAAACTCTTATGGGTAAAAAGGGAACAGAGGAAACAAAATTATTTGAGTGATAAGGCCAGGGAACTTATTTCTGACAAAAGGAAGTGCAGGATTAATATGAATCAACTCCCTATTTGTCCTAAAAGATGGCATTACAACGAGCTTAATAAACATGCAAAATATCAGTTAACAGCTGATAAGAATCTTTCACTCGATAGCTTGGATGATAAAGCAGAGGGAGCAGTTAGACAGCACAACAGCAAGGGACTGTACCAGATTGGTAATGTTTGGTGTGGGAAGAAACAGACAGGTACACAGAGGATGAGAGATAAACATGGTAAGGTGGTTGAAAGTGAGGATTCTATCTTTTATGGTAAATTCTTTTATGGTATCTTTTATGGTTATTATATGGTAAGGTGGTTGAAGGTAATGGTTAGGTAGGCTGAGCATTTAAGAGATGTTCTAAACAATGTGATTATTCCTACTCCCTTTGTTTGTAATCAGGGTAGATGCATTACTGGCTTTGAACCTTTAACACCCATACCCTTTTCTAAAATTTCCAGGGCATTAAAAGATTAATGTTGGTCCTATATCACATTCTGAAGTCGCTTTGGCTATCTCTGAATTAAAACTGCATGAATCTCCTGGGGTGGATGAAATCACCACTGAAACGCTTAGAGCTGGGAACACTTTTGTTGTCACATGGCTGTCTGAAATTTTGAATATTGCTTAAGATAAAGGTGTTGTTCTTAAGAATTTTACAAGATATATTATTATCTCTATTTAAAAAAAAGTGATCGTAGTTCTTGTGATAATTATAGGGGATTTTGCTTACTTTCTGTTCCAGATAAATTTCTTTGCGTCATTATACTTAACATAATTAAAAATTTGGTTGATGCGTGATGAACACTGCGTAATGAACAGTGTTAATTCAGAAGGGTAGGAGATATGTTGATCAAATATTTTCACTTAGGCAGATCCTTGAGAAATGTTTAGAGTTTCAGGAACCCGTGGTTAATAGCTTTGTAGATTTCAAACAGGCTTTTGACTCTGTTGATCGACATAATTTGTGGTTGATCGTTAGATCATATGGTATACCTGACAAGTTAGTGTAATGGAAGCTCTATAATAACACTGAGTCGTGTGTGAGAGTTGGAAGGCTTGAAGCGATTAGTTTAGCATTGGTAGTGGAGTTAGACAAGGAATTCTTTCCAAGGGAAAGATTCTGGCATTAAATGGCCTAGAGATTTCAAAATTTCTTAACCAAACACATTTCGAAACTTATCACACATGTAGACAAGTATGTGGGAAAGAAGTGATTTAATTTATGAAAGATTACATGAATGCAATGGGCGAGGAGACAGTATAATGTGGCCTGAGTCAATAAGTCGTATGACCGCAATGTTGGGCTATGCATACGGTATCACGGCGTGGCATCGAGTGGAATAGTCTCCTGATAGGATGCATCGTTGATCTGTGTCCATAATTTATCAGCATTGCGAGGGGGGCGTGCACAGGCATGAGGACACTTTGACACTTTGACACCTGGACACTTTGTAGGCACATGTCATCTCCATACTCTCAATCAGTGATTGTCGGCGCTGAGACAGAAGCGACACTCGTCACTGAACAGGTTATGGTTCTTTCCATTTGTCCTACCATGCTTGTCTGGTACTGCAACCTTCTAAAACGATATGCTGTGGTGAGTGGCAGTCATCGCAATGGCTGGTGAGAGTGCAAACCTGCCTCAGTCAATCTGCGATTCACAGTCTGTGTCGACACAGGGATGTCCATAGCTGCCTGTACACAGCATCGAGTGTCTTCGGCTGGGGATTGTGAGACTGTTATGGCTTTCTGTCGAATGCGGCGATCGAGGCGTTCGGACGTCTGCCTACGTGCACCAGTCCCACTATGGCGACGCACGTTACCTTCCTCCAACCACTGTTACCAAATATGGCTAACAGTTGTTGCATCCCGACGCGTTTCCCTCACGATGCAACACATTGACCAGCCAGCCGTACATAACCCAATGACGAAACCTCTGGTAAAGATGCCCGTGTGATGATAGGATTCCCGATGATGTCGCACAGGCATTCTTACTCCTTACACTTAATTTGACCATCGAGATCACTCTGATGCAGTGGTCCACACGTCCAGGTGAGGACGACCAAGCTGAGCTATGCAGAGCCGTTTTGTCCTGTAATCTCCCTCACTTGTCACGTGATTGGTTCACAATTGCACTCATTTACATAACCCGATTGCGACACATACCCACCTATTTGCATGGCGCTCCGACAAATACTTCCTGCTGTGTCATTTTCTATGTCGAGCAGTGTAATTATGTAGCCTAATTTTAGTTTACAGATATATACTCTATTTTCTCACGATCGCCAAAGGTTCTTAAAAGTCTCAGTAGCAATGATAAATCTCCTGTTTATCTCATTTCTGACATTATCATTCTCGGTGACATAACTTCCCAGATATTAACTGAAACACTTGCTCAAGACCCATACAAAAAATAGGAGCTGTACTCACCTGATAATTTTTATTGATTAGTTTCATCTCTATTTATCATCAAACCTACAATATTACAAGTCCCATTAAGAACATTAAGCAAAAGTCACCTCGCCAGCATCATTTGTCAAATCATCAACATATTTTAAGTCATGTTTATATTTCTAGACCATCTAAGGCAGTTTTTTCCTTGTAATAAATTATTCATAACATAATTAATAACCAAACTGAAAAGAAAATACAACTTCTCAAACTCAGAAGTAAAGCTAAACTAATTATTGCAAGCTTTACCGACTTTTACACACAGTGTTATTACACAGGGTCATCATTATATTGAAAGAGAGATTTTTCCGTATCTTTCAATATAATGATGAAACGTTTCTCTTTTTCTTTGAAACCGAGTATCCTATAGGTATTTGAAATTCTGAACTTTTTTCCACAATCTAAGTGAATAGATTTGGTCTATATAACCCTTCCACCTATGAACGCAAACTGTTCATCCCAAAGATGTCCCTCAACAAACATTTAATTCTATTAAGCACAATAATGAGCAGAACTTTGCAGGGACACAGGGTAGATTGATGCTTCTGCAATAATCTCAAGAACTGCAATCAACTATCTTTAAAATAGGAAACATACCTCTCTTAAAATCCTTAGAAACGATTTCCTTACCTTAGAAAATATTCAACTCCACCATCAGCTAGGTTACTACAGAATCATTACGGGTCTAAACGTTTCAGCAATAATTTCATCTTCCCATGCTGACCTGTGTAAGTGTGAATTTAGAGAAAACTAAAAGAAGTTTCGCCGTGATATAAGGCTTATATTAAAATCGGTAATATATATGTATGTATATATATATATCTGTATTACAAACAATAGGAGTAGAACTAACCACTTAGTTCAGAATTTGTCTGGAATGCTAACCCCGTGACGGAAACCTCATCTTCAATAACTTTGCCATTCTTATCCCTAAATCCCTTATACCATTCTTTTTCTTCCTATATATAAAATATTTTCTATATTTGTGATTTAATTCTCCGTTGTGCTCTCTAGCAGCATTGGCAACCAGTCTATCAATCAACAGCATTCAACTGATTCAACTGATTCATTTATTAAGCTCTCTGCTAAATCTAGTAAGGTTCAACTGAATCCTCTTCATTTTTTCCGAAATAAGTTATGCTGTCTTACACTGAAACGAAAGGACTATAGACATAATTATACTATGGAATTGTAGCTGTAATTTAAATATTTTATTATGATTTGTTACTTATTTTGTATTAGCATTTATCTAGTAAATGAAACAATTACAAAAGTTTACGAAAAAAAAAATTCCACAATAAAACGTTTAGTCTGACTTGTGCACATCCACCTACAAAAATTCCCGAAAGCGAACTAAGATCATCATCATCATCGTGTATAAATATTTTCTCATTGGCAATAATAATAATAGCCCCAGGACTTAGGGGAATCAAATTGGCCTGCGGAAGAAGGGAATGATTCGTACAGAAAGAATGGATATTTCCATTGCATCTTCTTGAGCTCAAAGTTTTTCACTAAAACTATCTGATATCAAATCTCTGTGGCAAGTGCTCATCTGTGAAGGATTTATTCATTTGGCGATCGCTCTCTAATGGTTCAAATCTAAGCACTTCAAGCTGTAAAAGTTAAAAGTAATCCATAAATAAATTCGTTATTTAAGTTCAGAAAATTTCCAAGATCTGTTTTACCAAAATAAATACTATCTGGTGCAACTCCTTGTTAGCTTGCAATTTCCTTGAGATTTCAGCCAGTCTATCCGGATGCACATTTTTATCAAATTTATTCTGCTTCAAGAAATATCTTTTAGGCAACCCGTAATTTTCTGTTAAGAATATTAGAGTGTTCAGTTGAATTCCTAACATGACTTTCATGGTCAAGTGACTCTGCTTCTTTTCACTCTGGATACGAAGAAATACTGTTATGACACTTGACGAAGCATGTGAACTCTTGACATAACCCGTAGAAATGCGGAATCGCAGCAAACTATTAAAGAATTTCCTTGTCCAATGAAGACCGAAATTAACACTCAATGTATTACAGAATAAACTTTTTATGGGAATGAGACCTAAGATACCTTAATCAAGGATATGTACATCTTAAATTTAAGTAATATTGGTTCACTATTTAAAAAAGAAACTGGAATAACAGGAACTAACAGCAAAATTTGCAGTCATAAAAATTCATCTTATAAGCTATTAAATTCACAAGAAGTAATAGTTTTATCGCCCAATTTACTCAATTAAATGTTTCAGCTAAGCTACTGAATAGCTTATTTTATTACTAAGCTATCGGGCATGTCCTTGTACAAGAGTTTGTATATTTTATGATAAACGAGATAAAGTTTGTAGGTTATCTCCGCCTTTTTTATAGGGGAATACTTTCTTCTCTGCTTAAAAATTATTATTATTATTATATTTAGACATTCGAATAATTCTTTCAATTTTGACGAAACGTTTTTAAATGTAGAACACTGCTTTCACTTGTCTTAACTTCTTTTATACTGAACAAAGATGAAGCTGAAAGATTAAGTGAATTTGTTTTAGATCTTAAATTTATCTTCAATCTCATTCCCATAAAAAGATTATTTCCTCAGCATATTTAGTTCTAATTTGCTGTGATTTGGCAGAGATCTGAAGAAGAGTTAAAATTTTATAAGCACAGCTCAATAATTCTGTCACCGTCCTCAATTGATCAAGAAATAATATTACCGTATTAGAGTCAACAGTCCTATCATTTTCAATTTGTAAGAGTCCTAAATCGAAGATACTCGTATGTAGACTATCCTAATCATGGACATCTCGTTTAATGTATGAGTAGGACAGAGACGAAACACAGATGACTAATAACTTCTGCATAATAACATAATTGTAATTGTATCTTACCTGATACAAAAAAATATTACCGTTAATATTTTATTGCGTAGAACTCAAAGAAATGGAAGCATCACAACTTTTATCTGTAAGTCCCTCTATTAAATCTAACGTCTCATACACAATTTCAAAAGTTACGAAGACAAAAACTCGAATTCTCAAACATGTATTGATCAATTTTAAACATAATTTATAGACACTAGGTCCTTTATTTACTCCGAAGTTAGGTTCCTGGAGATGCCTGGTATATCGAATTGGTGTAAATGAAACTTGAATTATAATGTATTTCAATGAGATGCGTTCCAGGTGTACGAAAATTGAGACTCTGTTTCATACAATAATACAAAAAATTTAATATTTTAAACATAAGCATTATATGCAT
This sequence comes from Ryuthela nishihirai, assembly GCA_038380435.1. Taxonomy (NCBI): domain Eukaryota; kingdom Metazoa; phylum Arthropoda; class Arachnida; order Araneae; family Heptathelidae; genus Ryuthela; species Ryuthela nishihirai. The sequence continues at coordinate 3,273,841 of JAWZYU010000029.1, read as the reverse complement.
GTATTAAAATCACATTTCATAATACTTGCCTGTATAATGTAAATAGATAGGCATTACTGACAAGAGAAAGGTCTTGATTGTGATCGCCATTATTAGTATTTAAAACCTATTCAGTATATTCCCATCGTTTTCAAATATATGAGGTACTATTGCAAAAGCAATTGCAGTTTCAAATTTTATGACAATTGGACCATTTTTATGTGAGTTATTAATTTTGATCAACTTTATAGCACCTTGAATCGATGTGCAGTGGTGCAAAAAGAGCTCTCCTATTCTAGCTGCTGGAAGGAGGACTGAAAATGGTAATCCAGACAGGCTGAATGGGGCTGAGGATGAGGGATTTTTCAGGAAATTACATACGATAATTACCTTTACATCCAAAATGTTAGTCTTCCAGGTGAGCTCTATGTATACAGCTATTATTGATCAATTAATTGTACCCCTATAAATGGCAGCTAGGTAGTCACTGGAAGGAGAGCTATGCACCAATCTCCTGTGATGATGCACAAAACCGGCCATGCCTAGCACCTAATGTCCAACCCGCCTTCTCGTGGTGCAGACCGTTAGTACCTTTCAAAAAAGATACTCTCTTGTGGATGTGAACGGAAGGGGAGCGCTGCCAGATTAGTGGCCTACTGATCTGGACATCTATGGCTACTTTTCTTTCTTTTTCTACCCTGCTGAGGAGTGGTCAACCACACAGGGTCCTGGTGCTGACCATATAAACCCACTGGACTGGACAGATATATGGCTCTGAGCTTGATTATGGATCCTGATTTTGCTGCACTGGTGGGATTTTGTGGAGAGAAAATCTTCCGCTGTGTTTTCTGTTTGCTTCCGGGTTGACAACCCCAAGTGAATAGATTCACAGGATATGTTTATCAGCTGGTGGATAATCCTGAGCAGAGGTCATCGCAGGCACCTGAACTCTTTGCTTCTATTGGCATCGTCAAATTCTACATTGGAGGACGTTTTCCAGTGTAGATGGCTTCAGCCTATTTAGTGGTGGGGGAACGGGTCATTGCCACATGTCTACGATTATGTGTACGAAATGGCTGTTTGATATTGTCCTCATTCCCTCTCTCAATAAATATAGTTTCTTTAAACATCCCACTAACCATTTTCTGTCCATAGGTAGTTGGAATGTGAGGACTCTGCACAGAGCTTTTTCTCTTGATGTCCTAACAGAAGAATTCCACTATTATAATTTATACGTTCTTCGCTTGCAAGAGACCAGATGGACAGATAAAGGTTAGATTTTCAAAAATAATTTTAAAATTCTCTTTTCAGGGAGGGACGACAATAAGCATCACCAAGGCGTGGGTCTGCTTCTCAGCAGACACGTTAGTGATACTCTTCTTGGATATGAGTGAATTAATGAAAGGTTTCTTACAGCAAAATTTCAGACACGCATTAAAGACTTGAATGCTATCTGCTGTTATGCCCCCACTTAGGATGTCGATGAGGATGAGAAGGATACATTTTACGGACAACTTCAGGATATTTTGAATTCTGTCAAGAAAGGAGATATTACCCTTTTTCTAGGTGACTTCAATGTCAAAGTTGGTACTGACTCAGACCTTTGGGGCGGGGTGATAGGCCCTTTTGTATTGGTAGCTGCAATGACAATGGGCAACGTCTCCTACAGGTAAATTAACTCAATGGATTCAGAATAACTAACACATATTACAAACACCGCGATATACATAAGTACACATGGGTTTCACCTGATGGGCTGCATAAGAATATGATTGATTACATATTAATTAACAGCAAATGGGCTAGTTCTGTTAGGAAAACCGGGTCATATAGGGGCGCTGAAATTGGATCTGATCATTACCTTGTTAAAAGTGTGTTGCAACTTAAACTTAAAAAGTGTTGTGCTAGGGTTAAAAAATTTGCTTTTAATACTGAAGCTCTGAAAAATCCAGTTATAGCCAAAGCTTACCATGATAGGTTACTTAGTCATTATGACAGTCATGGTTTGCTTACTACTGAAGTTGAGGAAGAATGGGATCATTTTAAACAGGCTTTTTTGGACACTAACGGTACTCTTTTAGGAAAAAAAGAGCAGAGGACACAGAATTATCTGAGTGATAAGGCACTTGAGCTTATTTCGGAAAGAAAGAACTGCAGGAATGTCCTTAATCAATACTCTAGTAGTCCTAATAGAAAGCATTACAGAGAACTTAATAAACGTGTAAAGGACCAGTTAGCTGCTGATAAGAACCTTTGGCTTGATGGCTTGGCTGACAAAGCTGAGGAAGCAGTTAGACAGCACAACAGCAGAGAGCTCTACCAGACAGTTAATGTTTTGCGTGGTAGAAAACGAACAGGTATACAGAGATTGAAGGATAAACAAGGTAAGGTTGTAGAAGGTGAGGATTCTGTCATGGCTAAATGGGGCTGAGCATTTCAGTGATGTTCCAAACAATGTGGTTAGTTCTACTCCCATTGTTTGCAAAGATGATAGATGTACTGGTGGATTTAATGTTGGCCCTATAACACAATCTAAAGTTATTTTGGCTATTTCTAAACTTAAACTTCATAAATCCCCAGGGGTAGATGAAATTACTACGGAAATGCTTAGAGCTGAGAATGTTTCGGTTACCATTTGGATGACTGAAATTTTGAATATCTCTTTATGATAAAGGTAGAGTTCCTAAGGATTTTATCAGAGCTTTTATAATCCCTTTTTCAAAAACGTTGATCGCAGTTCTTGTGATAACTATAGGGGTATCAGACTACTTTCTGTTCCAAGAAAAGTTCTTTACATGATTGGGCTTAATGGAATTAAAAATCTGGTTGAAAGGAAATTGCGTGATGAGCAATGTGAATTAAGAAATGGTAGGGGATGTGTATATCAGATATTTTCACTCAGGTAGATTCGTGAGAAATGGTTAAATTTTTAGAAACCTTTCGTTGCTAGCTTTGTTGATTTCAAAAAGGCTTTTGACTCTGTTGATCGTCATAATTTGTGATTGATTGTGAGATCGTATGGTATACCAGACATGCTAGTTAACATAATGAAAGCTCTGTATAATAACACTGAATCATGTGTGAGAGTTGGTAAGGCTCGCATTTTGTCTCCTTTTCTCTTTAGTTTGGTTATTGATTATGTTATGCGAAATTCAGTTCAAGCGAAAGATTTTGGCCTTAAATAGTCTGGAGATACTAAAATTTCTGATTTAGATTATGCTGATGATTAAGCTTTTTTGGCAAATGGTGTTGATGAGATGAACTCTTTCATTCGAGCTGTTGATGAGACTGGAAGTAGAATAGGTTTTGTTATAAAGAGAGAGAAAACTAAAGTGATGAAAATTGGTCAGGCAGGCTGTGATTCAGCTAATCTGAATGGTTGCAGTCTTGAGCAGGTGTCACAGTTTAATTATCTTGGGAGCCCTTACATAGCTCCCAAGATAATATGACAGATAATGGTGATGTCCAATGACAGATAATGGTGATGTCCAATGACAGATAATGGTGATGTGCTGCATGAGATTAACAGACGAATAGGGATTGCTGCCGGGACTTTTAAGAATCTATGGAGAGTGTGGAAAAATAGGCGTATACACCTAAAGACTAAACTTAGACTGTATAATAGTCTGGTTCTTTCTAGGATTAGTTATGGTAGTGAAACTTGGACAATTTATAAACAAGATAACAGGAAACTAGATGCTTTTGATTCCAGATGCTTACGCAGTATCTTGGGCATTAGGTGGTTCAACTTTGTAACTAATGATGAGGTTAGGCAACAGAGTTTGCAACCACCTTTAAGCAGCATATTGTGCAGAGAGAGACTCCGTTGGTTTGGCCATGTTGCCCGTATGGATAATTATAGATTGGCGAATAGGTTATGAACAGTGTGCCTAAAGGCCTCAGAAAGAGGGGGAGACCTAGGATGCGGTGGGCAGACAATGTCAAACAGGACCTTATTCGAATTACTGTGCAGTGGCCAGATGCAGTAGATGTAGCTCAGGACATACTTGCTTGGAGAACTAAATTGCACGGTCTGGTTGTACCTCCGTAGCCCATGGCTGCTTGAGGATGATGATGAAACCCACTGTACCGGCAAATCGGCCAACATAAATCTCGAGAATCTCCTCTTGATACCTCCGGAAGTTAGGGATCCTCTGTCAAGCACGTAGAGGTCACTGCAGCCTCTGTTGTTGACATTTATTTCTTCTGACATTTTAAAATTAAAAATTTTGCCCTTTCCATGGATTCCAGTTTAATATTATTTATTCTAAACAGCGGTACTCTGTTGCGACTTATAGAAAATTTCTCATTTCAAAATATCCGTATATCTTGAAATGTTATATTTTTTATTTTTCATAAAAAGCAATGAAATAATTTGACATACCAATAGTTTGCCATCCTGCTGAGGCGTGCACCGGCGCAAACTAGAGAAGCGAAAAGCTCTCTAGAATCAGCAGAGATTTTGCAATCCTGCAATTTGAAGAGATCAATGCAATCCCGCAATTTGCTCTGAAGAAGAAAAGGCAAAAAATATAAGTTTTAAAATTAGATAATTGAAGCAAACCTCGATTAAAATTTAAAAACTAGACTGATCGAATAAAAAAATTATAACTTGTGGACAAATATATGAACTTTCCAAAAACAGATGCATTGATATGCATAATTCAAGAATCAATCCTTTAAAATTGAATCCCATAATTTTGATCCTCCACCTCCCGATTCAAATTGACATTTTCTATTCATCTCTAGGATGCTGTTAGTGCATTTGGTTGCAATCTCCAAACCCTATTTGGAGGTAGAAGTTTATGAAGGAACGAAGGATATTAAGCCAAAATTAATTGGTACAAATTGTGTAGCTGAAAATTAATCACTATAAAATGTGTTAAGAAAAATTTAGTGTTAAATTGCTGTCACTTAAAAATAATGAAATACATAAAATGTTTTGCGTTAAATTTTTACATTTATAAATTCCTACATACCAAAGTACTATATTTTTCATCATCCTCATCATCCTCATGCAGCCATGGGCTACAATGGTCCAACCAGACCATGCAATTTAGTTCTCCAAGCATATCTGTCCTGAGCTACATCTCCTGCATCTGGCCACTGCACACCAATTCTAACAAGGTTCTGTTTGACATTGTCTGTCCACCGCATTCTAGGTCTTCCCCTCTTTCTGAGGTCTTTAGGAACGCTGTTCATAACCCTATTCATTAAACTATAAATATCCATACGGGCAACATGGCCAAGCCAACGGAGTCTCTCTCTGAGCAATATGCTGATCAAAGAAGGTTGTTGGCTCCTTTGCCTAACCTCATCATTACTTGCAAAGTAGAAACACTTAATGCGTAAGATACTGAGATTCATCTGGAATCGAAAGCCATCAGGATCCCTGTTATTTTGTTCACAAATCGTCCAAGTTTCACTACCATAACTAACCCTAGAGAGTTTCAACTTGCAAAGTAGAAACACTTAATGCGTAAGACATTGAGATTCATCTAGAATCGAAAGCCATCAGGATCCCTGTTATTTTGTTCACAAATCGTCCAAGTTTTTTACCATTTGAGTCTTTAGGTGTATATGCCTATTTCTCCACAATATCCACAGATTCTTAAACGTTCCGGCAGCAATCCCTATTCGTCTGTTAATCTCATGTCGCACATCACCAGTATCTGTTACAGAGCTCCCAAGGTCATTAAACTGTGACTCCTGCTCAAGACTGCAACCTTTCAGATGAACTGAATCACAGCCTGCCTGACCAATTTTCATCACTTTAGTTTACTCTCTGTTTATAACCAAACCTACTCTACTACGAGTCTCATCAACAGCTCGAATGAAAGAGTTCATCTCATCAATACCATTTGCCAAAAGGGCTAATTCATCAGCATAATCTAAATCAGAAATTTTAGTATCTCCAGACCATTTAAGGCCTTACCAACTCTCACAACATGATTCAGTGTTATTATAGAGAGCTTTTTCTGCTGCTTTTCATTATGTTAACTAACATGTCTGGTATACCATACGATCTCACAATCAATCACAAATTATGACGATCAACAGATTCGAAAGTCTTTTGAAATCAACAAAGTTAGCGACCAAAGGTTTCTGAAACTTTAACCATTTCTCAAGAATCTGCCTAAGTGAAAATATCTGATCTACACATCCCCTACCACTTCTGAATCCACATTGCTCATCACGCAATTGCCTGCCAACCAGATTCTTAATTCTATTAAGCAGAATAATGCAAAGAACTTTACCTTGAACTTTTCCTGGTAGGTTGCATGTGTTAATTTTAACTTTGTGTCATTTTTGTACCTATTTTCTTCTGCTAACCTTTTTTTATTCAGCCTACGAAAAAGGTTCTGAAGTTATCACATACAAAATCCGGAGTGTTTATTAATTTCCAACGAAGACAACGTTTCTGTTAATTAAACTTTACCTTTCTTGTACTAATTTTCAGTTGACATTTGTTTGCAATAATAAATATTCTCTTAACACCTTTCTGTTTGCATGTCTATCAAAACCGCAGTAATTTTAATCTGAAATTTACGGGTGGCTGATCCAGAATTGGAACTTCTGACATATTCTCTAGTGATGTATTGTGTTGTCTTTCTACTGAGGTTTTTTTGCTTTCCCACAAGTTTTCTCTATGGCGTATGATACTCACAACTTACTTATTCAGTGGCTTGTTCCAGACATACTTTGCAAGTGCACTGACTGAAGAGGATTGTTTTATCGCTTCAAACCAAGGTTGTTGTTTTTTTGTTTGCTTCTCTTTATGAGAAATTCGCCCTCAGTTTTGCATAAAAGAATTTCCGGTCGACACATTTCTTTCGCCATAGCAATTATCTTGCATGAAGCATTATTTTCGATTTGAATCGTTGTCTCTTTGATTCGAAAGGGCAGTTCAGTTTGCTTCCCCCGAGGCAATGGAGCTCCACCCACTCAACGTATTGCTCACTCACCACCTTTCCACACTAAATGCATGCAGTAGAGACATATTGGACATTTCCCTCTGAGGTTGCTCGTACAAAAAGGCAACCATGACCTTGACGGAAATGATCAACGATCGTCCGTTGCTTCGTCCGGCCATCCCTGTGATTAGCTCGTCTCTCAATTTTTCTCATTTTTCAGCGCTGACAATCCTTCGGCCCCTGCTATAATGGTTATGATCTTGCAAAGAGCCATTCTTCAAAATCGCATCTCTTCAAACTGGTTATTAGCCACATCCCACTTCTTTAAAATATTGATGTCGTGTTGGGGGAAGCTTTAAATTCTTCCAAGTGGACTTTTGGTTTTCGTTTCTCAGTATGAAGTGCTCATCTGCACTAAGAGGCAGGAGCCTCAGGGTGCAAGAAAAAGGAGCAATAAAAGGCAAAGAAATCGACTGAGAAGAAAATCAGACGATCGCTTCGTTTTATATGGTAATCCAAATCATCACGAATGATGTAAATTGAGCCGTGCAAGTGATACAGGCAACGTATTTAATACATCACAATTATCTGCTCATATGAACTGCCCGCCGGTCCATACTCTGTTGACTAATAGGTGAAAAAAATAGTACAAATACAAAAAAAGTTAATAAGGCCGCTTTGCGAGAACAAGCTTTCACCCGTGAACCATTCTAACTGAGGAGGATAAAACTGAAGTCCGAATGAAACAGCAGAGCAAGCAGAATCCTCCGAGAGTGTCGAAAAAGAAAAGAAAGATTTAGGTAGCCTGCAATTACCGCTGCCCATTGCCGGCCCGTGACAAATAACATGGTTATTATTTTAATTCGGGCCGATTCAAGCCAGCGTGGCGTGTGTTACACTCTCGCACACAATACTCGTTTATCAAGGGGATGGAACGACGACTGTAATTCGACCGCTATCGCTATTTCGTGAGCAATGTAATGGGCACCTTTCACACGCACGGGACGACACAACTGTTGATCGTCGGCTGTAATGGCGAGCCGTCGGGTCGCAGGCGAAAAAACCGGTCTCGGAGCTGACACCTCTGCTTCTTCTGCATTTCCCTTTAAAAGCTCCTTTTCCGTATGTCAAGTTAAAAAACGGACTATCATTGTAAGTCCCAAGTCTCACTCCTCTCTTAAAGACATCCCTTTACCAAGATACAAAATGATTTTAAAAGACATTCTCTGGCACTGGCAGCACGTGGTAAAACATTTTCTTCGATTTATGGAGTAAAAAATGCGAACGTGCTTATTTTGTGTTAGAAGAAGTAAAAGTATGCTATCTTGCCAGACTTTTAAAGAAAATTTTAATGCCATTTAAAAGCTGCTTAACGAAAAGAATACATATAATTAACTTAAAACCTTTTAAAGTAAAGCTAAAAGACTTGTAATGGAATTTTCTCAATAGCATGTTTCTAAACTCTATTTCACACAAAGAATGGATGCGAAAAATCTAAAAATTAAAAAAGACAACAACGAATGAAAAGATGCCACCCACACCCATGACTTCTAGCAAGAACAACTCGCCAAGTATAATACATCATCGTCATCCTCAAGCAGCCATGGGCTACGGAGGTCCAACCAGACTGTGCAATTTAGTTCTCCAAGCAAGTCTATCCTGAGCTACATCTACTGCATCTAGCCACTGCACACCAATTCTAACAAAGTCCTGTTTGACATTGTCTGCCCACCGCATCCTAGGTCTCCCCCTCTTTCTGAGGCCTTTAGGCACACTGTTCATAACCCTATTCGCCAATCTATAATTATTCATACAGGCAACATGGCCAAACCAACGGAGTCTCTCTCTGCACAATATGCTGCTTAAAGGAGGTTGCAGACTCCTTTGCCTAACCTCATCATTAGTTACAAAGTTGAACCACCTAATGCCCAAGATAATGCGTAAGCATCTGGAATCAAAAACATCTAGTTTCCTGTTATCTTGTTTACACAGTGTCCAAGTTTTACTACCGTAACTAATCCTAGAAAGAACCAAACTATTATACAGTCTAATTTTAGTCTTTAGGTGTATACGCTTACCATAACTAATCCTAGAAAGAACCAAACTATTATACAGTCTAATTTTAGTCTTTAGGTGTATACGCCTGTTTCTCCACACTCTCCATAGGTTCTTAAAAGTCCCGGCAGCAATCCCTATTCGTCTGTTAATCTCATGCCGCACATCACCATTATCTGTTACATAGCTCCCAAGATAATTAAATTGTGACACCTGCTCAAGACTGCAACCATTCAGATTAGCTGAATCACAGCCTGCCTGACCAATTTTCATCACTTTAGTTTTCTCTCTGTTTATAACCAAACCTACTCTACTACCAGTTTCATCAACATCGAATGAAAGAGTTCATCTCATCAACATCATTTGCCAAAAGGGATAAATCATCAGCATAATCTAAATCAGAAATTTTCGTATCTCTAGTCCATTTAAGGTCAAAATCTTTCCCTTGAAGTGAATTTCGCATAACATAATCAATAACCAAGCTAAAGGGAAAAGGAGACAAAATGCACCCTTCTCGAACACCAAAAGCAATGCTAAACCAATTGCTACAAGCCTTACCAATACTCACACACGACTCAGTGTTATTATAGGGAGCTTTCATTACGTTAACTAACTTGCCTGGTATACTATATGATTTCACAATCAACCACAAATTATGACGATCAACAGAGTCGAAAGCCTTTTTGAAATCAAGAAAGCTAGCAACCAAAGGCTTCCGAAACTCTTAAATATTTCTCAAAAATCTGCCTAAGTGAAAATATCTGATCCACACATCCCCTACCACTTCTGAATCCATATTGTTCATCACGCAATTGACTGTCAACGAGATTCTTAATTCTATTAAGCACAATTATGTAAAGAACTTTACCTGGAACAGAGAGTAGACTGACACCCCTATAGTTATCACAAGAACTGCGATCACCTTTTTTGAAAATAAGGATAACAATAGCTCTGGTAAAATCCTTAGGAACCATGTCATTATCATAAAAGATATTCAGAATTTCAGTCATCCAAGTGGTAACCGAAACATTCCCAGCTCTAAGCATTTCGGTAGTAATTTCATCTACCCCTGTGGATTTATGAAGTTTAAGTTTAGAAATAGATAAAATAACTTCAGATTTTGTTATAGGGCCAACATTAAATCCACCAATGCATCTATCATAATTACAAACAATGGGAGTAGAACTAACCACATTGTTTAGAACATCAGTGAAATGCTCAGCACACCTAGCCATGACAGAATAATCACCTTCTATAATTTTACCTTGTTTATCCTTCAATCCCTGTATACCTGTTAGTTTTCTACCACACGAAACGTTAACTGTCTGGTACAGCTCTCTGCTGTTGTGCTGTCTAACTGCTTCCTCGGCTTTGTCAGCCAAGCCATCAAGCCAAAGATTCTTATCAGCAGCTAACTAATCTTTTACACGTTTATTAAGTTCTCTGTAATGCTTTCTATTAGGACTATTAGGGTATTGATTACGGACATTCCCGCAGTTTTTCTTTCCGAAATAAACTCAAGTGTCTTATCACTCAGATAATTCTGTCTCCTCTGCTCCTTTTTTCCTAAAAGAGTACTGTTAGTGTCCAAAAAAGCCTGTTTAAAATGATCCCATTCTTCCTCAACTTCAGTAGTAAGCATACCATGACTGTCATAATGATTAAATAACCTATCATGGTTGGCTATAACTGGGTCTTTCGGAGCTTCAGTATTAAAATAAATTTTTTAACCCTAGCACAACACTTTTTAAGTTTCAAGACACTTTTAACTAGGTAATGGTCAGAGCTAATTTCAGCTCCCCTATATGACCTGGTATTCCTAACAGAACTAGCCCATTTGCTGTTAATTAATAAATAATCAATCATATTCTTATGCAGCTCATCAGGTGAAATCCATGTGTACTTATGTATGTCGCGGTGTTTGTAATAAGTGTTAGTTATTCTGAATCCATTGAGTTTATTTACCTGTAGGAGACGTTGCCCATTGTCATTGCAGCTACCAATACAAAAGGGCCAGAGGGTCTGAGTCAGTACCAACTTTGACATTGAAGTCACCTAGAAAAAGGGTAATATCTCCTTTCTTGACAGAATTCAAAATATCCTGAAGTTGTCCGTAAAATGTATCCTTCTCATCCTCATCGACATCCTAAATGGGGGCATAACAGCAGATAGCATTCAAGTCTTTAATGCGTGTCTGAAGTTTTGCTGTAAGAAACCTTTCATTAATGCACTCATATCCAAGAAGAGCATCACTAACGTATCTGCTGAGAAGCAGACCCACGCCTTGGTGATGCTTATTGTCGTCCCTCCCTGAAAAGAAAATTTAAAATTAGTTTTAAGAATCTGACCTTTATCTGTCCTTCTGGTCTCTTGCAAACCAAGAATATCTAAATTATAAAGATGGAATTCTTGTGTGAGGACATCAAGAGAAAAAGTTCTGTGCAGAGTCCTCACATTCCAACTACCTATGGAGAGAAAATGGTTAGTGGGATGTTTAAAGAAACTATGTTTATTGAGAGAGGGAATGCTGACAATATCAAACAGCCCCCTAATCGCAGACATGGGGCAAAGACCCGTTCCCCCACCACTAAAGGCTGAAGCCATCTACACTGGAAGACTTCCCTGCAATGTAGAATCTGATGATGCCAATAGAAGCAGAGAGTTCAGGTGCCTGCGATGACCTCTGCTCAGGATTATCCACCAGCTGATAAACATATCCTGTGAATCTATTCACTTGGGGCTGTCAACCCACAAACAAACAGAAAACACAGCGGAAGATTTTCCCTCCACAGAAGCCTACCATTGCAGCAAAATCAGGATCCATAATCAAGCTCAGAGCCATAATTCTGTCAGGTTGATATATATGGTCAGCACCAGGACTCTGTGTGGTTGACCACTCCTCAGCAGGATAGAAAAAAAAAAAGAAAAGTAGCCATAGTTGTCCAGATCAGTAGGCCACACTAATCTGGCAGCCCTCCCAATTCGATCACTTCCACAGGAGAGTATCTCTTTTGAAAGGTACTAACGGTCTGCACCACGAGAAGACGGGGTCGGACATTAGGTGATAGGCCTGGCCGGTTCTATGCATCATCACAGGGGATTGGTGCATAGCTCTCCTTCCAGTGACTACCTAGCTACCATTTACAGACCAGCTACCATTTACAGACCACAGAAAATAGTCTTATGCTTTACACAAGAAATAAGTACTTTTTGCAACTAAATTATTATTACGTATTAAAAGTGAATAATTAAAATGCGGTTTTCAATTTTGTCGTCGTTGCTATGCGCCCAGCCGCCTTCGGGCGGTGTGATGTTCTGACGAAGTCGCCTCGTGCGACCGTAGGAAAGAAGCAGCCGTCCCATGGCCGAGTGGTTAGCGCACTTGGCTACTGATCTAAGGGACCTGGGTTCGAACCCCGGGTAAGGCATGGATGTATGTGTTGTCTTTCTGCTGAGGTCCTGCCATCCTCACAGATCTTCTACTATGGCATATAAACTGACAGGCTCCCGTCAGACCTCTGTGTCAAGCAGCTGTTTGAGGGGGTATTTATTTATTTTTTTATTAATACACGATAAAACATAATTTATTTTACACTAAGATATTCGCGATGTAAAACCCTTGTTGTAGAAGCTCCCTAATGAGTTCAGGATTGATACATTTTTCAGGCATATCAATTTGTTTTTCATTGACTTTCGTGGTTAAGAGTACTAAGCGACAATTGGCGAGAAAACTCTTTGAGAAGGACTTAAGTTCCATTCTTTATGTGAAACAGAATATAGTTAGCCATTCATTCTTGTAAAAAGAGACATGCCTTCAGTGACAGGGTAGCCGCATAAATAGTAACTGATGTTAAGCAATATCAGAAAGTGCATTTGAAAAATCTTTTAATCAGTTATAGCCTCAGAGATGAAAGAAGAATAATTTGTTAAGGTTTAACCTACCCTGAGAGCGTAGCTAGGGTTCGGCAATTTTTTTTTTAATCGTCGAACGCTTTCAATTGCTTAAAGAGCAGCAATCAGTTTGCTGGTTACAAGAGCCTGACACTTCAAACAAAAAATATAAAGTATTTCAATACTGTATCACATCTTTAAATTAGCATACTGAATTTAGCATACGTTCCCAAGTGTACGGATACAAATGAATTTATCTATCTGACTTAATGTAGACGCATACGGATTAGTTTACTTTGAATCCCTGCTGAAATCATGAATAGTTAGCTGAAAACAAATTACTTCCGCACGAGTGAGGTACGGGCCCTCGACCTCCTGATAAAAGGACAATTGCTCCTGGCATTGTTATCAGGAGGAAAGTAGCTAGTTCGAACCCCACTCGTGATGCAAGTTAATTTTTTTAAGCTTCATAAGTTACATTTCCTGTTTTCTATACTATTGAATCTCTGTGCAAATTCATTGGTATCATCTTTCCAATTTTAATACAATGGTTTACTTTTAATTTAACTTTTGGTGATCCGTTTTACAGGCAGTCTCTAGTCCATGGTACAAACCTTCTAGCCAAAAGATCAATTTGATATGGCTAGAGATTGGTATACTGATGGTACAGTCGCTCAAAAAAATATCCGAACACTGTGGTTCAGTACAGAATTGAGGAAAAATATCTGGCAAAGATGTTTTTTAGAAATTAGCGATCTGGACACGAAGATTGCCAGATCGCTAATTTCTAAAAAACATCGTTGCCAGATATTTTTCCTGAATTCTGTAATCAACCGAACAATGGTGTTCGGAGATTATTTTGAGCGACTGTATTTTAATGTTAGTGTATTGACGAAAACTAAAGATTCAATCTGCAAATCAGAATACGTCTTTCTCTCATTTTGGAATGGATACATTGCAAGAGCAACCACGAACACCTCTTTGGGTGAAGAAGGAGGAGTCGAACCTGCGTGTGTTGGATATGCTATCCAAGTTGCCAGGAGCATCAGCTGCAGTCAGGTTTTTATCTGAAGTTCGCAATTCCTAGTCAGATTCTCTCCTTTTCAGTATGACATGCTTTCAGTTAGAAATTGATATCGACAGTCTTGTTCTCCAGAAGATTTGTGTCTCCTTTGTTGGAGGATAATGATATACTTACCACATTATAAAACACATCATTTACCGACGTTGAAGCGACACTCCCATGTGTGTCTATTCTTCCCATCTTTCCATGAATATCTTTTTCATGAGTCTCCTTTAGGAACCTTCACAACTTAACTTGGCTAAACAGGTGCAACACAACATGATTGTGTTCCAGTGGTCGAAATATAGAAAAAAAACATCATCTGCATCTTCAGAAGCGAAAAGAAAATGCCTTTCCTCGACAGAATATGTCGTTGGCAACTTTATCCTCTGGTTCTTCAACGTTCGTCGTATGCTCTGAGCTGTAGAATTCCGATTACCAATGATGTGTGAGCCCAGTGCCAGTGTCCAATATCATAATATTTACATTTCGAAGCGGAGGAGAAGGGAGAGGAATAGGTAGATAATGAAGAGGTTCGATGCGCGACAAATGCATTCTTAATTTGCGGGCCTGTCTTTAAAAGAGCAGATTGAAACCTAGGTCTTAAAAAGGCATAGGCTCTTAATTGTGACGACTTCTAAATGTCTGTTTCGTGCGAATTCACCTCCGTAACGAAGTTGTCGAGGAAGACGGATCGAATCAGAATGGCAATCAACAGAACACGATGATCCTTGATCCCGAGCTGTGAACGCACGCCCTTCTTGCCATGTCACTGTTAGTCTCCGCTGGGGCCAGACTTGTAATAGGGAAATCAAATAGGCGATTGGCAACGAAATGAATTGTAGATTGTAATCGTCGTCAATTACAGGGTAACGATTGGAATATGCAATGGCGAGCCGAGTGCGGCCTTTCCTGTGAACGTGCGCGAGGACGAGTTTCCCTCCTCGCACGCAGTCGGCTTTATTCTGCTGTCATGACGGAGAAAGTTATTGAAATGCGAAAGGACGAAGATACTGTTGTTGAGATAACTGTCAGGTAAATGATCGGAACGAGACGAGTAATTGGACGAAAAGAATATCAGACTGTGTTACGCATAACAAATGGAGGGGGAACCGAATTGTTGTCCTTTATCACAAATAAAGATAGACGTACGCACTATACAGCGATGTGTATAATTTCGCTTATGCATATGGGGAGATGGATGCAAGGAAATTCGGCCTTAAATTTAGCTCCAAAATGCAACCTTGCTTTGCAATTAAGAGTTTTGGGTCGTAGATTTCATCACATTTCTCTTTTGGTAGTAGGCGAATTTCTAATCAAAACAAACTTTACACATACATCACAATATCCGTCAAACACTAACGTTTAAATACCAATATATTAAACGGAAACACATGGAAAGACAATCAGATCTTAACGCCATCATTTCCACAACACCAAATCTCTTAGACCATAAGCATAAACACTCATATGTTAAGGAAGATATCACTCTGAATTTAACATCGATGAATTTTAGAGGAAAAATCGTTTTGAGCCGGGTGGAATACGAAGCCACGACCTCCAGATAACATGTCAAGTGCTCTGGGCCACTGAGCTACCGGCCGCCGATCAAGATCTCAAAAGTACACAATTCTCTGTGTCTCATGAAAGTATTATCCCAGCTGCTCTCAGCCTCAAGAAGCAATGATAAGCATATCATGAAGATTGTAGTACAGTATATTCTTAGTATACAATTGTTTAGATCTCTTAAATCTAATTAAACACTCATACATACAACATAATTACTAAATCTCCAGCAACAAAAATAAAACACGAATATAAAACAACCAACAATTTTCTGTTATACACAAATATATGAAATACTTAGTTTCATTGCTAGAGATAAACCACCCTTGTATACCTTTAAGAAAATGTCTAGTATTCATAATTTTTATGTAAAAGGAAATGATGCCATGTGATTCAGTTGATAAATGTTGATGATGGATTTTAAAACTCTTCTTAACTAGAATCTCTGTTGTAGAGCTGTAAAAATATTTTCTGACATCCTTGCATTCACTGGGCAATTCCTAACACATTGTCCTAGTATTGCTTCCAAAGTTTCAAAACTTAAATATTTATATAATTTTTATTATTTAGAAAATTTCTAAAATTTGTTAATCAGCTCAATATTTTCTTACTTTTTGTTTCCTACTATGTACACATAATTCAGTACAACTTGCAAATGCTTCATATATTTATCATGAGCATCCCCCGAAACAATATGTTAAAATTCAAATCATATTTATTTTATGAATTATTAAATATGACACATTTAAGAAACTTGTAAAATATTTTTTAAACAGCTCAGTTACGTTTTTTCAAACATTTCCTATACCTTTCAAGATTTTTTTTTTACTTACTGTTTAATCGTCATGTTAATTTTGAATAAAAACCTTTACAAATGACTATTATCTTGCAACTCCTTCAAAGGGTAAATAATACCAAAGGGTAAATGAAATTTCACTTATCACAAATATTTTCTGTTTGAAAAGGAAAAGTGTAAATAAAGATATTTTTAGATCAATATGTTTTTGTCTAGGTGCGTTTCACAGAATCATAAGATCACGTCAAATTTTATTTTTACATGATAATAATAATGCATGGATGTTTCTTATTTGTGTTGCCTTTCTGTTCCGTTTTTCATCATAAAGGTTTGACAAGAGTCTGACAATATCCTGTCAAATCTTTGTGGAAAGTTGCTACTGAGGGGTAATTGTTTATTTAAGAAGAGTAATGAAATAAAAACTTAATATTGAATATAGCTTTAGCCGTATTAGTTGCTCAGAAACAAAACTTCCCCAAATGTCGTGGCTCCCGTTTAAAGTCGTAAATTGCTTCTTGAAAGACGCGAAGTTATGCAAAAAAAACATTAAACGAAGCGTAACTTCAGGCAGGTTACATACAAAATTATAAACTATAATCGGTTCCGAAGTCTGGCATGAAAACGGCTATTTTAACGCCGCAAACGCGTTCCCCAATTTGTGTATAGGCATTGATACATATTAGATCAATAATAATAATAGATGCATAAAAAAGTAACTTTTGTATTACAATTACTTATCAAATCTTCCTTTCCACACCACTTATTACATTTAATATTGAGGTTCAGAGGAAGTGTAAATTTGGAGAGAAATTTCAACTTTCGTGAACTCTTGAAAACTTTGTCATAAGATTGCTGGATAGCTTGGAACCACCCGGTCTCTAAACTTTACTTAATATTATGAAATATGACAATTTTTGTATTTAAAACTTATTTGAAACTTGCGGAATTTCAAATTTGCATAACTTTTAATAAAGCCCGTGCTTTAGAAATTATTCGTACCTATAACAGAACCAGAGTTCTCGTCTAAAACCTCTTCAATTTTCCATTCTGACATCAAGTGGGAGGGAAGTTCATGTTGTGTACCAAGAAACTGCAATCAGTTAAAAATGTTACGTTTCTGACTATAATGAAAAAGTAATTTAAATTCATCATTATTATTCTTATTATTTACACATGGAATATATTATCAGCATTTTGTACTTTTGTAAGTCCTTCTAACTCAGATGGAAAAGGGGGAATTTCTGCTACTGCAAATAATTTAGCCCAGAATACATTTCGAAACTAAAATGGCAAACTAAACTAACTAAGTGTCACTTAAGACCCATATGCGCGTGTGACTATTACGATATTATCTTGAATTTGCTGCGATGTTAAAATAAATAATGGCAACGTTTTAGGGAATGATGTTAAGCCGAAACAACAGTAAACGAGACGGTGTTAACTAGGGTATCTATTCTTATTATCTCTAAACTAGATTTTAAATTATTGTAGCAAGTGTAAGACACAACTTCCCTTAATAGCACGAGAATCAACTACTACACAAAATGGCTGTTGCACGCTGGAGAATAGACTTCATGCTTCTTTGATGAAAGCACTTTCCACTGCTAGAATAAAACTCAGCGATATTAGGCCCACTGACGACATTTCTTTGCATTAAACCCTCTCAGTTATCAGGTTCATGAAATAACTCTCTCCGACCAACTGCAACTATATCACTTACTTGACCACAATATTCGGAGGAAGTTACACTTGAAATCCTTCTCTAGCTGACTTCACATTGCACAAAAGATTCATTAGAAAAATCCAGCTATCTAAAGAGACCACTAGTCACTTACTTCTACTTCTACCAATTCTTACCTTCTGCATTTTTTTCGTTATGAACACTTCCTTTTGACCAATGTGTTCCACATTGCTAGCCAATCACACATTTGTACTGTTGCCAGCATATTATCTGGTCCAGTAAAAATCATTCCTTCCATCAACTGACATCATCACAGTATAAACAAACTCTGAGCATCATCTACCAGCGTTTGTTCATTCGTTATCCGCCAAGCCTCAAAACCCTTTTTTATGTGAATTTCAGTTCACATCTCATATCTCTAATGCGCGTTTGTAATGAATGCCTTCATATGGCAATTTCGGTGAAATGGCTAACATGTTTTCGGAGGGGCTTAGATCAGTAAAACCAGTATTAGTATACATGTAGTGGTGTCCCACAAGGCAGAAAGAAACATCTCATTTGTACTGGCTTTAAAGTTATCACCCCAAATGTTCTGCTAGTTCCATCGAACTACGCATACATCAGTGTACTCCGTCAAATCCACTTGCAGATATAGCATGATAGGGGACGAGATGAAAAAGGAAATGCTTAGTGCATAGTCTTTTTAGAAAAGACAATATTTTTCCAAAGAAACAATGTTTAATTTAAACTTTTTGAAATATAAGTATATTTTTAATCGCTAATAAAAACTGAAATAGAGTAAAGCCTTGACTCTTTGGACTAATGGGAACAAACAGAATGCCATAGATTGCCTGAGGGATAAGGATGGCAAGGTTATTGAAAGCAAATTTTCTATCATGGCTAGGTAGTCTGAACATTTCACAGATGTTCGGAAAATGTGGTTAATTGTATTTCCATTGTTTGTAATGAAGACAGGTGTATTACTGATTTTAACATTGGTCCTATTTCATGTTCCGCAGTTACTTCACCTGAGTCTAAATTAAAAGTGCACAAGACACGATGCTTAAACGAAATTACTCCTGAAATACTTAGAGCTGGAAGTAACCCTGGTTTCAGATGGCTCATTGCAGTATTCAATATTTTCTACGATAAAGAGGTTGTTCCCAAGTCTGTACAGTCGCTCAAAAAATATCCAAATACTATGATTAATTACAGAATTCAGAAAAAAATATCTGGCAACGATTTTTTTAGAAATTAGTGATCTGGCAACCTTCGTGTACAGTACACGAAGGTACACGAAGACCGGTGAACAGTACACAAAGGTCACTAATTTCTAAAAAAATCGTTGCCAGATATTTTTTCTGAATTCTGTAATCAACCATAGTGTTCGGATATTTTATGAGGAACGTACTCTTTTCAAATTCATTTTTTTTTTATGTGAATTTCAGCCCACATATTATATCTCTAAGGCGCCTTTGTAATGAATGCCTACATACGGCAATTTTGGTGAAATGACTAACAGGTTCTCAGAGGGGCTCAGATAAAGTTTGACTGGAAGAATAATGTCATTTTTCTACAAACCAAAATTTAAATGTCATTAGAGTAATTATTATATGTTTTAGGTATAAAAATAAAATAAAAGTAAATAAATACCTCCTCAAGTAGCTGCTTGCCACAGAGGTCTGACAGGAGCCTGTCAGTTTACATGCCATAGTAGAGGGTCTATGAGGATGGTAGGACCTCAGCAGAAAAACAACACAAACGTCCATGCCTTAGCCGGGGCTCGAACCCAGGTTCCTTAGAACAGTAGCCAAGTGCGCTAACCAATCGGCCACGGCACTAATTTTGGAAAAATGTTTCCTATTACTGTTGATGTGACTGAAGGAATTAATAACATAAGTAAAATATTTATACTCTTAATAAATTTATCTACGCTAGTCTGAACAGAAATGAACGCAAGTACCCTTAGTTTCAAATTTGATATCAGATTTAGAGGAAACATTGTCTTGAGCCGGATAATTCCTGACATTCCCGACATTCTATCAGCAGGATATGGGTTTATATCCCACCCAACTCAAAACAATTTTTTCCCTAAATTTGGTATTAACCTGAAATAATATTCAGAATTCAAAATTATTTAATTGTTATTATTATTATTGAATAATACTTCTAATAGTGCGAAAATGTGACTAATTAGAAGCTATTTTATTGATGTTTCCTCTTTTTTACTCTTTTTTGATAATATTTTGGCATTTTAAATAAAAGCAATGTATGCATATCATTGTTTTATTTTAGAACATTTTAGGATAGTTACCACTTTTTGATCATTACTTTGCTACACATAAGAAAAAATTAATATCATCATGACAAAAATAACGAAAAAATAGTATTAATGGTAAATATTGCCAGAAAACACATTTTTCAATACGTGTCGTATATTTTCCTCGAGAAAAAAACATGGGCACCACATGTATATAGAATGTGGTAAATAAAGCAAATAGACTATACGAGTTAGGAGTAAGGAATTTAGAAAAGGCATTAGTAAAGTTAATAGTTTATGTTAAAATATATGAAAACAAAATATGTTTAAAATTAATTCAAACTTTTCACTATTCTAATGCTGTTTCTAAACGCTAAATATGTAAGAATTCTGAAAAGGGTGATTAAAATTTAGACTATTCCTCCTTTTCAGAGAAAACGAATATGTCTTTTTTAGCTAAATGAATTGCTCTAATGACATTTGAAATTTGGTTTGTAGAAAAATGAATTTCATTTGACTTTTGAAGAGAATGTCAGAAATTTTGATTTTTTTTCGCGCCTCTCTTAAGCAATTCTCTTATTCAAAAAAACTACTTTTTTATTAAAAATACGTTATTCTTTCTTCCCCTAATGATGTCAACACATAAGAGGAAAGTACCCAAATGGTTGTAGCCAGCAGCCCACATCTGCCTCGGAAAGATGGTGTTTGGCATGCTGATAACGTAGGAAAAAAGAAGAAAGCAAAAATTTGCTTTCGCGAAAGAAATATAAAACACGAACAAAAGATTAATATTATGAAATATATTATATAAATATGATTTTGTACATATTTCTCTTCACTTTTGACCCATATATATATACTTTTTGTTTTCACTTCTGACACCAGAAATGACTTAAAACTCTAAAAATACAAACATCTAGTAGTCCCTTCAAATTTTAATTCAGTATCCTTGCACTAGGGCAGAGGTTCCCAAACTTATTTGTCCTACCGTCCCCTTTTCAGAAAAAAAAATTACTCAGCGCCCCCCTTGAAATCTACCTTTTTTAAGCGAACAAACAGAATGATGCAGTGACAAATTTGCGTTCTTGTTTTGTATCTATATTTCTACCTACGTCCCACAACATAGTAAAGAAAGATGTTGTTGTAAATAAGACACCTTGAAGCTTGAAATTATAAAATTATTTATTAAAATCAACCATAGTAACATTCGCATTACACACAGAAAATTAAGATAACGAAGGATAATTTTATGTGTTTATTTGGAAAATAAAGTAATCACTACGACTTTAATTCTATCTCACACAATAGATGAAACATGTACGAAAGGTTTTTCAAAATTTTCTTATCTTCCCTTCTTTCTTTATGCTTCCACCGCTCCCTAATTGCACCCGAGGTACTACAGAACCCCTGGATCGTTCTAGCTCCCCTCAGGGGGCGGTATCGCCCACTTTGGGAAACATTGCACATTGCTCTTCAAAGTTCATGAGGATGCGCAACTCTTGTAGCTTGTATTATTTTTCTAGGAACCGTAATAGAGAACTCTGTAGAAGTTAAAAAGAAAAAAGCAATATCTTGTCCTAAATAAAATCAGCTTTATTCCTGAAACAAACAAATAAATTAAGTGAATATTTTAAATTTAGTATTTAAAGAAGGCAAAATAGCTAAATTTTGTATCAGATCGATGATTAGTTATCTAGTTAGCTTTAATATTTATTAAGATTTTATCATAAAAATACTATTTCTCATATATATATATATTTCGTTTTAAAATATGATAAAAAATACTTTAAACCTCCCAAATTACGTTAAAACCTTTTAATATATTTAACCCGTGGAATCTCTTCACGGAACTCTGGGATTCCCTGAAACAGTTTCAAAAATACTGCACTAGGACATCATTTAGTTGTTTTACTGCCCACAAGATGGCGCTGACACAGCCAGAGTGAAGCTTCAAGGACGCACTCCAATGAGTCTCGTCAGAGATAGATGGAGCCATGGAAAACTTTCCGGTCGTTTCTTCAGCTTAAGTTATTACCAAAGAAGAAACGAAATAGATGTTGGTGGCCATAATAACGAAGATGACGATCTTTGCTTTCTTTAGTATATAATTAGTCTTGGGTATTAAGAGAGGTTATCTTTTATACGAATACTAAGCTAGGTACCGTAAATAGGAGGCAATTGCACCTTCATACAAGCAAATGGGGAATCTAAATCTCGCTTCAAGTAATCTGTACACGTAAATAAGATTTAAACTCCGTGCATCACAGACATAAGAAAGTAGCAATGAAGAGAATATTTTGCAATTAACTCTCAGTCGAAACGAAATCGAAAATAACATTTATGAGTAGCAGAAGTAGCATGGACCTTTCATAAGAAATAATAATTTTATAATGTACATATTTCATAATAACACTTGGGTTCCTTGAATGAATATTTCAATTTTAATGTATTGTATTAACTTTTTGATATATACTTGAAGAGTTAATTCGAACAATTATAAATATAGCGTCAGATTTTCAAACAGACTTCTTTCCACTCATCTCATTCTGAAGACGACCATATTAAGAAATGTTTCATGAATGCAATGTTATCCTAAAATTGGTATTTCTGCCTTCTTAGCTATAACCTATCTTACGCTGACCATCACCATCATCACATCCACACCTATCTTTGCTGATGATGATGTTTATCACATCCAGATCTATTTTATGTTGATCGTCATAGGCAAAATCTTCCAGAAACATTGACCGAAAAGTATCTTCATATTGCTCTCTTTCTGGTTATCCTATTCGGCCAGAATATAAAACTACATGCCTGAGATTTAAGAAGGCTAGATTATGCATTAAAATGACCCGGATAAAATACAGATTATTTTTCTCTGATTATAGTGTTCCATCAGTTTAATCACTGCAATATCATTAATATTTATACAAAGTGTTAACAGTTGTTGCAATATCAAATGTCTAGTATCAAAAGGTAGCTCATGTTAGGAAGATGCAAATTATGACGCCGGATTAATTGATGGTAATGACAGTTTGAAAAAAAGCTCATAATAATAATTCTGAAAATGATGGTTGAAAATCTGAGGAGGAAGAAACCCTGAAGTGACTCTGGCGAAGAAGCGGCCTGAAGTTCGCAGGTAGGAACAAGTGAACCAATGGGAAGAGTCGAAGGTCAAAAGAGGGGAGACAGTTTGATGGAATTGGTAGACAGGAAAAAGAGATGAACATTGTAATCGAGAGGTATGAGTTTCGGTTTTAGCAATCCCAGAGAAAGCACTCTGTTGCACATCGCCTTCTGCGAATTAAAAGAAGGTGAGATCACTCAGGATTCGACATAGGAGCTCAGTGCTACGACTCATGAGGATTGAAACCAGTAGAAAATCTCCACTGAGTTTTGTGGCTATGATTCGTGAATGAATAGCGTGTGTGAGTCGGGTTGGATCTGTCTCTTCCTCTGCCAATCGGCTTTATTTAAAAGATACTCTGTAACTACCATTCTGTGAATAGAAAGCGGTAAATAAATGAATATTTGTCAGCGTGAAATGAAATGATGATCATTTCCTATGAGTGCTGCAACTAATACTGCACAATGAGAGAACCTGAGTAACAGGGAACGACCCGAGGTGAAGGAGGAAATGCCTCGCTCGAACGTAAAGAGCATTAAGAGGGACAAATGAAAGTAATGATGGAACGTCATAATAACAATTTGACGGTAAAGCTTCGGTCATTGGCTTAGTACAGGATTGTTCAATAACATCACCCGCACTCGCCAAATGTGGCGAATTCATTCTATCGACAATAAAATGATACATTGTGGTTTGTACAAAAAATATCTTTACATCTTTTGCAAAGTCCAAGTATGCGTGCGAAGTGTGCTGTGTGTAGCAGACACAGAAATATCAGCGTCATACTGCCTGATGTACTGTTGAAAAATCAATTAGCACTGAAAAATTGCTTAAAAATGGGCTCTCTATACAGGGTGTCCTTGAATTCATGGTCCAAACGTGAGGGGATGGTAGTACACACCGAATCCACCAATATTCGTCATAGAATATGCGGCCGCAAACGCAGTGAGGAGTCGGAAATGAAGGACAGACACAGAGGTTTCCATAGTGACATTTATTGGAGATCATTACAACAAATGCTCAAACGTCCGCCCACCAACTTTGATACAGGCGGCACAACGGCGGAGTAGTGGTCAGCGTACCTGGTCATAAACACCGGGCTTGTCGCGCATATCGGCGGCTGAGAATGCTGCATAAGTTGTATTTAGCATAAGTTGTATTTAGGGAAACCGCATTTTTTTATTTGCTTGTTAAATTCCAAAGCAGTTTTTATTTCCTAAAAGAAGTGTAACGTGAAAACAATTCTTAAACTATATCTCCAGAATGTGAATGACGAAAGTAACTAGCTATGCGGTGAATGAAAGTTTCTGACGCGGGGAATATCGCACGCTACGAAAAAATGACGCCCCCATGCTTAATTGTCCTTGAAAAAAGGGGATAAATGAAAATGATTTTTTCCATATATCGTCTCCTGAATGCGAGTGCGGAAAGTAACGAGCTATATGTCGAATGAAAGCTTGTTACGCGGGGAATGTCGTAGGCTATGAAAATTTGACTCCCCATGCTTTCTTCTCCCCTAAAAAAAGTGTAAATGTGAATCATTTGTTCCGCTATATCTCCAGAACGCGAATGCCGAAAGTAACAATCTATATGTCAAATGAAAGCTTCTTACGGTGGAAATGTAGGCTATGAAACATTGACCCCGTACTTTCTTTCCCCCTAAAAAAGGGGGACAATGTGAAAAGGATTGTTCCTCTATATCTCCTGAACCGGGTGCAAAAAGAAACGAGATATGTGTCGAATGAAAGCTTGTGACGCGGAGAGTGTCGTAGGCTATGAAAAATTGACCGCCATGTTTTCTTCCCCCTAAAAAATGCGAAATCTGAAAATCGTTCTACTATGTGATTGTAATGCGAGAGAGCCTACAGTTACGAATTGGGTATCAAATGAAAGCTCATATAATGACTGCCGTAAACTATTTTGAAATTCGACCCCACTATTCCTACATGATAAAATGTGTGTGTGTGGGGGGGAATTTTCGCGGGGTTCTACTTTACCGAGTCGTATCTCAAATTAAAGCATGTGCTGTCTCCAATGTCATGGTCTACCTCAAACGCAACTCCAAAAGGGAGGTAATTGTGCTCGATATTTATGAATCGTATATAAAAATTTTAAAAGGTAGGTGGTTTCAGTGAAAATAAAAAAATAAATTAAATACCTATCTTTCTATGGGCCCAAACAAGCAGAAAATAAACCTAAAGCATATCGAGGTGCAATCAGTCACTGAGTTCGTATTGACTTCGAAGGAAGATAGGGCGCAGATTTACCTACTCGACAAGATTGCTGGTGCAATACCTTCCTTTGAAGTGAACACGAACTCAATGACTGATTGCACCATCGATATGCTTTGGTTTATTTTTTGCTTTTTAGAACCCTATAGAAAGACGGGGTTTTTTTTAATTTTTTAATTTATATTTTTTTTAGATGACAGAGTTACCGTGCGTGTCGACTTCATGAGACAATGAACCCTTCATATGTCCCATTCACTCTACAAGCTGCTGTAATGGAAGTGGTGTGGGGAATGGAAGTGATGTGGGGAATGGTATGGGAATATGGCGTGGGGAATGTTCACTTGATCCATTTATAAAAAGTAGACGAAACACCACAGCATACTTAAACAATATATCCCGTTAAACAATATATCTGCCATGATGAAGACAGACTGTTTCGTATGATGATGATGCAATAGTCCGTCGTACGAAATCTGTCTAAGAGTGGTTTGAGGAAGACAATGGAGAATTCATTTGCCTTCCGTAGCCACCCCAGTTCCTATTGAAACTTGTGGGCTATAGTAATACGGGCACGCTCTCCACTGACTTCGACCCTGAAGGAATTAAATGCTTCATTGCAAGAGGAACGAAGATCTGCATATTACACCACACACCTCCCAAACACACATCGAATTCCAGCTCATCCGTAGGCACGTCTGGGCCTTACACGATATTGAGGTAAAATTTCCGACTTTTATCCCGCAATGTAGGCTTAAAACAAGGTTTTCATTTCTTGAAAAATGTTTCACGTTTCAGAAAAGTCCTTTGGCTTTTAAAATTTTACGAACGCTTTTGACCAATGTTAATAGATGCTTGCAGTTGATAATGGTGTGATCCATGTTGTCGTAGGTGGTAGAGATTGGAGAAAACGTTCATTCAATTTGCGACACTGGCAAGAGGAGGGGAACAAGTATCATGTCCCTCTCCACATACCCACGTCATATCCTCAAAAGTATTAAAGCCGATTTCAGCGATGCTAAGCTCCTACAGTATAACCGAAAATTAATCAGTTAATAATAAGTTTCAAATAATAACACTTCATTTTATATGCTTTCTGCAGTTCAATAAGGCTGTATTTTGTGTCGTTTGGGATCGTCCCTAAACTTTACAATGACTTAAGAAAAAAGTTATTGATTCTGTTGCGTTACATGGGGAAGAGATGGATTGAAATGGAGGAGGAGGTGGATTGAAATGGGGGAGGAGGTGGATTGAAATGGAGGAGGAGGTGGATTGAAATGGGGGAGGAGGTGGATTCAAATGGGGGAGGAGGTGGATTCAAATGGGGGAGGTCATGCATTCAAATGGGGTATTGCGTAACTCTAAAATGTTATACTTATTTGGAAATTAGTCATTTTTTCTTTATTTAATGGCAGATTAGCTTAATTTTTATGCAATCACATACAATGAACTACTACTACTTAATTGGTATGACAAATACATATAAAGAAAAGCGAATAATTATTAATAAACAAATATTAATGTAAGAAAGTTAATAATAAAAATAATAAAGTAAAGGTCCTTAGGAAAAAAAAGTTTTACGTAACAGAGAAAGGAGAAAGTGTATGAGAGGAAGTCCGGCAAAACTTTACATGACATTATGTAGGAGGAGAAAGAGTATAAAAAGCGTTACGTCATTTAAGGAGCATCTCTTCCTGCTGAGTTTAATTGCAGATCTTATCGACAAGAAAGAGTGAAGCGCCTGAAATGGCGCACACTTGAAACAATCGATTCGCCAGGACCATTCACCCTTTTTCGTTCGTGGATCGTTTTTTTTTTATGTGGAAGCAACAGGCTAGCCGTTTTTTTTTAATGGTCCCGAGGATGTACTAAGCTGCTTTAAGTGATGCAATAAAATTTTAATAAAAAACGCAGCTACCTTTTCAGATGCAATTATCGTATAATTATCAATGTATCTGGAAAGTGAAATCAATTCAAAAAGTTTCTTAATTTTTCTTCAAAGAATAAATACAAAATGTTTCAAATTCAATGGCAGTTCCCAACCAAATGTAAATATTTTTTTCGTGTTCACTCAGAGGATATTTATGTAACTGCTTCCACCGATGGATAAGGGCTTGCGGTCTAGGATTGCCCGTCTCTGGTTTATGCAAATAGCATTAAGACAGAAACTTGCTCATTAAAACTGATTTTAACAAAGAATGCTAAAGGTGTGAAAACTGATCATTTGAACGATTCTCAACTTCGAATGTTTTTTTTTCCACAATAACAACCAATAAACCTGATTTGCAACTACAATGTACATACAAATTATTGATCATTTACGATCCTTAATAGAGTGGTGGAAATTTTATCAAAAGAGTGAGTTTAATGTTCTTTGCGAACAAAGTGCTCCCAACTGCACCTGATAACCCTTCTGAAGCAACTGTCACGCCTTTATTGATAGCCTTATGCTAATGAGAACGCACTCTGAAGTTGGAGAGATTGAAAAGTGGTGACGTCGTAAAGCGCACGCACAGTCTCTCGTTAACACGAGAGCAGGAGAAGACGGAGCACGCGTGTCTTAGCGACGATTCAATAAGTACGGAACATAAATTAATCAGAAACCAGCTGGGGGAATAAGAGGGGAGAACTTGCACGCACCGTGGTGACTGGACTCGAAATTAAATTACTAAACGGAAGCTCCGGCGCCGTCCACTTAGAGCGCTCTTTCGGAAACGCAATTGTTTAATTACCTTCATTGCTAATCAGTTCGTTGGAGCAAATGGCAAGCAACCGGATCTCCTTGTTTATTTGGCTTTCATCAGTTCAGGCAAAGGAGAATCATACTCAAAGCACCAAGGGCAAACCAGGTGTTCGCCGTTTATCAGCTGAATTGTTTTGAGTCGAAAAAGTTTATTAAAAGTGATATAACTGATAAATAGGATGTGCCATACTCCGTAAATAATGCATTATTAAATATGACATCAAATCAATTGTCTAATAGCAATGACTATACTATATAGTGCCGATTTCGGCAAATTATTTTACTCCTAACAGAGCTTTTGCCTCACAGTAGACCAATTGGAATGATCAGAAGGATCCAAATCTTCGTGCAGTATTTCAAAAGGCTACGCATTGGACAGATATTAACAGCAGATACGATTTGTTTCAATTTGTATCCATGTACAGAGGGCGGAGACAGGAATCAATAACCTCTAATCCGAAGGGCGGTGTCTTTATCACATGATGCATTGCTATCTCCTACCCAAGTTGATGGAAGGAAAATCCTAACGATGACCAAATGTGGCCTGAGAGTTATATTTGGCGTTAATATCAAGGAGGAAAGAACGTCTACATGAATACGAAGCAAAATCGGCAAACCTGATCGCTGCTTGGTTCAAATTTGAAAGTCAAAATCCAAATATGCTGAAATAAAAAATACAAAACCAATATAAACAAAGAGACAAGCACTCTAGTTTCAGGTGCGACTAATTTCTCCATCATTTAGGCCAATGTTTCTCAAAGGGTGTGACAAGAAATTTTGGATGACATTGCAGATAAAGGAAAATTATAAACAATTTGTTAATAATTTCTGCCATTCATTCTTCGTTTAAAATTTTCCGTTCAATAAAAAACTTATTCATATTAAATTTTATTGTTAATAAAAAAAATCCAAAATTAATACAAAACATGTTCCAAAATGTTTTTCAAAAGCAAAACATGCTCCAAAATTAATACAAAACATGCTCATAACACGTACGCACTAACCTCAATACACATCAGAACTTGAACAGAACAGCTCTTCGTTTGCAAACGACTCCATAGAAATGGCTGTTGTGGAAGTCAAATTGCGCATGCGCGAGTCTTCCGTAGTGTTGCCAACTTAAAGTTTTAGTCTGCCGTGAACAAAAAAGTTTGAGGATCACTGATTTAAGCTGATCAGGGTCCTAATAAAGGGCAAGAGTGGTTTCTTTTCGGCAGAATCAAATCCCATAGCTACATATGTTACCGCATGATCTAAGGGACCTGGGTTCGAGCCCCGGGTAAGGCATGGATGTTCGTGTTGTTTTTCTGCTGAGGTTCTGCCATCCTCACAGACCTTCTACTATGGCTTATAAACTAACAGACTCCTATCAGACCTCTGTGGCAAGCAGCTGCTTGAGGGGGTATTTATTTATTATTATTATTTATATTTATTTGTGACTTATTATTATTATTGTTTATATTTATTTGTGACGAAACTTGAATGAACAACCGTTCTTGCCCTCCTATTGCACATTTGAAATTACCAGAAAGGACACTATATATTAAAAAACGCAAGCATGTTAAGCATTAAGCATGTTTTGCGCAAATATTTTTGAAAAAAGACTCAACTGATCTAGTGGTTAGCGAACATGACTACTAAGACCAGCGGGGCATGCCCTTGTACATCGTATGAAAAACTAGGACAAGCATCATATAGCATCCAGGTTATCTCCGTCCTTTGTGTAGTTTTAAAAAAATACCATACGAAAGAAAAGAAGCATATTGCATTCGGTGGCCAGAAACGTTTTTGAAAAAAAAAAAGCAATATCGTAACGCCAACATTTTCGTTCACTCCGGTTAAATACATTCACCTTCTCCCCCACCCCCAACCAAAAAAATTCTTTTCCTCCTTAATTTTTTGTCATATCCTGATCTACCATCTCCTAATCTCCCTCATCTGAATGAAATGTGTGTCCAAAACAATTTATTTACGTTATTCGTATCTGATGTAAATTTCTGATAAACGAAATTGATTGATATGATTGATTCTTTGATGATAAGATTCTGAATCAGGGTAAAACTTCTATTTCTTAGGGATCTCGTTACAATTATAAACGTATTTTTTCCATGCACATTCATGCTTATTAACAGGGAATTCATTTATGCAGTATGTAGATCAATTCCTCTGTCTCTGTTTGACAAATTCCTCTGTCTCTGTTTGTAAGACAAATCTCTTGATCAAAGATCTGTCTCTGTTTGCTTTATTTCGATGATTCGCAAATTCTTTTTAACCACAATATTTACTCATCGTCTGTATCAGTGGTTCCCAAAAGGGATTTTAAAAATTTGCAGTGGCGTTTCTTTATTTTTTTTTCTGAGGAAGTTGATTAAACAGAATGCGTGTTTTATTTCGACAGAAAAACTTTTCAAATTCATGGATCAATACTTGGAAATTTGAGAATTCGGAAAACATTTTTTCAACTAGTTTTTGTACAGGAAAAATTTATTTCTGTAGAGAGAAAAATAATCCTTGATGAAATGATGCGAACCAGTCCAAGTGTTTCTTCTCCAGAGAAAGGTGAGATAAAAGATTTTTGGTTGTTGAGGAATGGGTGTCCTGAGCTGCTTTTTTTTTTCTCTGAGTATAATACAAAATATAATTTTTTTTCTGCTGACAATAGGCAAATTGGTTACTTTTTTGCTACATTTGTTGACTTTGATTTGGTGTTTGAAATGAGCTTAAACTTTTGGGTATGAGTTCAGGGCTTAATTTAGATCAGGGTGCAGTTACTGTTACATTTTAAGTATTGATGCCTAATGCTCATCGGCTTTCCTCCAGGTAAGGTATTCGCAATCTGGGTGAATTGCAACAGAGTTTTTCATCAGTGTTAGGTTAAATGACGATGAATAAATATCTGTCTATCTAAATGAAAAATTTTTTTGCTGGACGTAACAAGGTTGACTACCTTCTCTGCAGCACCCGGTAGCAATTTGAGACTCCGTAAAACGATGGGTATCTGGTTTTTATAATGTTAGATAGAAATTCCTTCTTACCTGTTACAAATATATGTTGGATCAGAACACGATGCGGAAGATAAAAGATTATAAGAAACTGATTTATTGTTCAGTTCGAAATTAGGAGCACTTCTGGAAACATGGGGCATCATTTTACCAAAATCTGCAATCATTTTTTTTTTTTCGTAGTGCCTTTGCTTTTTTCTTCATCATGCTTAATAGTGCTATAATGCGGAGAGAAAATGTTTCCAAAATATTAGAATGTTTTCTATGCTCCACAACTTCTAAAATGAGAATATAAGTCATAAACATTAATCGAATTTATCTAGATATTCATTTTTCACCAATAATCGTTCCATATTTATAGTTTTTAAAGTTCAACCTTAAAATGTTTAACAGAGGAGTTTTTCGTCGAAAAGATTTATCCGAAAGTTAAATAAAACAGCAAAGAAAACAATATTTCCCAAATTAAACTATTTACTAAAATAAGTGAGGTTTTGGAAGTTGTGTATGACTTAGAACGAGCATCTCTAGCTCCCTAACACTGAACGAATATGGTTAAGAGTTAAGATTTACATACGTTTGATTAAGATCTTTGATTCGCTTCCACTTTCATTTTTTTCAATGAAAAGCTTAATTTTGAAGTTATATTACTTTGAATTTGGTTTCGTAACGAGGTTTAATGGGCTAGAGTATTTAAAATATAAAAAAAACTCTCTAAATAAACGAAACCTTGAACACGCTCTAAATTATAAAAAATGAACAGTTATAATTAATTTTAATGCAAAAAGTGTTCGATTAGACTTTAATAATATTCTATATGTTTTAACCATTTTTTTACTTTTTTACAGAAAGGTAAGAAATATTTAAACCATTTTTATCTTGCATTATTTTATTCTTAGCTTTAAGGAACCAAATTACACTTCTGAAATTAAAACCAAACACTTTCCTAATAAATCTATATTATTCAAACATTTACTATTTATATTAAAAATGTTTTAACATTTTATTAATTCCTCTGTATGGCTAATTATTATTATATTGTAAGAGTTTTAAAAATCACCCCAAAGAAATAAAACCTTAATTTTGAATAATCACAGAGTAGAGGAGGAACAAACTTTACGAAATTGTAAAAAGGGTGACAAAGAAAGCAATTTCCTTAACTTATATAAAATGGATCCTGTCTATCAAATAACATTGAGAAGGACGTTTAAATGTTAAGCTACGGTGATTTCACTGAAATCTTATTTTTCAATACTGCCTGAAAAAAACAGGAAAAGAAATGGGATTGATAATATGTGCAATGTAAAATGCATTCTGTTGCAGGTTCAATAGTGGAAAAAAGAATTTATAAGCTTTAGTAGGACAAAAATACTCCCTGAATAATGGCATTAAATTTTTTCCTGTAGCAAATAATCCCTTTTTTCAATATTTTTGTATAAAAAATTCATTTACTTATTTTTGACATTGTTATGAGTAACTTTCATAATATACTTAAAGGGACAAAACCGACTCCATCTGGCAGATTCATATTTCTTCAAATGAAGTTTACTTTGTCACGAACAACATCACTATTTTCATGGCAACAAATTTTTGTAATTTACACAAGTCCTTTTAAATATTCTTCTTCACCTTATTATATTTCACGAAATCTCCCTTAACATTTAAATTTAATTCAGCTTTTCGATTTCGACAGTTTCGCTGATTCATTTCATTTTCGGAAGCAGTCATCGAAATGAAATTATCTCAGACGAATCCAAAAAAACCTTCGACTTCGCTGACAATTTCCAAAGAAAATTCTTGTCGAGATGTGAATTTCTGTTTGCCCATTCCTCTTTCGGGGCCGTGGTACACCTGCGATGGCATCATCATCATCCACCTCTCCTCTTTACTTCCCTAACCTGTCGGGTGACATCATCCACTCTTCGACTGCAGATTGCCTTGTCATACAATGACAGTACAAATGAAAAATGACAAAAGGTAATTTTTTCAACTCCATGAAGACGTTGAGCTTGTGCCTAAAACTGAAACGGTAATTCCATCAGGTAATTCTTTATCTCTCCCATCGTGGGTCGCTGTTGGACATTGGGCGTTCACACAGACAATAGAGAAAATGAAGTTTTTTTTAATCTTAATAATTTATATAGGTAGCAATGAAAATAAAAAAACAGACCTCATTGTGTTATAGTACGTCATCATTTTGTCCTCAGCAGCCTTACTGCAGAGATATTAATGATGCCGCTGGGGTCAGAGGGCGCAACAAGGTGGTAGAACCACGCCCACCCGGTGGGATGGTTCAGCACGGAACGATAGCCCCTGTATCAGACGACCTCTTCTCGGGCATCCACAAGCGAAGACGAGGTCATTTTCACTTAAATCTCGCAAACATGGTCTTTTGGGCGCTTCATTTGAGGACAGCTAATTGCCAGATCCTTGTAGATTCGCAACAGGAACTGGCTATTCCGACTGATTAAGGGAGGGTGCGAAGAGTCGAGGTGGAAGTGGAAGAGGTGCGGTGGAAAATAAGAAGAGAAAGGAGATGATGCTCAAAGTAGTGTTTTTCCTTTGGTGGAAATGGAGGCTGCGTAAAAAAACAAATCTCGAAAACCTTAACTAAGTTGATGAACTTAAAGGACGCACCTTTAGCTACATTTTCAATTTTTTAAACCTCTTTTATACATAAAGATTTGCCCTTCCTTCCATTATCAAAAATTTTTATACTCTTAACAACACAATCATGCATAAAGAATACAATTTATAATGCACTGTAGGGAATTCGTGTTTATGCTTAATCGACAACTGCAAATGAACTATAAGAGCTAGAGCTCTTATAGTTCATTTGCAGTTCCTCTTACCAAACTTAAAGAAACGCAAAGACTTGATCACCTACCCCACAAAAAATTGAAAAGGAAACTTTTTAAGTAGTAAGAGAAAAAAGTTTTTAAGTACACTAGAAAATGTGGTAAACAGCTTTATTGTATAATTTAGAGTAACACAATACAGATTTGGCCTGAAACCTTTCCACAAAAAAAAGGGGAATATGAAAGAGAGATTGCTGAACATAACACTTATACTCTACCAAAAGTTACGTCATAGAATCTCCTACAAAGTATCTCCAGAATGATTCAACAGATTCCTTTCTTCTTGTTTACATCCCTTATATTCTAGAAAATACCAGAAAATGATGCAACACATTCCCTACCCCTTATTTCCACCTCTTTCTTCTAGAAAGTACCAAGGAATGAAGTAACAGATTCCATTCCACTTCTTTTACCCCCTCCTTCTACAAAGTATCATGGAATGATGTAATACGTTACCTTCTCCTCCCTCACAGCCCCTACCTTTTAAAAAGTACCAGGCAATGATGTAATAGATTTTCTTTCCCTTGTTTCAACCCCTCCCTTTTAGAAAATACCAGGGAATGATGCAACAGATTACCTACCTCTTGTGTCCACCCCTCCCTTCTAGAGAACACCAAGGAATGATACAATTCCCTACCGCTTATTTCACGCCCTCCCTTCTACTAAGTTCCAGAGTATGATGCAACAGATTATCTTCCCTTATTTTTCACCCCCTCCCTTTTAGAAAGTACCAGGGAATTAAGCAACAGATTCGCTTCCCCCTGTTTCCACCCCCTCCATTCTAGAAAGTACTAGTCAATGATGCAATCGATTCCCTTCTCCTTGTTCACACCCCCTACCTTTCATGAAGTACCAGGAAATGATGCAACAGATTCCCTTCCTCCTGTTTCACCCCCTCCCTTGTAGAAAACACTAGTGAATGATGCAACAGATTCTACTTGTTCACACCACCTACCTTTCAGGAAGTACCAGGCAATGATACAATGGATTCTCTTCCATTTGTTACCACCCCTCCCTTTTAGAAAGTACCAGGGAATGATGCAACAGATTCTCTTCCCTTTGTTTCCACCCCCTCCGTTTTAGAAAGTACCATGGAATGATGCAACAGATTCCATTATCCTTGTTTCCACCCTCTCCCTTGTGGAAGGTACTAGTGAATGAAGCAATAGATTCTCTTTTCCTTGTTCACACCCCCTACCTTTCAGGTAGTACCACGGAATGATGCAACAGATTCCCTTCCCATTGTTTCCACCACTTCCCTTCTAGAAAGTACTAGTGAATGATGTAATAAATTCTCTTTTTCCTAAATTTTAAACGGTTTTGGTCAACCAATTTGTAATAATATTTAAATCATTCATCATCATCATCATCATCATCCTCAAGAAGCCATGGGCTACGGGGGTCCAACCAGACAGTGCAATTTAGTTCTCCAAGCAAGTCTATCCTGAGCTACATCTACTGCATCTAGCCACTGCACACCAATTCTAACAAGGTCCTGTTTGACATTGTCTGCCCACCGCATCCTAGGTCTCCCCTTCTTTCTGAGGCCTTTAGGCACACTGTTCATAACCCTATTCGAATCTATAATTATTCATACGGGCAACATGGCCAAACCAACGGAGTCTCTCTCTTCACAATATGCTGCTTAAAGGAGGTTGCAAACTCCTTTGCCTAACTTCATCATTAGTTACAAAGTTGAACCACCTAATGCCCAAGATACTGCGTAAGCATCTGGAATCAAAAGCATCTAGTTTCCTGTTATCTTGTTTACACAGTGTCCACATTTCACTACCATAACTAACCCTAGAAAGAACCAAACTATTATACAGTCTAATTTTAGTCTTTAGGTGTATACGCCTATTTCTCCACACTCTCAATAGATTCTTAAAAGTCCCGGCAGCAACCCCTATTCGTCTGTTAATCTCATTCCGCACATCACCATTATCTGTTACATAGCTCCCAAGGTAATTAAACTGTGACACCTGCTCAAGACTGCAACCATTCAGATTAACTGAATCACAGCCTGCCTGACCAATTTTCATCACTTTAGTTTTCTCTCTGTTTATAACCAAACCTACTCTACTCTCAATCTCTCATCAACAGCTTGAATGAAAGAGTTCATCTCATCAATATCATTTGCCAAAAGGACTAAATCATCAGCGTAATCTAAATCAGATATTTTAGTATCTCCAGACCATTTAAGGCAAAAAATCTTTCCCTTGAAGTGAATTTTGCATAACATATCAATAACCAAACTAAAAAGAAAAGGAGACAAAATACACCCTTGTCGAACACCAGAAGTAATGCTAAACCAATTGCTACAAGCCTTACCAACTCTCACACACGACTCAGTGTTATTACAGAGAGCTTTCATTATGTTAACTGACTTGTCAGGTATACCATATGATCTCACAATAAACCACAAATTATGACGATCAACAGAGTCGAAAGCTAGCAACCAAATGTTTCTGAATCTCTAAACGTTTCTCAAGAATCTGCCTAAGTGAAAATATCTGATCCACACATCCCCTACCACTTCTGAATCCACATTGCTCATCACGCAATTTACTCTCAACCAGATTCTTAATTCTATTAAGCACAATCATGGAAAGAACTTTACCTGGAACAGAGAGTAGGCTGATACCTCTATAGTAATCACAAGAACTGCGATCACCTTTTTTGAAAATAGGGATAACAATAGCTCTGGTAAAATCCTCAGGAACCAAGCCTTTATCATAAAAGATATTCAGAATTTCAGTCATCCAAGTGGTAACAGAAACATTCCCAGCTCTAAGCATTTCGGTAGTAATTTCATCTACCCCTTGGGATTTATGAAGTTTAAGTTTAGAAACAGCCAAAATAACTTCAGATTGTGTTATAGGGCCAACATTAAAGCTACCAATGCATCTATTATCATTGCAAACAATAGGAGTAGAACTAACTACATTGTTTAGAACATCACTGAAATGCTCAGCCCACCTAGCCATGACAGAATCCTCCCCTTCTATAACCTTACCTTGTTTATCCTTCAATCCTTGTCTACCTGTCCGTTTTCTACCACACAAAACATTAACTCTCTGGTACAGCTCTCTGCTGTTGTGCTGTCTAACTGCTTCCTCGGCTTTGTCAGCCAAACCATCAAGCCAAAGATTCTTATCAGCAGTGAACTGATCTTTTACACGTTTATTAAGTTCTCTGTAATGCTTTCTATTAGGACTAGTAGGGTATTGATTAAAGACATTCCTCCAGTTCTTTCTTTCCGAAATAAGCTCAAGTGCCTTATCACTCAGATAATTCTGTCTCTTCTGCTCCTTTTTTCCTAAAAGAGTACTGTTAGTGTCCAAAAAAGCCTGTTTAAAATGATCCCATTCTTCCTCAACTTCAGTAGTAAGCAAACCATGACTGTCATAATGACTAAGTAATCTATCATGGTAAGCTTTGGCTATAACTGGATCTTTCAGAGCTTCAGTATTAAAAGTAAATTTTTTAACCCTAGCACAACACTTTTTAAGTTTAAGTTGCAACACACTTTTAACAAGGTAATGGTCAGATCCAATTTCAGCTCCCCTATATGCCCTGGTATTCCTAACAGAACTAGCCCATTTGCTGTTAATTAATATGTAATCAATCATATTCTTATGCAGCCCATCAGGTGAAACCCATGTGTACTTATGTATGTCGCGGTGTTTGTAATAAGTGTTAGTTATTCTGAATCCATTGGGTTTACTTACCTGTAGGAGACGTTGCCCATTGCCATTGCAGCTACTAATACCAAAAGGACCTATTACTCCTGCCCAAAGGTCAGAGTCAGTACCAACTTTGGCATTGAAGTCACCTAGAACAAGGGTAATATCTCCTTTCTTGACAGAATTCAAAATATCCTTGAGTTGTTCATAAAACCTATCCTTCTCATGCTCATCGGCATCCTCAGTGGGGGCATAACAGTAGATAACATTCAAGTTTTTAACGCTTGTCTTAAATTTTGCTGTAAGAAACCTTTCATTAATGCACTCATATCCTAGAAGAGCATCACTAGCGTGTCTGCTGAGAAGCAGACCCACGCCTTGGTGATGCTTATTGTCGTCCCTCCCTGAAAAGAGAAATTTAAGATTATTTTTAAGAATCTGACCTTTATCAGTCCATCTGGTCTCTTGCAAGCCGAGAATATCTAAATTATAATGGTGGAATTCTTGTGTGAGGACATCAAGAGAAAAATCTCTGTGCAGAGTCCTCACATTCCAACTACCTATGGAGAGAAAATGGTTAGTGGGATGTTTAAAGAAACTATGTTTATTGAGAGAGGGAATGCCGACAATATCAAACAGCCCCTAATCGCAGACATGGGGCTAAGACCCGTTCCCCCACTACTAAAGGCTGAAGCCATCTACACTGGAAGACTTCCTCCAATGTAGAATTTGACGATGCCAATAGAAGCAAAGAGTTCAGGGTGCCTGCGATGACTTCTGCTCAGGATTATTCACCAGCTGATAAACATATCCTGTGAATCTATTCACTTGGGGCTGTCAACCCACAAACAAAAAGAAAACACAGCGGAAGATTTTCCCTCCACAGAAGCCCACCAGTGCAGCAAAATCAGGTTCCATAATCAAGCTCAGAGCCATATAACTGTCCAGTTCAGTGGGTTTATATGGTCAGCACCAGGACCCTGTGTGTTTGACCACTCCTCAGCAGGGTAGAAACAAAAAAGTAGCCATAGTTGTCCAGATCAGTAGGCCACAGTAATCTGGCAGCCCTCCCCTTCCGTTCACTTCCATAAGAGAGTATCTCTTTTGAAAGGTACTAACGGTCTGCACCACGAGAAGGCGGGGTCGGACATTAGGTGCTATGCCTGGCCGGTTCTATGCATCATCACAGGGGATTGGTGCATAGCTCTCCTTCCAGTGACTACCTAGCTACCATTTACAGACTGAAGGCAAGGAGACTTTTTGTTTAAATCATTACAGATATACAAAAATTTTTGATTTCCATTTCAGTTAACGATTACAGTATTTTCAGAATATGGAATTGGTACACTTTTTAAATGATAACAATAATTATTAACCAATACGCATAAGTAGGGTGACCGACGTCCCCGTTTTCCTGGAAGTGTCCCCGGAATTCACTTTTAGATGTTTTCTAAAATACTATAGTAACTGTACAGCATAAGCAGATCTTTTATTAATAGAAGAGTAGAGGCAGCACTGTTATAAAAAATTCGTTTGTTAATGCAAGTGACTGAAAAATCAAGGCTATAGTTTTAAAATGAAAGTCCCCAATTGCGTGCTGTCAAAATAGAGACGTTTAATCACCTTATTTTAGCAGCTCACACCTGAATTTTCAAAAGTCCCCGGATCTCCCCTCTAAAAATCTGGTTGCCCAATGCATAAGTAATTGCTCATAGGTGAAAATGCAAAGTAACTAATAATACGACCCAGGTGACTGTCTCCTCTCCTCTCGCCGTCAACTTGGAGAGCATAAACTAATCTCT
This sequence comes from Ryuthela nishihirai, assembly GCA_038380435.1. Classification (NCBI taxonomy): domain Eukaryota; kingdom Metazoa; phylum Arthropoda; class Arachnida; order Araneae; family Heptathelidae; genus Ryuthela; species Ryuthela nishihirai. Next base: position 3,234,193 of record JAWZYU010000029.1, on the reverse strand, counting down.
CCGAGAATCAAGGTCTGCAAACTACTTGGCAGCAACACTAACTAAAACTCTCAAGTCCAAATAAACTGAGTGGGAACTCTGATACTCACAATGCAGGAAAGCCTCCATAAAGCAAAATTTACAAAAAAAATTGCAAAATCCCTTGTAGCAAAAATTTTAAGGAAGTTGTGAAATCCCTTGTAAAAGGGTAACTTCCTGAAAAACTGTAACTTCCTGAAAAGTGGATTTGATATAATGGTATCCACTTATTATGTCAAACCATATGTTAGATATTGGTTTAAATGTTCAAGAGGCTTGATGCTGGACTGCAGAGCATCCACTATCTTTATGTATTGATTTCTTCAGAGGCTTGCCTAGCAAAAAGAAAGGGCAGCTCCGGTCCGGATTAAAAACAACATATCTGTTTAAGAAAGTTCCGCAATCGGAGTTACATTCTAGAAAGCTCCCCACTAGTTTGTAACGTGGGCGTATCTGATTGAATCGAGGTAATCTTATCCCCCCCCTTTTCCCCCGGAAAATATCAGGTGACAGCACTGGAGGTATTTTTGGACAGGGGAAGAATTTCGTAAAAGACAGTTGCGCCTTGGACCCTGGTAAGCGACGGTCGTGAAAACGTCACCTTGTTTTGCATCAACGTTTATCTTGTCCCCCTCGATCGATGTTTTTGCATTCGGTGGCTTGCCGGCTGGCAGTGGCTATTCTCTTTATATGATTACGCACTTATTGCTTCTGATGTAAATAAAGATGTAGATAAGTATATAATATATATGAGTGCAGTGTTTTAAGCAAACGAGTAGTTGATCCTCAAATCATACATTAGTAGCTAATGTACCCGCTCAGACACAGAGGGAGGGGGAGGAACGGTTCCACCCACTATAGCATGTTAGGCATTTGCCTATGGTCGACAACTTAATAAGGGCGCAGCATTCAAGTGCTAGAGTTTGTTTGTTTAAGTATCAACAAAATTATGTTCTTGGAAAATATTAATAAGAGCAAAACACAATTTAGAAATATTCATGGTTCGAGAGCGATTCAAAGAATGTTATGGATACAATATAATGTGATGGAAAATTACATTCAAAGCTACATAACTTTAAAAATAGGTTTTTTTAAAAGAGAAATACCATAGGAGATAAATTTTAGATCTCAGTCACTTTATTTAAAGTTTGATTTTAAATAATGTTCATTTAAAATTTAAATAGCTATTGAAGCTGAAATATTTCACAGGAGACGCCGCTATTACTCTTGTCCTAAATATTGTTGAAATATTGAATGAAGCCGCCAAAACATTACACAAATTTCTAAAACTGCGTAAACTTCGAGAAACGATTTACTTTTGAGGTAAATTCTTACGACTAGCAATATTCCTGTTAAACGTTTTAATGTCAGGACTCTTTAAACATTACATAATTATTGTTCAAAGAAAAGATTACAGGAATTTTATTAAGAATTCCAATTTATTTGTGATATTCTGCTACAAAACGTTTGTCTAAAAGTTGGGGAGCTTTGAATATATGTTCCATTCGCGCGAAATGGTGGAGCGGGAGTGGTTCAGTCGGTAGCGTGCCAAGCTCGTAATCTAGATACAGATTCGAGTCCCGCCTGGGCCAGAGTTGAGATTTATCTCCGCAAAATTCCCCGCCCTTCTCATGTACAATAGGGTACACCGGTGTGCTTGGATAGGCCGGCGTCCGTCGGATGCGACGTTAAGCCGTGGATCCGTGTGCAGGAAAGTCATACCCTGTGTACATTAAAGAACACGCTAGATGGCCTCGAGGAGAGTCTACCATCTGTCTCCCAACAGCTGGTTCACTAGGACCCCGCCTCCAAACCATCTCTGAGCCCTCGGGGTTCTTGTGACCTCGCCATTTAGCCCATTGTGTGCGAAAAAGTGGCGCTCAGTGGTAATACAACCCAACCCACAACATTGTAATGTCACAAAACTTTAATAATTTAGAGATTTAAAAACTACTGTCTTTGTATACAGGTCGAAAAAAGAACCATATATTTGTTGCAAAAATCCGAAAAACGATTTAGCAGAAAATGATGGTTTTACCATGTCACCTAGTATTAAAATTAAATGCTGACATCCACATGGCATAAGGAACGTATTGATTAGTAAGCAAAATTTGAGATTATTCAAATTCATGTTATAGCCATTATCGCAACCCTGACCTCGGCAATTTATTTTAAATTAATTTGGTAGAAGAGGGAAATAACCTAGAAATTAATATCAGGCTTGTCCCTGGTTTCTCACACGATGTATAAAGTGCCTTCCTGTCAGACCCATGCAGCTACAATGCCACCACGAGCCAACTTTTCTACCGTGGCTCTGATGCATAGAGAATTGATGTATTGTATTATATACCCGCAAAAGACTATTTCATTGCCGCTTCTGCCAATCCACTACCTTTACTTTTACCAATATTCAAGCGGCGAACAAAATGTTGAACAACATCTAGTGACTTGTCTGAAATTTCGGCAAAACGAATCTCTATAAATAGTGTTTTTTCTAAAGAGGAAATGTAAACTTCTTCGCTTGTAATTCGACGCTCTGCTCCTTTAAAATTGGATCAAATTTCATAAAAGTTGCTCCAAAGCCTAAAAGTCATTAAACGAATCTCAAAATGAAATATTTAACTTTCTTTATATACCACGAAACGTTCAATTTTTCTACATACCAAGTCTAATTTTTCTGGGATAAAAATATGTACAATAGCTACACGCTGCTCAAGAAATTTGCTCCTACAACACAATTTTTTTAGCAATCAATTGTTTTAGCTATGATTTATTAAACAATTAATTAATTTTCAAGTTCTAAAATTATTTCTAAACGTCAATGTGCTGTGGGACTCATGTTCAAGTAAATAGGTTGCACGATTGCTGTAATTATCGTTTGCAGATTTCTTGTTGTGGGCACTTCCAATAAGCTTGCAACGAAAAACATAAGATGCTGCTTTTCCTTAATGAAAAACTAAACACTGCAAATAAACTTCTTTATTTAATATATGTATGGTATAAATGCTCACCGTTAACCATGAAAAATGAATGAAAATCAGTAACTCTCTTTACATCTTTTTCTGCCGAAAAACGTAGCGCTGACTGTTTGATTATGAGTTCAGATTACACCCTAATATAATTTCAATGGAAATGAGAAGAGTCTACTTTGTCGCGATAGCATTTCTTTAAACTGTGCATCAAGGAGAGAGATTCGCACGAAGTAAACATTTAGACAAAGGTAGGTGAAACGGAATGCTCATTAGAGTCCAATGAGATTGTCGTGCTCACATTTTGTGTAAAAATGTGGACACGACGTGCCAATAGTGGCCGAGCCCAGTCCGTCATTTTTACAAGTTAACAGTGTCCAGGTTTCCACCATTTTTGTTCAGCATTCGACCGCGAAGGAGGATGTTGCCGCCAGCACTGGAATTCAACCCATGGTCAGCATGGACCCCGGTTGAGGAAGCCTACGTGACCTGCAAACTATTAAACAAGCACCATCTGGGATAGGAAGATTTGCACCTTGACAGCGCCCACCAATTACAGATGGCCACGATCACACAGATGGTGACCTTTATCTCGGAAGAGAAAAGGCAAAGATGAGGAAAGCAGTCACTCGTGGCTGGAGCTTCGCTGAAATAGGAGGCACGAATAGATTCCGGTTCACACTCGAGATCGGACACCCAGCTGGGTGAAAAGAGCGACAGCGGCCATCGAAGTGCTAAGTTGTTGGATGGTGTACTGGAGCGTGCTGCATGCAGAGAGAAACGGCGTTTTTCTCACCGACATCAGTAGAGAGGTAAGGAGTAAATTTTCTCTGATCTGGTGTCCGAAATCAGGTCGCTTGAAAGTGTCACTGCCAAGTGCCCCGCAAGAGCCTTTGGAGCTGTTGATGTTCCTAGCTCCGCACGAGCATTGTGCTCAGTTTTACGTTTGAACTGTTTGGCCTAGGGCAGTGGAAAGCTTTGGAAAGATCGAACAGCGCTGTTTTGCTGAAAGGAAATCCCCTGACGAAATGTATCCAGAAAAATGTATTTTTTTATGTTAAAATATTTTTGAAATTTTATTAATGAAGAGAGATAAATAAATGTGTTTTTTGTACAGTTAAGTGATTTTGTTGAAGTGTATTAATGTGTAATATTCTTGAATCGAGGGTAACGCTGTTTTTTCCTAGCCCCTCCTTTTTATTAAGATTGCCCTTAACGTCAGTTAACCACACCAAAATACAGAAGGGTGGTTATGACAAGATGACACTTGAACAAAAATATTTTCTTTTCCTCCCTAATTTTTCTTAAAAAATTACGGCTCATTTTGATTAACACCTTTTCTGTTTTATTTCCATTTTTGTTGCATGGCATTAGAGTCATCCTCTACACTTTCTCTATACCTATTACACTTCCTTTACTCTAACTCATTGTTTAAAAAAGGATTAGCTTACTTGCAATGAATTGGAACTTATGCAAATTGATAATCCGTAAAACGACGACAAACGAATTAAGAAAATAGAAAAGTAAATGACGATAAAAAAATAAAGATTGTCATGAAAACGTTTGCATTATGTTTTTTTCACCATAGTAAAACTGAACTTTTTTTAAATAAAAGAAAGAAAATAACCAAGAAATTCAGTCTTGTCCTAGTTTCTGATATAAAATGCAAAAATATACAACCATACTGGGACTCGAACCCAGACCCCTAAAGCTACAGTGTCATCGCGAGCCAATGCGATACTACTGCGCCACTGAGGCCTCAAGAGAATGATATTTAAAAGAATTTTAAAATGCAACAAAAAATTTTCTGTTGAAATTATAATTAATAACAACGATACAACAAGTGAAAAATAAAGTTATCACAAATATTTTACCTAAGCGATTCGTATGAAACGAGATCTTGTCAGTAGATCGGAAAACAATAAAACCATGCAACTGTTCACATTTCTAGTTCTATCAGTTTGTTTCTTTAAAAGATGTTATAATAGGAAGTTATGGGATTACTAGGAAGTTATGGGGGCTCCAAAGCCCCCATAACTTCCTAGTAATCCGTTTTTGCCTTCAAATTAAACAGTCCCCTTTTATACAGAGTATCGCAAAATACAGCGCTTCTATACAGATCATATTGTACGCCTTCGGACGACAATACATTTCCTCGACAATATCGCCCCTCCCCTGACACCCGATCAGATTATGAAATGAAGAATACACAACGTAATAGACCAGTGGCGGATACATGATTTAGGGGGTGGGGAGGAAAATTCACCCAGCCCGAGAAATCTGGCATTTGTATATATGAATAATAAAAATTTGCTGACAGAGATTTTGCTTGTCAGCAAATCAGGATACAGCCCATTGTCTGTTTCCCATTTTTCATACGCCATTAAAGGTGAACATCCGAGAGAATTCCTGAATCCGTCACTGACATGGGCAGGCATCACGTTTTCATCACAAAAGGTGATAACAGGATGGTGCAATTCCTCATTCCACACCTATGTGCGAACATACCAGAATTATTGAAAATCATTATTTTTGTAGTGAGATGAATTCCTTCCATACCAGAACATGTTATGCAACGTTTGGATCGGTTGTTGAGGTCCAATTATTCTTTGGATTCCAACGGTTACTCTATACCATATTTCCTGCAGAGTTGTATAAAGGATCAAGTGTACGTTTCTGTATTACCAGAGACTCTAGCTCAGGGATGGCGTCGCGTAATTCACTGGAAAGTAAGCATGCCACTGAGAAGTGAAAAGAAAGGTATGTGTGTCTATGACTGCTAGTATGGAAACAATGGCCCTAGCAATATTTCTATACTTAGTACTTCAATTGTGTGTTCGTATGTTATAAAGATCTGATCAAATAATTCATTACTCATTACACAATATATTGCATCATAAAATAATAAGCATCAAATCTATATTTATCAACTATTCATTGATTTTCTTAAAAGCATTTTTCTCTATATTTAAAAATCATGGTTTCGGTTTCCTATTACACCTGAGAGAGAGCTATTTTTCTCTCTCCACCAATGAAATTTTATTTTATTCTGATCAGGGCGGCGTGACGCCAATGATGCGATTAGAAGGTCGCATGTGAAGTTTTGCGTTTGATAAAATAACATTTTAAACTCTTTCTGTAATTTTGGTTAGGCGTGCTAGAAACAATTTGCTATCCCTGCTATGGCTGATCTGAAATGCAAGTTTTTTGTTGGAAATATGAACCAAGAATTTCTAGGGATGATTTTCTGTACGAGTGGATATGTGTCAGTTCATCTGTGATCAATCGACATTTGGAATGAAATTGCTGACCGCGAAGTGCTTAGCAATTGTGGTTATCGCAGTTTAAATTTTACAGCACATGGCAAGTAAAAGCTAATTATGACTTATTTCCCAGTGGATATATGATACCGTTGAGAGGATATTGTAAATACCTGAACCTTTGATTCTAGAAGAATTATCTTCTAAAAACCGAGTTTGAACTAAAGTAATGTATCCCAGGCAGATCAGTCTTATTCTTATATGAAACTATCTAATGAAAAAGATGATGTCTGAAGCCCGACTAATACTGGTAGCTTAACCCCTTAGTTAAGTCGTCTTCATAGTTTTGCAACTCTCTTTGGGAGTCATGGCCCACACCTTCGAGAGCTTCTGTTTTAAATAATCAAGAGTATATTTTTTGAGTTTTATCATGTTGTATATTTTCTCCTGATATAATTTTTCTTTTCTTACCTCCAGGTAATAAAATCGATAATGTTGACGTTGATGGTCTTGGGGAAGTTCAAATGGATGTTGGTAACACTTCTGTTGAATCTGTAATCTCGCAGCTCCCTGACTTATGTTTCACGTTTCCCTGGAGTGTGTGTGTGTGTGGGGGGGGGGGACAGTCCCAGAAGCGCTGCTTTTTGGAACGGGGAACTAGCCTTTTTCACGCGCCTATATCAGATTATTCTTTTTACGTCGTGTGAATGACAAGTATCGTCAACGGTAGAATTATGGAATTATGACAGTAATGTTCCTTTAGGAGGAAATTGGATTAATGAAATATTTCTTACAGCTAAATTGTAAAAACAGATTAAAACGTTAAATTATAGTTTAAAATGATAGGTTTCTAGGTCGTTATAGCAAACTTTTTAAACAGACTCTACTTGAAACCAACCGTTATGTTCTGGAATACAAATGGGAAATAGACAGTCGCATGAACTGAATATAGAAAAAACGAAAACACAAACTAAAACATCTACAATGTCAACATGTAATTTTTTTATTTAGTAATTAGACTCGCAAAGCAACTGGTTTCTCTGCAGGTTCTATTAGAGCCACCCCGGGAATACACCCGAGACAACGAAAATAAACCATGCCACTCCGGGGTAAACAACCATCACATCAGTGGAAATAAATAAATTGAAAAATTTAAAAACTACCTACATTCCTATAGGACTCTAAAAAGTAGAAATAAAGAGGAACAATCGTTTTCATTTCCCCCCCCTGAAAGAAGGGGGAAGAATGGAGGTTCAATTTTTCGTAGCCTAGGACATTCCCCGCTTCAGAAGCATTCATTTGACGTATCGCTTTTTATTTTTTTATCGTTTCGGCATTCGCGTTCTGGGGATATATCTAAAGAATAATTTTAATATTTCCCTTTTTAATGTGGAAGAAAGCGTGGGGGGTCACTTTTTTATAGTCTAGGACACACCCCGCGTCAGAATCTTTCATTTGGCACATAAATCATTTTCTCCATTTCGTTCGAAAGATATGATGGAACAACGTTTTGCCAAATTCAGAAACCGACCAACCGACAAATGTCAAAGCCAAAAGCCAATAGGAATATAGGTAAAAAATAGAAACAAAAAGGATTAAATGTGACCGAGAGATGTATGATGTAAATAAGGAACTGTTATAATACCTGAGAAAGCACTCCTGTTCCACACCGACAATCGTGTGCGCATTGAAGGGACATGATAGCACTCAAGATTCGACATAGGAGCTGAGTTCTACAAGTCATGAGGATTGAAACCAGTAGAAAATTTTCTTTGAGTTTTGTGGCTATGATTCGTGAATGAATAGCGTGTGTGAGTCGGGTTGGATCTGTCTCTTCCTCTGCCAATCGTCTTTATTTAAAAGATACTTTGTAACTACCATTCTGTAAATAGAAAGCGGTAAATAAATGAATATTTGTCAGCGTGAAATGAAATGATGATCATTTCCTATGAGTGCTGCAACTAATACTGCACAATGAGAGAACCTGAGTAACAGGGAACGACCCGAGGTGAAGGAGGAAATGCCTCGCTCGAACGTAAAGAGCATTAAGAGGGACAAATGAAAGTAATGATGGAACGTCATAATAACAATTTGACGGTAAAGCTTCAGTCATTGGCTTAGTACAGGATTGTTCAATAACATCACCCGCACTCGCCAAATGTGGCGAATTCATTCTATCGACAATAAAATGATACATTGTGGTTTGTACAAAAAATATCTTTACATCTTTTGCAAAGTCCAAGTATGCGTGCGAAGTGTGCTGTGTGTAGCAGACACAGAAATATCATCGTCATACTGCTTGATGTACTGTTGAAAAATCAATTAGCAATGAAAAATTGCTTAAAAATGGGCTCTCTATACAGGGTGTCCCTGAATTCATGGCCCAAACGTGAGGGGATGGTAGTACACACCGAACCCACCAATATTCGTCATAGAATATGCGGCCGCAAACGCAGTGAGGAGTCGGAAATGAAGGACAGACACAGAGGTTTCCAGAGTGACATTTATTGGAGATCATTACAACAAATGCTCAAACGTCCGCCCACCAACGTTGATACAGACGGCACAACGGCGGAGAAGTGATCAGCATACCTGCTCATAAACACCGGGCTTGTCCGTAACCTCTTGTCGCGCATATCGGCGGCTGAGAATGCTGGGGTTAGGCCGATCCAGCGCTTTTAAGCCGTGCAGCCTCGACTGCGCCCCCTACTGGCACTGGGCTGCGTTTGCGGCCGCATATTCTATGACGAATATTGGTGGGTTCGGTGTGACTACCATCCCCTCACGTTTGGGCCTTGAATTCAGGGACACCCTGTATATAACCGAAAATCAAAGGGGGAAGAAGAATTCACCAAGCAGGTTTTTATTGCGTAGAATGATGATAATTTTTTTTCCTTAAATGACATTGCTTTTTTCCTTAACAAAGGACTCAGTAAATCAGCAAACATTTTACGATGAACTCAGTGAACCAGCGAAAATGAAGAGCACACTCTTGATCCTTGAACAAAAGGTATGCAGTCACCGGCAGCAACTAGCGACTACTCTTCAATTAAACGGGCGCTATTGACTACTTACCTGTTGCTGTTTTAGCATTAGGCAAACCACATTTTTTTTTTATTTGCTTGTTAAATTCCAAACCAGTTTTCATTTCTAATTCAAATCAGCTAGATGACAACTACGATTCCGGCAGAGTTTATGTAAATGATCACTTAACGCTTGAAAACAAGCAATTGTTATACAAGGCCAAAGGTAAACAGAAGGAACTTGCCTTCAGGTTTGTTTGGGTACGTGATTCCAAAATTTGCATGAAAAAATATGAGGGTACATAAACAATTAGAATTTGAAATAATTATGACCTCGATTGTTTAAAGTAAATTTTAAATTATATGTCTTTATATATTTTCTTTGAATTTAATTTGTTGAGATGGAGAGAGCAAATGTTGCAGTTAGATTTGACGATGCGTATGTATCTAATATTGTAGAAGACCAATCGGAAAATGTAAACTTCCCTTTGGATGAAACAAATTACCCAAATGTCATTTCCATTGGAAATGAAAATGTTTACGACAAGAAACAATATCTGTGAGGTAATGGCCTAGAAAAAATTTTGATTACTTTATAGTTTTTCTTAATCTGACTGATTTAAAATCCGATATCATTGTTCTTACTGAAATTTAGGTCAAAGAGGGAGAAATATCACTTTACGAAATTGAGGGTTATAACATATTTTGAAATTCCCTTAGAATATATAATATCAATTTAGTTTAATAAGGTATTAGGTATAATAATAAGGTATTTAATTTAATAGGTCACATAAATATCAAAAAACTGAATTTGCAGAAGAGCTAAGAAATTGGCTGGAAAACATTGACACTAACTATGCTATACTAACAGAAGATTTCACTATAGACATTTTAAATCCATGTACGGAAACTAAAAACTTTCTGGTATAATTAAGCCAATGGATTTGTCATGTGTCACAATGCAATTTTCAGAGAAGTCTCAAAAACTTGTCTTGACCATTTATATGTAAAATTTTTTAAGTTAAATGACTTAAAAACATATATAATTAAAACTAAAATATCAAATCATTAATATTTAGGCGTTAATAATATATGTGGGAATAATAACTTTGAAACTTGCTGTGATAAACTTTATTTGATAAGCAGGGTTCATACCAATCAACTACGCGGATTTCTGCAAGATAAATCATGGGATGAGGTGTTAAAACAAAATATAATATTAATATAGGGTTTGAAATGTTCCTTAATGCACTGAAAAGTTTAATTGAAAAAATGTGGTTGTGTTAAGCAGTAGGTCAAATGGCGACATTTAAAACCTGGAATAATTGATGAATGAATTGTTTAATCACAAACAGGGATAAATGTATAAAATGAATAAGACAGGTAGATTATGTCAAGAACAGACACAAATTTATAAAACATTCTGAAATAATCTAACAAACCAAATAAGAAATGCTAAAAATGATTATTATCAGAATATATTCCTTAACAAAAGAAATTGGGACACAATAAACACAATGTGTGGTAAACTCAGAAGTCAGAAGTTCCCCAGTATATCCTAATATTATAAGCGATAATAATTCACATTCTAGTTATCAGGATGAGTCTTTGACATTTGCAAATAAATTTAATGCATATTTTGCGGAAGCAGTAAAGTCTTTACAGTCTCACCTTACGGAGCAAGAAACATTGTCAAACGGGTATAGAGACTGTCCCTACAGTATGCTCAATCTCTTTTTATTCCTCATATTTTTCGGGAAATGGGTTTTTTCAGGATATTAAATCGGTAATATGCAAACTAATAAATAAATCTTTAGATGAAGGTGTTTTTCCAGATGTTCTAAAGACAGCAGTAGTAATTACAATATTTAAGAGAGGTAACCATAACATTCTAGAGAATTATCGTTCGATTTCTATTTTATCTGTATTTTCCTAGATAATGGAAGAAATAGATAAATCAAAATTAAATTCCTTTTGGGGACATGCAACTTTTTTCTCTGAAAACCCGTTTGGTTTCCGGAAAGGAGAAGGGGCAGAAGAGGCAATTTTAAAATTAACTGCAGATATTTAGAGTAATTTTAATTCCAATTTGCATACAGTAGTCCTATTTCTGTATCTAAAAAAAGCATTTGCTTCTGTTCCACATGATATACTACTAAAAAATATTTAATTCAGGAGTTAGGGGAAACTTATTTTCTAGGATTAAAAGTAGAAAAAAAAAGAAAACAAATAAAAAGCAAATAGAAAACAAATGGTAAAGATAAAGGACACCTTCAGTAAAGAATTACCTATTAAAATTGGGGTTTCACAAGGTTCAGTATTAGGCCCTCTGTTATTTCTAGTATTTATGAACGACATATGCAACTTTGATTTTAAAGGGAAAATAATTGCATTTGCAGATGACATGGCATTAACTTATTCAGGAAGTGAAAATGAAATTATGCAAAAAATAAATTCTGACTTACTAAATTTGAGCCATTGGTTTAACAAAAATATAATGTTCCTAAACGCTTCCAAGACTAAATATGTAAGTTTTAGATTAAGAATAAATAAAGAAGACTTTTTTTTTTTCGAAACAAAATTATATATCACAAGTTAAATTGTTATAAAATAAAGTTTGCCATTGTAACAAAATTGAAGGAGTGGAAACTATAAAATATCTGGGAGTAACCATAGACAGTCAATTATCTTGGAAACCACAAATAGCTGATGTTTTGAAAAAATGAAATTCGATTATTCCAAAATTTTATTTTATGAGGAATTTTGTTCACATTTCGACCTTTTTAATAATTTACAACGCGTGGTTCAAGTGGTTCAATCTCTCATATGGCATTCTGTCATGGGGAGGAACATTTTCTTTTACTATTAGTCCAGGGCCCCCACATCCTGAAGCGGACCCCCAGGCCAGGATCTTTGGCTGGCCCCCCTACCTACTGCTAAGGTTAAGGGCAGAGTGCAGCTTTACAGGATTTAGGATAAAATAAGTCAGTTTAAATGATGGCACAGAAGTAATATATATTTATTTAAAAAAACTATATGGATTTACATCATAAAAACTTACAATAATATCAAAAATTATCTCAAAGTATATTTATTGTGACTATTTTATAAGCTACTATTGTGATTATTTAAAAATAATCACAATAGTAGCTTTGGGTTGGGTTGTTTTACTTCTGAGCGGCACCATGGGCTAAATGGCCTGGTCACAAGGACCCCGAAGGCTCAGAGAAGGTTGGGGGAGGGGACCCACTGGAACAGCTGTTCGTAGACAGATGGTAGCCTTCCGTCAAGGCCATCTAGCGTGTTCTAAAGTGCACAGGGTATGGCTCTCCCGCACACGGGCCACGGCATAACGTCCCATCCGACGGACGGCGGCCTTTCCAAGTTCATTGGCGTCCCTACTGACCGTGGGCAGGGCGGGGAATTTTGCGGAGATAAATCTCAACACTGACCCAGCTGGGACTCGAACCTGGGAACTACAGATTACGAGCCTGGCACGCTACCGACTGAGTCATCCCCGCCCCTACACAATAGTAGCATATCAAAATTATTATCAACCGGCAGGGCAGACATTAGAAGAATGAAGATTTTGCTTAGAAGTTAGTCTTTTTATACTGAATGTTTGCGGAAAAATCAAAGAGGGCTGTTAATTTTCTTTGTCGGTAAGCATCATCCGAAAAGTGGTCAAATTATCAAAACAAACATTAAAAATCAATAGAAGTATGGAATAGGCTTCTCTATAAATAAAATATTTTTTTTTTACGAATGAAATTATTACTTCTTTGCATGCATTTCATGATGAATGATCAATAACACTAAGCGATGCTGAAAATCTTTTGTGGATTAAACTTTTAACTTACAGTTGCAATTCGTTGGAAATTCATAAGCTATCATATTACGTAACTTAGAATAATAAGAGTACCTAAAAATAATTATTAATAATAAAATAATAAAAGTAATAAATAAATTTATAAATTTCTTTTTAGTACCGTGTTTATTCATACGCTACACAGACACACACACACTTTATTGAACTCTAACTCATCATAATAAACCAATCCAAGTCGTGTAGAATAAGTCTATTCCGTGTATTCCAACGTGGCAATGAAATGCGTTTTCAAAAGAAAACCTGTGTCACAGTCTAAATAAATTGTGTGCTCGGTGTAGAAAGGTCATTTTTTCTTGTCAACCTGTGCCGACAAAGTTCAAAGACACCGCCCGCCAGGTAATCGCTTTCTGTCGTTTGCCGCGTTTTTAATTGTATTTGCAAATTTGAGCTTTAAATCAAAAAGCGGTTGATTTTCTTTTTAAATGTATCAAAAGATGCACGTGTTGCCCATCGGCATAAGTATGAACGGCGATAAATCATAAAGACGAAACAAAAAGTCGATATGATGAGTAGATAATGTAATGTGCCTTATAAAATAATTAATTTTAGTTTGATGAACAAAAGTCAATATTTTATAAAGTAGCTTTTTGTCTTATGTTCATTTCACTTAGCTGGCCGACCAGCCACGCCGGGCCCCCCTAATCCCGGGCCCCCAGGCTAGAGCCCTGTCAGCCCTCCCCTTGTGGGGGCCATAATCATTACAGTACGCCCAAAACCATATACTCGGGTGTATGAGTAAATTAAAGAAGTGTGAACAAGTAACAAGAATATATTATAATTTAAAATTTTGCAAATAAGAAAACTGTACACTTTTACTGCGCTAAAGCATCTGAAGAACAATTGGAATCCACAATTAGTTAGAATATTTGCGGCAGATACTCGACAATCTAAAAATTTATTTCTAAAAAACCTTACTGTTAACAAAAATCTGATTACCAAACACTATGTTTTTTGGCTCCTAAAATTTTTAATGCTTTACCAAATAAAATTAAGGAAATAATTAATATTAAAACATAAATTAAGGAAGTGAAAAAATGGATATTAGATACTGAGAATATTAATGTTCTAATCAAGAAACCGTGAGTTAATTGAAACCATGTGATTGAACTGATTTAGATCTCCAAACTGTTTTACTGAGCTGCAATTTACGTTTGTTTACATATCGAGATTGTTTGTGTATACATGAATTTAGTTATGTTAAATAATACCACATGCGAGTCATAGTTACCTGTTGTAGATAAGATAATTGGACTCGAAAAATGCATCTTACAATAAATATGCAGTAGTAATGCCTGCATAATGCAATGGACTCGAAAAATGCATTATGCAGGCATTACTACTGCATATTTAATGTGAAAACTAAGTCCCTGTTAATATTATAATATAATTACAATAATTGTACTTTTATGTAACATGTAGAGTGCAATAGTGCTATATATATTAAAAAGATAAAAAGCGAAAAAAATTATATGTACTCCTGGGTGAAGGAGGGAAAGCTATATTTAAGAAAGGAGGGAACTCTAAAGTATTAAATATAAAATCAGTAGCACCTAATGTCCGACCCCGCCTTCTCGTGGTGCAGACCGTTAATACCTTTCAAAAGAGATACTCTCTTGTGGAAGTGAACGGAAGGGGAGGGCTGCCAGATTAGTGTGGCCTACTGATCTGGACAACTATGGCCACTTTTCTTTTTTCTACCCTGCTGAGGAGTGGTCAACCACACAGGGTCCTGGTGCTGACCATATATATCAACCTGACAGAATTATGGCTCTGAGCTTGATTATGGATCCTGATTTTGCTGCAATGGTGGGCTTCTGTGGAGGGAAAATCTTCCGCTGTGTTTTCTGTTTGTTTGTGGGTTGACAGCCCCAAGTGAATAGATTCACAGGATATGTTTATCTGGTGGATAATCCTGAGCAGAAGTCATCGCAGGCACCTGAACTCTTTGCTTCTATTAGCATCGTCAAATTCTACATTGGAGGAAGTCTTCCATTGTAGATGGCTTCAGCCTTTAGTAGTGGGGGAACAGGTCTTTGCCCCTTGTCTGCGATTAGGGGGCTGTTTAATATTGTCGGCATTTCCTCTCTCAATAAACATAGTTTCTTTAAACATTCCACTAACCATTTTCCCTCCGTAGGTAGTTGGAATGTGAGGACTCCGCACAGACCTTATTCTCTTGATGTCCTCACACAAGAATTCCACCTTTATAATTTAGATATTCTCGGCTTGCAAGAGACCAGATGGACAAATAAAGGTCAGATTCTTAAAAATAATCTTAAATTTCTCTTTTCAGGGAGGAACGATAATAAACATCACCAAGGCGTGCCTGACACGCTAGTGATGCTCCCTTAGGTTGTGAGTGCATTAATGAAAGGTTTCTTACAGCAAACATTCAAACAAGCTTTAAAGACTTGAATGTTATCTGCTGTTATGCCCCCATTAAGGATGTCGATGAGGATGAGAGGGATACATTTTACGGACAACTTCAGGATATTTGAATTCTGTCAAAAAGGAGATATTACCCTTGTTCTAGGTGACTTCAATGCCAAAGTTGGCACTGACTCTGACTTTTTTTGGGGAGGGGTGATTGGGCCCTTTTGGTATTAGTAGATGCAATGGCAATGGGCAATGTCACCAACAGGCAAGTAAACTGAATGATTTCAGAATAATTAACACTTAGTACAAACACCGCGACTTACATAAGTACACATGGGTTTCACCTGATGGGCTGCATAAGAATATGATTGATTACATATTAATTAACAGCAAATGGGCTAGTTCTGTTAGGAATACCAGGGCATATAGGGGAGCTGAAATTGGATCTGACCATTACCTTGTTAAAATTGTGTTGCAACTTAAACTTAAAAAGTGTTCTGCTAGGGTTAAAAAATTTAGTTTTAATACTGAAGCTCTGAAAGATCCAGTTATAGCCAAAGCTTACCATGATAGGCTACTTAGTCATTATGACAGTCATGGTTTGTTTACTACTGAAGTTGAGGAAGAATGGGATCATTTTAAACAGGCTTTTTTCGACACTAACGGTACTCTTTTAGGAAAAAAGGAATAGAGGAGACAGAATTATCTGAGTGATAAGGCACTTGAGCTTATTTCGGAAAGAAAGAACTGCAGGAATGTCCTTAATCAATACCCTAGTAGTCTTAATAGAAAGCATTACAGAGAACTTAATAAACGTGTAAAAGATCAGTTAGCTGCTGATAAGAATCTTTGGCTTGATGGTTTGGCTGACAAAGCCGAGGAAGCAGTTAGACAGCATAACAGCAAAGAGCTGTACCAGACAGTTAATGTTTTGTGTGGTAGAAAACGAACAGGTATACAGGGATTGAAGGATAAACAAGGTAAGGTGAGGATTCTGTCATGGCTAGGTGGGCTGAGCATTTCAGTGATGTTCTAATCAATGTAGTTAGTTCTATTCCCATTGTTTGTAATGATGACAGATGCATTGGTGGCTTGAATGTTGGCCCTATAACACAATCTGAAGTTATTTTGGCTGTTTCTAAACTTAAACTACATAAATCCCCAGGGGTAGATGAAATTACTACGGAAATGCTTAGAGCTGGGAATGTTTCGGTTACCACTTGGATGACTGAAATTCTGAATATCTTTTATGATAAAGGCAAGGTTCGTAACGATTTTACAAGAGCTATTGTTACCCCTATTTTCAAAAAAGGTGATCGCAGTTCTTGTGATAACTATAGGGGTATCAGCCTACTCTCTGTTCCAGGTAAAGTTCTTTCCATGATTGTGCTTAATAGAATTATGAATCTGGTTGACAGTCAATTGCGTGATGAGCAATGTGGATTCAGAAGTGGTAGGGGATGTGTGGATCAGATATTTTCACTTAGGCAGATTCTTGAGAAATGTTTAGAGTTTCAGAAACCTTTGGTTGCTAGCTTTGTTGATTTTCAAAAAGGCTTTCGACTCTGTTGATCGTCATAATTTGTGGTTGATTGTGAAATCATATGGTATACCAGAAAAGTTAGTTAACATAATGAAAACTATCTATAATAACACTGAGTCGTGTGTGAGAGTTGGTAAGTCTTGTAGCAATTGGTTTAGCATTACTTCTGGTGCTCGACAAGGGTGCATTTTGTCTCCTTTTCTCTTTAGCTTGGTTATTGATTATGTTATGCGAAATTCACTTCAAGGAAAAGATTTTGGCCTTAAATGGACTGGAGATACGAAAATTTCTGATTTAGATTATGCTGATGATTTAGCCCTTTTGGAAAATGATGTTGATGAGATGAACTCTTTCATTCGAGCTGTTGATGAGACTGGTAGTAGAGTAGGTTTGATTATAAACAGAGAGAAAACTAAAGTGATGAAATTTGATCAGGAAGGCTGTGATTCAGTTAATCTGAATGGTTGCAGTCTTGAGCAGGTGTCACAATTTAATTATCTTGGGAGCTATGTAACAGATAATGGTGATGTGCGGCATGAGATTAACAGACGAATAGGGATTGCTGCCGGGAATTTTAAGAATCTATGGAGAGTGTGGAGAAATAGGCGTATACACCTAAATACTAAAATTAGACTGTATGATAGTTTGGTTCTTTCTATGGTTAGTTATGATAGTGAAACGTGGACACTTTGTAAACAAGATAACAGGAAACTAGATGCTTTTGATTCCAGATGCTTACGCAGTATCTTGGGCATTAGGTGGTTCAACTTTGTAACTAATGATGAGGTTAGGCAAAGGAGTTTGCAACCTCCTTTAAGCAGCATATTGTGCAGAGAGAGACTCCTTTGGTTTGGCCATGTTGCCCGTATGGATAATTATTGATTGGCGAATAGGGTTATGAACAGTGTGCCTAAAGGCCTCAGAAAGAGGGGGAGACCTAGGATGCGGTGGGCAGACAATGTCAAACAGGACCTTGTTAGAATTGGTGTGCAGTGGCCAGATGCAGTAGATGTAGCTCAGGATAGACTTACTTGTAGAACTAAATTGCACGGTCTGGTTGGACCTCCGTAGCCCATGGCTGCTTGAGGATGATGATGATGATGATGAGAAGACTTGAAACTATTTTAATATGGAAGTTGTGGTCGATAAATTAGTTATTGATGAAATTGTAAGAAATCAGCTAGTAACAAAGGACGATAATATTTGTAATATAACTCATATGAATATTAGATCCATTAGAAAAAACTTTGATTATTTTATTTTAGTAGAATCATTAATGGACCTTTCATCAGATATAATTGTATTGTCAGAGATATGGATCAAAGAACACGAACTAATGCTTTATGATATTGAAGGTTTTAGCAAATTTTACCAGTATGGATGTGTAAATAGATCAGGTGGGGTATTAGTTTTTGTAAATTCCAAGTTAAGAGCTACTCAAATAGATTTTAATTGTAATAATGCAGATGTAGTGTCTTAAAATTAAGATTAGTAATTTTGACTATAACATTATTTCAGTGTATAGATCCCCTAGCCTAGATAAGCAACGTTTTTTTGATGAATTTTTCTCTCAATTACTACGAAATAACTATTAAAATGTCATAATGATCGGAGACTTTAATATTGATTTATTAGATAATAAAAATATTAATTCTAGTTACTGTGATATGTTACTAACGTTAGGGATTATCCAGTGTATTAGGCAAACAACTAGATTTTTGGGTAATACATGTGTTGATCATATTGCTGTAAGATTATCTGCTATTAAGAAAGTTACATCGATAATCATTAAAACGACCGTGACGGATCGTTATTTGGTAATGCTCCAAATAAAAAGAAACGTAATAGCAAAAGATACCGAGGAAGACAGAAAATATGTTACTAATTTTAAAGAACTTGAATTAAATTTTAAGAACATAAAGAATATAAAGTTGGATACAGATGTTATTAACGATGATAAAAGATATTGTGACTCTATTTTTAATCAAATTAATATGTGTGTTAGACAATGTACAAGGCTGAAATATTTGCCAAGCACCAAAAAGAAAATATTAAAACCATGGGTCACAGACGAAACACTTCAATTAATTACCGAAAAGAACAAATTATATAAAAGGCTTAAAAGTTGTCCATGTAATAATGAGGAATACAAGGAAATTAAGGATAGATTCACCCTTCTCCGTAACAGCCTAACTAATAAATTAAGAATCGCTAAAAATAACTATGACAAATATAAGGTTCTTTCTGCAGGCAATGACTCTAAACAGCAGTGGAAAATTATTAACGAATTAACTGGTAAATATAATAACAAAAATCTATTAAAATAAATCCAAATTGAAAATGATAATCGACGACGCCTTTAATGATTATTACATCAATGTGGTAGATGATCTAATAAAAAACATTACAGAGGAAGACACCTGTGAAAACACATCGGACGATGTGAAATACTACAGAGTAAATTCAATGGCCTTGTTACCGATTAGTGAAAGTGAATTAATTCAGACATCCTTTAGGCTTAAATTAAACAAATCTTCAGGTGATGATAACTTCTCAGTCTACATGTTACAGAGAGTGATCAGTGTAATATCTGGAATTTTACTGAAGTGTTACCATTTGTCACTTGCAGGTGGATTTTTCCCATCTTCTCTTAGGAATTCGTTGGTTACCCCAATTTATAGAAATGGTGATACAATGCTTATAGAAAGTTATAGGCTTATTTCAATGCAAACTGTCGTCTCAAAATTATTTGGAAAGTTAATGCATTTAAGGTTAACTATTTACCTTACTAAATATACTATACTATCGGAACACCAGTATGGGTTTAGGGAAAGTAAAGGTACAGCTGATGCTACAGCTGAAGTAGTTAAATTAATGTATAATGGTCTCAACAAAAATGAACGAGTGGTGGTCTTGTTTCTGGATATGTCTAAAGCTTTCGACACCCTGTCTATTGATATTTTACTAAATAAATTAGAGGTTATTGGTATAAGGGGACTGTCACTGAGATGATTTGATTCGTATTTGAAGGGTAGAACACAACAAGTCAAAATAGGAGACATTTTGAGTAAAAAAAAACAATTCGTTATGGTGTTCCACAGGGTTCTGTTTTGGGACCACGGTTATTCTTAATATATGTGAACGATCTATTACACGCCAAACTCAAAGGTAAGATTATTTCGTTTGCAGATGACACTGCCTTGGTTTACTGTGATAAAACTGACGATGAACTATTAAACAATATTACTAAGACTTAAGAACACTTCAAACTTGGTTCCAAAAAATAAATTATTAATAAATGTAAATAAAACGAAATATATGTATTTAATACTGTTAGGGGAAAGTATAGAGATCTTGGAGATTTATTCTATCATATGAGTGATTGTAAGTTTTACGAACAAGAAAAAATTGGGTCTTTAAACTGTGCTTGCCCAAGGATTAAAAGCACTAAAGCATTAAAATATGGAGTTAATTTCGACTGTTATCTAACCTGGCATGATCATGTAAAAAAATTAGCATTAAAAATCAAACAAATAATTCCCAAAATATATCTTTTAAGAGATATGATGAATATAGAAATTTTAAAGAACGTATATTATGCATTAATCTATTCCAGAATACAGTATGCAATTCTAATTTGGGGAGGAGCATCTCCATGCTGTTTAAATCAATTGCAGCAATTGCAAAAATATATAGTAAAGATTATGACATTTAAAAGAAAGTACGACTCGTCTGAGAAAAGTTTCAAAAACTTGAAATACTCAACTTAAAACAAATACACCAAATGGCTTTAGCAAAGCATGTATTTCATAATAAGGACAAATTTGATGTAGTGGTTAATAAATATTTTGCAAAAGCGGTAGTGGCTCAGGATTTTTGCATTCCAAAACAAAACAAAGAGTTATTCAAAAAATATTATGGATATAGTGGCTTAAAATTATTCAACTCATTGCCAGATAACATGAAAATTATAAATAATAAAACACATTTCTCTAAGGAACTAAAAAATGTCTGTTGAACGGTGGAGATTGCGACTGATGCTTTATTTACTGTATTAACTGATTGCATTGAAATGAGATATGAGTAATAAGAGATTAATTTGTATATTACAAAGGCAGAAATTGCTTTTTTCGTTTACATATTTATATATATTGATGTACTCAGGATTGCATGAAATATATGTTTTGTAAACATCCACTTGCAAGTTAAACACTAACTCTTGTGGAACTTGACTTTGCATTAGCTATGTATTAAATATTGTGCATATTATTATTATATGATTGCTGTTCTTGATAAGGCAATGTAAAGTTACTTTCATGTTCCAGTTTTGTTAATAAATAAATATATACATTTTACCTTTTTTAGAAATGGATGAGTTTAAAATTTGAAAATGATCAAACAAAATGGAAATTCAGAAAATCAAAAAACTCATCATTGACCCATTTGATGATAAACATCCTTCAGTAGAAACTGTAACTTATTAAATAAGGAAATGGGAGAAACTTCTACGTAAGTTTCATGCCGAATGGAAATTAGAATTTTCCTCATGGGGAGGAAAAAAAGAAAGAGCGTTCAAAACGTCCGTAATGAGTTTGGCAAAAAAATCGAGTTTATGAAATCGCTAAAACTGAATTTGATGATTTTAGCTAGCTGTAAGGCGGCGTGGATTCGAAAAACGATTCTTTCTGGGAACGAAAGAAATCCTCTTTTCGCTTAGGAAATATTTATTAAAAATTATTAACCAAAGACAACACAATACACATAAAGTTCGAAATATACAACTAAATCATTAGATGAATAGTTAACTAAAAAAAAATGAGTATTGCTGTGTGTCGCACTCAAACTCACATCTGCATTCATGTCAAGTGTTCTAACTACTAAATTGTCAGCAGCTAATTCTTTCTCAGCTAATATGACTATAAACTTCCGATATTTTTTGTTTCTCTCCTGGCGCCATCTATTGTCGGGAAAAGACAACCAAGTTGTATGAGTGATATTAATAAATATGTAGTCAATCCCGCTCTGTGTATTATATTAATAATTCTGTAGTAGAGTATCACAAGAGATAGCTGTTCATAGTTCAGGAAAAGAGTAACCAAGTGAATTTGTACCAAGTAAATCTTTGTGCTCAAGTGGCGGAGAAAGAACTCTTCAAAAGATTTAATGGAAACAAACATTAAAATTATCGATTATATTCTCGAGAACCGCTCTGAATCATCGATAATTCCTAGAGTTATTGAACGTAATGTGAACGATGGTTTCAAAGATTTTCCGTCCTTCACAACTCCAATACACCGTTTCAGCCCCTGCTTCAATAAAACGGGAGGTCTGAGCTGGCCCACTCAGATCAATCGGTTCGTGAAGCATCCTCTGTCCCCACCTCCCATAACCCAGGGTGAGAGCAGGGTCGGTGGCGGGGGCAAATCGGCTGGTGATGAGCACTGATGACTGGATTGGGACCCTGGTCTCTGTTTGGTATGAGGGGCGATCCTAATATACCTTTGGGTATAGCTCAGGCATACTTCTGGGGTAAAAGAGTGGCTAAATGAACTTGGAAGCCTCCCCTTGTTGGGCTTGGTAGTGGGTGGAACACGCCTGGGCGAAAAACCCTATACTGAACATGAGTGAGTTGAATGATGCGCAAATATCAGGTCGAATTAACAAGAAATGGTCAGATAAGAAGGACGGAAAGCCCAAAGAGTCTGTTGATTCTATAGTGGAAACGGAGGAAGTTCCAAAGACTTCCCCTTCGTCACTAGCGAAACCCAGGATAAGGAAAGGCTTCCAAACATGATAGAGGACCCTAAGGAGACAGGTAAGAATGGGGGCCAGGATAGGAAAACAGAGGCGCCCAATCCCAAGGATGAAGAGCCTAGTGATAGTGAAATAGAGAAAGGCTCGGTGAAGCTGTCTGCAGCGACATCCCTTTTAGAGGAGCTAGCGGTGGTACTCTTTCAACATCGAGTAGAAAAGGCTATATGAAGGGAAGTGATGGGTGTAGATAAAAGCTACACCCATCACTTTCCTTTTTTGTGAGCAAGAACTCACCGTAGAGACTCTCACAGGGTGTCTGAAAGAACGAGTGGTGTGTTCCCTGAAACAAGCTTGGCCGGTGGACAAGGGGTTGAAGAAGGTGGTCTGGTTGTGGTTAGGGAACCCAACCGCCCAAAGAAAAGGCATACCCTGCTAGTCTTCTCTAAAAACAGGGAGAAAACAGCTTCTGAAGTGATGCATAGCCTTAAAAAGAGCATTAACCCCCAACGAGTTGAATCTCGGACTGATGATGCTAAAACTCATTCGTAAAAATGGGGTCATCATTGAGTGTGGCACACAAGGGGATGTGGACTGCCTTAAAATGGGAGTCGATGAACATGAGACACTCAAGGAAGAGTTGGAGGCCAAGGCTGAGACCAAGGCAACGTAAAGGTTGAGGCGAAGGCAATGTAAAGGTTGAGGCGAAGGCAATGTAAAGGCTGAAGCCAAGACAGCGTAAAGGCTGAGGCCAAAGATAATTGTCTAGGTCAGTGCTTCTCAACCTTTTATGCTTCATGTACCCCCTGGAAATGTGTATGTAACTGGCGTACCCCTTGTATAGATAGATAAAACTATAGTTATACTATAACAATGGGAATAAAATAAAGTATATATATATATACATATATTAAATTTTGTATTCATAAATTACAAATATCGAAAAACACAAAAAAATGACATATAAGCAATTTAACAAATCTTGCAAAATTATAAATATTTTACTGGGTAATCAGATCTAGAGACTTTTGAGCTCTCATGGCATACCCCAAAAAATTTACCGCGTACCCCACGTTGAGAACTCCTAGTCTAGGTGTTGGTAAGGAGGCGGGCGCATCATGACGACCTCCAGAAGGTCATCAGGACCCAGAATGCCCTATCGGTGGAACATGCGGATATTATTCCACTGTTTCCACATAACAGGCAGGGAAGATATTGTGAACCGGAGGCCAGCAGCGCTACGCACAGGAAATTTATGAGCGTAGCTAAGATAAACGTGAGATGGACATGGTTCGGTAAAGGAGTGCATAATAGTACATTGATACTACAAATGCTATTCCTTCTGGAATATGCAGAAAGAGTGCACAGTGAAAACTCATCAGTGCTCTCAGTGTGTAGGTAGGCGTTTCATGAAAGCGTGTCATGAAGCGTGTCATTTTCATTCAGGGCGTGTCATGAAAAGAAGACAAGGTGTTTCGTAGTAAGCAGGCGAACAGGAAGCATGGTGCCAAATATGATCTTGGGCACAGTGCGATGGACAGCAGCTGTCCATCGTATATGGGAGAAAAGACATACCCTGCTAGAAGTTGTTGAAGAAGTGCACTGACTGTGGATAACGGAGATCCAGATGGTGTTGGAGGGGAAAACTTGAAATTTCTACAAATTAACTTAAATGATGCAAGAGCTGCAACAGTCCTAATCGGTCAGGAGATAAAACAGGAAGGAGTCGATGTTACTCTAGTTCAGGAACCCTATTGCACAGGGAACATTATGAGAGAATTCGATCTGACCAGCAGGTTATTTAGCACGAAGGGAGCCAAACCTAAAGCTGGAGTTCTTGTCTCGAACCCTAAGGTGAATGCAGCGCTGGCATATCACTCTGCCACAATGGCGGTAGTGGAGATTGGCTATCATCATCATCAAGCAACTATGGGCTACAGACGTCCAACCAGATGGCGCAATTTAGTTATCCAAGCATATCTGTCCTGAGCTACATCTGCTGCATCTGGCCTCTGCACACTAATTCTAATAAGATACTGTTTGATAGTGTCAGCTCATCGGATCCTAGGTCTCTCCCTCTCTCTGAGGCCTTTAGGCACACTGTTCATAACCTTATTCGCTAATCTATGATTATCCATATGAGCAACATGGCCAAACCAACGGAGTCTCTCTCTGCACAATATGCTGCTCAGAGGAGGTTGCCGACTCCTTTGCCTAACCTTTTCATTACTTACAAAGTCGATCCACCTAATACCCAAGACACTGCGTAAGCATCTATGATCAAAAGCATCAAGTTTCCTGTTGTTTATAAAGCGTCCAAGTTTCCCTACCATAATTAACCCTAGAAAGTACCAAATTATTGTACAGTCCAATTTTAGTCTTTAGGTGTAAACGCCTATTTCTCCACACTTCCCACAGATTCTTAAAAGTCCCGGTAGCAACCCCTATTCATCTGTTAATCAAACCCATATTCATCATTACCAGTATCTGTTACATATCTCCCAAGATAATTAAACTGTTACACCTTCTCAAGACTGCAAACATTCAGATTAACTGAATCACAAGCCTACCTGATAAATTTTCATCACTTTAATTTTTTCTCTTTTTATAATCAAACGTACTTTACTACCAGTCTGATCAACAGCTCGAATGAAAGAATTCATCTCATCCAACATCATTTGCTAAAAGGGCTAAATATTCAGCATAATCTAAATTAGAAATTTTCAGATCTCCCGACCATTTAAGGCCAAAATCTTTCCCTTACAATGAAGTTTGTATAACGTAATCAATAACCAAACTAAAGAGAAAAGGAGGCAAAATGCACCCTTGACGAACACCAGAAGCAATGTTAAACCAATTGCTACAAGCCTTACCAACTCTGACACATGACTCAGTGTTATTATAGAGAGCCATCATTATGTTAATTAACTTGTGTAGTATGCCAGACGATCTCACAATCAACCACAAATTATGGCTTCGTTGCCTTCTAGATTTCAGAAATGCTTTTGTTTTCATTGTCGGTTTTTAGGTCCTGCGGGGATATACGGAAAGTTAACCATAACGAAGGCTTTCTATAATAACCTGAATGTTGCATGAGAGTTTGGTT
This sequence comes from Ryuthela nishihirai, assembly GCA_038380435.1. Lineage (NCBI taxonomy): Eukaryota > Metazoa > Arthropoda > Arachnida > Araneae > Heptathelidae > Ryuthela > Ryuthela nishihirai. Next base: position 3,208,258 of record JAWZYU010000029.1, on the reverse strand, counting down.
TCAAATATTTTCAAGGGAGATCATGCGAGAATTTGTTTTTACCATTACGAATGCCAAACTGTTGGATTCCTCCTTTTACCCAATTCGAATTTGGTTTCAACAGCCACGAGAGGCATGACGAGATTCAACCCATGTTAAAGTTAATTAAAGGGAGCGAGTAGACCACCTCCACCAGGAGACCAAAGGATATCCGAGATCAAACCCTTACTCAATCAAAGAGGCATCGGCACCTCAAAGGATGATGTCAGTCGTCAGTGTCGATGACAGACGACTAAAATGTCATTGACACCTAAATGAGAAAAGGGTAGCATGATACTCATACGAAAAGATGCAGTTCTAAACAGGAGAGCTGAAGTTGGTAATTTCATGTCTAGCAAAGGAGACGAAAATTGCTTCAAATGTTAGCTGTAACTGATCTGTGGAGAATGTCGCGGATTCAAAAGGCTTCATTATCCTTCTACAAGATTGTAACATCAATAAATACTATATCGGCTATCTCGCTACTTTCGTGTGTTGTGAGAAAGTAAAGAATGCTAATCAGTAATCTGATCAACTTGCTCTGGTTCGCTAACTATACAAGGTTTAAAGCATTATCCTCCCTCATCTACAGAAAAGGTCAGCGAGCCACTCATGGCAGAGGAAAAAAATATGAAAACTTCCCACAAAGTGCATCCCCTAAATATTTACTGCATCCTCCTCACCAAATCTTTTAGAACGAACGTAAGCTATACATTGAGCACTTTTGAAAAATGTACAAATTTTTTGCTTATCTGTTTTTAGATATTTTTATATCTTATGGAACAATAATTTAAATGGTAAAGAATATCACGAAAGAAAGAAATAAAAAAAATACTTCAGCAGCTGTAGATTCTTTTCATGTACTTTATTCTTTACAAGTTAAATTTTAGCAACTTCAATGACAACCGTTTGGCATCCGTCAACGAACGCAAAGCGAAGGGCGGAATCAGTTCCGAAGACGGAGGTTTGTTCCACCTCTCCTAACCCTTGACATCGCGTGTCAGAACCAGCATTCACGCGCCGAGTCCTATGTTTTACGGCCTTTCCAAGCAATCAGCTGTCTTGAGTGGCATGGTCGCGACCCCACCTTCCACGTAAACACCGACAACTACCTAACCTCTGACCTTTCCGCCCTCTTCAGACACATGCATCGTCCGTTAGAGGCTTATGGAAGCTCGCAATTGCCTCGCGGTGTCAGTGCACTACTTCGCGTCCCTTCAATTGCAGGGATCCCCGGGTTGGGCCCACTGCTGAGGTTGTAAACGGCTGACGCTGACCTCAGTCAGCTACAGGTGTCACTACGTTATTGGAGAAAATGAGATTATGACAGCGTCGCTGTTAAACAGCAGAGAAGCGAACACCAACTAAGAAATCTTGCACCTATTCCCGAAAATTTCAACCAATGAACTATTACCACCTGCCCCCCTTTCGTTTTTACTATTAAGAGATGTTCAGCTCTCACACCCATTGACACTATTCAGTTGAAATTTTTAGGTAATTGTTCTTTCGTGCGAAAACACATTCGCGAGATTAAAAATGGGCTTAAGAAAGTCCACCATCCGTCGTATAGGACATAAAGCAGTGGTTCTGTGTGCGGAAGAGCCATACCCTGTGTACTTTAAATGACACACTGGATGACGTTGATGGGAAGCTACATGTCTCCCAACAGCTGTCCAGTAGGTCCCCTTCCTCCAACTTTCTCTGAGCCTTCGGGGTCCTTATGACCTGGCCATTTAGCTCATTGTGTGCAAAACAGTGCCGCTCAGTGATAAAACAACACAAACCAACACATAAAATTAAAAAAATATTTTCCTTCAATTTGCAGCTATGTTTAAAACTAAAGGAATGCGTTATTGTTTCATTAACTAACACATTTTCTGTTGCATACCCACAAAATTGAAGTTGGCGTTAGAGTTATTCCGGGGTGTTTTTCTTGTCTTCCAGTTGCGAGACCGTCTCGTAGAGTTACGAAATGGTAAAAAATATGGACAAAATAATTCTCGTACAAATTGAAGGATTGCCATTAAAAAAAATGGAACAATAATTGCTTCTGCATGTTTCTGACATATTTAAAATTGATAAGAATATAGTGGAGGTTTGGGAAATAATTACCAATTGAATATCGATTGCTAAAGCTATTCAACGGAAATTTTTAGAGAAGAATTTCTTTAAACGGTATAATTGAAACAAAAAAAATCAGATCATCCCGAAATTTGGCATATTGATTGCTTTATACAAGTCTATACCATATTGAAAATGTTGGGAATTTATTGGATTTTTACCAAATCCAATCAATCTTAACACATTGTGAATGGGCTACGTGATTCTCCGCATTTCCTTAATTAGTAGCATTGCGGCAGGGAAATAAGACGTGTTTCAAAACAACGGAGAGCTGTGAGCGGTAACAGTGGAAATAAACAGCACATCTGCCAAATAAATGCATACGAAATTAAGGTTGTCAACTATCATTTCTTCTGAAAAAATATCCTTCCTCCTTTTTAGAGGTCAAAATGTCCTTTCTTTCATGAAACATTACGAGCGAAATAAAATATCGAAAGGTCAAACGTCTGCTTCGCAAAGGGAACCATGTTCTGCAACAAGACGGAACACGTCTCATTGCTTGCATGCAAGCTCACTCAGATGTGAATGAAACTCAGTGTTATATGCACCCGAAATGATCATATTTTTAAGTAATCCTTATTTAAACATGAATTTGAATATGAATCAGTTGTTCGAAGAAGTAACAGCTACATCAAAAACTTACGTTACGGTGGGTGTTAAAAGTCCTTGACACGTGTCTGTAGATTTGCACTTGTTCCTACGAAGTTAATGAATCACGACTTGTTTGAAAGCTTGTCTAAACTTGACATTACTTGTTAAAAATGTGGCTATATCATCATTTCTCTCTTCGCTGCCAGCGTTTAAATTTCGGTCTGCAAGTCTGTGTGTTGATGCTATGGAGCCTACTAAGGACGGGGAAAGGTTTTACACAATCACGAGGATGCAGCTTGGGGGCGACGAGAAAAAATTCATTCCGATGCATGTGGGGATCATGTCTGTTCATTTGACACTGTTACGGCATATATGCGCAAATTCGGAGGTAGAGCTTCAAACACCTCCTCAGTACAGGAAGGCTGAAGGAGGCCGTGAACGACAGAACCATCGCTGCTGTTCGTGAACTCATTAAGGAAAACCCACACGTCACCGTCCAGATAATAAGTTTAATGTCACTGTATCGATTAGCAATGTGGAAACAATTATTCATCAACATTTAAAGTTCCGAAATACTAGTACATGTGCCAAATGGACATGTATTAGTATTACATATTGACAGAACAGCAAAAAAGGGCTAGATTGACCCGTACAAGGAGATAATGGCAATGTTTGAAACCAGTTGTCCCAAAGGGTTAACAGACGTTGTCACAGTGTACAGACATGATTTTATTGCTATATAACTCCCAGAAAGATCGGCAATTAAGTTTGGGTTGCAACTTAATTGCCGACAAAAGATATTCAAAACTTCAGTCATCCAACTGGTGACAGAAACATTCCCAGTTCTAAGTATTTACGTAGTAATTTCATCTATACCTGAGTATTTATGAAGTTTAAGTTTAGAAACAGCCAAAATAACTTCAGATTGTGTTATAGGGCCAACATTAAAGTCACCAATGCATCTATCATCATTGCAAACAATGGGAGTAGAACTAACCACATCGTTTAGAACATCACTGAAATGCTCAGCCCACCTAGTCATGACAGAATCCTCACCTTCTATAACCTTACCTTGTTTATCCTTCAATCCCTGTATATCTGTCCGTTTTCTACCACACAAAACATTAACTATCTGGTACAGCTCTCTGCTGTTGTGCTGTCTAACTGCTTCCTCGGCTTTGTCAGCCAAGCCATCAAGCCAAAGGTTCTTATCAGCAGCTAACTAATCTTTTACACGTTTATTAAGTTCTCTGTAATGCTTTCTATTAGGACAAGTAGGGTTTTGATTAATGATATTCCTCAATTCTTTCTTTCTGAAATAAGCTCAAGTGCCTTATCAATCAGATAATTCTGTCTCCTCTGCTCCTTTTTTCCTAAAAGAGTACTGTTAGTTTCCAAAAAAGCCTGTTTAAAATGGTCCCATTCTTCCTCAACTTTAGTAGTAAGCAAACCATGACTATCATAATGACTAAGTAACTTATCATGATAAGTTTTAGCTATAGCTGGCTCTTTGAGAGCTTTAGTATTAAAGGTAAATTTTTTTAACCCTTAGGCACAACACTTCTTAAGTTTAAGTTGCAAGACACTTTAATGTATTTCATTAGTTAATGGTCAGATCCAATTTCAGCTCCCCTATACGACCTGGTATTCCTAACAGCACTAGCCCATTTGCTGCTAATTAATATATAACCAATTATATTCTTATGCAGCCCATCAGGTGAAACCCATGTGTACTTATGTAAGTCGCGATGTTTGTACTAAGTGTTAATTATTCTGAAACCATTCAGTTTACTTGCCTGTTGGTGACGTTGCCCATTGCCATTGCATCTACTAATACCAAAAGGGCCCAATCACCCCTCCCCAAAGGTCAGAGTCAGTGCCAACTTTGGCATTGAAGTCACCTAGAACAAGGGTAATATCTCCTTTCTTGACAGAATTCAAATATCCTGAAGTTGTCCGTAAAATGTATCCCTCTCATCCTCATCGACATCCTTAATGGGGGCATAACAGCAGATAACATTCAAGTCTTTAAAGCTTGTCTGAATGTTTGCTGCAAGAAACCTTTCATTAATGCACTCACATCCTAGAAGAGCATCACTAGCGTGTCAGACACGCCTTGGTGATGTTTATTATCGTTCCTCCCTGAAAAGAGAAATTTAAGTTTATTTTTAAGAATCTGACCTTTATCTGTCAATCTGGTCTCTTGCAAGCCGATAATATCTAAATTATAACGGTGGAATTCTTCTGTGAGGACATCAAGAGAATAAGCTCTGTGCGGAGTCCTCACATTCCAACTATCTATGGAAAGAAAATGGTTAGTGGGATGTTTAAAGAAACTATGTTTATTGAGAGAGGGAATGCCGACAATATCAAACAGCCCCCTAATCGCAGGTACGGGACAAAGACCCGTTCCCCCACAACTAAAGGCTGAAGCCATCTACACTGGAAGACTTCATACCAATTTAGAATTTGACGATGCCAGTAGAAGCAAAGAGTTCAGGTTCCTGCGATGACTCTACTCAGGATTATCCACCAGCTGATAAACATATCCTGTGAATCTATTCACTTGAAGTTGTCAACCTACAAACAAGCAGAAAACACAGCTGAAGATTTTCCCTCTACAGAAGCCCGCCAATGCAACAAATTCAGGATCCTAATAAAGCTCAGTGCCTTATTTCAGTCCAGTCTAGTAGGTTTATATGGTGAGCACCAGGACCCTCTGTGTTTGACCACTCCTCAGCAGGGCAGAAAAAAAAAGGAAAAGTAGCCCTATATGTGTAGATCATTAGGTCACACTAATCTGTCAGCCCTACTCTTCCTTCACTTCCACAAGAGGGTATCTCTTTTGAAAGGTACTAACGGCCTGCACCACAAGAAGGCGGAGTCGGACATTAGACGCTAGGCCTGGCCGATTCTATGCATCATCACAGGGGATTGATTGCTCCTTCCAGTGACTACCTAGCTACCATTTACAGACCAAAAATTTATAATGAAAGCTAATAATGGTAGTAGTAAATATATTGTCTGTATATTCCATTTTCTCTATATACGGTTTGTACACATTTAAATAAAACACGATATTTGAAATTAGAAATTTTGTCACTAAAATTTAGCATTTTTAACAAACCACTCTCTTCTTGGGGCGCCGTGAAATAATTCCCTTGCCTGGGGTGTCTAAATATAAAATCCATCACTCCTTCAACATGTAATTATCATACGACCAACACGCATCAATAACACAGTGTTATGTTACAGATGACACTACTACAGTCTACAGTTGTTTCGCACTTATAAACATCTCGTCTTATTGAAAACGAATTAAATTATGTTCCTTTTATCCACAATCTGAAGACGAACTTACAATAAGTCTAAAATCACAATAATTTTAGTTTTCAATTGAGCTTTGATAATCTAATACTTTTTGGTTGTAGCACCATTATATATTCATATTTTTTTGCTTAGTAGGGAAATAAAACCCACAAATTATGCAATCTACTCTTTTAGCAGAATTTTAAAACCTGCTCCTTTCTATGTCACGACACCACATTAGGTTTGGTCTAATCGTTTCCCCCGATTCCGTGTTACATTATACTTTCCTTTTTGTAAAGCTTCATTTTTGATACGGTAAACAACAGAGCAAATGAGTATCGTAGTAGTAGTAGTTAAATTGCAATTAATATTACTCCACATTAGCAAAATTTTCAATGCGAACTGTTAAATAAATTACTAACCGCAGAAAAAAAATTAATCGTTGCAACTCAGCACTATTTTCTCCCATGTAAGCGATGTAATATAACCACTAATCTGCACTTCTTTTCCAGGTGTTTCGCAAACTATATGGACGACACTCTAGCCCAGGTTTGGGTAAACTGTAGCCCGCCATCTCGTTTTGTGAGAACTACTCAAGGTAAATAAATTGAATTTGTAAAAGAGAAAAATAACGTAAAGAGTTCAAAAAGCCCAACTTCAGCAAGGCGAATTTTCATTAAAATATTATTGTTGTTTTTTTGCGCTGGTTATACTTATATATTATTCATCATACATTTCTTTGGAGGCCGAAATTCTATTTCAGTTTTCTATTCGTCCATTCAGCTAAAATGTTTGCATGGGCTTACTCTAGCCTTACCGACTGCAGTTCCCAGGTTCGAGTCCCGCCTAGGCCACGTTGAGATTTATCTCCGTAAAACTCCCTGCCTGAGGTCAGTAGAGGACAGCGATGGGCTTGGAAAAGCCGTCATCCATCAGATGGGACATTAAGCCGTTGCCTGTGTGCTGTAGAGTCGTACTTTTTGCTCGTTAAAGAACACCTTGATGGCCTTAACGGGAACCTTCCTTCTGTCTCCTAACAGCTGTCAAGTGGATTCGCTTAACCTATTCTTCTCTGAACCCATAAGGTCATATGACCCGGCCATTTCACCTATTCTCTGCAGAAAAAGTGCTGCTCAGAGGTAAAACAATCCAACCCTAGCCTTACCGAAATGAACAAAAAGAAACATGTCTTATTTTTCTGGCAAACCTTTTCGACAATATCCAAAACTTTTTAAATATGAGTAAAAATGAGACCATTTATAAAACATTACGAAGCTCAAAATGGTCTCTATCTTTTGCGATGAGCCACAGTACTTTAAGAAAATTTTGAGGGGAAAACTTATATTTACGAACAGGGTTTTATTTTTCGCATTTTTGTTCCGTAATTTCTTGGGAATGAAATAAAACCAAAGTACTAAATCTTTTCACAAACTTTGGTATTATCCAGTTTAGGTGGTTTAATTTCTTATGGAAGAAAAACTCATCTAGAACTTGAAAAATTATAAAGAAATAGTCATTTTCACATCTTATTTTCAGTAGTTAAATTTCAAAATAAATAAATATCCCCTCAAGCAGCTGCTTGCCATAGAGGTCTGACAGGAGCATGTCAGTTTATACACTACAATAGAAGGTCTGTGAGGATGGCGAGACCTCAGCAGAAAGACAATACAAACATCTTTGCCTTACCCGGGGCTCGAACCCAGATCCTTTAGATCGGTAGCCAAGGGCGTAAACCACTCGGAACAGTACGGCAAATTTCAAAGCACGAAAACTTCTCTGCTCAACCTCCCTTCGTTCTACTTTAAATATAATTTACATCAGTTGCATCCAACTCAAACTAGGTGAAGAGCCACTAGGAAAAGTAACTATATTCTTAAAGAGCCGCAGCAAAAATTTTCTGAGAAGTTGAAAAATACATTTCAAAATTAATAATGAATTGCAATAAAAAATTTATATTTTTAAGAAACTGATTGAAAAAACAAAAATATACATTTCAATAAGTATTGTGAATTGACAAAAATAATTCAGTTATATTTGTGAAAACATTTTTAGAGAAATCAGCCAGATTCAATATGTTCAATATTTGGCATATGAGCTGCGGCTTGGACGTGCCTGGTTTAGAAGTGTTTGTAGCTCTTAGAAGAACAAAATTCAAAGTTTAAACTAAAAGAAAGCATATCGCATTTCGCGAATAGGGTAATCTCGTTTTCAAAGACTGAAGTTTTGCACTTTTCAAAAATTTTAGTTCGAACTATTAGATTATTGGGAAATTATAAATAGTAGCATTTTGTTAGTATTTATACAACGACAAAAAATATTTTCTTTCATTCCTTAAATTTAAAAAAGTTTTTTTTCTCACACCCCTCTGACAAAAGAGACAGATTGTTGCTCTCAGAATCTGTTGCCTCTTGAATTATCTCTCAACACTCCATAACCGAAATTTCAAATTTCTATCATAAACAGATCACTTGCAACATTCGCTAAACGTTTCTCACTTTTCATATTTAGTGCCCTCTAACGATGTAAATTATCGCGAAAGTTTCATTCCTTTAACGATTTTTTTAATATATTTTACGATTAATTTTTCATTTAACGAATTGAAAAATGCAAATTATATTTCATTCGTAACAATCCAACTAAAAATTAATTTACCACTGTCTCTTAAAACAGACTAGTTGAGTTTCCCATCCCCTGATGTAAGGGGCCAAATATTGTTGCAAATACAAACTGCAATACCTTCACATTCTTGCACAAAATTCAAAATTTCTAGAATGAACACATCGCTTGCAATATCTGTTTAGAATTGTGAAATTTTCACTTTTTTCACTGTTATAGGGCGAACTTTAAATTTTTTTGCGAATCATATTGCACTAAATTCACAAATTATTATATACACCTACCTAATAACCTGTTGCTGCACCTTTCTCTCTCAAAATAACAGCCAGGCATCTTGGTAAGAACTCGATGAGGTGTTGAAAACACGGAGGTAGCATTGCCGCCCATGAAGCGAGGATCGCCTGCTGTAGCATCCACAGTTGCAGGAGGGGTTTGGTGGGCCCGAACAGATCTTTGCAATTCGTCGCACAAATTCTCAATGGGGTTGAGGTCCAGCGATCGAGGGGGCCATTTGAGTGTTGTAAACTCACTTGACTGCTCCTAGAGCCAATCGGTGCCACTAGGGAAATATGTGGTGTGACGTTGTCCTGTTGAAAGATGGTGCGGAAAGCGAATCGTTACGACAGGGTGTAGATGGTAGGCGAGTATGTTCACATACATTATGCCAGTGATGGAGGTCTCAACGGGTACGAGGGCCTCCAAGGAACCCCATGTAAATGCACCCAAAACTATTACATCGCCTCCAGGTGGAGGCGATGTAACAGTTTTGATTGATCCTGTATGACCCCAACTTTGGAAGCTGGGTCCATCGCTTCGTGAGGTCTACGCCACACACACATCCTCCCATCGGCGTAATAGGGTTGAAACCGTGATTTCTCAGACCAGATGACGTGTTTCCAGTCCTTCACACTCCAGCTGCAATAGGCCTTTGCAAATTGCAGCCTAATCTTTTGGTGGCTTGCAGTCAACAAGATGAAGCAATGTGAACGTCGACTGCCATAGTCTATTTTTTCCATGATACGACGAACACTCTTTGTGCATAAGCTTGTGGATGCACTTTCATTCATTTCCAATGTTATCAGCCCCACAGTAGCCATGCCCTCATTCAATCCGACGTTATATGCTCCACAGTAGCCATCTGATTCCTTCTAACGATGCGGGATAGTCTGAGTACATCTCGAGGGTTAATTGCACGTTTACGTCCACATTTCTCTCTCTGGTTGGAATTTTACCATATTTCACGTAGTCTTGGTATGCATGTGTGATTGTCTGACGTGGAAATCCCAACAGTTCAGTAGTTGCGGTGATTGAACAACCGGCCTTCCTCGCACATGCTATCTGACCACAGTCAAATTCAATTACGTCGCTGCCTTACCCATGATTACTTTTACGTGACTGCTCTATTTGTACGCATTGCTAGTTTCAGCATCCCATGTGACTGGACGCAATACTTCTGCTTTGTGTATTGTTATCAGGATGTATATAATAAATTTGTCCATTCAGTTTACACTATCTGATCAAAAGTATCCAGACACCCCTTCTGAGTAGTGGATTCGCCCATATACGCCACAGCCGTGGCCCGAACAGGTATAAAAGAACGCACGAGGCCTGGGAAATCTCATAGACACGCATGAACAGCAGAATGGGATGTACGGTAGAGCTCAGTTACTTTCAATGTGGCATGGTATAGGATGCCACCCTATCAATAACCCCTTCTACGCTGCTTCAGAGCTCTATTGTCAGATTTCTTTTAGGCTTAAATTAGCATGCGAATCTGACTTTTAGTGTCATCCTTCAGATCTAGTACTGTCCTGTGTAGTGGAATATGGGATGGCATCATTCAATCTCATTTCCAACTTATCAACAGGTCAGTTCGGGACACTTCCGCCCTGCTGCAGTTTCGCTGTTCAACTGTAAGCGATGTGCAATAACAACAGTGCAATCCCGATCAGGTAGGCCAAGTAAAATAATTAAAGCGGTTGGTTCGACAAAATCGCCCGTCATCGGTTGCAACACACCAACGAGTTCCAAAATGCCTCTGGAAGCAACGCCAGCACAATAACGTTCATCGCGAGCCACAGGAAATGGGTTTCCATGGCCACGCAGCAGCACATAAGCCTAACATCAACAAGATCAACGTTAAGCATCGGTTGCAGTGGTGTAAAGCAAGTCTCCAGTGTACTCTTGAGCAGTGGAACCGCGTTCTCTGGAGTGATGAATCACGCTTCATCATCTGGCAGTCCGACGAACGAGTCTGGGTGTGGAGGATGACAGGTGAACGCTACCTGACTGTGTTGGGTCAACTGTGAAGTTTGGTGGAGGAGGCATCATGCTCTGTGACTGTTTTTCATGGTTCAGTGAATGACACTCTGAACTCCACGACTTATAATGACATTCTCGACAGTTCTGTGCTTCCAACCTTATGGCAAAAGTTCTGTGTAGCCCCTTTCCTGTAACAACAAGACAAAAGTTGCATTCCCTCCCCCTCCCCCTAGGCATAATAATCAATCATTATTGTTATGCATACCTCGTAACCTTGACATTCCACCACTAAATTTTCGAATTTCTAGCATAAGTACACCGTTTGCAATATTCGTTTGAAATTTTGAAATTTTCAACTTTTTCTACCGTTAGGAGGTATAGTTTAAACTTTTGGGAGATTCGGAAAGCGCGAATATTAAAATTTCATCAATACCTTTCAAACACAAAAAGAACTTCTAATATATCTCTAAAAACAAAAATGTTGGATTTCTACAGACAGACGGATAAATAAACAGACGGACAGACGAACGACAAAGTGAAAACATTATCGCGCTTTTTTGAAAACGAGATAAAAAAATCGCCTACTCAGACCCCACTTTCATTTTGAATGATTGAATTTAAAAGCATCAAAATTGCACTGATAAACCTCACCCTTGGGACAAATAAGCGCTTTTCATCTGGCCTAATGGGCTAGCGCGCTTCACTACCGATGGCCGAATGGCTAGCGCGCTTCGCTACCGATGATTGATTGATTGATTGGCATGATTGATTGACATCTACTGTCAGGAATACCCCCGCAAACGTTCCCAGTTCTTAATTCAGGAATTTAATTGTTAAAATATAAAAATCCACAATAAAACAAAAGAAAGTCAATTTCATCCTTACATAACTCTTTGCGAAATATCTCGTATAGATGGCAAATAGAGAGGCCTGATAGAGAGGTGACGAAATTTCCCACGGAATTCCGTGTCAGACAGCACAGAGCGCTATGAGCTGTATGATCTCGGGAAAACAACTTCTGAAGGGTTTAAACATTATTGACCACATTAGTTCTTCTTGAAGGAATACATCTGGATTTCTCTCTGATGCCATTTATTTGCTTCTTGTATAAGTTGCACGGGATCTTTGATATCAGGATGATTGTCCATCTATTTCCAAATCATCTTCCGATTGCTCATATTCGTTTTCACTTAAGGCTTCTTTTCAAATTGTAAAAATGAAAAAAAAAATGCGTGAAATATTAGGGTGGTATTTTACCTCTAAAAGCGGCTAAAACGCAAAAATAATATGCACTTTAGCTAGAGTACAGCACATAATTTTGCAGAGGAATTTTATTTTTTACGTTTCATTTCTCTTACTGAGAAATGAAAATGTTTGCAAATAATTGTTTTCAGATTATTTTTCTTTATAATTTCAGGACGTTGTTTTACTCAGAAAGAATTGAATCACTGGATTTAAATAAAGCATGATCAGAGGACGTTCTTTTTCAAAAAAATTGAAAAAACTGGTGCTTTACATCAAAAGGTAAAATTCAGAACCGGCAAATAACAAGAAACCTTTTAGGGGAGAAGAGGGTAAAATATATGGTGACGGAAGTGTAATTTTCATATTTAATTCTAATAATGTAATAGAATAGCAAAGAAACGAAAATAAATCATTACACACCAAAATTCACAAAATCTTAATCTTAGTATTTCGCCATCCTACATTTTCGAAGGTGGGAGACTTGACCCCAAAATGACTGAGACGAACTCAAACACGAAGACAAAAAACTAACTCCCAAAGAGGAGTTTTGATTTCGTATATTTCAAAACTTATGGCCAACGAATGTTTTTGACTATTCTGGATTTTTGGCCCATGTAGTGCAAGAAATTTATTTTTATAAGAAACAATGTGTATATACCGTATTTCTTCGATTCTAAGACGCACTTTTTTCTCTATATAAACATCTCTAAAAACGGGGTGCGTCTTAGAATCGGAGTTTTTTTTTTTTTCGAATTTTTCCGCGCTTTGCACACGGCACCACATGTTTTGTTTCTTACGCGGAAACCCGCCTCCAAGTTTGACCGTTATCGCATTCTCCAATTCCATTAGAGAAGCCACCCTTATTTCATTATGGTGGAGCTCACTCAGTGACAACTAGGAAGTTGGAACCTGGCTGTTGACTGACAACCTTCCGCTGACACCTTCCGAAAAAATTAAGAAAGCGTCGGCATCAAAATTGGCGGAATAACTCGGAAACTAATCCCAGAAAAAATAGTGGAGCACTCGTTTAAAAAATGTTGCATCACCAACGCTCTCGATGGCTCAGAAGACGATATATTATGGGATAATGGATGTGCGAAAGGCATCACATCGTCTTTGCAGACGAATACCGCTTGCACCATGATGGACGAATCCGTATCTGGCGGTACCGCGGTGACAGGCTCAGTGAGATATGCATGATGACCTGTATGGCTCAGTGAGATATGCATGATGCATATCTCACTGAGCCATACAGGTCTGGCCATACAAGTCTGGCCTCTGATGACCATACACCTCTGATACCTCACATGACCATACAGGTCTGGCCTCTGGTGCTATGGTATGGTGTGCCATTGACTCCACTCACGCACGCACCTCGTATGCATTACCGGTACTTTGAAGAGCCAGCGTTACATCACTGAGGTTTTGGATCGTGATCATACCTTATCTTCAGGGGCTCTCTGGTGCCATTCACTAACAGGACAATGTCGGACCACATGGTGGCATGCATCGTCCAACAATTGCTGGATAGCTACCATGTGACACTTCTGCCTTGGCCTGCGCGTTCACCGGATCCGTCCCTAATCTCATGATCGGAAATCGTCCCTAATCCCATGATCTCACAACGACTAGCACACCAGACACCAGCAGCTGTTACAACAGATAGACTTTGGTTACACGGAACTGTATCGACTGACATTCCCCAAACACACATCCGACATCTCATCCTCTCCTCTCAATGCCAGACCGTCTAGCAGCGGTTATTGCCGTTCATGGTGGCCATATAAGATACTGATTTCTCTGCATTCCACAAGTCTAACCGAGTTGTATTTGCAATCATATGTTCCTTGTAACATAAGCTATGTATTCACTAAACATGGCTTTTTATCTCTTGTCTTTCCTGGTGTTGCACTTTTAATGACCAACAGTGTATATAGACATTTTTAAATTACGCAAACAATGCATATTTTTGTGAAATAAAAAATACAGTTTATATATATACTGTATACACACACACCCATCCCTCGATTTACACGGTAGCTAAGTTCCGGGATATCACCGTGTAAATCAAAACCATTCAAACCGAAACCAACAATTTATGGAAAAAAGGGGGATGGTTCCTAAAAACTCCTTATTATGAATAAAACATAAATAATTGTTGCATAATTGTTTGAAAGCTTCATTTATACATATTTATCTTAAATGTCAGTTTATCAGTAGTAATAAATTTTAATGTAGCATTATTGTACATTAAAAATGTAGCATTAGTGTACTTTATTTGTGCTAATTCAGATAAGTTTGGGTTCCGCAACAGCTTGCTTCTTGACTGCCTGGAGATCTACCGACCCTCCGGGGTCAAAGTCAGCCCTTATGGCTCAACCCGTCTCCTCCATAGTGGGGAAGTACTACTGTTCTCTGAGTTACAGATATCCTGCTGCTTTGCCAAAGGAAGTTTACCCTTAAAATGCTCAATGAAGTGAAATAAAAGTTGAGATTAATTTTTCTTTCATTTCTTTTTGGTCAGGAAAAATACTCATCGTTAACGGACACCATAGAATTTGAAGACGAAATTTGGAAGAAAAATATTTATAAAATGAATGTAAATTAGAAATTAAGTATTTGGACCAACACTTGTGCTTCATTTTGTAAAATTAGTATTTATATGATATTTTATGAAACAGCGTACTTACGAATTAGCTGTATTTAACCTATATAATAGTCTACAAAGTCAAACTTGTGAAAAATGAGATAATACGTGGTTTTTACTTGTCTGAAAATTTCAGTCTAGAAAAGGCAGATCACGCTGCCATTTCCAAACAGGCTTCATTTCATTAAGGCGTCGTGAGACAGATTCTACTACAATGGCACGAATATAATTTTAGCGAAAGAATATAAATATAACTTGTTACAGCTAACGATCTTATTAATATGGGAATTTACTCTTATCTATTTATTCTTGAAAATAAATGATATCAATTAATACCATTTAGTTGATTTTTACTTGGAGATGACAGTCTAATAATCTCTCTTGGAGCTATATGTATCACTGCTACTTCATAACATGTATTGTATCTACACACGTAAAAAGAAATCTCACTCTGCACCATGTAAAACCGAGTCCATAATTCTGCTGAATGAAACTCCATACCATGTAAAACCAAAACCGTGTAAATCTAGTACCGCATAAATCGAGGTACAAGTGTATATACTAGATCTCAATCGGGGCCTTCGACACGTCTTGATTTCTAGCTCGTCAGTCCAACCCACATTTCTCCTATTTTAGCTCTCCAGTACCGCTGTATTGAAATTAGACCTTAGACCTTTTAAGACCCATCGCATCCAAAATTGGTCATATTCTGAGACCAACGACTAAAAATATCTCAGCCACCAATTTTTAACCCTCGAACACTGGTAGATACATATTTGACCTTTCACGTCGAAGGACCCATCTAAATCAATAAATAAAAATTCCCTCATGCAGCTGCTTGCCATAGAGGTCTCTGACAGGAGCCTGTTAGTTTTTACATCATAGTAGGAGATCTGTGAGGATGGAGCGCAAAAGACAACACAAATACCCATGCCTTACCCAAGACTCGAACCCAGGTCCCTTTGATCAGCTCTCTATCATTGGTAAATATAAATTTAACCTTTTACTTCTAAGGATCCTCCAGATCCAAAATTTCGTAACGTTTTCGACCTTATTCCAACCCGAAACACCCATGGACACCAATTTTCACGCTTCTAGCATTCGTAGATCAAGGTTTGACCTCTATTTGATGACCTCTATTTGATGACCTCTATTTGATGACCACCATTTGCCCCTAAAGGACACGTCGAGGCCAAATTCCGGATTCTTCTCGAGATTTGCGATCCCCTAGATTCAAATTTTCAGAGCTCTACTATTCCTGCATCATAGTTAGAATTAGCGTGATCCCCTGTCAGCTGTCGATCAATCACTTACAATCGTCTATACATTTGGTAAAGATGTACTTTTTGTAAATGAAAATATGTAAAATGTTGATATTTTAATGCGAAACCACTCTCAAATTTGAGTTTCAGAAGAGATCATTTTTAATAATTTTCCCAGCGAGAGAATCCCTGGTACCCCTACACCTGGGGACATCCACTCTCAAAACCTAAATGCTTTTCTTTGGGAAAATATAAAGTTGACAACCCTATATGAACTTCAAGAGCTAATGGGAAAATTCAGATCTAGTGAAATTTGGAATAATAATTGCTAGTGAATCAGTCCGTGATATATTTGAAAATGATCTTTGTTTTACAAGAACAGATCGTGATTTTTGATTCGTGCATATTATTTCAATAACGGGAGCGTCTTTTTTTTGATATTTGGATTTCAATACTTATGAACACCACTTTGTTAGAGCGCAAAGTGCTAAATTTGTACGATGGTGAGGAAGAAGTACGACTTTGGAAAAGTATTATGAAAATTCAATAAAAGCATTATCATTTCTAACCATTTACAATAATAAACAAAGATTTAACAAGTTTATGGAGCATTTGTATGAAATTTGTTTTTAAACTGTTAGGACGAGCACTCTGTAAATGGTAGCTAAGCATAACTGGAAGGAGAATTGAGTTGGGTTGAGAGTTAAATGGCCAGGTCACATGGACCCCGAAGGTCAGAGAAGGTTGGGAGAGAGGACCCACTGGAATAGCTGTTGGGAGACAGATGGTAGCCTCCCGTCAGGGCCATCCAGCGTGTTCTTTAACGTGCACAGGGTATGGCTCTCCCGCACATAGAGCCACGGCTTAACGTCCCATCCGACGGACTGCGGCCTTTCCAAGCCCATAGGTGTCCCCTACTGACAGTGTACAGGGCGGGGAATTCTCAACGCTGACACAGCTGGGACTCAAACCTGGGAATTGCAGATTACGAGCCTGGCGCGCTACTAACTGAGCCACCCCCGCCCCACTGGAAGGAGAGCTGTGTACTAATCGCCTGTGATGATGCATAGAACAGACCAGTCTTAGTACCCTAAAGCCCGACTCCGCCTTTCTTTGTGCAAACCGTTAGTTCCTTTGAAAAGAGACACTCTCTTATGGAAGGGATCGGAAAGGGAGGACTCTCTGATCAAATGGACTACTGATCTGGACTACTGTGGTTACTTTTTCACTATTTTTCCTATCCTGCTGAGAAGTGGTCAACCACACTGGGTCTTGGTGCTGACCATGTCACCAACCTGAATGAATTTATGGCTCTGAGCTTGATTATGGATACTGAAATTGTTGCACTACTGGGCTGCTAATGAGGGACCCTGTGTTTTTGTTTATTTATGTGTTGACAGCCCTGAGTGTACACAGGATATGTTTTATCAGCTGATGGATAATCCTGATCAGAAGCCATTGCAGGTACCTAAACCCTTGCTTCTACGGACATCACCAAACTACACTGGAGGAAGTCATATCAACATTGGTCGCTTAATTGCTGTATGGTGAGAGGAACACGTGCTTGCTTCATCACTGCGATTAGGGGCTATTTGATATTGTTGGCACTTCCTCTCTCAATAGACATAGTTGCTACATAATGCAAGAGAAAAGATGGACTGGTAAAGGTCAGATATTTCGATATTATTTTTATTTTCTATTTTAAAAGAGGAAGGATGGAAAGCGTCCACAAGGCGTAGGTTGCTTCTCAGCAGACCTTTGACCTTTGACCTTGATATAGTGATGTTCTTCTAGGTTACGACTGCATTAATGAAAGGTTTCTTACAGCTAAATTTCAAACTAGGATTAAAGACTTGAATGTTATCTGTTGTTATGCCCTATCAGGGACTCCGATGAGGAGCAGAAATAGATTTAACGAACGATTTCAGTATATTTTGAATTATATCATTAAATGAGAAAATATTTTCTTTGTTCTATGTGACTTTAATGCTAACGTTCGTACTGACACTGACTTTGGGCACGAGTGATTAGTCCTTTTGGCATTGTCAGTTGAAATGACAATGGGTAATATCTCCTACAAGTAACTAAACTAAATGGTTTAAGAAAAATTAACACTTATTACAAAAATAATAACTTTGAAAGAATAAATACACACATGGGTTTCAGATTTTATTTCTTAGCGGTACGCTTCAAAGCATAGCTATGTGTGGAAATTTTCGTACTAAAGATATTTTTTTTAGAAAGGAAAATTAACGTTTCACTCGTATTGTAATTTTGAATACTCAACTTGCATATTTTAAACTCAGAAGCCAAATATAGCATTTTTTAGAATAACATTTATCAGAGATTTGGAATAGCCTTTAAAATTTATAAAGCTTAATCAATGATTACATTGCATACGAAAATTTCGCTTCTGACTTATCTCCGATAATAGATAAGAAATTGCAGTTTCTGCATGCAAACTAAGGTAGGAAAAGAGTTACTTTTGTCAAAAAAATGTTACGCGATGATTTTGTTTTGAGCGCTCTTGTGTGCCAAGCAAATTCATCTAGCTTTCCCCTCTTGTCTCAAGTACTATAGGTTGGCCATTCCTGCAGTAGAAAAATTAATCATTTCACTTTTACACGTGATATACCTGTTTGTTGGCACGCTTAACTTTACATATGATTACACACGCTTAACTTTACATATGATTTTACCTCAATATAGACCTTGTCTTCACCTTAATGAGAAATGTTTAGCGATTCAGCAACGCTAATACCACAGAGTGAAAATGGCAACTATTAGGTTGGCCGTGCGTGCATGGGGTTTGGATACCATCGCAGCCCGATATGCAGAACACCATTGCATCCCAAACTCTCTTCATCTCTCATGCTTGCTTCCTTTCCCCTTTAAGAGGTAGACGCTAATTGTAAACTACAATGCCACTCTTCTAGTAGACCTGGCAGAATTATTTCTGTTCTCTCCTAACCTTAATCCACTCTGATAAAAGGTTCCAAGAAAAAAAGTAACCTCCCTTTTCTTTAATGCAAAACAGCTGGGCTTTTTTGTTTCAGTTCCACAGCATTGTTCGTTAAAGCAGAACTCAAATCATGCTATAGCATTATTTTTATATCAAATTTACTGTTTGGTGTAATTAAAAAGTTGATAATAATTTTATCAGTGTTTCTAAGAAAAAAACGTCTTTATCATAAATTGATATCATAATTTCTTTTTATTATAACGATTCTGATATTTGGGAATCTGAAACGCCTCGACGTATCTAATATGTATAACAAAAAAAAAATACCCCTTCAAGCAGCTGCTTGCCAGAGAAGTCTGACAGGAGCCTGTCAGTAGAAGGTCTGTGAGGATCGCAGGACCTCAGCAGAAAAACAACACAAACATCCCTTACCCGGGGCTCGAACCCAGGTCCCGTAGATCAGTAGCCAGGCGCGCTAACCACTGGGCCATGGGACGGCTCAGTATGCATACAAATGCTATAAATTCTGAAACTGAAGGTTAAATTTCAAGGGATGCAAATGATGAAAAAAGCATTATAGAGTTAAATTCTTAGTTGATAATTTTTTTTACACCTCTTAAACAGTTGTTTATCGCTGGTCTGAAAAGAGCCTGTCGATTTAAGATGTCAGATGACTTATTATGAAGGCGAGATCTCAGTAAAAGAAAATAACCATATCTATAGAGTTTCGAATCTAAGTTCCATAAACTTGAAGCGAAGCGTTGTAAACCACTTGATCACAAGGACAATGTCAAGCTCAATAAATTTAACAAATGGCAGTTATCAACGACGCAGCTTTTGTTAATCATTTTGAATCTTCTGTGGGTCTTATTCTTGAACCATCCTCTTTATCATTAGCTATCCATTATTTTAAACTTCTTTTTTACAGACGACAATGTTGACATGCTGCGGGTCAATACTAACAAATATGCTGAATTCAGTGAAAATGATAGTGGTTATAAAAGTCGAAACTGGTAGTTCAGTGGCCCAGTCGCCGTGGTAAACCGTCCCGTGGCCCAGTGGTTAGCGCCTCATAAAATATGAGGAGGATTCATCATTGCAATTGCCTTGAGTATGGGCCTTTTTTGGATGTCGAAAATCTTAGACTACAGGTACGTATTAAGAGTCAAGAGATTTTTCAAAAGCATTCATTATTAATATTTAACATCAAATAAACAAAAAAAAATGGAATATTGTTACTTACAAAGAGAAAATTTACAGCAATCTGAAGTTTTCTCTTCAAACTCTATAAACAAATTAACTGCACTGAAATAAAAATCGTTTTCCCCACTAGCATATTGGCGACAAGACTAAGGTGAAAAAAAAAATTTTCGTGGGCCTAAAGCTAATCTTATGAGGAGCGACGAGGAAGAAAGTAAAAATTCGATAGAGGTATAATATATTTCGTTTTATATTCAAATAAACTTATCTAGAGTAAATAAATATATTTACTTTCTTTTGTTAAAGCTCATAACTAGATTCAAATTAAAAAAAATGAATTAACATACGCCAAAATTCTTTTTTTTAAATCTTCCAAATAATTTCAGTCTTAGAGTTTAGGAGTGTGCGTATTCTCTTACTGTGTATGTGTGTGTATACTCTGAATACATGTCTTTTTAGAACTCGCAGGTGTTTAGGAGATGACGAAACAGACCACCAGTTTTTGAAATGGCTGGACGGACAACTTAATATTTAAAATGGCTAGGACGGACAACTTAATATTTAAAATTCATAGCAAATATTTCCTGCCTTAAAATTAAGGGAGGTGTGCTAAGCAAAAATTATGTTTTAAAAAAATGATGTGTCTACTTTTGTGGAACAATAAAATTAAAAGAACGTGTATTAGTTTTTCTGTTATGGTTACTGCAGTAGCGTAATGTAAAATGATTAATTGATAAAATTAATTTTAAAAATCTATTTTTCCATGATTTTACATTAAAAATCCCCTCCCCCCCTTCAAACTCATTACTTAATTTTTTTTTTCAATTCATCAGAATGTAAAAAATATATATTTTGAAAACGAAAATTACAAGTACACGCTGCTTTGCAATGGATTTCAACGTTTAACTGCGTTCATATCCTTTCTTTGATTTGCCACCCCGTTTGCCTACGGTAGGGATTACGACCGAACCCAGACAGTTACGGCGGATGGGAACATGCATTGTCCGTAAACTCTTAACGACTCCCCGAAAGACGGCTTTGGTTGGAGTCGCCTTTGTCTGTCTAGCCTTTTCCTATAACCAATATCCTTGCTAATCGTTCAAAGAGAGAAAGCACTACTTCCAATTTCTAGCACTCCCCCTTGGCACTTCCTGTCGGCAGAAATGGAATCTCAAGCATTCGGTTTCTAAACAGCTTGGTATCTAAAGGGTTAAACTGTAGAAATGCGATTAAAAACCGACAAGTTTTTCTTAAAAGGAATGGTTCGCTTTTAAAAAAAAATTAAATTCTCGTTTGAAAAAGCATTAAGGTGAAAAAGAAAACGTTAACGGAGTCACTACTGAAAAATGTCTTACCGGTACGTCGTACAGGCAAATAATTTCTTGCCGGTACGGCGTACCGGCCTACTTTCACCACTGATCATACATGCAAATGGATTCTATTAGTAACACAAGGTCATGTAGGGTACATGAAATTTGTCCTGACCATTCCTTTGTCAAAAGTTATTGAAACTCAAAGGTAAGAAGTTTTGTGCAAAGGTTAAAATAGTTAGTTTTAAAAATGAGGCTCTGGAAGACCAAGTTATAGCCAAGCTTACCATTTTAGGTAGTTAGTCGTTATGGCAATTGTGGTTTACTACTTCTGAAGTTGAAGAAAACGGTACCATTTTAAACAGGCTTTTGTGTGCGAAGAAACAGGTGCACAGGGATTGAGGGACAAACTTAAATTCTCTAAGTGTGGCTAAGTGGGCTGAGCATTTCAGTAATGTTCTAAACAATGTGGTTAATTCTACTCCCATTGTTTGTAATGAGGATAGATGCATTACTGGCTTTAATATTGGCCCTGTATCACACTCTGAAGTTATTTTGCTATCGCCAAACTTACATATTGCAAATCCCCAGGATTAGATGAAATTACGGCTGAACCGTTTAGAGCTGAGAATGTTTCTGTTGCCACATGACTGACTGAAATTTTGAATATCCTTTAGGATAAAGACATTGTTCTCACAGATTTTTCCTAAACTCTTATTATCTGAATATTTTTTTAAAACTGAACATATTTTGTTTAAGATAATTATAGGGGTATTAGCCTGCTTTCTGTTTCAGTTAAAAAGTTCTTTGGATAATTGTGCTTAATAGAATTAAGAATCTGGTCGACAGGCAATTGCGTGATGAGCAATATGGATTTGGTTATTGATTATGTTATGCAGAATTCACTGCGAGGGAAAGATTTTGGGTTTAAATGCTCTAGATTATGCTGATGATTTTGGCAAATGATTTTGATGAGATTAACTTTTTCTTTAGAGCTCTTGATGAAACTGGTAGTAGAGTATGGTTAGTTGTAAATAGAGATAAAACTAAGGTGATAAAAATTGATCAGTCAGGTTGTGGTTCAGTTAATCTGAATTGTTGCACCTTTGAGCAAGAGTCTCAGTTTAATTAGCTTGGCAGCTACAGAGGTATATCAAACACCGATGCCGACTGGAGTACACGCAATACGCCGTACGCATATCACAGGGACGACGTCACCCATGATGTGAGGTACATAAAGGGGAGAAGTACGACGTCGGCTATCAAGTAACAGTGCCACAAGTGCAGGTGAAATAGCTGTTGTGGTGCAATTGTCGACAATGTCAGATCTCAATGACCTCCAAAAATGCATGATCACTGGTCTTGCAGGAGTTTCGATAAACAGAACGGCGGAAATAGTAGATGTAACACGAGGAACTGTATCAAAGATTACGACTAGCTACCAAAAATACAGGACGTTGCCTTCAAACGTGCCAATTTTGTGGACGCCATACGAAGTTGTCAGATAGGGATGGGCGAATGTTGGCACGGATTGTACAATGGAAGTACAAGATCACGGTTTTGCAAATAGCAGCAGAATTGAGCACCAGTCATAACGATCCCGTTTCCGTCATAATAGTTCGTCAGAAACTTCGTAGTGCTGGTATTTATGGCCATGCTGCAATCCATAAACCGCTGATTACCAACATCAATGCAACAAAACGTGTAAGGTGGGGCAAAACATATAAAAACTGGGATGCCAAAGACTGGCAACGTGTCATCTGCTGTGACGAATCGTGCTACACATTGTTTCCCACCACTGGTAGAGTGTACGTTTGAAAAAGAGCTTCAGAAGTGTATCACCCCGACTGTTTGGTTCCGACTGTGAAGCATGGAGGTGGATCCCTGATGCTGTGGGGTGCCATATCATGGGATTTCTTAGGGCCATTAGTTGTTCTGCAGGGTCGTGTCACATCGCAAAGCGCGAATCGATTCTCGGGGAGCACCTGCACCCAATGTTGCGAGCATTGTTCCCTAACGACCGTCCCTGGTTTCACGCGGATAATGCACCCGTGCATTGTGCGAAACGTGTCAAGTTGTGTGTAGAGCATGAGGATGAGGTACAGCAGCCACCCTGACCATCCTCAATCTCTAGACCTCAATATTATTGAACATTTATGGGAATATCTGGAGCGCTAGGTCAGATCACTCTTTCCACCTCCAGCATCACTGGTACAATTGGGCCATATTTTACAAGAAGAATGGTCCCACATTACATTACATTATCCTGAAGACAATGCTTTCTACAGAATGTTTGTCTCTCTTTTACTTTGATCACAATATTGAGTATAGCTATTGAAAACTGCATTAACGTTTATATTAAGCAAGTCCTTTACGACCGAAGCTTGCAGGCGCCCACGTTCGACTGACCAAATATTACCCATCAATGAGAAAACTATTTCTTCGGGTGCTGAGGTACCAAGCAAATACAAGCTAAATTCAACACGCTTAAAAACGTTATCAATACAAATGTTTAGTTTTTTTTAGCTATTTCAAGTATGTGTATCCATCTGTGAGTTAAACTTGAGTCATTATTAAAATTTTCACTCATATAAATTTGATTTATTAATGATAGTTCGTCAAACAATACCTCAATTTAAAAAAAAATGTTTGTGGTTGTTGTCCTATTACAGAATTAAAGTATTCAGCACTTTTTTCCATATCAGCGCAGTACAATTTAGATTTAAGATTTATCCAAGAAAATATTTTAAGATTTTCGATATTCCATTGCCATAATTCTAAATATGATGTGATCGTTTTGTAGAACTCGTCAGAGTGTGCCAACAGTTCTCCTTCAGATTTTTCATTCTTAATTTTTAACAATAGTTATTTCGCAGCAAATGGCACAAAATTTCGCAGTTCTTCTTCCTTAAAATTTAGTTATCAGGTCGTAATATTTTGAAGCAACTTCTATTGCAGCGATATAATTTGATTCTAAAGATTTTATCCTGTCATGAAAAAGCTGGTAGAGTTCCATGTAGAAATAGCAAATATATCTCGTTCTCCGAGTGTACAAAAAGCGATTTTAGAATTGCTAGACAATTTTCTTCGTTCATAAAAAATAATTTTAATTCAGGAAACATGTCATGTCACAATGCAGGAAACATGTTGCAGGTAGCAGACTTTAGAACCGTGTAGCACTGTGTGACAACATATTGTTTTCTCTATTCTACCTCTGCATCTTCACAAAAGAAATTTAATTTGATATTTCTCACTGTGTAAATACAGAAATATTTATACATTTTTTACAATTATCACTTCAATATCAATAGAAAATTCATCAACAGCTGTTCGTACAGAGTTACTGATAACGTGAGCTGCACAACCAATTCCTAAAATAGGACGTCCCAATTTGCGTTTTAATTTTCTGTAAACGTCATTTCCTCCCTTTTCACACAACCAAAATTACTGTTTGTGTTGTCTGCACAGAAGCAAATAATTTTCTTCTCTAAATTACTTTTTCTGGCAATTTCCATTATGCCAATTTAGGCGTTTGATTGCCGGCTGAATTTCCAGCGGCGATGTAAAATTCACCCTGATCCGATCCACCTGATCGAAATGGCGAAGGGATTCCCTCACCAATCCACAGGTAATAGAATTCATAGGAATATGATGGGATCTTTTAAAGTAATTTTGCTAATGATAAAATGCTGACTACTAGATCAGGGTAAAATATTTCAATATCAAAAGTTAGCAATAAGATGAAACTTCGCCAATCATCTCACGTGTTGACATTTGATTTTTCGTTACGATCTCAGAAATATTCATGATGATAAATATTCCCTCAAGCAGCTACTTGCCGCAGAGGTCTGACAAGAGCCTATCGGTTTATACGCCATACTTAGAATGTTGAGGAAGACGAGACCTCAGCTGAAAGATAACACAAACATCCATGCCTTACCCGGGGCTCGTAATCAGATCCCTATGATCAGTAGCCAAGCGTGCTAACCACTCGGCTACGGGACGGTATATGTTCATAATATACCTTTTTTTTAACTTCAAATTTGCCGATTGGCAAAATTCCATCATATTCATGTATTCTGGAAATGATGGAACTTTCGGAGAGTTTATCAAACGTTATTTTTGATTTAAATTGGGCTTTATTTTGCTGTAGAAATTATTTTGTCTCCCATTCGTTCAGAAGGATTCAAATAAATATATTTTTTCCTTACGAATAGGCTAGTAATTCCAATGCAGATAAAATGTTGTTAATATAAATAAAATCATCTTTCAGCTTCTATAGCCATATTAAAAATAGATAATTTTTTATATTAAACAATTTCACTGCTAGATTATTTTCTAACTGCATATAGTTAACTTTACGTTTTCGGCATGCCTTGCTTATAAACGAAAAGCTTTTCTGAATATTCTTTAACTGATTTATATGATTTGACAAACAAGTATAAGTTTGCAAGTAGAGCTCCTATTTTAAAGATTTCCGATTTTATCACATAGAGAGTAATGTAATTCTGTCTGAATATTTTTTCACTGCACAAAATCATAGCAGCGACTCACCAGATTTCATTCATTTGTCGCATGATTTTTGTGAGGAATGAAAGAGAACTAGAAGAACGCACATCGCCACTGACGGATATGAGAATCTCGTTTTCAAAGAGAATGAAGTTTTTCCTTTACCTACTGTTTCATTCCTTAAACGTTTTAATATGAGCTAGTGGATGATGGGGAAAATGTGAATAGTGTTTTGCTAATAATTATACAATATAAAAGTATTCGTGTTTTAATTCTTAAATATAAAATGTTGCATTTCCTACACCTCTCTCAGAAAAGTGGGTAGATTATTATTGTCAGTTGAATATCTCTCAAAAATTAGCACTAATTTTTCAAAATTCTATTCTAGATATATTACATGTAAAACACGATAACAGCGCTGCCATTTCGTATTTAGTGATCTGTAAAGATAACAATATATTAAAACTGCAAAATATTGGAAAAAATGCGAATTATAACATTTCATTAATACCAATCAAATTAAAGAAGAGTTTTCTAATTATCATTTACATTGTTTTCAATGGAAACTTCATCACATTCACATTCCACAACCAAATTTTCATATTTCTATCATTAATACATCATTGCAATATTCGTTTTAAATTTTGGAATTTTCAAATTTTTCCACTGTTAGAGGGCGCAATTATAGCTTTTAAAAGATTCCGAAAGGGCAAATCATAATATTTTATCAATTCCTATCTAACCGTAAAAAAGATTTTTTTCACTTTTCTCTAAATAAAAACAATTATCTGCAAAAAAAACTGTTTTTTACCACCCCCTCTAGGTCTAAGAGGTCAATTCATTGTTGACAATGTAAACATCATGGCGTTCACATTCCACCACCAAAATGTAAAATTTCTAGCTTAAATATGTCGTTTGCAATATTCATTTGAAATTTTAGATTTTTGCAAATTTTTTCACCGTTAGAGGGCGCAATTATAGTTTTCGGAAGATTAAGAAAGTGTGAATCATAATATTTTATCAATTCCTATCTAACCTAAAAATAAATTTTCATTTATCTTTAAAAACAAACAATAATCTGCTAAAAAGGTCGGTTTTCCCACCCCCTCTGGGTCTAAGGGGTCAACTAATTAAAAGCAATGGAAAATGGCCAACTAATTGTTGGCAAATTCATGGTCTTCACGTTCCACCACCAAAATTTAAAATTTCTAGCATAAATATACCGTTTGCAATATTCAATTGGAATTTCGGAATTTTCAAACTTTTCCACCACTAGAGGGCGCAATTTTAGCTTTAGAGAGCTTCGGAAAGTGCATATCGTAATATTTCATCAATACCTATCCAACACAAAAATAATTTTTAATTTATCTATGTAAACAAAAAAAGTTTCATGTCTACAGAAGGAGAGACAGACGGACAGAGAGACGACAAAGCGAAAAACTGGTACTGTTTTGCTTTTTCGGAAAAATAGAAGAAAGATTTTTATCTATGCGAAGTAAGGGGCAGAAGCACGATTTCATAGTTCAAAATTTAAAGAAATTTGCGACTAGTATTCATAAAAATAATTTGGTTCCAAATTCCAGTGAGGTCGGAAAAATTTCCTCCTTCTCCCTTTGATGTGTTTCGACTATCTCGCTTTGATTTTTATCCCAATGGAGGAGTGGGTCTCGCAAAGCAAGCTGTTATTTTGTCGTAAATATGCTTTTGGGCAATGGTGTATTTCGGGACGGAGCTTCGAACCCTCCCCATGAGGAACATTTTATTTCTTAATAAAATTTCCTTCCATTGGCATATCCAAAAGGGGAGGGCGCATGAGTTATACTCCCTAACTTGAGGGTTTAAATAATGTATTTTCTAAGGAAAGCTCTTAAAATCAAAGATGCACTCACCTCAAGCATGCTCCCTTCCCCCGAGCGTCTAACTGAAAGATTTTGGATGCAATAATGGTTTCGTAAATTACATTAAAATGTTAAGTTTTAACCCTCCTTTTCTAAAAATATGGTTACCTTACTGCTTCTTAATAAACTGGACGAATGTTCAATGGCCCTTATATTTGGAGCAGATCCACCTTATTTTAATAGAAATTCTTCATTTCATTTAAAAATCGGAGGCTCTTCGTAAATCAGGCTTCTTTTAAACGAAAAATGAAGCTGAAGGAAATTAAAAATCTCAATGTCGTCTGTCTCGAATATCAGCAATATCCTTTCGCTGTTTATAGATGTGGAACTGGAATATTTACTATTGGTATGAATTAATTATTGAATTAATTTGAAAGTTTATAGAGACTTATTAAAACATAAACAGTGTAAGTAACATTAAACTGCAGTGGATCGTATAAGCGTATTTTAAGTAGAGTACGACGTTTTCAATTTCAACCAATTTTGAATGCTTTTTGTAATCTGAACTGTGTTTACCTCGTTTTCAAAAGTCGAGGTAAAAAAATCCTTGTAACTCTGAACCAGGCCCGGATCTAGAAAAGAAAAATCGAGGGGGGGAGGGGGATCACGAAACACAATTGATCAGGGAAAATGTAACAGAGGATGGGGGGGGGGGGCAAAAGACTGGATTTCCAATACATTGTAGCATTTCTGCCTACATTTTGCAGGTCATTAAAAAGTTTCTTGAAAAATGCATGAAATAGAAATAAGTTTAATACTTTTTGCTTCTATTACCGTTATTAGCTTTTTGAAAGGCCTAATACAGGAGGCAAAGGGTAAGGTTCCTTGCCCCCTATATCGGCGAGTATATAACCACGAGTCTGTTCCTCTTGAGAAACTCCGTACTTTCCGGAAGATAAATTTTGTTTCAAAAATGGGCCTACCCATTATTTCCTTATTTTTGTTCTATTATTTGGTCTCCGCAGCTGCTACCACAGGATCATTCACTTCAGACATCATTGAAAGAATGAAGTACACACACCGGCCACTGATATGCTATAGATGTAAAGGCACTCCAACACCTTGTGGAATCTATACCAAACTGCATATGTGCTGTAATTCGAGCTAAACTAAGTCCAACTCGGTATTGGATAAAGGTTTCTAATTCAGTGGCCGGTGTGTGTACATTTATTCACAATTTACGCAAACGGGGCAGCACTAGGGACGTCAAAGACAAATCGAATTACAGAAAACATTTAATTGCTTCGGTGTGCGAGTCTATTAGCAATTAGTTTGCAACACTCATAATGATAAAATTGCATCGTGATTGCTTTCGAATTGCAGTCGCATTGCTGTTGTAAATTGCGGTGGTGTGCGCCCTCCCTAATTGACAGATTTTGAGCGCAAGAGACGATTACAGTGGCAAAGAAGCATGTTCTGAAGACTATCGAGTACTGGAAAAACGTACTTTTATCTCGTTTTCAAAGAAGAGAAACGATATGACAGTTTCGCTTTATCGTCTGCAGACATCAAAACGTTTTTTTATAGAGATAAATTAGAAATTCTTTCTTTGTTAGATAAGTATTCATGAAATATTAGGTTTCGAACTTTCATAACCTTGCAATAGCTATAATTGCATCCTCTAAAGGTTGATGAACTCTTACGATTTGCTCTTTCCGAATCTCCCAAAAGCTATAATTGCGTCCTCTAACGGTGGAAAAATAGAAAATTATAGAGTTTGAAACGAATATTGCAAACGATGTAGTTATGCTAGAAATTTGAAATTTTGGTGGTGTAATGTTAAGACCACGAAGTTTCCATTAAGAACAATGAGTTTATCCCTTAGATCCAGGGGAGGGGGGGAGAAATGTGACTTTTGTATTTTAAGAGATAATTCGAAAACTTTTTTTTAGTCGGATTGATATTAACAAAATATTATAATTCGCATTTTTCTAATACTTCGACAGTTCTAATTTACATCGTTAGAGATCACTAAATATGGAACCTGCGAAACTTTTAACGAGTGCTGCACGTGATCTGTTTATTATACAAATTTGAAATTTCAGTGGTAGAATGTCAAGATATTCCACTGACAGCAATAATCTGCCCCCTTTTCTCAGAGGGGTAGGAGAAAAACAATTTTTTAAATTTAAGATATTAAAGACAAATAATTTTTATTTTGTATAATCTCTAATAAAATACTTCCATTTGAATTTCCTCATCATCCATTAGCTGAAATTAAAACGTTCAAGGAGTGAAAAAGTAGCTAAACGAAAACTTCATTCTTTTTGAAAACGAGATTTTCGTATGCAACAGAGGCGATATCCGTCTTTCTAGTTAGTAATGCAAGTCAGTTTCGCCCTGCTGGAAATCAGCATAGTGCCTACATAAGAAGATAATAGCCTCATGAGAAATTCAGTTCTGTGTCCTAAAGTTACTATGAAACGTGCAGTAATAATCATCGTATGATGATGAATGTCCCGTCTGGACGTTACAAGGCGATGTTATAAAAGAGACAGTGGAAGCCAAGACTACTCGAACTAGGAAACGAATAATAATATAATACTACATCGAAATAGGAAACGAATTTGTTATGAAAAGATATCTGTTTTTGGGGGATGAAACTCGGATTTTTCATACGCTTCTTATCACAGTTCAGAAATGATTAGCAGAACACCTTTAGAAGGACTGAATAATTTGGACAGACTCCAATTCGTAAATAAAAATATTCTAGAATAAGAAAACGTTTTGAAACCACGTGTTAACTTACAGCAGTTACTGATCAACATGCGTGTATTTTCACGAAGGTTCTGAGTGCTGTGAAGAACACATGGTATCTGCATGGGAAAAGTGTTAAAGTTGGAATTGTGCACGAATAATCCGATAGGGTGCATTATTCAATTGTTAGTTTTTACGCAAGTGTGACATAATAGAGGTGAACCATTTTTTTATGATATCAAGCTTTAATATCTTCATATATGGGTTGAAGGTCAACATATTACTTTTATGAGGTATACAGAGTATTCCTTAAAATCCTTTACACAAGTGGTGTAACATAAGATTAGCAGACATCTTAAAGTTGTGTCGTGTGTGAAGTAAATAAAAGGGTACTTTGTATGCTTAAATAATACAAAGTAATAATTTGGTAAGAACTGGCTTATGAAATCTGATATGTATATTTCACGAAGTGCTAAGCCTCAATTGAAATTTTACGATTTTAAACTTATTAATTAGAATGTCTTTCAACGCAAATTTCGAATGCTCTATAGTACTTACATTTGTTGGTAAAAGATTATTATTTGGTAATTAGACACGAGTATAATTAGTTCATTTGTGTGTTAATTGGATTATTCAAGTTTTCCAATTTCTTGTAAAATTCTTGTTTTATCTAATATATAAGTTTATTTATTTCCAGTTTCGTTAATTTGAATCTGCTACGTAATTTTGTCTAATAAATATTAATGAAACTTTTAACAGTTGAATGTTCCTTAGAGCTTTTTTTAAGAGTAAACTCTGCAAGAGCTTTCTTTCATTAGATGAGTGACATTACGTTGGGTAATCATGTCTCATAAACCGTTTCAGAACGCAAAATACTACAAGCAGTTTTGAAATCAGAAGAAGGAAAATATTGTAGAGTAAATGATAAACTAATACATATTGAGTAATTCCTTGGCCACAAATCAGTATGGACAAGAGAAACACAGATGTGTTCAGGAACTTTTGCACTACTAGACAAGAGTTAGCTTTTGGTACGATATCTATGTAGTTCTCTAACCACTACCCTAGGTAGGTATTGCATTATGAGCGTTTCTCGCCCCGATGCCACTACCCTACTCTCTTTCTCGCCCCGAACCACTACCCTAGGTAGGTATTGCATTATGAGCGTTTCTCGCCCCGATGCCAAACAACAGATAGGTGGTTATCTTAGCTACGGCCACTAAACCATACTTACATATGTATATGTGACAGTTATCATCACAGGTTTTGATGGGTGCATTGAACAAAGAGCAATTAAGTCTTCAAACTCTTACCTCTAATCTCTTAGTGCCACATATTGTATTACTTAATTCAAGCAATTACTATACGTAAGATACTAAACGATACGAATCCCTGTAGAGAGATCGAAATATTTGATAAAGACAGCATGAAAAACGTCATCAATATGTTGTATAGTCACTGAATTTTATTGGCTGCAACTGTAAGGAAAAAGCGGTGAGACACTGACGAGCACTTTTCAAAGCGTGATTTGGATTTCAATGTCTGGCGTTATAATTGATCATTTTTATGTCTGCCAGAAGGTTACACAGAGATTAAGGCTTACAGCAGTCATCCCATTGTTAAAGTAAGAACGATGACTCGTCTTTCATCATGTTTCTGATGATGCCTTCTTCTTAACAAACCAGGCGACACAAAGCAGCCTCTTAAAGATAATTCGCGTTTAGTATGGACGAGTTGATGCACCTTTAATAGCATTAAACGGCCAAATGCAGTCAGCGTGTCGACATCTCAAATGTTTTATTGCTACTTTCAACAGTGTTGCCAAAAACCAAGATCTTCGTAACCAGCAAAATTAGCAGCAAATAGTGAAGCCAATTTGCATTCCGTGGCATGAATTTGCGTGACTTCATCGGTCAGATGTCGAGTGAAGATAAGAGTTATCATATTGAAAGTAAGAGGCCTCTGAAAGAATCATCTCTCATCCGTATCCTTTATCGACGAGTGTTCAACATGCTGCCTGCCTGAGATTTTCTAGCAATAGAAGAGGAACTAGTATGGCCTAACCACCTGTTCGTCGCTACCGCAACGTAACTGGATTTGTAACTGTTCAAGTTTAATTCCAATAAATTTACACCATGAGTTTGGAGTACTTTGTAGGATTACTGATAAAAGGTTTGTTAATCGATTTTTAGGTAGGGAGCACACGGGTATTGATTTCTGATCATGTGAAACTGAAATAACTTGGGCACTCCTGATTAATAAGTATAACTAGTGAAAATTAATCATGTAAAGCAACAATCATCATCATCATCATCATCATCATCCTCAAGCAGCCATGGGCTACGGAGGTCCAACCAGACCATGCAGTTTAGTTCTCCCAACAATACAGAATTTTTATACATCTACCTGTCTTGGATTTCTGCTTTGTTTAGGAACTGAGTCTGCTAGTAAAACATTTTTTCTGCAAGAACTTTCTTACAACTTCACAACCTTTTTTTTCAAGTCGTGACACACCTAATAATGGCCTCACTTCGTTATGACACACAACTACTGGGTTCACTTTTTTCGCAGCCCACTTACCGCCGGGTTCACTTCCTCACGGCACCTACTGCTGAGTTCACTTCATTACGGCACACTTAATACTGGGTTCAACGTTTTCACAGCACACCCATGAAAAGAGTTCACTTTCTCGCGACACACAGTGTATAGTACTGGGTTACTTTGTCGCATCACGCCAAAGTTAATACATTTTAATAATTTATAAAGCCTCTTGTATAAAATAACTCAGAGGCCCCCTTTTTATATATCAAACATCCTCATTTTGTTATTCACATTCATTCGCAAAGTACCAGTTGAAAACTTTCTTTGCACATTTTTAAAATTCAATAATTTTATCTAAATAATATTATTCAATAATAAAATAATAATCTAAAAGTTCGTCCTTTATGTATTTATATCACCCGTTCATATTTCTTTTATCTTTCAGGCTTTTAAATATTTTTCAGCTAATTTATAGACTTCTTACTCTGAATGTCGATTGCACACTTGGCGTACAGGTTGAGAATCACTGTTACAGAGATTCAATAACAGTAACGCAAACTTTAATTAAAGTGTTAACTAAAACAAATGAGTTTCGCTGCTAGTGGGACCCCTTGAAAACGTGCTAAGTGCTCTCCTTTCTCAGCTGTCTCAAGGCTAGATCAACATTAAGGGCGACTATAAGCAGGAATTTCTCGATCGGCAGGTGAAATCGGTGAACGCAACATGTTTTTAGGAAATCGTGGTTTCGAATCCCTCTCCATGCGCAACTCAATATTTTCAACGGACACTTCATTTGTCATTGCACGTAGTTTTTGCAAGTTTGAAGATCATTTTGTAACTTTAGTGAAGAGCACATAGTAAAGCATTTCATTTGAAAGAAAATCATCACAGAAATGTAGTTCGTTATTGCAACAGCATTTGCTGCTTCAAGCATTTGTTAACAGCTTCCTAGAATCTCCTAATATGTTTAAGGTTTCCCCTTTCTACAGCAAAGCAATACGAGTAGGTTCAGCTTTATTCCTTTATTTTGTTTCAAAATTAGTACTTTCTTTTTTGCATTCATGCTTATCAATAGCATACAGTGGTTCAAGGAGGGGAGGTAGCTATGGGGGATGGGGAGAGTTTTCCCCCAAAAGTAAACCAGAGTTGGTAAAATTCAAAGCGACTTTGTAAAATCTAGGTTAGTTGTGAAAATTTCGATTTTTTTGTAAAATTAATGGGAGCAAAATCTAGACAACTTGCATAATCTAGGGCATAGATTCCCAACGGGGGCGATACCGCCCCCCCAGTGGGCGCTGGAGCCTTCCATGGGGGCGGTAGCGGATCCAGAGGCAAATGGGGGGCGTTGAGGCAGTCAAGAGGGGCAGTCAAATAAATAAATAAATTTAATGCAATTTTCTGTGACAACCTTTTTATCTCTTCTATTCTGTGGTGTCTTCCTGGTGATTCTGGTCATCCACTACCTCATCCGTCATGTACAGCTTTTCAACTGCAGCTTGGACAATAAGTTCCCTGCTACCGCCTACTAGCGTACTGGTACATCTGAAGTCGACTGAGATATTCTCAAACGTTCTCTTCAAGATCACAGATTGGATATAAGTTTCAATATGTTTTCCCACTCCAAGTCGTTTTGAGTATGCGTTATGGTACGTAGTTACAATACCATCCCAATCAAGGTATAATATTAACATTACACTTGTGAATTAGGCTCAACTCATTAGCCAGCAGATCATACTTCCTCTTCTTTTCAACCTCTACTGTCTGCAGGTTATCCTGAGATGTTATTCCTACTTCAATAATTGTAATCTCATTCAATACCTTTACATGCACTACTATATCAGGCTTATTATGTTGGACACACATGTCCGTCCTGATAGGCAAATCAACCTTTATGCAATAATAATATAATAATAATAAATTTATTATATTTAATACTTTTTTATAATTATTTTTTATATAATAAAATACTTTGAAAATACCTGTTTTCATGAATAAATATTTTATCTAGCTAGGTAAATTATCTTATTGTTATCGCGTTAATAAGCATTTTTAAATTTGCATTAGGTATACCTATACCTAATTTGTTTTAGTTTAGAATAGATTGAGCAAGTTTAGAATAAATTGTTAGTTAGTTTAGAATAGATTGACAAGTCCTTGCAAGTTGGTAGGCAAACACGCGGTTCATGCAATTTAACATGTTTCGACAAGAATATGGGAGCTTGAAATGACTTGTTTACGGAGCAAGTGCGCCGGCATCGCAAACATACAAGTTAATGCGTGGACAAAATCAAATCTATAAAAGCGATAGCTCTAGGAATGTTTTATTATTTTTATGTGCTTCACCGTGATAAATAGTAGTGAGTGATAAGTGTTAGAAGTCATTATAAACATTATTTTTATAACTATCTATAAATCTGTTGAGAAGTTAATTTGCATTTGAAAATGTCTGAATCTACATCTAAAAAGAAATGTCGGCAGTACAGTATTGAGTATTTGAAATATGGATTTACGTATTCTCCTACAAACCAATCATTACCTATGTGTTTAATTTGACGAAAAGTTTTTTCAAATGAAGCTATGAAACCTTCTAGGCTAAAAGAGCATTTGAATAAAATGCATGCTGATAAGAAGAACAAAGATTTATCCTATTTTCAAGAACTGGAAAAGCAATATTTAAAACAGCCAACTATGTCAAACCTTTATGCGTCGTCTTCTAAACAAGATGATGATGGACTACGAGCCTCATATAACGTTTCATTGTTAATCGCAAAAGCAGGAAAACCACACACAATTGGCGAGGAATTAATTTTGCCGGCAGTCAAAGAGATATTAAAAACTGTTCTTCATCATAAGACACCGTCAGATATCATCAAAAAAATTCCACTCAGTAATAATTCAGTGCAAAGAAGAATAGATGAAATGGCAAAAGACGCTGAAATATCGTTATGTGATTACTTAAAGACTTGCAAATTTTCCATTCAACTCGATGAATCAACTCTACCAAATAACGAAGCTCTACTCTTATCATACGTACGATTTATAAAAGAAGAAAAAAAATTCATGAAGAGTTATTATTTGCTAAAATTTTGGAATCTGATACAAAGGGAGAATCTATATTTAATACCATGCAAAAGTTTTTTCAAGAGAAAGAAATTCCTATTTGCAATATTTTGTCTGCTGCTACTGATGGTGCTCCAGCAATGACAGGGCGTCATAAGGGTTTCATAGCGCATTTGAAACAAGCAGTACCAAATATACTCGCTGTACATTGTATTATTCATCGTCAGCATTTGGTTGCAAAAAATTTGAAGGAACGTCTGCATACGTCGCTCCATTACGTTATTAAAGCAATCAATAAGATTAGAAGCATTCATTGAATTACCGATTATTTGGTAAGCTTTGTAATGAAAATGATTAAGATTGCAATCGCTTGCTGCTGCACACAGAAGTACGTTGGCTCTCTAAAGGTGTTTGTCTGAATCGTTTTTTTCAATCTATTTGACTCAGTACTGGACTTTTTTGAAGACAGAGACGAAAAATTGCGCGAAAACTTGATTACGTCAAAAAATGACATCGCTTATTTGACAGACCTTTTTAAAATATTTAATCAAGTTAATTTACAATTGCAAGGTGATTAGCTGAATTTAATTAAAACAAAAAACGTCATAGCTGCTTTTGAGGAAAAACTTCTTCTATTCAAACGAAATCTAGGTAGAGGTGAATACAACCACTTTCCCACATTATCAGCAGTCTCTGCAAAACCGGAAGATTTACTTACTTACTGCCAACACTTGGAAGTTCTTCATGTTGATTTTACGGAGCGTTTCCAAGATATTTTAAACATGAATATACCGAGTTGGTTTTTAGATCCTTTCGCAAACACAGATACTGAAGAATCATCAAATTTGGAAGAGGAACTCTTAGAACTCAGACTAACGAAGCACTCAGAGTAAAATTCAAACATGGATACCAAGAGTTCTGGCTTCAAATATCAATACCAGTTCTCTACCCTGGATTGTGGGCAATAGTACAGAAGTTTTTAATCGCATTTCCTTCGTCCTATATGGCTGAGCGTGGGTTCAGTGTAGTAGCTAATTTACTGTCAAAGAAGAGGAACAGACTACATATCACTGAACGTGGCGATCTGCGATTGATGTTAACGAAATTGGAACCCGACATTAACAAATTGTTAACACTCCACCAGCCTCAACCATCTCATTAATTTTTTTTTATTTGTTATTAATTTTGTGTTTATCTCATTACTTTTTATTTCTTATTGATTCTGTGTTTATTTTTAAAATT
The DNA here is from genome assembly GCA_038380435.1 of Ryuthela nishihirai. Classification (NCBI taxonomy): domain Eukaryota; kingdom Metazoa; phylum Arthropoda; class Arachnida; order Araneae; family Heptathelidae; genus Ryuthela; species Ryuthela nishihirai. The sequence continues at coordinate 3,170,768 of JAWZYU010000029.1, read as the reverse complement.
TTAATAAACAATTTTATTGTACATTTGGTTGTCGTTTTATTAATTTCTGCTATATGATTTTAATAGATAAATAAACAGATAAATTAGGTACAGATAATATGCAACAATATTTTAATATTTCATATAAAATTAACTATTATGGACTAGGGGAGCGTTGAAATTTTTGTTCTCTTCTAAAGGGGGGCGATGGTCCAGAAAAGGTTGGGAATCACTGATCTAGGGCAATTGGCAAAATCGGGATAACTTGACAAAATCTTGAGGATTTGGCAAAATTCAGATGAGATGTAAAAGTTGGGATTTTTTTCTGTAAAATTATGGCGAGTTGAAAAAATCGAGGTAACGTGGCAAAATCTAGAAGAGTTGGCAAAACTTGGGGATTTGGCAAAATCGGTATAACTTGTCAAAATCTAGAAGAGTTGGCAAAACTTGGGGATTTGGCAAAATCAGTATAACTTGTCAAAATCTTGGGGACTGAAGTGACTTGGCAAATTCAGGAGAGATGTAAATATTGGGATTCTTCTTTGCAAAATTAAGGAGTGTTGGCCGAGTGGTTAGCACACTTGGCTACTGATCTAAGGGACCTGGGTTCGAGCCCCGGGTCAAGGCATGGATGTATGTTTTTCTGCAAAGGTCCTGCCATCCTCTCAGACCTTCTACTATGGCTATATAAACTGAGAGGCTCCTGTCAGACCTCTGTGGCAAGCAGTGCTTGAGTGGGTATGGCAAAATCGAGGCAACTTGGAAAAATCTAGAGAATTTATAGCAAAATTGGAAATCACTTGGTAAAATACAGGTGAGTTTTACAATTGACAATTTCTGCAATTGAGATTGGTTTTGTAAAATTAAGGAGAGTTGGCAAAATCTTGGGGAGTTGGCAAAATCTAGGAGAGTTGGCAAAATCTAGGAGAGTTGGCAAAATCTTGGGGAGTTGGCAAAATCTAGGAGAGTTGGCAAATATCGAAGTGACTTTGTAAAATTCAGGCGAGATGTAAAAATTGCGATGTTTTCTCTAAAATTATGGCAAGTTAGCAAAATTTAGGGGAGTTGGAAAAATTCGAAGCCATTTGATAATATACAGATGCGTTATGGATTAAAAAATTTAAAAATACTTTTCTTCGTATATTGATCTAAAAAGTAGAAAATAAACCTAAAGCACATCGATGGTGCAATCAGTCACTGAGTTCGTATTCACTTCAAAAGGAGATAGGGAGCCGAAATCTTGTTGTGTAGGTAAATCGGGCCCTGTCTTCCTTTGAAGTGAATACGAATTCGGTGACTGATTGGAACATCCATATGATTTAGTTTTATTTACTACTTTTTAGGGCCCTTATGAGAAGAGAGGTATTTTTTAATTTTTAAAAAATTTATTTTTATTTTTTGGTCATTAAAAACACCTACCTTCAAAAGCTTCCATTAGATATATGACTAATAAACATCGAACACAGTTTCCTTCTCTTTTGAGTCATGTTTGAGGTAGCCTATTACCTTGAAAACGTCATAAGCTTTAAATTGAGATACAACTCGTTAAAGTCGAACACAGCGAAAATTCATCCCCTCTATATTAGGGAGGGAATACGGGGATAGAATTTGAAATAGTTTACTACGGCCATTATATAAGCTTTCATTTGACACCTAACTAATGACTGTAGGCCCTCGCGTTCGGAAGATATAGCATAACGATTTCCCGATTTTTAGGGGGAAGAAAATATGGGGGTCAATTTCTTCATAGCCTATGACACTCACCACGTCACAAGCTTTCATTTCACACATAACTTCTTACTTTTCGCACTCGCGTTCAGGAGATATAGGGGAACAATCATTTCCTAATTCTCCCCTTTTATAGGGGGTTAAGAACGCAGGGAGGGGTCAATTTTTCGAAGCCTGTGACATTTCCCTCGTCAGAAGCATTCACTTCACATATAGCTTTTTACTTTCGGCATTAGCATTCTGGAGACCTAGCAGAAGAATAATTTTCATATTTCCCCTTTTTAAAGGAGAAGAAATCATGGGGGCTCAATTATTTTTACAACCTATGATACTCATCGCTTCACAAGCTTTCATTTGACATATAAATCATTAAGTTTCTCCATCGCGTTCGAAGGATATATTGGAACAACTTTTTGTCAAATCACAAAGTGATAAATGTCAAAAGCCAAAAGCAATAGGATTATACGCAAAAATGAGATTGGTTTTGGGAAATTAAGTATAGTTGGCACAATCGGGAAAACTTTGCAAAATCTAGAGCAGTTGGTAAAAATCGAAGCTACCTAGTAAAATACAGGTTAGTTTGAAAATTGGGATTGGTTTTGTGAACATAAGGAGAATTTGCAAAATGGAGAAAACGTGACTTGGTAAAAATTGAAATAAAAAAAGGATTTTTTTTAAATCATGGCAAGGTTGCAAAACAAAATCGAGGCACTTGGAAAAATCTAAAGAGATGGAAGTTCACCCCCCCCCCTCCTCCTCCCCAATGAACGTAATTCTAGGAACGTCAGTAACAGATACACAATAAAATTTATGGAAAGTTCTTATTTTCTCGGTTGTCAAAATTGATTTGAGTTGGAAAAATTTCAATCTCTCCCCTCCCCCCAACCAAAGTCCCTTCGCACCGAGATCTGATTTTTCAAACTGAATTTTTAGAAAATTTTAGAAAACACCTTTTGGTCTTTTGGTCTTCACTAAATGAGCTAAATTATTTGAAATATTCTGACGGGAGACACTAATTATTTTAACATTTTTGTGTTCTCGTAATTTATTTACTTTGTTACTTAAAAAGAAAGCAGAAATATAAGTAAATACGGGAGTCAAGGGAGTATCGATAACATTCGGAAATTAAATTACGCCAGGTTGTTGCTTAGATATCTATCCCTCGATTTGAGCGGTACTTAATTTCACGGTCAAAAATGCAACCAGTTTCGATTTACACGGTGATCGACTCCGCTTTACACGGTCAAGAAAATGCAACCGGTTTCGTTTTGCATGATTATAATTTCGCTTTTACACGGTATGGATTGTTCATATTTTGTGTATATTAATGAGGTAGCAGTGGCATAGCGTCAAAGGATATCATTAGATTCATCCCAAAGTAAAAATCAACTAAATGGTTTTAATTGATACCATTCATTTTCAAGAATATATGGATAACAGTAAATTTCAATCTTAATAAAGCTGTCTTCGGTAATAAGTTATATTTATATTCTTTCGCTAAAATTATAATTTTGTTATTGTATGCAATCTGTCCCGCGACATCTTAATTAAATGAAGCCTGTTTTCAATTGGCAGCGAGATCTGATTTTTCTAAACTGAATTTTTCAGACTAGTAAAAACTGTATTTTATCTCACTTTTAGCAACAAGTTTCGCACACTTGTAGACTTTGTAGACTATTACATGGACTAAATGCAGCTGATTCGCAAGAATATGAAAATTTAATAAATATGAAAATTCTAATTTTAAAAAATAAAGCATTAAGTGTTGGTAAAAATTCTTAAATTGCAATTTATATTTAGTTCATAAATATCTTTCTTTAAAATTTCGTCTTCAAATTCGATAGTGTACGTCTATACACTGAAGTGCCATTGAATTATGTATAGGAGACGTTATCCAAATTCAGTACCGCAAGTCCCGCATTTGCGCTCATGCGTGGCTGAAACTCTGGTCATATACTGTATAGCTGTCAGCTTTTGCTTCCCCAAGCATTTGTTAATTATTATGTAATTCCCCAAGCGTAATTTAGATGCATTTGACAGAGGGCAGATCGTAAGTGTGCGACGGATGGAACACTCGATCTCCAAAATTGTCAACGAACTTGGATTTTCTCGTACGACAGTTTCAAGAGTGCTCCGGGAAATTACGGCAAAAAAACAAGCACCCAGACAAACTGCAAAGGACAACCAGCCTTGAATGATCGTGGGCTTCGCCGTCTGACCCGCATCGTATGGACCAATAGGGGCCAGAATTTATCTGACATCACCTCCCATCTGAACGCGGATTACAGCAGGGGAAATCAGTGCATGGACTGTGCAACGCTCACTTCATCATCTCGGCTTCGGCAGCCGCCGACCTACGAGAGTCCCACTTCTAATGGCACGACATTAGATTTAAAGAAAGCCTTCGATACAATAGATCATAGCATTTTACTAAATAAATTGGAAAATTACGGTATTCGCGGTATATTGTTAGATTGGTTTAGAAATTATTTATCAGACAGATACACAATTATTAAAATAAAAAACTGCTACACCAGAAAAGTAATTACACGATGTGGAATTCCCCAAGACTCAATTTTAGGTCCTTTATTGTTCCTAGTATACATAAATGATTTGTTCAATACAAAATTAAATAGTGCTATTTATCTATATGCTGACGACATTGTTTTAATAAACAGTCAGAAATATTTAAATGATAGCATCTCAGAGGTTCAAACAGATTACAATAATATATTAGATGGTTAAATCATAATAAAATCTATTTAAATGAGAAAAAAACAAAACTGATGATTATTCATTCACCAGGATTTCATATTCATCGAAATCTCTTTATCAAAACTCATAAAATAAATTGCAGAAAAAAGGATGCTTCAAATTATGAATCATTATGCAGTTGCCCACTTGTTGAGCAAGTAAATAAAATAAATTACTTAGGAATCATTTTTGATGAATATTTTCGGTGGAATGCCCATATATCCCACATATGTGAAAGCTTGAGAATATCGGCGATAAAAATTCAAAAATTGAAATACGTATTAAACATGGAAACATGTGTACTATTTTATAAAGCAATATGCGAATCTATTTTAAATTATGGAATAATTGTGCATGGAACAACTAACTTAACTAACATAAATAAAATAGAAAAACTGCAGTCTATAATAGCTAAAAATATTATTCCGTCTCATTTGCAAAAAATTTATAAAACTTCTACCGATAAATTAAAATTTTTAAATCTTTTATCCTACAGCAATTTATATAAATATAATGTAATAATTAAAAATTTTTCGACGAAACTTACAAACTAAAAATTCAACATAATAAAAATACAAGACTTCAAAACCAAGGTTATTACAAATTGCCAAATTTTCGAAATAATTACGGGAAACATACCTCCGAATATCAAGTACCACTTATATTTAATGCTATTCCAAAAGAATTACTAAATATAGATTCTTTTAGAAGACTTAAAATGGAATTAAAAATTATTTGGTATTTTCTAGTTAGCTGATTTCTATGTGTTGTGTTTTGTGGATTTATTTGATGTACACCATTTTTGTGGCTGAATGACCTATGTTTAATATAATTTATTCATTTTCCTGCAGATAAGCTATTTAGTTTTGCGGGTCAAAGTGTAAATGTATTTGTATTCTTTACTCTTATGAATAAAAATTATATTCTAAAAAAATAAAAAAATAAAAAAAAATAAAAACGCCTTGCCTGGGCTAAAGAACTTCGAAATCCGACCATGGAAAATTGGCAACAGATAGCCTGGAGCGATGAATCCCAATTTAAACTTCACTGATCCTGCATGTCAGGTCGGAACAGTTCAAGCTGGTGGTGGCCTGGAGTGTCTTAGTTGGACGTTTGTGGGACATTTGATACGTGTACCGACTCGGAACTCATGGCTGACCATTTACAACCATATATGGCCATCATGCACCCAATGGAGATGGCGTCTACCAGCAAAGACAACTGTTCATCTCACAGGTCCAGGTTGGCTACTGCATGGTTGCAGGAGCATTCTGCTGACTTTGAAATAATGAATTGGCCACCTAGAAGCCCAGATTTAAATCCCATTGAAAAACTTTGTCGTTTTTTTATTTGTTTTAAAAACATTAAGTCGAGCAGAGTGTTCGGGCCTGTGTCCCATCAGCGACGAACTTGAGAGAATTGTGGACAATTCTGGTGGATGCATGGGTCACCATAACTGTGGAACATTTACGCAAGGTAGTGGAGTCCTTGCCTCGTTCTGTGGCGGCCGTTATCAGGGTCAGAGGGGGTCCAACACGTTACTAGGTTGCTATCCCTAATTCAATGGTACTTCAGTGTATTAACAATGACTATTTTTCGTGAACGAAAGGAAATGAATGAGAAATCAATCTAAGCATATCTGAATAAATACAAATAAAATACAAAATAATACTACATAAATGCTTTTTATTACTGCTGCATTGAAATTTCAAATAAATATTTGTAAATGACGCTCTCAATGTTAATTTTATTCATAACAAGAACGTTTTCGGAACGTATACCCCTTTTTCTATAAGTGTTGATTTTCGCTTTCACATTTTCAATTTACACTCCGATTTCCTGGAATCTCTCTCTCGTGTAAATCGAGAGATGTGTGTAGTTACTTTACATATTCTGTGGCCATTTCATTTGGACCAGACTTAGGTTGCGTCAGCGGTTGTCAACGTCTTAAATAAACTTTTTATGGAAAAATATTACTTCAGATAAAGATATCAAATAAATCTATCTAAATCTCGACTTTTCGACCATATTTATTCATTATTTAAAGTCTTATGAAAATGAAAACATTTCGTAGTAATAATGCCACTTGCAATGATTGATCCGGAAAGTTAATTCCAACAGCTTAAAACGAAAACAATCGCTTTTATTTGAAAATATATATAAGAGTACATTTAGAAATTTCTGCAAAAAGTTTTTTAGTATTCGTCATTTTTAGATGACTTGAAAAACAAACTAAATTGTTAAATGTTTGTTTTTTCCATAACTCTTCAAACGCTAAACGAATATTTTCGAAACATCTAGATTTAGATTAAGTGATTTGAGATCTTTAATTTATCTTCAATTTAAGAAGTTACTGAGCTTTAAAGTTAATTTCGGTTCTACATAACATAGGTCTGGTCCTAATAAAATGGCCACTTGGGTATATCTAGAACATGAAAACTACGGCACATCTAGCACTTCAATCTGCCCTAAGATTGTAAAAACCTATTATTTTCTGATGTACTCCTTTTCACTCGTTACTATCTGTTTTCCAGTTAACAATTTTGAAAAACGGTGAAAGAAAAATCTTTGAAGACAAGACTAAAAAACGATAAAAACAAAGAGCCCTTGGCATTTTCTACAATTTCATGATTCCACCTGCCATGGAATGATAACCTGAAGTAAAAAAAAATAAAGAAACTAATTTTCCTCTGTTAATGAATACATTAATAACAAATTTCAGATTTAAATCTTAATAGTTAGCAATATAATCAATCAAATTTTATCAACAGCTCTAACACAATAATAGCCGAACCTAGCTTAGTGGTTAGCGCGCTTGGCTACTGATCTAAGGGACTTGGGTTCGAGCCCCAGGTAAGGAATGGCTGTTTGTGTCGTTTTTCTGCTGAGGGCCTGCCATCCCCTCAGATCTTCTGCTATGGCATATAAACTGACAGGCTCCTATCAGACCTCTGTGACAAGCAGTTGCTTGAGGGGGTATTTATTTTATTAATTTTTACTTTAGCTTTCACATACCATAGAACCATAGTTTTCACATATTATTTTTTTACGAAACTTCTAGTTTCCTATATATTACATTTAAATTACTGTGAAATTTATCTACACGTAATCTTCGATTTAAAAAGGGTTACGTTCCTGAAAATTTGGCCGTAAAATAAATTTCCATAATAACGCACCCTATTTCGCCATTGAATCCCGTTATGTAGTGATAGATGAGACTTACAGAATTTTTATCCGATAGAAAACTTCATATAAATATAATTTTTGATCCTTCTAAACACACTTGAATAAATAAATACATTTAATAAATACCTACTTTCTAATATCAGCTCTAAAACGTAGAAAATAAAACTAAAACATATCGATAGTGCAATAAGTCACTGATATATTTTACGATTATTTTCTAGCTTTTATAGAGAGTACATAGGTAGACATGCTTTTCTAATTTATTTATAATATTCCTTTCTCACAGAAAACACTTATAAGCAGAAACTTTCATTCAATATGACTCATAAATATTGACCACATTTCTCCTCCTCTTTTTCGCGTGGGTGAGTGGAGTGAGCTGCGTGTCTCAAGTAGCCGACAATGTTGTAGACGTCACAAACTTTAATTTGGAACTCTTTTTTGGAGGGGAGATAAATTTTTATGTGTGACATTTCCATGTCGCAAGCTTCCGTAGCCTCCTGTTACCTGTTACCTTCGACCCTAGCGTTCGAAAGAATGGCGGAATAATCGATTTCATATTTCTCCTTTTTTAGAGTGGAAGGAAAAATGGAGATAAATATTTTATAGAATATTATATTTCATGCATCGCAAGCTTTAATTTGAGACATAAATCATTAAGTTTGCATGTGTTGAGACATAAATCATTAAGTTTCAATGTTTTGATACATAAATCGTTAAGTTTGCATGGGTTGAGACATAAATCATTAAGTTTGCATCTGTTGAGACATAAAACATGTGTTGAACACAAGTTTGCATCTGTTGAGACTTATATCATTAAGTCTGCATCTGTTGAGACTTATATCATTAAGTCTGCATTTGCTGAGACATAAATCATTCAGTTTGCATGTGTTGAGACATAAATCATTAAGTTTGCATGTGTTGAGACATAAATCATTAAGTTTGCATGTGTTGAGACATAAATCATTAAGTTTGCATGTGTTGAGACATAAATCATTAAGTTTGCATGTGTTGAGACATAAATCATTAAGTTTGCATGTGTTGAGACATAAATCATTAAGTTTGCATGTGTTGAGACATTAAGTTTGCATGTGTTGAGACATAAATCATTATATTTGCATAAGCTGAGACATAAATCATTAAGTTTGCATGTGTTGAGACATAAATCATTAAGTTTGCATGTGTTGAGACATAAATCATTAAGTTTGCATGTGTTGAGACATAAATCATTAAGTTTGCATGTGTTGAGACATTAAGTTTGTATATGTTGAGACATAAATCATTAAGTTTGCATATGTTGACACAAATCATTAAGTTCGGATATGTTGTGACAAATCATTATTTGCATATTTGAGACATAAGTAATTAAATTTGCATGTGTTGAGATATAAATCATTAAGTTTGCATATGTTGAGATATAAATCGTTAAGTTTGCATGTGTTGAGACATAAATCATTAAGTTTGCATGTGTTGAGACATAAATCATTAAGTTTGCATATGTTGAGACATAAATCATTTAGTTTGCATATGTTGAGACATAAATCATTTAGTTTGCTTATGTGGAGACAAATCATTATTTGCATATTTTGAGATATAAATCATTAAATTTGCATATTTTGACACATAAATCATTAAGTTTGCATACGTTTACACATAAATCATTAAGTTTGCATATGTTGAGAAATAAATCATTTCGTTTCCATATGTCGAGGCACAAATCATTAAGTTTGCATATGTTAAGACATAAATCATTAAGTTTTCATGTGTTGAGACATAAATCATTGTTTGCATCTGTTGAGATATAAATCATTAAGTTGCATATCTTGAGATATAAATCATTCAGTTTGCATATGTTGAGACATAAATCATTAAGTTTGTATATGTTGAGACATAAATCATTAAGTTTCCATATCTTGAAATATAAATCATTCAGTTTGCATATGTTGAGACATAAATCATTAAGTTTGCATGTGTTGAGACATAAATAATTGAATTTGCATAAGTTGAAATAATATCATTAAGTTCGCATGTATTGAGACATAAGTCATTAAATTTGCATGTGTTGAGACATAAATCATTAAGTTTGCATGTGTTGAGACATAAATAATTAAATTTGCATAAGTTGAGATATAAATTATTAAGTTTGCATCTTAATTATCATTATTAAATTTGTCTCTGTTGAGACATAAATCATTAAATTTGCATGTGTTGAGACACAAATCATTAAGTTTGCATGTGTTGAGACATAATTCATTAAATTTGCATGAGTTGATACATAAATCATTATGTTTGCATGTGTTGAGACATAAATTATTAAGTTTGCATCTGTTGAGACATTAATCGCTAAGTTTGCATATGCTGAGATATAAATCATTAAGTTTGCATGTGTTTAGACATAAATTATTAAGTTTGCATGTGCTGAGATATAAATCATTAAGTTTGCATATGTTCAGACATAAATCATCGTGTTCGAAAGCTATGGTGGAAAAACTGTTTTGACAAAGCTCACGAATCGACAAACATACAAATGAGTAGCAATAGCAAGTGAGGTAAAAAGAAAAGTTGCATATTTTAACACTTTGAATGCTAGTCGGTTTTCGATTGTTTATACGATATCTTACCTCACTTCACTAATATGCAAGGGGTTAATTATCTGTAATCTTATAAACTGCAAATTGTGTTATAAATTCCCACAATAAATAACATAAGCCCAAAATACATATATTTATAAATAAATTGTCTTATAACCTGTCAAAATAAGTTGCATAAGCACAAAGATACATATGTGATAATATAGTAACGAATGAAATGCAAAGTCAATATAATGATATCATCATCATCATCCTCAAGCAGCCTGGGCTACGGAGGTCCAACCAGACTGTACAATTTAGTTCTCGAAGCATATCTGTCCTGCGCTACATCTGCTGCATCCGGCCACTGCATACCAATTCTAAAAAGGTCCTATTTGACATTGTCTGCCCACCGCATCCTAAGTCTCCCCCTCTTTCTGAGGCCTTTAGGCACATTGTTCACAACCCTATTCGCTAATCTAAATTATCCATACTGGTAACATGGCCAAACCAGCGGAGTCTCTCTCTGCACAATAACCTTGCTTAAAGAAGGTTGCAAACTCCTTTGCCTAACCTCATCATTAGATACAAAGTTAAACCACCTAATACCCAAGATACTACGTTAGCATCTAGAATCAAAAGCATCTAGTTTCCTGTTATCTTGTTTACACAATGTCCAAGTTTCACTACCATAACTAAACCTAGAAAGAACCAAATATTATATAGTCTAATTTTAGTCTTTAGGTGTATACTCCTATTTCTCCACATTCTCCATAGATTCTTAAAAGTTCCGGCAGGAATCCCTATTCGTCTGTTAATCTCATGCCGCACATCACCAATATCTGTACATAGCTCCCAAGGTAATTAAACTCTGACACCGGCTCAAGACTGCAACCATTCAGATTAACTGAATCACAGCCTGCCTGACCAATTTTCATCATTTTAGTTTCCTCTCTGTTTATAACCAAACCTACTCTACTACCAGTCTCATCAACAGCTCGAGTGAAAGAGTTCATCTCATCAACATCATTTGTCAAATGGGCTAAATCATCAGCATAATCTAAATCAGAAATTTTGGTATCCCCAAACCATTTAAGGCCAAAATCATTGCCTTGCAGTGAATTTCGCATAATACAATCAATAACTAAACTAAAGAGAAAAGGTGACAAAATGCATCCTTGTCCAACATCAGAAGTAATGCTAAACCAGTTGCTACAAGCCTTACCAACTCTCACACACGACTCGGTGTTATCACAGAGATCCCACAATCAACCACAAATTATGACGATCAACAGAGTCGAAAGCCGTTTTGAAATCAATAAAGCTAGCAACCAAAGGTTCCTGAAACTCTAAACATTTCTCAAGAATCTGCCTAAGTGAAAATAACTGATCCACACATCCCCTACTACTTCTGAATCCACATTGCTCATCACGCAATTGATTTTCAACCAGATTTTTAATTCTCTTAAGCACAATCATGGAAAGAACTATACCTGGAACAGAGAGTAGGCCCCTATAGTTATCACAAGAACTGCGATCACCTTTTTTGAAAATAGGGATAATAATAGCTCTGGTAAAATCCTTTGGAACCATGCCTTTATCATAAAAGATATTTAAAATTTCAATCATCCAAGTGGTAACCGAAATATTTCTAGCTCTTAGCATTTCCATAGTAATTTCATCTACCCCTGGGGATTTATCAAGCTTAAGTTTAGAAACAGCCAAAATAACTTCAGGCTGTGTTATGGGGCCAACATTAAAGCCACCAATGCATCTATCATCATTGCAAACAATGGGAGTAGAATTAACCACATTGTTTAGAACATCATTGAAATGCTCAGCCCACCTAGCCATGACAGAATCCTCATCTTCTATAACCTTACCTTGTTTATCCTTCAATCCCTGTATACCTGTTCGTTTTCTACCACTCATAACATTAACTATCTGGTACAGCTCTCTGCTGTTGTGCTGCCTAACTGCATCCTCGGCTTTATCAGCCAAGCCATCAAGCCAAAGATTCTTCTCAGCAGCTAACTGATACTTTACACATATATTAAGCTCTCTGTAATCCTTTCTATTAGGACTAATAGGGTACTGATTAAGGGCATTCCTGCAGTTCTTTCTTTCTCAAATAAGCTCAAGTGCCTTATCACTGAAATAATTCTGTCTCCTCTGCTCCTTGTTTCCTAAAAGAGTACTGTTAGTTTCCAAAAAAGCCTGTTTAAAATGGCCCCATTCTTCCTTAACTTCAGTAGTAAGCAAACCATGACTGTCATAATGACTAATTAATCTATCATGATAAGCTTTAGCTATAACTGGGTCTTTCAGAACCTCAATATTAAAGGTAAATTTTTTAACTTTAGCACAGCACTCTTTAAGTTTAAGTTGCAAGAAACTTTTAACAAGGTAATGGTCAGATCCTTATATGCTTACCTATATGCCCTGGTATTTCTAACACAAACTAAGCCATTTGCTGTTAATTAATATATAATCAATATTGTTCTTATGCAGCCCATTAGGTGAAACCCATGTGTACTTATGTATGTCGCGGTGTTTGTAATAAGTGTTAGCTATTCTGAAACCATTGAGTTTACTTACTTGTAGGAGACGTTGCCATTTGCCATTGCAGCTACCGATACCAAAAGGGCATATCACACCTCCCCAAAGGTTAGAGACAGTACCAACTTTGACATTGAAGTCACCTAGAACAAAGGTAATATCTCCTTTCTTGACAAAATTCAAAATATCCTGAAGTTGTCCGTAAAACCTATCCTTCTCATCCTCATCGGCATCCTCAGTGGGGCATAACAACAGATAACATTCAAATCTTTAATGATTGTCTGAAATTTTGCTGTAAGAAACCTTTCATTAATGCACTCATATCCTAGAAGAGCATCACTAGCATGTCTGCTGAAAAGCAGACCCAGTCCTCGGTGATGCTTTCCATCCTCCCTCCCTGAAAAGATAAATTTAAAGTTATTTTTAAGTATCTCACCTTTACCTGTCCATTTGGTCTCTTGCAAGCCTAGAATATGTAGGTTATACCGCTGGAATTCCTGTGTGAGGACATCAATAGAATAGTCTCTATATAATGTCTTCATGTTCCACTTTCCTACAGAGAGAAACTGATTAGTAGGATTTTTAAAGAAACTAGGTTTATTGAGATAGGTAGGGCCAACGATATCAAACAGCCCCCCGATCGCAGGCATCGGGCAAAGACCTGTTCCTCCTCCTCTAAAGGCTAAACCCCTCTAAAACCAGACACCGATGCTGGTTCCTACCAGCATCGGTGTCTATTTCACCTTTTCAAGTGGACTTGCTCAAGAGCTATATGGCCTGCCTGAGACACATTACTCCAGTTTAGGCTTGACGACGCCCAAATAGCTAAGTGAGGTTCAGGTACCTACGATGGCCTCTGATTAGGATTATCCACCATCTGATATAAGCCTCTGTTCACTTAGGCTTCAGCCCCCATGCCTCTGTTCACTTAGGGCTGGCAACCCAGAAGCAAACAGAAAACACAGCGGCAGATTTTCCCTCAGCAGAGACCCATAAATGCAGAAACTCAAGGATCCATAATCAAGCTCAAATCCATAAACAAGTCCAGTCTAGTAGGTAGAAATGGTCAGCACCAAAACCCTGTGAAGTTGACCACTCGTCAGCAGGGTTGAAAAAAAAACGAAAAAAGTGGCCGTAGATGACCAGATCAGTAGGCCATACTGAACTGGCAGTCCTCCCCTTCCGTTCCCTTCCAAAAGAGAACATCTCTTTTGAAACGTACTAACGGGCTGCACAACAAGAAGGCGGGGTCGGACATTAGGTGTTTCACCTGGCCGGTTCTGTGCATCATCACTGGGGATTGGTACACAGCTATCCTTACAGTTTATGCCTAACTACCATTTACAGACCAATGATATAAGAAGTTTCAATGTAAAATGAAAATTAATTCTCCCTGATACGTACTAACAGACTGGTTTAGCCTATTTAAAAAAAAAAACTGTACAACGGCGAGCCAACCAGTTGTGAGCATTGGAAGCGTTAATAGCTTTTTATAAATTACACTGTACGTGAGAAATAAGCTGCATAAATAAGCTGCATAATAAAGTTCCATAAAAAAATGAAAAACCCGTTCTTTTTTACACGGACCAAACTAATCCTGAGAGCTCTAGATATTTATTTTTAGGATTTATTTTTTTCAGAATTTACAGTTTTATTTAGCATAAGGATAAAACTAGCACAATAATAATAATTATACACAATACCTTAATTTAGCGAACTAACATTTTTCCATATGATCTGTGAAACGTTCAGGTGCCTCGATTTGTCTTGATCATAGGATGTGGACTACAAAGGGTCATCAATCTGGCACATTGAGAGATGAGCCTAGATCGGGGTGGTGTCCTATCCGTATTTGACTCCTGTGAGTGGAAAACTCTCATTCACGTGACAGAGTGGGATGCGAGGACACCTAGTTCTTCTGCGATAGCAGAGTACGCCTGGTTCTTCTGCGTCAGCTCAGAATTCATCAGCTCGTCAGCTTGCTTGTGGCAACAGCTAAAATGCTTTTAAGACGTAGAGATTTCTAATGTGAGTAAAAAAAAGTTTAATTTTGAAGTTATTTCCGTTACTTAGGATAGTTCTAATCTTTTGTTAGTGTGAATAAACTTCTGATGGACTTGAAAGGATAGTGAGTAAGTTACTATTATGATTAGTAATTTGGAATTTATTATTTGAAAATTTTGTAACTGAGCTTACGTGTACCGGAAGAATAGACACGTATGAGTGACGGTTTCCCACGTGGGCTATCGTCTGCTAGAGCTGCAGCGTAACAGCTACGAGGTAAGAGCAAGTTTGCGGATAATCGTTTGTGTTCTTTTGGTCATGATCGTTTATTAAAGTGGATTTGTCTCAGGACTAAACTTTCTATTTTACAAAAACTATTTATAACTGTGGATATAAGAATAATGTGGAATAAAATTTTGAGAGAAAAAATGAATTTTATTCGTGTTGAAACGAAATTCTCGAAATCCCCGACTGTAGTTGTGGAAATAATTTCCATTTCTATTGCTTCAAGCTAAAAGTGACTAACTTCCGAAAAATGCCACAAGATCACAAAAAGAAACTGAAATGTAAAACGTGTAACAATGGAAAGGGACACGTTGATACGAAGAATTTTTTCATATGCAGATACGAAGAAGTTTTTCGAGGATATGGTGAAGGAACAATTTAGTATTTTTAGAGCTGAAATTATGGCAACAAATGAAAAATTTTGGAAGGAGATCATGCAGTATATTGAAGAATTTAATAAAAGTGTTTCCTTTTGCTCCAATAAGCTGAATAAAAATGAAAATGCTTAAGGAAATTACTAAGCAAATTTCCGAAATTCAGTGTCAGACAAAAAAATTAGGAGAAACTACTTCAGTACTGGAAAGAGAGGTTTTTGAATTGAAATGGAAATTAAATGAAATGTAACGGTATAGCATAAATAGGAGCATAGAGATAGTTGGTTTTCCTGAGAGAGGGCAAGAAAATATTCTGAACATTGTTGAATCATTTGCTCAGAAATTGAAAATTGAGACAAAACATCTGGATGCCAGTCTCAAACTAAAGTAAAATGAAACCTATCATCGTATAATTTGGATCATGAAAGACTAAAGATCTTTGGATTAGGTCCTGGAAAGGGAAAAAGGAATTAACACCGAAAGAAATTGATGATCGATATGAAAATGGAATAGTTTACGTTAACGATCATCTGACGCAAGTAAATAAACAGCTATTATTGAAGGCAGAGGAAAAAGCACATATTGGACTACATATACGTCTGGGTCAGAGACTAAGATTTTTGTAAGAAAAGAGGAAGGTTCTGGTTTGGTTAGAATTCAGAACTCTCAGGATCTGAATAAGCTAAGTATTATGAGTGTAATATTTATAAAAAGGGGAAATGCATTTATAATGGCTAATTTTTTGCCGTATGACCTGCTTCTGATTTTGGTTCTGATGTTATTCAGAATGTTACAAATTCTGAATATTCTCAGTTCTAATTGAAATTTTTGATATGATAAATCATAATTATTCCAAAGTAATTGAAATTGATAAAAGAAAATGTCTATGATAAAAATTATTTTTGTTGTGGTTATTGAATAATCATTTTACAGGGAAATATTAGAAGTCTGAGGGAAAAAATTGATCATTTTGTGGTATGCTTAATTTAACTGAATTAAAACCAGAAATTATAGTACTTACTGAGATTTGTGTAAAAGAATGGGAAATAGCCTTATATAAAATAGATGGATATAAAGAATACTATAAATGTAGGGAGATAAAAAGATCAGGAGGAGTAATTGTTTACATTAAAGGAGGATGGGAAATAAATCAGATTTTTTCTGATTTTAAAACTGCTGACTTAGTGAAATTGCACATAAAAGCCTTCAATTACGAACTGGCCTTATTGCAATTTATAGAGCTCATGAATTTAGTAAATCGGAATTTATTGATGACTTGGCAACTTGGCTGAACTGCGTTGAACGAAATAGTGTGATAAGGACACGAGATTTTAATTGGATTTATTATCTGGTGATTATCACAAAATAAATATTTTACAAATGGTAAATTCAAATGGTTTCCATTCCTGTCACGCTTCTGTTGCTAGTGAAAACATTAAAACCTGCCTAGATCATCTTTACATTAGAAATTTTAGATTAGACACTGTAACTACATATATTGTTAAAATTGATATCTCAGATCATTTTTTTGTTGTTGTTGTTGTTGTTGGAATCAATATAAAGTGTGAGTTTTATAGAGACGTTTCTACAGAAAAGCTTTCTACAAATATTACCAAGATTCAATATAGTAAATTGAAAAAGTTATCGTCAGAAAAATATGAGATCATGTCGTGAGACAAGTTAATATGAATTTGGCATTTGATGCTTTTCTGCGGGAATTAGCTTTGCTAATTAAAGATGCGCAGATTTGGTACTCTAAAAAGAAAATTAAAAAAAATTATTAATTCAATCAATTTTAAAACAAATTTATATAAAAGATCTAAATCAAAACAGTTGGATGAAACTGAACATGAATATTTTAAAAGGTATAAAAATATGCTAACTAATGTAATCAGAAAAGCTAAAAATGATTATTATAAAATATTTTTATAAAAAATGGAAATAATACTAGAAAAAATTGGGAAACTATTAATGAAATGTCTGACAGAAGAAAGGTAAAGGGCAATGCTCCTCGAATTATCACGGATAAAAATCACTTGATTCTGTTCAATGAAAAGCGCAGGAATTTGTTAATAGGTTTAACAACTATTTCACTGCGGTAATTTCTTCATTGTTTTAACAAAACCTACATAATCAAACCGAAATAGAAAAGATAATAAATTATTTAAAACGTAAAATACCTATTACCATTTTGTTCTCTTATATACCAGAACAAGAAATTTTTGAAACTATCAAGGAACTGAAGGAGGGAAAAATCACCTGCTATGGACGAAATTACAGTTACCACTATTAAAAATATTTTCCCGGTAATTGGATCTATATTTTGCAAACTTGTAAACTTTTCTTTTATAGAAGGTGTTTATCCTGAAATTTTAAAAACTGCTTTAATTATTCCTGTCTTTAAAAATGGTGACACTAAGTCAATTGACAATTATAGACCAATTCGCTTCTATCAGTTTTTTTTTTTTCAGGATTCTTGAAAAAAATTGTTAATGAAAAACTTGTTAACTTTTGGGATATGCATAATTTATTTGCACAAAATCAATTTGCATTTCGAAAAGATTTGAATACTCGTAGTGCGATTTTAAAAATGGACACACAAATCTACAGGAATTTAATTCATAATATAAAAACAGTTATTTTTTGGATTTAAAAAAAAAGCTTTTGATACGGTGAATCATGAGATATTTAATTATTGAAATTAAAAACCTGTGGTGTTAGTGAAATTTGATTTTATGGATTTAGAGTTATTTAATAAATAGGAAGCAAAAAGGGATAAACTGGAAAATATATTGATCATCATCATCATCCTCAAGCAGCCATGGGCTACGGAGGTCCAACCAGACAGCGCAGTTTAATTCTCCAAGCATATCTGTCCTGAGCTATATCTGCTGCATCCGGCCACTGTACACCAATTCTAACAAGGTCCTGTTTGACATTGTCGGCCCACCGCATCCTATGTCTCCCCCTCCTTCTGAGGCCTCTAGGCACACTGTTCATAACCCTATTCTCCAATCTATAATTATCCATACGGGCAACATGGCCAAACCAGCGGAGTCTCTCTCTGCACAATATGCTGCTTAAAGGAGGAAGCAGACTCCTTTGCCTAACCTCATCATTAGTTACAAAGTTAAACCATCTAATACCCAAGATACTGCGTAAGCATCTAGAATCAAAAGCATCTAGTTTCCTGTTATCTTGTTTACACAGCGTCCAAGTTTCACTACCATAACTAACCCTAGAAAGAACCAAACTATTATACAGTCTAAATTTAGTCTTTAGGTGTATACGCCTATTTCTCCACAATCTCCATAGATTCTTAAAAGTCCCGGCAGCAATACCTATTCGTCTGTTAATCTCATGCCGCACATCACCAGTATCAGTTACGTAGCTCCCAAGGTAATTAAACTGTGACACCTGCTCAAGACTGCAACCATTCAGATTAACTGAATCACAGCCTTCCTGATCCAATTTCATCACTTTAGTTTTCTCTCTGTTTATAACCAAACCTACTCTACTACCAGTCTCATCAACAGCTCGAATGAAAGGGTTCATCTCATCAACATCATTTGCCAAAAGGGCTAAATCATCAGCATAATCTAAATCAGAAATTTTCGTATCTCCAGCCCATTTAAGGCCAAAAGCTTTCCCTTGAAGTGAATTTCGCATAACATAATCAACAACCAAACTAAAGAGAAAAGGAGACAAAATGCACCCTTGTCGAACACCAAAAGTAATGCTAAACCAATTGCTACAAGACTTACCAACTCTCACACACTACTCAGTGTTATTAGAGAGAGCTTTCATTATGTTAACTAACTTGTCTGGTATACCATATGATCTCACAATCAACCACAAATTATGACGATCAACAGAGTCGAAAGCCTTTTTGAAATCAACAAAGCTAGCAATCAAAGGTTTCTGAAATTCTAAACATTTCTCAAGAATCTGCCTAAGTGAAAATATCTCATCTACACATCCCCTACCACTTCTGAATCCATATTGCTCATCGCGCAATTGCCTGTTACATCTACGCAATTGCCTGTTAATTCTATTAAGCACAATCATGGAAAGAACTTTCCCTGGAACAGAGAGTAGGCTGATACCCCTATAGTTATCACAAGGACTGCGATCACCTTTTTTGAAAATAGGGATAATAATAGCTCTGATAAAATCTTTAGGAACCATGCCTTTATCATAAAAGTTATTCAAAATTTCAGTCATCCAAATGGTAACTGAAACATTCCCAGCTCTAAGCATTTCCGTAGTAATTTCATCCACCCCTGGGGATTTATGAAGTTTAAGTTTAGAAATAGCCAAACTAACTTCAGATTGTGTTATAGGGCCAACATTAAAGCCAACAATGCATCTATCATCATTGCAAACAATGGGAGTAGAATTAACCACATTGTTTAGAACATCACTGAAATGCTTAGCCCACCTAGCCATGACAGAATCCTCATCTTCTATAACCTTACCTTGTTTATCCTTCAATCCCTGTATACCTGTTCGTTTTCTACCACTCAAAACATTAACTATCTGGTACAGCTCTCTGCTGTTTTGCTGTCTAACTGCTTCCTCAGCTTTGTCAGCCAGGCCATCAAGCCAAAGATTCTTATCAGTAGCTAACTGATCCTTTACACGTTTACTAAGTTCTTTGTAATGCTTTCTATTAGGATTAGTAGGGTACTGATTAAGGACATTCTGCAGCTCCTTCTTTCAGAAATAAGCTCAGAAATATTTAAGTGATAATTCATTTTCAGAAATAATTATCACTTAAAAAATTCTGCCTTCTCTGCTCCTTTTTCCCTAAAAGAGTACTGTTAGTTTCCAAAAAAGCCTGTTTAAAATGGCCCCATTCTTCCTCAACTTCAGTATTAAGCAAACCATGACTGTCATAATGACTAAGTAACCTATCATGGTAAGCTTTAGCTATAATTGGGTCTTTCAGAGCTTCAGTATTAAAGGAAAATTTTTTAACCCTAGCACAACACTTTTTAAGTTTAAGTTGCAAGACACTTTTAACAAGGTAATGGTCAGATCCAATTTCAGCTCCCCTATATGCCCTGGTATTCTTAACAGAACTAGCCCATTTGCTGTTAATTAATATATAATCAATCATATTCCTATGCAGCCCATGATTTTCTTTTGGTCTAATATAAATATATTTCGTCTTCTTGGTATTTAAAAAGTGAATTATATTAGTGAAGAAAAAAATGTAGAAGTTGTTGTCCCTCAGGGATCTATGTTGGGAGCTTTATTTATTTATTTTTAGCTTTATATAAATCACTTATGTATATTGTATTTGAATGGTAGAATAATTTCATTTGCAGATGATGCTGCACTAATATATAATGGGGACGAAAATGAAATTTTAGAAAATATAAATAGTGCTGGAAAAATTGTAGAATGTGGCTAAAAGTCAATAAACACTTTTTAAATACCAAGAAGACGAAATATATTTATATTAGACCACAAGAATATCAGATTGAGTTTTTCGTGATAAGGGGATTTTCCACTCTGAATTTTGTGCTGGAGAAGCTGCAATTGTGACAAAACTGAGGGAAATTGAAATTGAAATACTATCTATTTTATATAGATAGAAAGATGTCCTGGAAAATACAATATCTGATGTTGTTAAAAAAACTTAACTGCATTATACTTAAAATTTATTATAACCGGAAATTTATAAATTGATCTTTATTAAAAATTATTTACTTGGATTAAATGTTATTTGCTCTATGGTTTATTATCATGGGGTGGAGTTTATTTTACATTCAAACCATTACAGTATGTACAGAACCACATAATTAGATGCATGATGAAACAGAAAATTTGAAAGTGTTGAATTTTCAAACCTTATGGACCATTTGAAAGGAATACCCGACTGTCAAAAAATATTTTCATACTTGATTTGAAAACGTACAAAACCATTGTTCAAAACATTGTTGTTGTTTTTTGTCACCAAAGTGTTTTAATTGTTTTCCAGAGTACATTAAAGGAAAAAGGAGTGATAACATTTTCTTTAAGGATTTAAGAAAATTGATTTTAAACATAGAAAATATTGAGACTATGTTTTTAAAAAAAAGAAGCGAATGAAATGTAATATACATTCATTAGACGCAAAGTTGCTATTAAAGTGCTCAAAAATCGATTTTGACCATTTATTGACGTACAAAATAAATATCAAATTTCATTTTTTTTTGTTTTCTACTAAGTAAAGTTTTTATTTTCAGTTATTCTGAACTGTAGTTTTTCAACTTTTAATTGGTGAATATTTACTTTATGATTTTTATGATGAAGCTAGAAAGATACGATAAACTGTGAAACGGAAGCATGTTGCCTTTTCATTAAAACATAATTATTAATTTTTTTCCAGAAGCGAGAGTTTTCGTTAGATTTCTACTGAAAAATTACGTAAAAATATAAAATATTAATGAAATATAATATTAGATATTTATATATATATATTGTTAATCTAGAACTTATCTAGGCCTCGCATCAGACCTAATCTAGGCCAAGAGTTGACAGGAGCCAACTCTTCGGTTAGATGGGATAGCCCCAGTGGACGACATGTCTCTGTGATTAGTGAAGGACCTACCTTGTAAATTTCTTGTAAATACGTGGTTATGACAATAAATTTCTTGTACAGTCGCTCAAAAATTATCTGAACACTATGGTTGATTACAGAATTCAGATAAAATATCTGACAACGATTTTAGAAATTAGTTATCTCGCAACCTTCGTGTACAGTACACGAAGGTTGCCAGATCCTTAATTTCTAAAAAAATTGTTGCCAAATATTTTTTCTGAATTCTGTAATCAACCATAGTGTTCGGATATTATTTTGAGTCAGTTTATGCCACCACCCAACTATCGCAGAATATTTATGACTGCATTGAATTCATGATGGAATTAAAGAAATTCTCGGGATACACGGGTTGATGGACATATGACCCAACAATCACAGTTTGTTATAATATGGTTCGTCATCCTCTTCTCCTGCAGATGAGAGATGTCTCCCTGGACTCAATAAGAAAGGTTAGGGTTCTACGCTCAAGTAGTGATTTGTTTTCTGTGCTTTGAATAATATTGTTATCAAAGATATTCTTACTTTTCGTTTTCTCATAAAGCAACAACTAATAGACGTTAATTGTTCTTTTCACTTTCTTGGTTATCTTGCCATACGATTTTCTAGAGGATCATAAAGGCAAATGTTGACAGTTGACTTTGAATCTATTAAAATCCCGTTTGGATTATTATGTTCGTTAACTCCCTTATTGGATGATCATCTTCTGGAGTTTTGTCGCCAATATGACACAGCCTTTACTGCATCTGCAGCAATTCCTCAGTAGTTGACTCTTCCCTGTGTGTGCCAGAGTTCTTGCACAACATTTTCTTCCAAGTCAGTGAATCTTGTGCTTTAAGCGTACCTTTTATTGTGTTCAATAATATTTATTTTATTTTTATTAAAATTGATCGCATGATTTCGTTAAAGTGAGAACTGCAGCGAAGTAAATTAAGAAGTGCTGTATTTCTTGAAGCAATAAATAGAAATCATGTAAACAAAACGCTTGTAAATCGAGAAATTCCATATAATTTCAAAAATGAGTAATGTTAAATTCCATGAACTATTACATTGTTTTCTATTTTATTACATTTATGAAAGGCGTTTCTTTATGTTCCTACGATATGTAAAACTGAACTTCTGCATAGTAGAATAAAGTTTTATTTAACGACGGAGCACAATTTCATACCAACATATTAAAGTATTTTCGTTCTGAGTTTTCCGCATGAAATGTACTCTCCTGAGTATTAAATGAACTTTTAAAGAACGAACAACTAAAGGAGCAGACACCTTGAGATAATTGTTTGCTCGGTTGATACATCCGTTGAAGTAGATATTTTTCAAAGTAACCGTAGATATTTTCCAATCTACTGGAAAATACCAAGCATCTTCTGGATTGCGATCTACAGGAGAACATATTAAATTCCTAGATGATAATACCCTAGAACTAAAGGTGATGATTGTGGATAAACAACATTGACTGGATTTGCATGTCTGGACAAATCGTGAGATTTAAATCAAAGAGAGAATCTTTGGTCTAAGGAATATTACCAGATTGATAAAGTAAGTTACCATAGTAAAAATAACTGATGCTCTGATTATTGCATGGCTGTTCCAGGACTGAAAATGTATGTTATGTATTTCCGATTGTAAAACTGCCATTTTGGCGAAAAAACTTGCATCCATTGATATATATTTATATAATCCTTATGTTGTTTGTTGCATAAATATTTTTTAACTGTTACATAAATTCAGGCGTGCAATTTTTATATGGATGGTAAAAGACTTATTACCATGACCTAGCGAAGGTATCGACAAAATACAGTGACATTTCCACAGCATTTGAATACTGAAAAAAATGAGAATATTTTATAAGAATCGTTTCTTTTAATTATAAAAATGTTTTTCAAAGTAGCGGTAATATTAAAAGTTTTACGATAAGTATACAAAAATAGAAAAAGAAATATAATTTAAATGTTTATTTAGAATCTTATATAATGTTACTGAACTTATGAGCTATTTAATCTTCTAACAAAGGAGCAGCAAACCTTTACCGCTGAAACATTCTTTTTGTCCTTGCAACAGATGAGTAAAGAACTGACTGATCAAACTGCTTCCATGGAAGTTAAAAAGCTGCGTGAAAACCGAAAGCAAATCAGCATGCCTTAATGACCGTTGATTTCCTTTAGAATAATCTCAAAAGCATGTTACTGAGGGCAAATAAATATTAAAAATACGGATACAGTTTTGAAATTCTGTTCGGAATAAATTCATTAGCGCCTTGAGCGCTGGTCTGCTAACAGGTCGATTGCACGGAAATGGTGCACGCGCAGCGGGCGCTGGCAACAACGCTGCAACTTCATTGTTATGTCCGTTGCGTGCTGGCTGTGGAAAGGCACCCTTAAGAAGATTGTGGGGGGCAGGGGGGTAAAGACGGGAACTTCCTGATTAGTGGAAATCATGCAGTGTAAACTGTGATGTCACGAAGGTGGATCAATAGTTGTTTACTATTCTTACCGTTTGCTCGCGTGGCTCTTTGGTTTAAAAGCCCTTGGTCGGAGGAAGCCAAAAATATAACTCATGTGCATTAAACAACGCCCTTGACATCATTCGAATCGGTTTTTTTCGCCTTCAGTGAATAATTATTTGCATTCGTCGACATGCCTGTCAAAATCTCACTGGAAGGATTTGGTGCTTGGATAGAGAAAACACTTAAAATTTAGAGAATAATAAAAAGATAGAATGGTTGTCAAATGTTTCATATCTACTCATTGCTAATATGATTAAACGTAAAGAAAATAGTCAGGTCAAAATACACTGCTCGCAAAAATTAGGGGATATTGCAAAATGAATAGGAAGCGATAAAAAAAAAGAAGCATTTGAATTTTTCTTTATTAAACAAGAACATCAGAAAAGCAAACGACAAGTCAAAGAAAGTTGTTCGATTATGCAAATGAGATGCAAACTCAATTGTCGTGATTGAGTAGCAAGTGACATATTACTGGGGGTGAACAGAAATGTGAAACTGGACGAGAATGCCACACACTGACTGTTCATTAGGGTGTAAGTAGTGTAGCCACACCCTAGCGCATATTGGACTTTGACCACATGACGTCACCAGTCACGCCCACTTCCGACACGTAACACGACCACGCCCCTTATTAATATTCACAAATAATAATTCAAAATTTATAATTAATTAAAATTAATTAATTCCCCTTTATTAAAAATTCCTTCCCCTTTATTAAAAACCCGTGGCGCCCTCTAGTGTATATGATGGGTACTATTTTTAGAAAAGCCCTAAATTTTAGTCGTAATTTTCCAGTTTTTGACTCCCTCCTTTATTAAAAACCCTCTTATTAAATTGTCCCCTGGTTTATCCACCTGTATTTTAAGCCCTCTCTCTAAAGACCCGCTGGTAGACCCATCATCATCATCCTCAAGCAGCCATGGGCTACGGAGGTCCAACCAGACCGTGAAATTTAGTTCTCGAAGCAAGTCTATCCTGAGCTACATCTACTGCATCTGGCCACTGCACACCAATTTTAACAAGGTCCTGTTTGACATTGTCTGCCCACCGCATCCTAGGTCTCCCCTTCTTTCTGAGGCCTTTAGGCACACTGTTCATAACCCTATTCGCCAATCTATAATTACACATACGGGCAACATGGCCAAACCAACGGAGTCTCTTTCTGCACAATATGCTGCTTAAAGGAGGTTGCAAACTCCTTTGCCTAACCTCATCATTAGTTACAAAGTTGAACCACCAAATGCCCAAGATACTGCGTAAGCATCTGGAATCAAAAGCATCTAGTTTCCTGTTATCTTGTTTACAAAGTGTCCAAGTTTCACTACCATAACTAACCCTAGAAAGAACCAAACTATTATACAGTCTAATTTTAGTCTTTAGGTGTATACGCCTATTTCTCCACACTCTCCATAGATTCTTAAAAATCCCGGCAGCAATCCCTATTCGTCTGTTAATCTCATGCCGCACATCACCATTATCTGTTACATAGCTCCCAAGATAATTAAACTGTGACACCTGCTCAAGACTGCAACCATTCAGATTAACTGAATCACAGCCTACCTGACCAATTTTCATCATTTTAGTTTTCTCTCTGTTTATAACCAAACCTACTCTATTACCAGTCTCATCAACAGCTCGAATGAAAGAGTTGATCTCATCAACATCATTTGCCAAAAGGGCTAAATCATCAGCATAATCTAAATCAGAAATTTTCGTTTCTCCAGCCCATTTAAGGCCAAAATCTTTCCCTTGAAGTGAATTTCGCATATCATAATCAATAACCCAACTAAAGAGAAAAGGAGACAAAATGCACCCTTGTCGAACCCCAGAAGTAATGCTAAACCAATTGCTACAAGCCTTACCAACTCTCACACACGACTCAGTATTATTATAAAGAGCTTTCATTATGTTAACTAACTTGTCTGGTATACCATATGATTTCACAATCAACCACAAATTATGACGATCAACAGAGTCGAAAGCCTTTCTGAAATCTACAAAGCTAGCAACCAAAGGTTTCTGAAACTCTAAACATTTCTCAAGAATCTGCCTAAGTGAAAATATCTGATCCACACATCCCCTACCACTTCTGAATCCACATTGCTCATCACGCAATTGACTGTCAACCAGATTCTTAATTCTATTAAGCACAATCATGCAAAGAACTTTACCTGGAACAAAGAGTAGGCTAATACCCCAATAGTTATCACAAGCACTGCGATCACCTTTTTTGAAAATAGGGATAATAAGAGCTCTGATAAAATCCTTAGGAACCTTGCCTTTATCATAAAAGATATTCAGAATTTCAGTCATCCAAGTGGTAACCGAAACAATTCCAGCTCTAAGCATTTCTGTAGTAATTTCATCTACCCCTGGGGATTTATGAAGTTTAAGTTTAGAAACAGCCAATATAACTTCAGATTGTGTTATAGGGCCAACATTAAAGCCACCAATGCATCTATCATCATTGCAATCAATGGGAATAGAACTAACCGCATTGTTTAGAATATCACTGAAATGCTCAGCCCACCTAGCCATGACAGAATCCTCACCTTCTATAACCTTACCTTTTTTATCCTTCAATCCCTGTATTACATCTCCGTTTTCTACCACACAAAACGTTAACATCTGGTCAGCTCTCTGCTGTTGTGCTGTTTAATTGCTTCCTCCGCCTTATCAGCCAAGCCATCGAGCCAAAGATTCTTATCAGCAGCTAACTGATGCTTTTTATACGTTTATTAAGCTATCTGTAGTACTTTCTATTAGGACTAGTAGGGTATTGATTAAGGACATTCCTGCATTTTCTTCTTTCTGAAATGAACTCAAGTGCTTTATCACTCAAATAATTCTGTCTCCTCTGCTCTTTTTTTCCTAAAAGAGTACTGTTAGTTTCCAAAAAAGCCTGTTTAAAATGATCCCATTCTTCATCAACTTCAGCAGTAAGCAAACCATGACTGTCATAATGACTAAGTAACCTATCATGGTAAGCTTTAGCTATAACTTGGTTTTTCTGAGCTTCAGTATTAAAGGTAAATTTTTTAACCTTAGCACACTTTTTAAGTTTAATTTCTAAGACACTTTTAACAAGGTAATGATCGGATCCAATTTCAGCTCATCTATATGACCTAGTATTCCTACCAGAACTAGCCAATTTGCTGTTAATTAATATATAATCAATCATATTCTTATGCAGCCCATTAGGTGAAACCCATGTGTACTTATGTATGTCGCGGTGTTTGTAATAAGTGTTAGTTATTCTGAAACCATTGAGTTAATTTACCTGTAGGAGACGTTGCCTATTGCCATTGCAGCTACCAATACCAAAAGGGCCAATCACCCCTCCCCAAAGGTCAGAGTCATTACCAACTTTGGCATTGAAGTCACCAAGAACAAGGGTAATATCTCCTTTCTTGACAGAATTCAAAATATCCTGAAGTTGTTCATAAAACCTATCCTTCTCATCCTCATCGGCATCCTCAGTGGGGGCATAACAGCAGATAACATTCAGGTCTTTAACGCATGTCTGAAATTTTGCTGTAAGAAACCTTTCATTAATGCACTCATATCCTAGAAGAGCATCACTAGCGTGTCTGCTGAGAAGCAAACCCACGCCTTGATGATGCTTATTGTCGTCCCTCCCTGAAAAGAGAAATTTAAGATTATTTTTAAGAATCTGACCTTTATCTGTCCATCTGGTCTCTTGCAAGACCAGAATATCTAAATTATAATGGTGGAATTCTTGTGTGAGGACATCAAGAGAAAAAGCTCTGTGCAGAGTCCTCACATTCCAACTACCTATGGAGAGAAAATGGTTAGTAGGATGTTTAAAGAAGCTATGTTTATTGAGAGAGGGAATGCCGACAATATCAAACAGCCCCCTAATCGGAGACATGGGGCAAAGACCCGTTCCTCCACCACTAAAGGCTGAAGCCATCTACACTGGAAGACTTCCTCCAATGTAGAATTTGACGATGCCAATAGAAGCAAAGAGTTCAGGTGACTGCGATGACCTCTGCTCAGGATTATCCACCAGCTGATAAACATATCCTGTGAATCTATTCACTTGGGGCTGTCAACCCACAAACAAACAGAAAACACAGCTGAAGATTTTCCCTCCACAGAAGCCCACCAGTGCAGCAAGATCAGGATCCATAATCAAGCTCAGAGCCATATATCTGTCCAGTCCAGTGGGTTTATATGGTCAGCACCAGGACCCTGTGTGGTTGACCACTCCTCAGCAGGGCGGTAAAAAAAAAGAAAAGTAGCCATAGTTTTCCAGATCAGCATGCCACACTAATCTGGCAGCCCTCCCCTTCCGTTCACTTCCACAAGAGAGTATCTCTTTTGAAAGGTACTAACAGTCTGCACCACGAGAAGGCGGGGTCGGACATTAGGTGCTAGGCCTGGCCGGTTCTATGCACCACCACAGGGGATTGGTGCATAGCTCTCCTTCCAGTGACTACCTAGCTACCATTCCACCTCTATTTTAAGACCCCTCTTTAAAGACCCTGTGGATGATCTATATTATTAAGCCCCCCCCCCCCTCTTTAAAGACACCCTGGTCGATCCACCTGTATTTTTTAAGCCCACCTGAATTTCCTAACACCTGAAAAAGATTGTTGGTGGAGCCATCTAGTGTATACTTTAGTAAGATTTTAATCGAAAGTTTTTCAGTTTTTTGACTCCCCCTTATCAAAATTCACGTCCTCCTTTATTAATACGCGACCCCTCATAAAAAATACCCTTATCAAAAGTACCGCCCCCTCTATTAAACTCCCGCTCACAGATCACAAACTCCCGTCCCTTGGTATCTACCCTCATCTAAAATTTTTCAAGTCCACTAAACGGTTTTTGGGGGCAACGCTCATCCCCGTCTCAGAACGGTTGATGCAATCCTCAAAATTAATTACAAGGTCCCATATTTTGCGAATTCGACCTTCACTAGAATAAGAACTATCCTGCAGTAACTGTTTTAAAAGACTGTCCCACAGAAAATGAAAAAATGCTATTGGGTAAAAATAAAAAAAATAATAAAAACTTAATAAAAGTAAAACGGCGAAAAAATCTGATTTAAAAACAAATTATTCGTAATTATGAAAAATATTGAGGGGTAATATGGTTTGGTATCCTATATGGGCGACATAAAAGACCCGCTTTAAAGCACTCAACAAGCATTTGGAACCTCACCCCGGCCACGTTTTACTGACGGATGGTTTTGCAATCTGAAAAGTCCGGCGAAATTAAAAAATATTATTCCAAACGGGGAATCACAAGGGTTTTATTGATGGATGAATCCTGGATCACCTCTGTGCTGTCTACCCCCCTTTGCTTCCCTATCAGGTGCAATGTCTTACAACATGAAAACCCACTGACACACTTGATTGTAGTTTTCGGACTCGAAATGTTTCCAAGTCCAGAGACGGATGACAGCCCCTCTGACTAAACCCATATTGTCTACCTCATTTCAATCTCCTTTCGTTTCAGACTATCACAGGATATGGAAACAATGTTTTCCATCCTCTTATCGAAACATCCCATTTATGATAGATCAACTATTTGTTTACCCCGTCGGAAGAATTTCCCTTCGAACCCCTAAACCTCCAAGAGTTGAGCCTCTCTTATTTAGTCTCCATCGGTTGAGGGATGTTACCATCAGATATCTGTGTATTTGCACTTTCCGCGTCAGGACTTGTTTTGGAAAGTGGTTTTACGTTAAATCTGCCATGTCTCAATTAATTACTCTCCACAAGTATATCCGTTACGCGACATGGTTTTATTCCTAATACTTATTACTGCTGTATCCTCAATAACAGTCGATTACAGTTTCTTCCTCCGAAGCAAAATCAGCTATGGGAGTAATCATTTTTTAAAAATCTACAGTTCTAAACACTCTTACAATTTTTAAAAATGGTCTTTTCCAGCGTTTACCGGCGAACGTGTGCCTCATCACGCTGATGAAATTCGCGTTGCGACGTTAGTACACGCTTGTTCTCTTTACGAGGTCAGTTGTTTTCATAGGGCAAATTCTGTAAAGAGTTTCTGTACACAGCAGAATGCTATAGAGAGTAAGCCATGCTAAAAGTGGAATTCACTCGTTTCCGCTTGCGTTTCTGCTTACGGTGCATAAAAAACTTTAGTTCCAACATGAGTTAACGGAGTAGGGAACAATTGTTTAACAAATACACTAACCTACTATAAAAATAATACATGTCTCACGCGATCGTACCCTCTCTATTTACCTGAGCTAATTCACCGGAATTTTATATGCAACTGAACTGATAGTCAATATTTAGCAAATACTTCAACGATTATATCAGCATCTCTATGGAACAAGCTTCTTCGGCTACATAAAAATCCGACTAACTATGCTCTGACATATATGTTCTGATCAGGCCTCAGTAAAAGAATTCTGCACTTTTGTCACGATAATCGATGTTCTCACTTATAGCCTACAAGAAGCGACAAACGAAAGCTCCTACTATCATTGTCACGTGATTTGCTGAAATGCCGGGAGACGAGAGCGCAGCAAAGGCAACCAGTGATAAAGGTCACGGGGTCACTCACGCGCTGACCTATGGAAAGCACATAAGCCGGAGCATGTCTAATTCCTTGTGAGCAGACTGTCAGCTCCATGCTTTATCTTCCTGGAGGATGAACCTAATGAGAAAGTTAAATAATTACTCATTTCATGACGAGATGCTGCACTTTATCGGTCAATGGAAACTCTCCCTGTATGCTGCCTTTGGATCTTTTGGGTGTTAAGCACACACCAGTTTATCGCGTGCAAAAACTCCAAGCATTCAGCTGATTTTACAAGATCCTCTTATATTGTTCATCACAATTAAAGAAACAGAAAATTGATAATGTCATAAGAAACGTAATACGGTACCGATGTAGCAAAAAATTCAGTGTAAAAAACAAAGTATCATTTAATACGAGTTTCGCAGAATATGTGTGAAAATTTCTATCTCTGTGTGATATGAAGTAATACGAAATCTTTAGTATTATTCCCCAACGTCATTTGTTAGGTGGCGGTTAACATCCACGAATTTTCAAATGACATTCAGGGATGTATCACTTAAGTTTCAACTTTTTTTTATTTTTTCCAATCAATAACCATGATAATGTACAGTTTTTGCGGAACAGTTCGCTGGTGACTTCGATGCAAAAATTGCGCAGGGGGCGATCTTTCTCACAGTAGCGATATGACCATGCACTTTGGTAAAAAACAAACCTGGTTCAATCATTTCCCATAGACAATAAATATTTGAACTAAAAAGTCATTCAAACCGTCAATGGAGTGATCTGATTGATAAAAAATATGTGAAACGTAATGTACTGAACTTGAGGGTTGACAACATAATGTGATAATATAGATAAGGGATTTCCTTCCTCACTTGTATTCTCTATACTATCATAAATTGAGAAACCTCAATGCTTGAGA
This sequence comes from Ryuthela nishihirai, assembly GCA_038380435.1. Lineage (NCBI taxonomy): Eukaryota > Metazoa > Arthropoda > Arachnida > Araneae > Heptathelidae > Ryuthela > Ryuthela nishihirai. The sequence goes on along the minus strand of JAWZYU010000029.1, from coordinate 3,138,787 downwards.
AGTGATTCATTTAACAATCAAAGATGAATAGACCTCTGTAAAGTGTAATTCTCCACACAATCTTCTGAGTTAATTCTGTTGTAGATGTCTAATTCTGTCAGGATCACAAGGGACGTTTTACATATTTAATCAAGGACTTTCTCTTTTTCTGACATCTTATTCACTAAATGTACTCATCAAAGTGTCTATCTACAAAAGATATTACGCATCAGACGTTAATGACTCATCATTACACCGACAAACTACCTATCTGGTTCAGATGTTGTGTAAGTATTTAGAATGAAAGACAACATGATTACAAGTTTCCTTATTAAAGTTTCACTACTATACAATCTTAGAGACAAACGAACTCTTCAGATGCATGTTTCTCCATAGAATCATAAACTCTCAATATCTATTCTTTTCATTTACTAATACATCTCGCAATACAATTAAAGTAACATGCTAAAAAGAACACTATCACTGATTTATCTTCCCTATGTGTATATTTACTTTCTAATAAACCATACTTTAACGACCAAAGTAGGTAAATTGCAAGCATCTGAGTCAGATTATTATTTTTTCCATATATCTGCTAATTCTTTACGTAGAAAATCTCACAATAGCCTGAAATGGACAGTACTTTACCCCCGATACAGCTTAAGTTATGATAGCCAACAGATTTAAATCTATCTCATAGACAGTAGGTTAGCACGCTCAGCTTCTGATCTAACAAAGCCAAGGTTTGAGATCCATAGTAAGACATAAACCTTTGTGTTGTTTTCCTGCCAAGACCCCGACCTCCTCTCACCCTTCTACTGGGTTCTATGAAAGGATCCTGTAAATGTGACCGAAAATGTGAACTTGTGATCCGACAATTAGCTGCATGAAGTCGCATTTATTTTTGTAGCAAATACACACTAATTTCGGACTCGCTAGCTAGAGAACGATATATTAACTTGCTAAAGTTTGATTTTAACGATCAGATAGTGTATATATCATCACTTTTTTAGTTCATGCTAATAACTTCCAACTTTAAAAGGAAATATTGTCTCATTATAAGCGATTTCATACAAAGAGATACACACTCTATGCTTCACATTTAAATCTATAGAGATAACGATCACTACCCATGGAACACATCTGTGAAAAAACACGCTATGATAGGGTTTGAGATAAATTTTTTAGCCCATGGGGGTGCTGCACTGCAGGAAAGCACACCATTCTTTGATACCAGAACCTACATGAAAGTTATACTGTTTGGGTTTGAAAAAGATTCTTTAGTTCACAGGGCACCGCATTACAGTAAAGCTCACTGTCTTGTGCGTATGTTTGTCTGACTGACCATGTAAAACGAACAAGAGTGCACTAACGTCGCAACGCGAATTTCATCAGCGTGATGAGGCACACGTTCGCTGGTAAACGCTGGAAAAGACGTTTTTTAAAAACTGTAAGAGCGTTTAGAACTGTAGATTTTTAAAAAAATGATTACTCCCATAGCTGATTTTGCTTCGGAGGAAGAAATTGTTATCGACTGTTATTGAGGATACAGCAGTAATAAGTATTAGGAATAAAACCATGTCGCGTAACGGATATACTTGTGGAGAGTAATTAATTGAGACATGGCAGATTTAACGTAAAACCACTTTCCAAAACAAGTCCTGACGCGGAAAGTGCAGATACACTGATATCTGATGGCAACATCCCTCAACCGATGGAGACTAAATAAGAGAGGCTCAACCCTTGGAGGTTTAGGGGCTCGAAGGGAAATTCTTCCGACGGGGTAAACAAATAGTTGATCTATCATAAATGGGATGTTTCGATAAGAGGATGGAAAACATTGTTTCCATATCCTGTGATAGTCTGAAACGAAAGGAGATTGAAATGAGGTAGACAATATGGGTTTAGTCAGAGGGGCTGTCATCCGTCTCTGGACTTGGAAACATTTCGAGTCCGAAAACTACAATCAAGTGTGTCAGTGGGTTTTCATGTTGTAAGACATCGCACCTGATAGGGAAGCAAAGGGGGTAGACAGTGCAGGGGGTGATCCAGGATTCATCCATCAATAAAACCCTTGTGATTCCCCGTTTGGAACCATCCGTCAGTAAAACGTGCCTGTGGTGAGGTTCCGAACGCTTGTTGAGTGTTTTAAAGCGGTCTTTTATGTCGCCCATACTGGATACCAGACCATATTACCCCTCAATATTTTTCATAATTACGAATAATTTGTTTTTATATCAGATTTTTTCGCCGTTTTCCTTTTATTAATTTTTTTTTAATTTTTTTATTTTTACCCAATAGCATTTTTACATTTTCTGCGGGACAGTCTTTTAAAACAGTTACTGCAGGATAGTCCTTATTCTAGTGAAGGTCGAATTCGCAAAATATGGGACCTTGTAATTATTTTTGAGGATTGCATCAACCGTTCTGAGACGGGGATGGGCGTTCCCACCAAAAAAAGTTTAGTGGACTTGGAAAATTTTAGATGAGGGTAGATACCAAGGGACGGGAGTTTGTGATCAGTGAGCGGAAGTTTAATAGAGAGGGCGCTACTTTTGATAAGGTTTTTTTTTTAATGAGGGGGTGCATATTAATAAAGAGGGACATGAATTTTGATAAGGGGGATTCAAAAAATTAGAAAAATTTCGATTAAAATCTTATCAAAGTATACACTAGATGGCTCCACCAACAATCTCTTTCAGGTGTTAGGAAATTCAGGGGGGCTTAAAAAATACAGGTGGATCGACCAGGGTGTCTTTAAAGAGGGGGGCTTAAAATACAGGTGGGTGAACCAGGGGACAATTTTGATAAGGGGGGTTTTTAATGAGGGGAAGTGTAAAATTGGAAAAATTTCTATTAAAATCTTACTAAAATATACACTAGATGGCTCCACCAACAAACTTTTTCAAATTTTAGGAAATTCATCGGGGCTTAAAAAATACAGGAGGATCAACTAGGGGATCTTTAAAGAGGGGGCTTAAAAATATAGTTCAACCAGTGGTTTTTTAAAGAAGGGTCTTTAGAGAGAGGGCTTAAAATACATGTGGGTAACCAGGGAACAGTTTTGATAAGGGGGGTTTAATAAAGGGGGAGTCAAAAAATCGAAAAATTACGACTAAAATTGAGGGCTTTTCTAAAAATAGTACCCATCATATACACTAGGGGGCACCACGGGTTTTTAATAAAGGGGGAAGGAATTTTTAATAAAGGGGGTCTTTTAATAAAGGGAAATTAATTAATTTTCATTATATTTTAATTAATTTTTAATTATGACTTATGAATTATTAATTATGAATATTAATAAGGGGCATGGTAATATGTGACCGGAAGTGAGCTTGGCCGGTGACGTCATTGGATCAAATTCCAATCTACGCTAGGGTGGGGCTACACTACTGGTGTATGGTCAAGCAAGACTGCCAAAACACACTGACAGCGATGGGGCATGGACAGGATCAGAATATCCAGCAGTTCTTGTGGGATCCTCTGCCACTCTTTGCTCCAGGGCAACTTCCAGCTCAAGAAGTGTTGTGGGAGGCATTGGATGGTGTGCCAGACGTCTTCCCAGTGCATCCCAAGCATGTTCAATGGGATTCAGGTCTGGAGAACGTGAAGGCCAGTCCATGCGTTCGATTCCTGCCTCCTGAAGCATGTTGTTGACGAGATGCGCACGGTGGGGCCTTGCATTATCGTCCATGAAAAGAAAGTTGTTTCCAACTGCTCCAGCATAGGGTGTCACTATATGGTGCAGGACCTCATCTCGATATCTGACAGCAGTTAGCGATCCGTTTCTGATGACGTGGAGGTCGGTACGACCACCAATGCCTATGCCAGCCCACACCATGATTCCACCACCACTGAAGGAGTCCCTTTCACACATGAAACGTGGATTTTCCCGTGTTCCTCGTTCACGCCAGATCAGGATACGATGATTGTCAGGCTGCAGACTGAACCGTGACTCATCAGAGAAGAGGACAGTTGAACACTCATCACGGGTCCAGTGACGATGCTCATCAGCCCACCTTCTATGGGTTCTACCGTGTTCAGCAGATAACGGAATGCATACCATTGGTCGCCGGGCATGTAGTCCAACACGATGGAGCCGATTTTGTATGGTCTGGGTGCATATCTGTCGTCTAGTGGCAGCAAGAAACTGTCCCCGGAGCTCTGTTGGATTCTTGCGCCTGTTCCTTCTTGTCAATAAGGTCAAGTAGTGGTCATCTCTTGTTGTTGTGGCAGATGAGCGACCCTGCCCACGTCTTCTTCGTACTGTACCAGTCTCTTGAGAGCGATTCCACAGTCTGCTAATCACGCTTTGGGATGTTCCAAGTGCTGTTGCCACTGTCATCTGTGTTTAACCAGCTTCAAGACGTCCTATTGCTCTCCAGGCTATGCATTTGGGCAAATCGTGTTGCAGGGGCATTGCAAGGGCTGGGAAATTGCAGGATGTGCACTTTCAAGATCAGGGAACGTACAGATACTCCAGTACTTTCAGCCTTTTGCATAGTGCATTTTCACCAATGAAATAAAAGTTGGTTTTGCATCTCATTTGCATAATCGAACAACTTTCTTTGACTTGTCGTTTGCTTTTCTGATGTTTTTGTTTAATAAAAAAAAAACAAATGCTTCTTTTTTTATCGCTTCATATTCATTTTGAAATATTCCTTAATTTTTGTGAGCAGTGTATGAAAAAATATTAATTTTTTTTCTGTTCGGGTGGTTTGTCTTGCCCACATTTATTTTTTAAATGCGGACACGACTGTTGCACAGAAGGTCTCGGCCCCAAATATGTTCAGCTAGTGTCGTGACTCCCTTTACCTCCATTTTCGGCGGGGTGGGGTTGGCTCAGTCGGTAGCACCCCAGGTTCGTAATCTGTAGTTCCCAGGTTCGAGTCCCAGCTGGGTCAGGCTTTAAGATTTATCTCCGCAAAAATTCTCTGCCCTGCCCACAGTCAGTAGGGGACACCGATGGGCTTGGAAAGTCCGCCGTCCGTCGGATGGATCGTTAAGCCATGGCTCCGTGTGCGGGAGCGCCATACCCTGTGCATGTTAAAGAACATCCTGGATGGCCTTGACGGGAGGCTACCATCTGTGCCCCAACAGTTGTTCCAGTGGGTCCCCTCCTAAAACCTTCTCTGAGCCTTCGAGGTCCATGTTACCTGTCCATTTAGCCCATGGTGTGCAAAAAAAGTGCCGCTCAGAGGTAAAACAACCCAACCCTCCATTTTCGGTGCCCAGTACAGTCGGTGAAGAACGCTGCCCTCGGCATGAACATTCTTTAACATGGTCAAGGTAACATGTAACAGGGGGCCCCCAGGTAACAGGGGGCTACATGACTGTTGTTATAAACAAGTTCGCACAAGATGGATCGGTATTCGCACCTCGACCCGAGCGAGCCAATGAATAACAATTACATGTAGACGTGGATGACCTCTGCCGAGGGACGGGTGAGAAGGACAACTAGGAGGCGCACGTTTTTTGGACTCTCTTGACTACGACCCGGGCAGAAAAGGATGTACAGCTGTTTTAGTTTCTTGGGTGCGAAAAGCGCGGAGAAGCGACCGAAGCGTGGTCGCAAGAGCTTTCACCTACCCATGGCGCCTGAGCCATCGGTAGCAGTCCGGTCAACGATGATAACTATCCTTCTGGTGCACCTGAGCTGATGAGGTAAGGGGGTCAAATTGCAATTCTGATCTGGTTGTTCCCACACGTACAGTGCTACTTATTACCGTCATGCTGCTCCCTGATGGGACCGAGAGACTTTTTGCCGTCTGATAGTCTTTCGAACGAATTGCTCGGTCATAAGGAACTGTAAACGGACTGATCTCCATCACTCCTTAATTTCCCTGGATTGCAAAGAGCCGCACCAATTGCGCTTGATAGAATTGTCCCAAAATGGGAAATGGTTGTGTGCAATGTGTTATTTACTGATTCTGTTAATAAATGTTGAATTTTGTTACCTGTAATTGATTCCAATTTTGCCTATTACTATATGTGTCTAGATTGTGATGTTGGGTTCGGGAACTGCCTTAGATTTGGCAGCAGTAGAGAATCACAGCCCCTTAGTGTGTGTGCAACCCTAAAATATACTCGGGGGTGGTCACCACAGGTTATTTTAATCCAGTGGAGTTTGCACAGTCAGTTAAATCAGGAGTTTCCAACGGGGTAGTTGTTTTTTTCTTATGAAGAAATTGATTAAATTGGAATATGGAATTATATCGATTTTGACAGAAAATCCTTTCAAAACCCTTAATCAAAATACTTGTTAATTTGTACACGGTAAATATTTTTCTACAATAATTTTATAGAGCATAAATAATTTGATTTCCATGAACGGGATTGTTATCAACATAATTTTTTTAAAAGGAGGTTTCGGTGCAAAAAAGTTTGGAAACCAGTGAGTTAAATAATTCGTTAGGAGAATGGGGGACACACTCTATAAAAGGTTCAGCCGTGGCCTTGGGAACAGCACTTGCAGCGATATCTCCATTTTTGTTGCTTATTTCTATTTAATGAGTAGTGCTATCTTAATAAGCATATGCAGAATTGGATAGAACAAATTTAAATTGTTTCTTTTTTTTCTTCATTGATTGAGTCATTTTCTTTCCACGTATATTACTTGAATAATAGAGCAAGCAAAGCTTTGCCTTTACATTATTTCACCAAAGTACATATATTTATCTTTAAAATATGCATTTAATTCTACATCGATGGGCTCATGATTGCTGACCAAACTTCCGAGTGAAGAGAAATATTCTTTTCCATTTCCAAGAAAACTACGCTACATTAATAAACATATTCTTACAGATGTTGCAAATTTCTAGGTGGACAGATGTCCTCCATGGGCTATAAAAGTTAACCGTGACTTTTATAAGTACAAATGAATTGCCCATTGCAATATTTTTAATGCAAAAACCATTGTCTGTACGAATAGATGGTTGCAGCAATTTAGTGCGATCTATATTAACAAACGTTTGCCATACCGTTCCAATTATATACATTTCCGTGTTTGAACATTTCAGCAAAACTCCCCACCCCTCCTCCCCCAGTAGGGAACATCGATGGGCTTGGAAACGCCGCCGTCCGTCGGCTATGACGTCATGCCGTGGCTCCGTGTACGGGAGAGCCATACCCTGCTCACATTAAAGAACACGCTGGATGGCCTTGACGGGACGCTATCATCTGTGATCGTAGCGCACCCAGTGCGCTACGACTGCCTGCCTCACAAACACCACAATCAATACGTTCAAAATCAAACTGTTAGATGTATATTGCAAATAAGAAAATCTGATAATCTAATAAACGTTTACAACAAAGAAAATATTTTACAAAATAGAAAATTGTACGTTTTTGAAATATTAAAATATGTTAAAACCGATTGGAATCAATTTTATTTTGGAACATTTCCAAAGCTAATGCGTTTTACACAACGTATAGTATTGGCTGATACCCTAGCGCGTAAACACTTGTGTAGAGACATTTTATTTACTTATCTAGTAAATTTTTAAAGGTTTTACCTACAGACCTTAAAACAATTAATAATCCATTGCAACAAGCAGGAAGTGGATACTTAATCTGGATAATGTACATTATTTTGTTTTAATATTCTCATATTTAGAAGAAAAATTTATTGATAAAATACAAGAGGATTTTTTCCCCTTCAATGGTGAATTCTCCTGTTGTATATTTAAAAGTATTTTTGATATTTATGATGTATTTATATCTGCTGCCAAATTTACTTATTTTTTTATTGAGTTGCATAATTTCGTATAAACATGAGTGTTTCACTCTAAGGGAGGCTTATACTTATTTTCATTATCACTGTAAATGGAAAAATAAAATATGTTTAATATATTATATTGAAATAAAGTATAATTTATACCAAACATAGAAATTTCATTCTATGTTTTGGTATAAATTATACTTTATTTATTATGAAACAATATCAATGTTGTTTCAGAATGTTTTATTGCACAATTAAAATACTTATTTTACATTCGATTTTTTTGCTATACATTAATAACAATTATGACAGTTTACATTGTTTTATATGAATTCAAGTTCTCTGTGATATACTGGGTATATACGATATTTTTTTTGTTATGCAATCTGAAAAATGTTTTCAGTTATATTTAGTATCAATTGTATATATATATATTCAATTTCCATTGTATATAGAATATTTTGTTGCATTGTGAATGTGTGAAAATAAAAACTTACTTACTTAAAAGTGAAAGAGTTTCTTTTGTGACATTGTAATTGGCCGCCAACGTGATTTTAAGCTCGTTTTTCTTTAAGAAAACGAAACTAATGTTTCACTTTGTCGCCACTCAGTCCGTCTGGTGACATTCTTTTTCTAGACAGACGAAAAATTCTTCTTTTGGGTTAAATAGGTATTGGTGAAATATTACTATTTGTTTTTCCACATTCGCCTATAGCTATAATAGCTCCCTCTAACGATTGAAATACAGGTGTCCCTCCCTTAACGCCTTTAATTGGTTCCAGAAAAACAGAGCGCTAAGTGAATTAGCGTTAAGCGAGCGTCGTATTTCCATGTAAATACGTGTTGATACAGTAAATTTCGGTCATTGCGATAAGCTCTTTCCATAATTACTTTATTAGTAGGGTGGTTAAAAACTTGTTCGTCAGTATAATCCCTCTTCAAAAAATTTTAATGTTCCTTTTTGAAATTTTCGTCTCTTTCTTGATCAGCCCTTGCGCCCCCTTCCCTGGATTGAAATATTGTGGAGGTTAGAGCGCAGTTTGAATCTATCTAATTACTACCCCTTACTAGCGTTAAATGGTTTCACAGACATTTCAGGCATTCCAAATCTTCACTGCGATTAATTCTTCATATAGGCCTTTTTTTGAATAACAGTTGAACTTAATGGAATTATATAATTATCATCAATATAATATTTAGAAGTCTCTTCATTTCAATGATCATATGCGGCCTGGCCCTAGTTCACTTTGTTGTCTGCAGTGGAACAGCTAACTTTTCCGCTGCTAAAGTCGATTTTTATTTTTTTTAATTGTTTTTTCTGTTTAACTTGCTACTCCTAAAATATTGCGCACATCGACATCGTTCACCGGAATCACTTCTTTCAAAACGTTTATTTTTGTTTCTAAACTCAGACTTTTCCTTTCCTTCTTACCAACACTAGAACTTGGTACTCTTCCACTCTTATCACCGATTGTCACAACTTAAAAAACGTCCTAACTAGTAATTAATTATGTTCGAGAAAATCGTTTAAAAAAACAATACGTTACGTGCAAAGCAATGCATGCCAGATTTGTTTTTATGAAATTAGAAGGCTTCAGTTCTGTTGCCAGATCCATAGTAATTATTTATTATAACAATTGGCCTTTATTAATATTTCGCGGGAGAGTTATAACAGTTATATAGTAATTTGGCAGAGCGTTATCGTGAGGTATAGTTACAATACAATGACAGCGTTATAGCGAATTAGCGCTCAGCAAACCGCGTTATAACTAGAGATTACTGTAATGATGATATCAGAGCAGTGGTTCTTAACTTGAGAGGTGCACTTCCTCAGGGGAGGTGCAGAGAGGATCCAGGAGAGGTGTGGGATGCCTCCCAGCAGTAAATTGGTTTTAATAAATTTTTCTTATATAAATTCACCTTTCAATATTTTTGCTTCATTTTGGTGAATTTTGTTTTTTTATGAAAAAAATAAAGGACTTCTTTGGCATACAAAGTATACAGTGGTCATTTCAATTTTATCTTGAATTAATTGTACTTATGCTAAGTGATATTAACCTCTTGGATCATAGGGTCTTTATTAAAATTTTCATATCCATAGCACAACATGCGATATTATTTATTATTTTTTGAGGGGAGGTATGGACGTTTATGATCACTCTCAAGGGAGGTGTGAGAAAAAAAACGTTAAGAACCTCTGTATTAGAGGAAACCTTTCCTAATTTGTAGTTATTATTATTATCATTGTCAATCTATGTCAATATATCTATGTCAATATATTATCATTGTCATATTATCATTGTGAAATAGAAACCTGTTAGAATTATCTTACAGTGGCCAAATATAACAGCGATGGCTCAGAATAGACGTGTTTAGAGGACTAAATTACAATCTAGTTGAATCTCTGTAGTTTTTGGCTAGTTCAAGATTATGCAAGTATATATGTAAGCTACTCATTCTTTCATGTTTAGGGAAGCTGATTTTTTATGGTTGTAACAAAATCAATACACGATTCTCAAACGTATTCATACTCAGAAATAGAGGTAACAAACTCCTTTATTCTTTATTTCCAAATATTGATTATGTTTGCAAAGGTCTGCAAAATATCTTAACTTTTTTTCTTTTTCCAAATAGTTGTTTGGCTAAGGTTAAATTTGTAGGATAAAGTTTAATTTCCACACATTAGAATTTGTAAATGTTTGATAAAGTTTAGTTATTTATACATCATGGTTCATACGAATCATTTATTTAGTTTTGTCAGCATAAAATATGTTGATATTTCTATTTTTTTTAATACATGAAATCCATTTACTTTTAATTCTTCTTTGATATTTCATTTAGTTCATTATACAGAAGATTACTAATATACATCTAGCTTTACTTACGTCACTAAAGAATTAGGAGGAAAATCCTGTTTAAATCGGAACATTGTCTACACTTATGTCGTCGTGACGTACATTCAAAACTTTTTTCAGTCGCTGCTCGTAACTAAAAGTTTTGGTAGGGTATTTTGATTAACAGAAGTAGGGTCAGGATATAAGAAAAAAAGAATGGGGAGATGCCATATATTGCACTGAACTGAAAAGACGTGACACATTCTTTCTTTCCTTTTTTTCAACTATTTTCGAAAAGCATTAACAAAAAATTTCGTAAAAATGAAACAAACTCAGAAAAGCGTGCTTGTTCTTTCTACTCAAGTCTACTTCTGAGCTACAATTTATTATTTTGCCCCTCCCCTATAATAATAACCTATATATATGTAAGCAATTTTCCTGTCTGTTCTGGCGATATTTTTAAAACCTATTCGGGAAAAATATGTCTAATATGCAAGCTTATTATTATTATTGTTGTTGTCTCCGCCGCGATTATAAATTTTTATTTATTATTTTAAAATGAATTGTTCGAGTTGACAAAATTTGCCCTTGTGTCCTTTTTATGCCATAACTTATTTATGCAATAACTTTGTTATTGCCAATAAGGCACTATTTTAGACTTCGAGATATAAGCCCTAAAAATTAATTCAAGATATCAGAGTTGGTATAACTTCTCAAAAGCTTATCCAATCTTTCCAGGGGTACCACAAGACTCTGTCCTAGGTCCAACCCTCTTCAATATTGAAGACTAACATTTCAAAAATCCCTACTGTTAAAACTGCCATGTACGCAGATGACACTGTGTTTATAGCTTCCTCTATTTCACATCATTTTGCCTGACGTAGAGTGCAAATGATGCTTAAAGACTTTGAAAAGTGAAAAAGTGATGTACCAACTGGAGGACAAAGATAAATTCTAATAAAAGTGTTGCCATGATCTTTCCACGCAAAAGGTCACCATGTTCCGAATTTGGAATTATTTGATAAGCAAATCGTTGGATGAACACTGCTACTTATCTCGGATATTGCACAGAAAGCTTGACTGGACGCATCACATAAGAAAAAGTATCTGCAAAGCAAAAGTAGTGCACAATAAATTGATATCCCTTTTTGCCAAGCGCTCAATTTTTTCGTTGGCAAATAAGTTGCTTACGTACAAGATGGTTATTAGCCCTATTCTCCTATATGTATCGACAACTTGGAGTTACTGTGAGAGAACTAAAATACAGAAAATTCAAATATTCGGAAACAGATTGTCGGTACACCATGGTCTGTGCGTAATTTCATCATCCAAAAGGATCTTTGTACCCATTCTGTTTGTGACTACACTAGAGATACTGCATTAAGATTTTTGAAATGCTACGGAACATCAATATTCATTTCATGAAAATTCAATTCTCATTTCAAGAAATATTAAGAACGATCACCTCTGCCAGCAAAGGTTTAAGAGTCCAAGATCCATCCTGATATCAGGTAAATTCTAGCGATTTTTTTTTTCAAGTTTCACTGGAAGGAGAGCTATGCACCAATCAATCCCCTGTGATGATGCATAGAATTGGCCTAGCACCTAATGTCCGACCCCGCCTTCTTGTGGTGCAAGCCGTTATTATCTTTCGAAAGAGATACTCTCTTGTGGAAGTGAACGAAAGAAGAGGGTTGCCAGATTAGCATGGCCTACTGATTTGGACAACTATGGCTAATTTTTTTTTCTACCTTGCTGAGGAGTGGTCAACCACACAAGGCCCTGGTGCTCACCATATAAACTGACTGGACTGGATTGAAATAAGGCTATGAGCTTGATTATGGTTCCTGAATTTGCTGCACTGGTGGGCTTCTATGGAGGGAAAAATCTTCCGCTGTGCTTTCTGTTTGTTTGTGGGTTGATAGCCCCAAGTGAATAGATTCACAGGATATGTTTATCAGCTGGTGAATAATCCTGAGCAGAGATCATCGCAGGCACCTGAACTCTTTGCTTCTACTGGCATCGTCAAATTCTAATTGGAGGAAGTCTTCCAGTGTAGATGGCTTCCGTCTTTAGTTATGGGCGAACGGGTCTTTGCCCCATGCCTGCGATTAGGGGGCTGTTTGATATTGTCGGCATTACCTCTCTCAATAAACACAGTTTCTTTAAACATCCCACTAAATATTTTCTCTCCATAGGGAGTTGGAATGTGAGGACTCTGCACATAGCTTATTCTCTTAATGTCCTCACACAAGAATTCCACCATTATAATTTAGATATTCTCGATTTGCAAGAGACCAGATCGACAAATAAAGGTCTAAAAATCGAAAAAAGGAGGTCATTTTTAAAAAATAATTTTAAATTTCTCTTTTCTGGGAGGGAAGACAATAAGCATCAACAAGGCGTGATTCTGCTTCTCAGCAGACATGCTAGTGATGCTCTTCTAAGATATGAGAGCATTAATGAAAGGTTTCTTATAGCAAAATTTCAGACACGCATTAAAGACTTGAATGTTATCTGCTGTTATGCCCCACTAAGGATGTCGATGAGGATGAGAAGGATAAATTTTACAACAACTTTCAGGATATTTCAGGAAAACTTTCAGGATATTTTGAATTCTGTCAAGAAAGGAGATATTGCCCCTGTTCTAGGTGATTTCAATGCCAAAGTTGGTACTGACTCTGACCTTTGGGGAGGAGTGATAGGCCCTTTTGGTATTGGTAGCTGCAATGGCAATGGGCAACGTCTCCTACAGGTAAGTAAACTCAATGGTTTGAGAATAACTAACACCTATTACAAATACCGCGACATACATAAGTACACATGGGTTTTACCTGATGGGCTGCATAAGAATATGATTGATTATATTTTAATTAGCAGCAAATGGGCTATTGCTGTTAGGAATACCAGGTCATACAGGGGAGCTGAAAAAACCTTGTTAAAAGTGTCTTGCAACTTAAACTTAAGAAGTGTTGTGCTAGGGTTAAAACTTTTACTTTTAATACTTAAGCTCTGAAAAACCCAGTTATAGCTAAAGCTTACCATGATGGGTTACTAAGTCACTATAACAAACGTGGTTTGCTTACTACTGAAGTTGAGGAAGAATGGGACCATATTAATCAGGTTCAGTGATGTTCTAAACAATGTGGTTAGTTCTGATCCCATTGTTTGCAATGATGATATATGCATTGGTGGCTTTAATGTTGGCGCTATAAGACAATCTGAAGTTATTTTGGCTATTTCTAAACTTAAACTTCATAAATCCCCAGGGGTAGATGAAATTACTACAGAAATGCTTAGAGCTGGGAATGTTTCAGTTACCACTTGAATGACTGAAAATTTTAATATCTCTTATGATAAAGGCATGATTCCTAAGGATTTTACCAGAGATATTATTATCCCAATTTTCAAAAAAGGTGATAGCAGTTCTTCTGATAACTATAGGGGTATCAACCTACTCTCTGTTCCAGGTAAAGTTCTTTCCATGATTGTGCTTAATAGAATTAAGAATATGGTTGAGGGGCAATTTCGTGATGAGCAATGTGGATTCAGAAATGGTAGGGGACGTGTGGATCAGATATTTTCACTTAGGCAGATTCTTAATGTTTAGCATTTCAGAAATCTTTGGTTACTAGCTTTGTTGATTTCAAAAAGCTTTCGACTCTGTTGGTCGCCAGACAAGTTAGTTAAGATAATGAAAGCTCTATAATAACAGTGATTCGTGTGTGAGAGTTGGTAAGTCTTGTAGCAATTGGTTTAGCATTATTTCTGATGTTCGACAAGGGTGCATTTTGTCTCCTTTTCTCTTTAGTTTGGTTATTGATTATGTTTTGTGAAATTCACTGCAAGGGAAACATTTTGGCCTTAAATGGTCTGGAGGTATGAAAATTTCTGATATAGATTATGCTGATGATTTTGCCCTTTTGACAAATGACGTTGATGAAATGAACTCTTTCATTCGAGCTGTTGATGAGAATTGTGCTGAAAATTGGTGAACTAATTTGATGAACATTGGTCAGGCAGACTGTGATTCAGTTAATCTGAATGGTTGCAGTCTTGAGAAGGTATCACAGTTTAATAATTCTGGGAGCAATGTGCGGCATGAGATTAACAGAAGAATAGGGATTGCTGCCGGGACTTTTAAGAATCTATGGAGAGTGTGGAAAAATAGGCGTATACACCTAAAGACTAAAATTACACAATTTAATAGTTTGGTTCTTTCTAGTGTTAGTTATGGTAGTGAAACTTTGATGCTTCGTAAACAAGATAACAGGACACTAGATGCTTTTGATTCCAGATGCTTACGTAGTATCTTGGGCATTAGGTGGTTCAGCTTTGTAACTAATGATGAGGTTAGGCAGGGGAGTCTGCAACCTCCTTTAAGCAGCATATTGTGCAGAGAGAGGCTCCGTTGGTTTGGCCAAATTGCCCGTATGAATAATTATAGATTGGCGAATAGGGTTATGAACAGTGTACCTGAAGGCCTCAGAAAGAGGGGGAGACCTAGGATGCGGTGGGCAGACAATGTCAAACAGGATCTTATTAGAATTGGTGTGCAGTGGCCAGATGCAGCAGATGTAGCTCAGGACATATATGCTTGGAAAACTAAATTGCACAGTGTGATGTTGCTTCTTCGTTTGTTTGTCTATTGGGACCACTTAGGTATGTTCCCTCGGTTCGATCGCAATACGCGACGGGTGAAAGAGTTTTTCAGATAAAATCAACGGTTTTATCACAATTGCTGGGACTCAATACTGAGGCTCCTCCCCAATAAATTGGTTCAACTTCAGCTTTTACTTAAATATAACAATTATTTATTGAACCTTCCAAACATGCTTGATAGAACAAGGACATATGCTCAATTACATAGCAATACAACAACACCAGCTTACTATGCCTGTTCAGCTGTATTCACAGAGCCCAATGCCGTTATTACCAGTCGGCATTTCCCAGCTTTACAATTCTTCGTCTGCCCGCGTTCATTCCTCGACTCGCTCTGTCTTCCTCGTTGCCAACCCTTTCTCTTTCTCTCTCCGCCCGACCATCTGGGGCGTCCACTCTCCAGATGCTGGGACAGAGGCCTCCCACATAGCATATGCCCATTTTGGTGAAATCCAAAATAACATTCAAAACCCGAACAAAAAAAAATATTTAAAAAGACCTCTAGCCTGACACAGGGTTTGGTTGAACCTCCGTATCCCATGGCTGCTTGAAATGAATCTTGAATGATGATCTTGAATAGCAAGAAATAGCCTTAAGGCTATGATTCTTTTCAGTTTACACCTCTTTATATTTTAAATTCAATGTCCCAGGCACACTTCAGATGGAGGAGATAAGGACTTGTAAAAAGCCATCCCATGGCCGAGCGGTTATATGCCGTCCCATGGCCGAGCGGTTAGCATGCTTATATGCTGTCCTATGGCCGAGCGGTTAGCATGCTTAGCTACTGACCAAGCTATTGATCTAAGTGCCCTGTGTTCGAGCCTCGGGTAAGGCATGAATGTTTGTGTTGGTTTTCTGCTGTGGTGTCGCCAACCTCATAGACCTTCTTTATGCCTATTGCAATTGATCGCTAGTATTT
The DNA here is from genome assembly GCA_038380435.1 of Ryuthela nishihirai. NCBI lineage: Eukaryota > Metazoa > Arthropoda > Arachnida > Araneae > Heptathelidae > Ryuthela > Ryuthela nishihirai. Next base: position 3,122,673 of record JAWZYU010000029.1, on the reverse strand, counting down.
TTGCCGTGCTCATTTGTGTAATACACATAATAGCTAATGTTAAGATCTGTGGCCTTAATGGCATAAACTAAAGCAGACGATGTAGCCATGACTCACAAAGTTAATGCGGTGATTGTCTACATATAAATAAATACCCCCTTAAGCAGCTGCTTGCCACAGAGGTCTGACAGGAGTCTGTCAGTTTATATGCCATAGTAGAAGGTCTGTGAGGATGGCAGGACCTCAGCCAAAAAAACGACTCATACGTCGATGCCTTGTCCGGGGGTCGAACCCAGATCCCTTAGATCAGTAGCCAAGCGCACTAACCACTCGGCCACGGGACGGCTACATAACACGGTAAATATTGATTACAAAACGAGTATTAAAATGATATTATGTTGATTTAAGTATGAGAGATAATGAATACTAAATTCAAAATTCATTTATTATTTCTTGTGATTAGTTTTTCTGGGCCAGTACTCCAAGTGGTCTATAACCCTACTTTTTTGCTATTATTACGCATTCTACATTAAAAATGCTATAACTGTATTAAATGAAAATGTACGGGTGTGGTTTTTTTTTATCCTGCTTGCTAAATTGCAGCTCATTAACTAAAAAGGAGCTACATGCCAACCAAGGCCAACCAAATTCCACTCTTCATCTTCTCAAAGTAAGATAACAATTTTTCAAAAAGTATTGGAATGTTTTCAAATCGTTCATTTTTCGAATTGATCGTCTCTTTCTTACCCTTTTTCTTCCTGCTTTTCGCTTATCATTTGTCAGTTTGTTGGTAGTTGGTTTGTCGATTTCTCCAGATAATTGTTCCACCATAACTTTCAAACGCGCGGGAAAGTTCATAGGTTATAAAAAATTATGTCATGTTTTCTTCCCCTCCTCCCTGAAAAATGGAAATGTGAAACGATTGTTCCACTCTTCCGAGAGCGAGGGCGGATAGAAACGAGCTTTGCCTCGACTAAAAACTTATGATGTGTCACTGATTATAAAACATTTATATCTGTGCTTTGCTGCTCCCACTCACTAGAAAGAGGTAAAGGTTAAACTCGTTCTTCTACTCTATCTTCCGAACTCTAGGGTCCAAAGTTACGAATTTGGTGTTTAATGAAAACTTCTCATATGAGGTTTGCCGTAAGTGACTTTGAATTTCACCAGATAAAAAGGCGCGCGCTAAAAAGGTTGGCGTAAATTTCGCTCACGTAGACGCCGGAAAGTTTTTTGAGAAGGTAAATTGGAGCCCTATCTTCCTTTGAAGAGAATACGAATTCAGCGAGTGATTTCCATATCGGCCTGCTTTGCTTTTACTATTTACTTTTAAACCCTATCCGTAGCTAATTCTATTTTATCTAAAGGCTGTACAATGTTCGTTCTGTGTCGCATTGGCCAAGTTGACGACGTTATGAATCACATATTTGCATTCATTCTTACGGAGGAAATATGTTCGATGTCCGTCGTTTTGTCAATGTTGCATTTTTCTACCTACGTATATTGAACACCTTCTCTCTGTATGTACAGTATTCAAACTTCTATACATTATGACTCTTTTCTTTTTCTTGGTCATGTGTAGGAATATATTAAATAATGCTTACGTTTTGGGTGTTTTTTCATGTACATGTTGTCATTTTGGTGGCACGTGCTCGATTTCAAGCAGTTACAGAATACACATCACAGCAAGTTATGACGAAAAATGTACTGAATGTCAGGAGAAGGTGCTTGACAACAATAACCGATTACAGGTTAGTTACAATGGGACGGACAAAATCATAGGGAAATCAAGTGGTAACAGCTCTAAACTACACCATTATCAACCATTCAAAAGGGTGCAATGGGCGCCATTAGCCGCAGTATTATTGCTAGGTGATTTGCAGAGAGATGACTCAATTTCCCATTTTCACTTGCCCTGACTGCTCTGACAGAGCCTCAACATTTAATGCAACTAGGTAGCTGATATGTAGAGAAGCCTGGCCACATGAATAGCGGAGTGTTGTTTTCAGTGACGAGTCTCGGTTCTGTTTGGATGCAGACAATTATCGCACCTGTCTCTGGAGACCACATGGTCAGAGAATGGATAACTCCAGCATTGGCGAATGCCACACTATACACAGGTCTCTTTGCTTGGGAGTCATCAGTTATAACAGCGGGTTCCATCTGTTGCTCACAGTTTGGAAGTGGTCGATATCTCCACGAAAAAATCTAGCTTCTTGAACTACCATTCCTGGGGTACAGGGACGCATGTTCCAACAAGAAACCTGACAGCACACTGCTACCATCTTTGCTGACATCTCCAGAGAATTCTGTAGCATGCCCAGATCTTGCAGTTTTCAGCCAGGAGCATGTTTCGAGCATGATAGAATGGCGTTTGCAATCCCATCCTCAACTGGCACACAATTTAGCCTCCATGTGGAAATAAATGCACTAGGCGTCTGGCATACCCGTCAGGAGGACATCAGATATTTGCATGATTCCAAGCTACGATGCATAGCTGCATGTGCCACCAGTCATGGCATCTATACCGCGTGAGAATGATATGTCCGTTGTACCGTTTACTGTACGAATAAATCATTGTATTTTCTATAATTAGCATCATTTAATAGTCATTTAATGGCCTGCCCCTCTGTACTTAGCATAACTATCCGTATAATGTGTCTACGTAGAGAAATTTTCTTGTCACAGAAGGTACATAGGGGACTAGGCTACAAGCTGGTTAATGAGAGTTAATAACAAGTTTCCAAGGATCAGGCACAACTGACATCGTAAGAGAATCAAATGATCCATTACTAGGCGAAAACTCTAATTGCAGTATGATCAACCATTTGATAGAGAGGAAATATTAGAGATAAATATAAACAATGTAAGTCGGAAGTGATTCAAAATATATTTTTGATTCCGACTTTATGTGAAAAAGGAATCATTCCTCTCCAACACAGAATAATTGATGCTGTCTTGATAATTCCATGTATAGTATCAAAACGGTATTTTAAGAGAATAAGAATATTTTAACTTTTTTAATATCTCTATTGTCTTTTTCTAAGGCCTTGTTTCAGTTTTTCCCGGTGGCGATTTATATTAATAGGCTTCTGCTTCCAGAGAAGAGGGCGCCCAAGAATGTTTTTTTTCCTCTTACTTGTCTGGGGTGTAGAATTCCTTTAGATCTTTGCCAAAAGAAAACCGTTACCGGTTATCAACTTATCTTTCAGTGTTTAGCAGCAGTCGTTACATTTCGAAAGTGCAGGTAGAACTCACGAATCTCACTTCCTTTAATCGCGTTCTGCAGCTGCCAGAGGAAAAGCTCCCATCTCCTTTTGCATTATCATAATTCCCCAATCTACGGAGATAACACTTTCCCGTGCCAAGGGAGCCAGTGATAGGGTGAGAATTGCACTGTTGCCACGTTGCTACTCTTGCCACTAGAGCCTCTCGCCTCCCAAATTACAGTGAACCGGCATCGGTTGGTGGGAAATGAACACTTGCTCCGATGGGGGACGCCTCGGCAGCTCGAGCTTACCTACCAACAAGAGCCATAACTCTCCCAATTAGAAACTGCAGCCTCGGATGCAGCGATTAGAGTTCACTCAGTTTATCAATAACTGAGCGAATGGCGTACGGCGAACGGAAAAGTGTATATTTAGGAGTGATAAATGGGAGAGGGTCTCGTCGTGTTGGTTTTTGAGCTACATACGGCACTTCAGAAATTGATTTCGAAATCACTTTAATGCTGAAAGTTCGGAGAATTCCAGTGACAAAATATATTCGCAATTTCAGTGGAACAGCTCATGGCAGGCAAGGGAGAGAGGGCAGAATGAGATAAGAAACAAAGAACAGTCGAGGAAGCAGGTTGCAGTTCAAAGCAGCAAGTGATAACAGTCCATAGAATGGAATACAGACTCGAAAACTTCGTGAAAAGTGATTGATGTTCGTTCAGGAAAGGGACAAGTGTTCAAACCTCTTTCACGATAAAAGGATTTTAATAACGATGAATCTTTAAAACACTGACATATCAACAATGAACATTTAAAAATTTAAATTTCTGATGAGCATTTAAAAATATTGAACATTCAAAATTGATAAACGAAGATTTAAATTTAAAACAATGACATATCAACATAGTTTAAGAAAATTTCATCTGATGTTTTTTACCTCTTTCCATTATGTACTCTTATCCAATGTTACAGTATTTATTCATGTTTGCTTTGTACATAAAGATAGTACATAATATACAGGCCCGGATCTAGGAAAAAATCGAGAGGACAAGAAACACAGTGGAGCGCAAAGTGTTTAGGGCGTGCAGCCACTGCTGTCAAATAATTAAGTTTCAATACTATTAAAGGAATGTTTCTTAATTTTAAGATTTGGATATATCTCAAAGAAATCTGTAATTTATCTCTTGTTGCATTTTTCTGTAAAAAAACCTTACTTTCAAAGTTTTATATTTAAAGCTTTGAATGAAGTTTTATATTTACAAAAATATAGAAGTATTCCAATACCATAGTAAATATACAGATTACTTGTAGATAAAGAATTCAATAAATACTTATGCGGGAAAAAATATTTTTGTTTATTGTGCGGGACCTGAACCCCACGACTCGGCTCCGTAAAGAAATAAATTTTACGATAGATGGTTTAGTGGTTAGAGCACTCTGGCATGTATCTAGAGAGTCATGGATTAGATTCCCACAACCGTCGACAAAAATTATTTTTTCCGCATAAGTATCATCCCAATACGTTTGGTAACATGTTGTATATTCTTATAATCCGTATTCTTTCAAAACTTCACTTTCGATTGTCAGGAGAGAGTGCTTAAAGTAGCGAGAATCGCTATTTATACCATGGATACTTGCAACTCTTTATTACTTCTTCTAAGAATTGAACCGACATAATTTGTTGTTACTTAAACAAATCGTAAGACATAAATGAAGGTGTTCCTAAGCAAGTGCCTAAGATGCCTTATGTGAAATCCGATCCTGCTTGTTTACTACAAAGATATTTTTAAATGCATATCTAATAAACGACATTGGCGCCTTTGGCGCCAATATGCGGTGACAAACCAGGCGATCGCAACGCTTCTCCCGTCCCTGGCGCCAGTCCTGGCTCGGGGAAAATTGTATTGGAAAATAATCGTTTGTTTCTGCAAAATGCTAAATTGTTGCATGATGTAAAGCCGAAAATTTAGCTAAATATAGTTTGTGAAGAAATTTGCTGCTGAGAAAATTACAACTAATTGAATATAATCAGGTCCGATCTAGAAAAATATCGATGTGAGGGGGAGGGGGGTAAGAAACACAATCCAGCGAAAAAAATAAAGACTGTATTTCCAATGCAGCATAATTCTTTTTTTCTGAATTCTTCTGGAATTCATTTCTTCTGGAAGGGGGGGGAGCAAAGGCTCTTGCCCCTCACCCAGATCCGGCCCTGGTTATACATACACTACAGGAAATAAAAAACGCAAAACTTGCAAGAAGTTATGCAAATGTGACGAAATTTAGGGTGGCGGTAGTATAGGAAAAATTATTAGGGTTGCAGGACGATCGAAGCGATTGGACAGGCGCGAGCTGACGTCATATGTGCGGAGCATCAAAACACAGTCAAAAGCAACCAAAGCTCCCTAGTTGACAAAACTTTGTATAAATTGTTTTAAACCGATAAAGCTACCCTTGCGCAGGTCGACAACCGTTCCAACAGTTAATAGACTTTGAGCGTGGAAGAATCATCGACCTTAGAGAAGCTGGTTTGTCGTACAGAGATGTGGACCCCCTTGTTGGCTACAATCCCAACACCATCCTACACATACGGCGCCAGTGGATTCTGGAAGGATTCATCGCACGCCAACAAGAATCAGAAAGGCGACATATGACCAGGGAGCAATAGGACCGCCATTTGCGACGCATGGCATTGCATAATAGAATCGCAACTACAACACAATTGCAAAGGGACTGGCAACAGGTAACAAATCGAATACCTACCAGGCGGACGGTAAACAACAGGCTTTTACAGTTTTCATTGCAAACTTATTGTCCGGCACTTCATTTGCCCCTCACATCTGCCCACATGCAAGCATGTCTTCAGTGGTGTTGCCTCAGAACATAACTGGAACGAACAAGAGTGAGTACGGTGGTGTTTAGTGACGAATCTCGTTTTTGCCTTGGTCACACAACGTGTTCGCCGTCATCCAGGGGAAAGGAACGCCACCCAGTGCCTGTGCGACATCATCACACAGCTCCAGCATTTGGTGTCTTGGTGTAGGTTGCCATTAGTCGGACATCTTGGTCAGAAGTGGTCATCATAAGGTGATCTTTAACTGCCCAACGATTGCAGTCAGTGGGTGTCCCAATTTGTTCAACAGCACGGAACCTTTTACCAGCAAGATAACGCCCGTCCCCACACAACCCGCATTAGTCTGCAGTATCTAAACGAGCAAAACGTTCAGTATTACCATGGCCAACACGTTCGCCGGACCATTCACTTATTAAACACCTCTGGGACATGATGAGCTGACAGCTCCAAAACACCCAATAGATGCGCCAAACACTGTCGCTGAAACTGAATACAGACTTCGCGGTCTATCCCTCAAGAGGACATTATAGAGCTATGTGATAGCCTTCCCCGCCGTGTTCATGAATGCATTGCTTCGCGGGATGGTTCAACATCATACTAATTATACTACTTTACCGGGTAGGTAGAGTGGTAATTTACCACATTTTTTTCTGATAATATAATCAATCGTACATCTCAGTGTATGATAACAGTGGTCTCTTTTACAATTGCAATTGTTTTTTCCTGTAGTGTATACTGATTGCTCCTTCCCTATGCAGAAGTTTGCTTCCTCGTAAGCAAAAGCTTAGCACAAAATAAGTGTACAGTACCCTATTTCCGATTATCCCATTCTTAATAGCTAAGGCTTTCAGCAGATTAGTAGCATTCTGAACACGGCAGGAGAAGTTCTTTACAGTAGCTTTCTTTATGTGATGACAATAGTTTACGATACTGAACAAATATTGTCGATGCTTTCAATTGCTATTAAGCAAACATCTCCTTAGGACCTGCAAGAATGAAATTGTGTTTTGTAATACTTTAGCATTCAATCGAATTCAATAACTTACTTTCAAACGTTTTTAAGCAGAAAGTTATTTTTTTCCGGTACGCTGATAAAAGCTGATGCTAAAATCGAAAACTTTTCCATTGTTTTTCTTAGAACAGAAAAATTGCCGGGAAAATTAAACTATTTCTCGGTTATATTTTCTTATACGAAATATGTAGACAAAATATCCATCTCTAAACTGCACATTCGACCCTTCAGTCGACGTTTCTCTCGACGTTTCAGCGCTATATGGAGGGAACGTGATATCACTTTGCACCCTATCGCCACGAATTGAAATCACGGAGAGGCTTTTCAATTTTAATAAGATGCGTTTCATGGTAAAATATTGGTAGAATTGTAATTAACTGACGATTTAATTTTCTTAGTAAATTTCTCGACGTTGATTTTATTGAAAAGTCACTTTTCGATATCGATATCAAATTAGAAACGAACCTTGGCCCAGGTCATCAAGATGTCTCCTGTTCATATTCGGCTCAAGATACTTTTTGTTCTAAACTTGTTATCAATGTTTAGGATCTATTAGAGTGAGAGTTTCTGCGTGTATTTAATTGATCACGAAGAGAGAATTCAGGTAAGTGTGAGGAAATCTCCGGCACCGTGTGTCGGAACAGAAAAGTTAACTGACCTTCCAAAAGGGAATCACAAAAATCTAGAAATTCAACATGATCAGACCCAGGTCTCTTTGATCAGTAGTCTAACACGCTAACCACTCGGCCACGAGATTACATCGGGTAAATGTGGAATACTCATCTTATATTCAAAGAAAAACACTTCGTACGTTTCCGATTTTAGCACCATCTAATGGTGAAACTTAAATTTAAAGGAAGATTGTGTAAAAGCAAATAGCATTATTTTATTTGCGCCTATCCAATCCAGAATGAATTTTGGACTTTTTTTTCCTTGAGAGTCAACACTCGTCACTCTCAGGAGCAATTTTTCCTAAATTCAAGGTAGCATTGTGTCAGTGGATTCCGGTATTTCTTCGACCAAAGGTAGCAAATGTTTTCCTGGATGCAGGAGTGGCGGATACAGGATAGGGGATCGATCAGGGCGAAGGAGAACGGGGAAGAATTGATTCACATTTAGGAATTTATTGAATGCTTTAGGTATTGAAGGTATTGAAGCTCGTGGGTGCAAAAAACTTCGATCAGACAGGTTGAAATTACCTCAGGATCATCAAAAACAACCAGAGGCATCATCCATTTAGTCATTTGATTTCCCAAAATGGAATTATAAGAACAATAATCTTTTAAGCGAGGGAGTTTTGAAATTCTCTTAACTAAAGAAAGCTAAAGAATTCCCATATTTCATTAATATTATTGATAGAGTTCCAATTTAGATTCATGTTTATATTTCTTCCCTTTATATCAGGACCTTCCAACCCAAACTTAATGAAGAAGCAGTAAAAAAAATATATTCTGAAAAAGCATCAGGGAAAAATCATTAACTTTAAAACGAAAACATACATCTCAAATGAATTGAAAAACACTTTTAAGGAATCATGAAAACATCTTGATTAAAAAAAAAATAAAAAAAAATCCATGTTTAATATTATTCGGAATCGGTAAAATCATTTAGTTATTCACCTAAATATTTTTGATGGAATAATTGAAAGAAATCAGCCAGATTTAATATTTTGTGTGTTGCGTTTTCTGAGCCGTAGATTGAGTTGGCCTGCTTTGGATGGTCAACATAAATAAATAATAAATACCCCCTTAAGCAGCTGCTTGCCACAGAGGTCTGACAGGAGCCTGCCAGTTTATATGCCAGAGTAGAAGGTCTGAGAGGATGGCAGGACCTCAGCAGAAAAACGACCGGGGCTCGAAACCAGGTCCCTTAGATCAGTAGCCAAGCGCGCTAACCACTCAGCCATCAGTTCGTATTGTCCGCTGAGTGGCAAGATTCACGCATATTGTCACTCAGCAGTAATTTTTAAATTCCAAAGGGTTTCGATCCTACAGAAAGATTATGAATTGGTCCAACTCTGTTTTCATGAGCAATCAAAGTCATTGATTCATTAGTGATTTCGTTGGACCATGAAATGTCACTAAAATAACGTCCTCTATCATCACTTTGTAGGGTTGAAAATCCTTCCTGTTTGCCATTCAGTGCAGCTGAATATTCTTGGTCGATTTTAAGAATAATAATAATTTATTCCATACAGGAAGTTAGAGTAAAGCCAAGGTACAGGTAATTTTGGATATTAATTTAAACGTTCAAGTGGCCTGATGCCTGAGTACATTTGAAAACTTAAAAAGAAGCATTGAGGATAGTACACAAATACAAGCACGTTTACAGGAATTGCATAATTATTTGATACATATAAACAAAATGACAAGTTGCACAGACGAAGACAAACATATAATATGAAATATGATAAAAAGCATATAAACTTAGGGTTAACAAAAGGAAGGTTTAAGACAACGGAGAATAATATTAAATGAATGAACAGGGAAAAAAAAGGATTACAGATAACCCAGACAAAGAGCAAAGAAGGGGAGTGGGAATAAAGGTGAGGAGATATTGTTGATCATCCGTTTTAATATTCTAATAGGAGTGGAGTAATATAGTTTTTGAATTTAGTTTTAGAATTTAAAGAAGTGATATCGCTCGGTAGAGAGTTCCAAGTTGAGGTTGCTTGAAATACAAAAGAAATTTCACCATACTTAGCTTTGAAAATCTTGGTAGTAGAAAACATTTTATTATCAAAGCAAAGGATGTTTGCGATGTGGTAATCGAATATAGGGTATTGGTATAATAGATAGGTGATAGATAGAGATTGGTATAACATAATATAAGATCAGGGTAATAAACCGCAGCTTTCTTCTAGATTCGAGAGTGGAAATTTGGTATTTGGAACAAATATCAGTAAGTGTCAGAGATTCTCGTTTGTTAAAATGGATTTTGCTGCTGATTTTGAGAGCTTCATTTGAACTTTTTCTAAGTTATAAGAGTTCTTTTTATTAATGTCAAAAAGAGTGGAAGCAAAGTATTCGAATTTCGGTCGGATGTAAATTTTACAAAACATTGAGGCATACGAGTATACATAGTTTCGAATGTAGCTCAATATATATAAGTTCTTTTAGAAGTTGAAGCGACGGTTTTATTAATATGAATTCGAAAGTCAAGATTATTATCTATCGCCATACTTAAATACTTCATGTAAGTGGAAACTGTAATATAGGTGTTATTAACGTTTGTGTCAAGTGGGGGGGGGAGAATTCGATGTTGAAAGAAAAACAATATTGGTTTTCTTGACATTGACAGTGAATTCATTTTTAGTATACCAATAAAGTACATCATGAACATTATTTTCTATTTTTTGTTTTAGAGAAGTGAAACATGAGGAAAAAGAAAGAAGACAAACGTCTGCATACATAAAAATATTGCAGTTAGTGGAGGATTCTGGAAGATCATTAACAAAAAGGTTAAAGAGAAGTGGACTAAGAATGGTTCCTTGGGGTACTCCCCGATTGATTTTAAGAGGTGTAGAGATCTCATTAGTGGTTAGTTTAGTTCGGATAACATGGTCGTTGAGATCATTTTTAAACCAGGAAAGAGCTGAGGGTGATATATTAAAATTATAGCCCAGTTGTTGCAAGATACGTTTGTGTTCAACTGAATTAAATGCTTTTGATATGTCTAAAGCCAATCTCCAATGATTAACAAGAAGTGTCATGAGAGTTTCGGTTGACCGTTTTTCTTAAATACGAATTATTTGCACGAAAGTAAATTAAATTTTTCAACAAAAGTCGATAATTTTCTCTCGATGACTTTTTCTAAAATTTTGCTTAAAGCACATGTAACTGAAATAGGTCAATAGTCTAGAGTACGGATTTTCAACGTTGGGTACGCGGTAAAATTTTTTGGGGTACGCCGTGAAAGCTCAAAAGTCGCTAGATCTCATTACCCAATAAAATGTTTATAATTTAAAAGATTTGTTAAATTGTTTATGTCATTTTTTGTCTTTATTGATATAAATAATTTATGAATAGAAAATTTAATGTATATATATACAGTATATGTTTTATTTCCAGGGAGTACGTGAAGCATAAAAGGTTGAGAACCACTGGTCTAGAGGATTAGAAGGATTTGAAATTTTAAGTATATGTCAGATGATGGTTTCTTTATATGGAACTGGAAATTCATTAGAGTTAAATGAACAATTAATTAGATCACAAAGAGGTACAGAAATTAACGGGGAAAGAATTTTCAGAATAAAGACGGGGATTCCATCTGGTCCGACACTGCGAGTGTTTTTTAGCGAATTTGTTCGATTAATTAATTCAATTTCGGTAACACTTTTTAGCTTAAAGGTTTCCAGATTATTAAATGGTTTATTGGAATAGGACAATGACTTATTTGCGTTTGCATGATTTTCTGTAGAAGTGCAGGATTTACAGAATACATTATTCAAAATATTAGCAATGTCTTTATGATCATAGAAGGAATTGTCATTGCAAACGATCTTATTAATTTTGGTTTGATTTCTTAACTTACTAGTAATAGAATCAAAAATTCGAAATATTTCATTACCATTTGGATTAATAACGGAAAGTCGATTAAGAAAATATAAACGTTGGGCATTTTTAATACTACTGTTGACCAGTTACGGAAAGTTTTATTGTTCCCCCATGTGTATGGGTGATTAGAGTTAATAGCATTCTTAAAGTGTTTGTTTTCTAATGTGACCATTTTCAGAAGCTCTTTTGTAATCCAAGGCTTTCCAGAACGGCGAACTCTGAAAGTTTTATAAGGAGCATAGGTATCAAGTGCAAAATTGATTAAACAGGAGGGATGTTGTGCTACTCGACTTCAAAATTATATCAGTGAATTTCACAACTGCAAAAGTTCCAATTCCCAAAACACTCTAAAAAATTAAAGTATGTATCGTAGTTCTCGTCGTAGACCTGGGTTGACCTGTTCCTTTTCGTTTAGCGCAACACCTGAGTGATAATGGAAGAAGTTAGAACAGTAAGATCCAGGAACAATGCTACCGCACCGTGCTGCAAATTTGTCAGTAAACTAACCACGGCTGCTGTAAACTGACCGAGCTAATGACAGAGCTGAGTAAAGGGGTGGCAGATATCCAAGTTCACTCCGGGTGCCAAAATAACTATTCTGGAGCCTGGGTGGGTCAACAAAAAGTACCGACTATTAGCACCACAAACTTCCACCCACAGGACAACATTAAATTCTACAACCTGTTCATTCCTCAAATGCTAAACCCGCCCGAAACGAAAAAGGGACTAAGGGTGGGTTGTTCCTTTGGGATCATGTGAGTCGTGCACACCGACGGCAATGGTAAGTTCCACTGGTCAGCAACGGCTCCCAGAAATACCACATACAGATAGAAAAGTGAGATTCCCTGACGGCATTTCTCTACTTGCTGATGACGCCAAGCCCAAAACCCTTCAATGTCACAGCATGCACCATCCTTCTTTTGTTTAAGGAAGTGGTGACTGCCCTTCTACCACCGCTTTTGATGTGTGTGCAGCTATGGGAATTAAATTTGATGTTGTTTGGTTGTTTTACCTCTGAGCAGCACTTTTTTTGCACACAATGGGCTAAATGGACAAATAACAAGCACCCCGAAGGCTCAGAGAAGGTTGGGGGAGGGAACTCACTGGAACGCCTGTTGGGAGACAGATGGTAACCTCCGGTCAAGGCCATCCAGCGTGTTCTTTAACGTGCACAGGGTATAGCTCTCCCGCACACGAGCGACTTCTTAAAGTCCATCCGACGGACGGTGGCCTTTTAAAGCCCATCTGTGTCCTCTGCTGACCGCGGCCAGGGCGCGGAGTTTTGCGGAGATAAATCTCAACGTTAACCCATCTGGGATTCGAACTTGGGAACTGCAGATTACCAGCCTGGCGCGCTACTGACTATCGAAATTAGAGAATCCAACGGTAAATCCTTATATTAGTGCGGTACAATAAAATGAAGTCCATGAAGAAAGTTCTCCTTCAGTTTCTGGTGCATCGGTTACAAATGGATATTTCTAGTTCTTGCATTTTTTTAATAATCTTTCTGACAGTAATGATATATAAGTAAATATAATGAATCAATTTCTTCTATTGATAGCAAAATCAGATGTGAAATTGATAATCAGAAATAAATTTCAGGTAAATGTGTATAAATAAAACTTTCAAAGTATGTTTTATTTATAACAAAGATTTCTTTCGTAATCAATCCCATTATTTCCATAACTTGTTGGTCTCGATTTATATAGTTTTGATTTACATGGTGATATCCCGAACCTGTCTACCGTGTAAATCGCGGGAAGAGTGTAATAGTTATTTATTAAATGTCTTTTTGTGTCCAAAAGGAAAATATTTATAAAACGAAGAGGCTGTTTTTTGGATAAAACGCCAAGTTGCGAAATCCAAGTTTTCGCCAGCGAACCTTTTAATTTGAAAATGAGCCTCACCTCTTATATCGAAAAAGAGCCCCCCCCCCCCCCCCGCCTAAAAACATTTTCTGGATCCACCCCTGGATGCAGGTATTTCTACGAACGAAGGAGCATTGTATTCCTGGATGGAGACATTTTTCCACGAGCAAAGGTAGTTGATGCAGGTATTTCTACGAGCAAAAGTAGTAATATATTCCTGAATGTAGGTATTTTTACCAGCAAAGATGGCAATGTATTCCTGGATGCAGGTATTTTTACGAGCAAAGGTAGCAATATATTCCTGGATACAGGATTCTACGAGCAAAGGTAGCGTTGTTTCCGCGGATTCCGGCATTTCTACGGGGCAAAGGTAGCACTGTGTCCGTGGATTCCGGTATTTCTACGAGCAAAGTTGGCAATTGTGTCCGTCGATGCATGTATTTCTTCCAGCAAAGGTAGCATTGTGTTAGTGGATACAGGTATTTCTACGAACAAAGGTAGCAATATATTCTTGGATGCAAATATTTTTACGAGCAAAGGTAGCAATATATTCCTGAATGTAGGTTTCTAAGAGGAAAGGTAGCATTGTGCCCGTGAATTCCGGCATTTCTACGGGCAAAGCTGGCATTGTGTCCGTCGATGCATTTATTTCTAAGAGCAAATGCATGTTTTTAAGAATAAAGATAGCATTGTGTCCGTAGGTGCAGGTATTTCTACGAGCAAAGTTACTAAGGTATTCATGAATGCAGATGTTTCTCTGAGCAAACGTTGCAATGTATTCCTAGATGCAGGTATTTCTACGAGCAAAGATACAATTGTATCCATAGATGGATGTAGCGGGGTGGCTCAGTCGGTACTCTCTAGGCTTGTAATCTGCAGTTCTCAGGTTCGAGTCCCATAGATCAGTGATCAGTTCGATGGATGTGATCAGATCAGATGATCAGTTCCCATGGATCAGTTCGAGTCCCATGGATCAGCATTGAGATTTACCTTCGTAAAACTCCCCTCTCTTCCCATGGTCAGTAGGGAACACCGATGGGCTTAAAAAGGCTACCCTCCGTCATATGACACTTTAAGCGATGTGCGAAAGAGCGATACCTTGTGCATGCTAAAGAACAGGCTGGATGGCATTGACGAAGGCCTACCATCTGTCTCCCAACAGCTCTTCTAGTGGGAAGAGCTGTTGGGAGACAGATGGTAGGCCTTCGTCAATGTCCAGTCACAAGAAACCCGAAGGGTTTCTTGTGACCTGGACATGTAGTTCATTGTGCGCAAAAACGTGGCGCTCAGAAATTAGTATTTAATGAACGTTGGATTATACTGGATGTTTCAAATGGTGCCTTTTGCATGTTAAATTGTCACCTTGTGCATGTTAAAGAACAGGCTGGATGTCATTGACGAAGGCCTACCATCTCTCTCCCAACATCTCTTCCAGTGGGTCCCCTATCCCAACATTCTCTGAGCCTTCGGGTTTCACGACACGAACATGTGACACGAAAAGAATTACGAGACATGTGGCTCCAAAAGGTTTAAGAGCTAAGTGACATGAAAAGATTAAGAGATATGATGTGACACGAAAAGGTTTAAGGGATGTGTGGCACGAAAAAGGAAAAGGAAATCACAAAAAGACTAAGAAACACTGATTAGAGACTGATTTAGTCTATTTTCAGTGTAAATTGCAATTTTATAATGCAATATAATCGACATCTTAAGAATTTCGAAATAAAAATACTTTTAAAAATCATAATTTCTTTCTTATTTCATTCTCATGTTTTACAATTTTGAAACCAAATGAAATACTTCACTGTATTTAATTTTCATTCATCCATTTATAAGTCAGAAAATAATTTTTAAGTAATATGTGACTCAAATTTTTTTTAAAAGCTGATCAAAAAATAAAACTTTTGCACACATATGATTATGAGTGAAACTATGTTTTTGCAAGCAAAGTTTTTGTAACAACCTTAAAATATTACACATGTGCAGACTTTCCCATACTTTTTTCCCAGGTTTTTTTTTTCGCATAGGACGTACGGAAAGCTTCAAGCGCAATGCAATGAAATGTTTTGGTAAATGGCTCCCAGCCCGGAAGAAAGTAAAAACTGAGAAAAGAAGAAAGAAAACGTTTTAAGATAATTAAAAACATGTCATTCTTCGCATCGTTTGTGCATTATAAGAAAGACAACAGTTGTTGTTCGCTATCCGTTTGATTCTCATTCTGGTAAATGGTGATCAACATTTTAAAATTTAGAATTGGTAACTTTCTTGATCATGGACACAGCAAGTGATCCGCCACTGAATCACCTCCCACATAGTCAAAAGTTTTTATCACCGATAGTTAGATGTATGATATACTATATTGCTACAGATATTTAGCACTATGTTCATTTATCAACAGCGCGTGAATTCGTAATAAACAAAGACAGTAAATGAACAGATTTAACAACTGAGACAACAAATTTTTATGAGTAACGTACAAATTTAAATATTATTCATTTGAAACACCAATATACTAATCAAGTACACTAAATGATAACAACATTCATTAAATACTAATCGTCTTCGAAAACTGTAGTTACGGCTTCCTAAATTGTTGATCAGAGGAAAAATACATGCTGCTACTCTCCCTTCACCAAATACCGCAATTTGCAATTCATCGCATCTTTTAATGAAACAAGAGGGTTATTATTCTCGATGTATGAACGGCGGTTATTCGTTAGACCATTTCAAGCTCTTGATTCAATGGAAAAGGTAGCTTTAATTGTAGTGCGACTGGTACTACATATTAGTTGTATTAAAGCCAAAGTTCAAGATTAGAATTACCAAACGTTAATATACACAGTTGAAAGAAACAATGTTTTCGCAAGAACATTCCACTTTTAATATAAAAAAAATATCTGGTTGACGGAAAAGTGAAATCTACCTCGATGTCATCATACCTTATTTTCCGAGTATCGACCAGCTTCACCGCAAATGATGCTGTATTGCTATCCGGAGCATTTCTTTTTCTAATCCAACTTTCCCATTTCTTAATCAATCGCCGAAACTACACATCTTGTCAGCCGAACCTCATGATAATTACATCCAGGCACTCGAGTGCCCCTGACACTCTGTTTCCATGTAAAACTCTCTCCCTACGAAAGTCAATATTCAAATTGCATTATGCAGATGACAATGTGCAGCAACGCTTATTTTCGACAGCAGGTGACGTGATGTCATGATGCACAGAACCACCACCTCTGTGATCACGGAATCGCATCCCATTAATTGCCTCTCCGAGTACTCGGGAAATCCCACTCGCGATGGCTTCGTAGGCAATCAGACACACAGACAATTTCCTAGTTTTCATTTCAATTAGGGAGCTGAACACAACACGAGCAGAGATATAAATGTGGTACCGCGTGCTCAGCCCGATTTTACATCTCTTCGATGCCTAACATTTAGACTATAAGCGTTAAAAATACCTTGGGCCATTAGAAGAGACTCGATTACAAGTATTTATTTATATACCTTGTAATTTGATTCCATTCCATGATTATCTTGATATTTTAGGGTAATGGAAACTTGGTGTATCATCTATTGCACTCTCTAAATATATACATTCGGGTCCACGGCAGCATTTGCACAGGTTCTCCAGTGAACTCTCAAGCAAGTATCTCTAACTACTTCGTGTTTAATCTTTTAAACGGCAGACTCAGAGTAATGAACCTCCGCTTCCATTAGTATATAAATAGATCTTGGAAACGCACACTTTCTGGATTACTGAGAAACTTAATCGAACAAAAAATGGAAAAGATCGTACTTATTGAGTGGATCCAATCGGACGCAAAACCAGTAGCGAAGAGCGGAGCAAGATCCTCCCTATCCCTGCGTAACGAGCTTTCTTCTCCGTTACCAAATCAGGAGCAGGAAGCAATAAGGAAAGACCTCAGTTCCCATCTAACTGATGGATGGGACATTAAGCACTCCAAGCTCGTAGAAGAGACTGCAGTGGGAGAAAATTATTTCGATTGTTTGATCACTTCCTTTATTAATTTCCAGCACCACATTTTATAATCTTCAGCAAATTCGATTGAGGCGAATAAATTGGACGACGATCACTTTTTTTAGCGATTTCAAATCTGCAATACAAAATCCGCAACGAAAAACGAACTTTTACATAAATTTTTCAAGTTCAAATGTTCATGTAATTTGTGTTAATCAGTTCATGTGTATGAACTGATAACACAAATTACATTGTAAACTATAAATTATAATCTATTTTATGGGTAGTTTTTTTAAACAAACAACAAACAAACTAAACAATGTGAAAGTAGTAAATAAATAACAGAACTCCACTTGAGTCCGAGCTCGTGTGTGAAGTTCACGAATATAACGTTTACAGAATTAGTTATCGCGATTTTTCTCATTTTTCCTTAATTTATGGAAACCAGTGTATTTCGAGCATTTTCTATACCTATCAAAGATCTAATAGTTGTATGGTTAGCGCACTTTACTACTTATTAAAGACATCTGGGTTCGAGCCTCGTGGAAGGCCTACATGTTTGTATAGTTTTTTGGGGAGGTCTCGCCTTTTTCCTACTATGGTGTATACACACATTCTACTCTGGTGTATAAATTGACAGGCCCCTGCGAGACCTCTGTGGCAAGCAGCTGCCTGAGAGGAAGTTAATTTTTATTTTATGCAGTATTTGTTCGAACTTTAATTAAATAAGGCGTACATTGATTCCGCTTACAGAACTCTTTAAATATTTAATGAATATTGCTGAGAGTTATATTCACATAGATTCGATTTACATATATTTAATTCGTCTGTCAAATTTTCCCACAATAACTTATATGTTTGGGGAAAAAATATTGAGATCAATCTTCAAAAACACTGTGTAAATCAAAAATAGGCATTTTTCAGTACCTGAATTTTAGGAATAAAAATTGAGGCTTATATTCATTTTGAATTTTTTGGATTCGAAATTTCTTCTGCGGAAAATATATTCTTATAAACGACTGTTTATCTCGCTACTTCACTGCACAACACAAATAGGCAACTTTACTGAGGAACAGGCCACGAATAAATTAGCAACTACCGATAAAAATATTTAATTAACCTTAGAGCTACCAACCGGGTCGATTAGACTCATTCTGACTTTCAAAATGCTCTCAAACGAAGACTTTTTTTTTAATTTTTTTTTGTAAAAATTGAAGATTCGTGACTTTGAAATGGCATCAATTACAAGGCAGATACATTTAATTTTTGGCAAATTTGATGAAAAGTTATTTGCTAATATACCTCACACTATCAACTGGGTCTTTTAGATCCAATAAAAAATTTCATTTATTATTACATGGAAACAAATATTTTCATCTAAAAAAAAAACGATTATTTTTTCGTTAAATTAAATGCACATATATCAGTGTGAAAAAAGTTTTGCTTTTACTTTGGTCTTAATAAAACTACAAATTTGACATTTATAAGTAGAGCCCTGCGCGGATGAGGATATCCGCAGTTTTATCCGCAGATACCGCATTTAAAAGTTCTCGGCGGATAAAAAATTAACCTTAACACGGATAGCGGATAAAACTACGGAAAAAAAATTGATATTAACCGCGGATGATGGATAAAGTCTTGTATTTTGAAAAAAATGCAGAAATATGAGCAAATATTACTGCATTATTGATGGCTGATATGAGTAAAAAAACTACTTGAGATAATGATAAAAATAAAAATTGAAAATTAAGGATTAGAAAATTCAATGACGATATTTACTCTGAAAAACAAAGAAAAAATCTATTTCGATAACTCCACAAGTTGAAAAAAAACCGCATCCAATGTGAAAGAAGCGATCTTTTTGCTGACAAAGCAGAATTTAAATTCAAAAATTACTGGGGTGTTAATTGAAAACGGGAATTAAAATCGAATGAAAATTTCAGTCGAGGAGATCGCGAAATTTTAGAAGAGAATTATAGGGCAATAAAAAGGAGTCTTTCCATAATCACCGATAACTGCATTGAAAAGAGCAAAATTAATTCAGAATAATCAGCAAAATTAGATTTAACTCAATTTTTGTTTACCTTTAGTAAAGCATATTTCTCATTTTTCACAGTTTTTCATTTGTTAATTAATTATTTCATTTGTTAATTAATTATTACTAAACCATTAGACTGATTTCTTTCATTCGCAAAATACATCAGATCTCAAACATTTGCAAAATATCGCTGTTAATAAGTAGGCAATATACGCATATGCTGACAAAGTTTTGCGGATACGGAGGGACTTTTCCTGTTCGCGCAGGGCACTACTTATAAACATCTGAACACCTAATGAATAGAATGTAAAGTGTAAAGTATTTTCGCTCACTCTTTCGTTTCCATAGCTCATAAATCAGAAAAGAACCGAATCTACAAAACACTTACCACATTTGAAAGTGCTAAGTCAAAGTTACGGTGATGGAAGTTTGTAAACGAAAAGAAATGGCTAGAATGAAAGAGAAAGAGAAATTGGTAAGAAAGGTTGTGTTCTCTTCTCTTTCTCTCTCAGATCTTTCTTTCCTTCTCTCTTTTGCTCTCTATTCCCTTTTTGGATAAGCTTGCCAGCTGATTCAAAAAGATCTTACCTTTTTTGGCACAGTAATACATAACTCTGAATTTGCTTTGTAAAAGCTAAAGCAGAGCTTGGCAACAGGTGGCTGTTCTCAGAGTAGTTGTGGCGCATATATAACTTTGTTTTTCTGTATGTACTCTAAAACTTTTGATTTTTCGTGTGACTTCAATTTTATAAATTTGTTTTTTGGATCTCTAATGATAATGTTACGTTGAGCGTCTCCAGTCTGAAAAGTAATGATTTGTTGGTCTGTAACGTCAGAACACTAAATTTTATTCATTTTAACTGGAATTTCTGTGGCTCTTGTGTTTCGTTAATGGCTCTTTAGGAATATGACTTTCGTTGTGGCTCTTTAGGAATACTGTTTTCGTTATGGCTCTTTAGGAATACTGTTTTCGTTGTGGCTCTTTAGGAATACTGTTTTCGTTGTGGCTCTTTAGGAATACAGCTTTCGTTAATGGTCTTTCGCTGAGTTTATGTTGCCGCCGTCTTGCGTTTAAAGTCTAATGGTCTTTCTGCCATTTAAAGCTGTTTGAATTTCGAAATGATTCCTTTGATTGCTTCTTATTGTCCATTCTAAAAGTAAAGTTCTATTTTTGAAAATATAATACTCTTAAGTCTTCCAATGATGGAAATAATGTGAAAAATAAGGAAAAAATCAATCTAAACTAATTATTTATCGTAACGAAATTGCTTTCTATGTAATAAATGAACCATCCATTGCACTATGCAAAGGATAACACGACCATTTGTTTTCTATAAATAGTTGCACATATATAAACATAATGGCAATATGCCTGACTTTGTGGGCCTTGGGCATCTGCAACTTTATTGTGAAAAAAATTTTGACGCACAGACAAATGGACAGGTGAGATAGCGCATATACAGTTGAAAACCGAGTGAGAATTGAAAGAGTTAAAACATTGTTGCTTTTCCTTTTCATTCAAACGTTCTTTAAAAAATTAAAACTTGTGTTATATGCAGTTTCTGATTTGGAAAAGGTTCTGTAATAATGCATTTATGATTACAAAATGGTATTCGATTTGGAAATAGGGTTCGTTGTACGAAAAATATTTAGGAACGTAATCTTTACTTAAATCGAGAGCTATCTGTGCTTTTCATTGTATTATTATTATTATTATTATTATTATTATTATTATTATTATTATTATTATTATTATTATTATTATTATTATTATTATTATTATTATTATCGTGTTGACTATCATATATCATAAAAATACAGTATATCTTTCTCAAGAGTGGAGCAGAAAGCAAAATTCGAAATGAAGTTATGTTCAAGGCAGAATCTACGGGGTACCCCTCCCCTAAATAATTTGAATAGCCCTAACGAAGGCAAATAAAAGAGTAAACATAAGCATTTTACATATTTTTAAGTTCTTATTTGAACAGAAAAAAAACTCTTAAAACGTTCAGCTTATATGGGCCATTTTCCTCAATCAAAATTACGATCAGAATTAGGTTTCACGAGGAAATACTGAATCGGATTTTCTTTCTACCCGGTTGGTAGCGAGAATTGGAAACAAAAATATATACGTCGTTCCTAGATTAAAGGAACATAAATTAATAACAAGGTGTCACCAAAGATACGACGTAAACAAAAAAAGAAATAAGAATTAAGGATTTTATAGCTTGAAAGAAGTGGAATTACTAATATTAGGAAAATCAACAAATTAGGATACAAAGAACAGACTAAGTGACGAAATTTCAGCTGCACACTCTCAGATCACTTCTAAAAGCATTTCGTATTGATTCTTTAGAATCATTAGCAATTAAGTTTATGAGAACTTAATATATTTTTCTAGGAGGTCTATTCCGAGTCGTAATTTATTAAAAATTAAAAGCAAAACAAAAAATTAGAACATTTCTTTTTGTCCAACCAAAGAATGATCAGTGTTTTGAAAAGTCTTAACTCCAAGCAAAGGATGATCAGTGTTCTAGAAGTCTTAACTCCAACCAAAGGATAATCAATGTTTTTAAATGCCTTAACTCTACTCAAAGGATGATCAGTGTTCTGAAAGTCTTAACCCCAATCAAAGGATGATCAATGTTTTTAAAACTCCATCCTTTGGTTGTAGTTAATTGGTGTAGTTAAACTATATTTTGGTGTAGCTAAACGAATTTTGGTGTAGTTAAACTAATTTTGGTATAGTTAAACTAATTTTGGTATAGTTAACCTAATACAACAAATGAAGAATGATCAGTGTTTTTGAAAGTCTGAAGTCCAACCAAAGGATGATCAGTATTTCGGAAAGTCTCAACCGCAACCACAGAGTTCGCATTTTCCGCGCGGGAGAATTACTGTTTTACCATGTTTTAACTGATTGCTTGAAATGAGTCTCTTTCTCAGGGGAAAAGGCGATTAATTTCTGTCATCACTTTCTCTCTTGGCAGGTGGAGATTCGCAACTGTGTACATGGGAAGCTCCTCCCTCCTTCCCGTCTACAGATGTCGGAGGGTGTTTCACACCTGTTCTGCTTCGCCGGAGCGCCGACATAGCACCTCAAGCACCAGCAAATGCATGCAATGACAATTGCAGGCTTTGTCAGACATGGTGCGTTGCCGACTGCAATGGGTTCACGAACATCGTTTGCCGTTCGTACGTTTCAGATATTATCACAGCCGTAAATCATGAAAGGAAGTTTTATTGCTTCGCAGATGAACCTCTGGCACGAAACTTGGTAGGAGACCGGTTTGTATGCAACCATTCAACTGTTAAGCTACAACATAATTACACATATAAGAAATGTATTTAACTTAGACACTGCATGATGATGGAGATCTTGAACTAGCTTTATTACGTGAAGTAAAACGTAAAAAATAGGGAAAGGAATGAAAACGTATGATTCTTTTTATTTAAATTGAGCTACAACAAATCAAGAAAGAGCTGTAATCTACTAACCACGTATTTCAGATATTAGGACTAAGGTAGTGTTTCCCAAACTCCTTTGCGCGACCCAAGATTTTATACCTTATTTATCTCGTAACCCAAATAACAGGGATACCTAAAAGGTAACTGATCAGGCCAAGAGCGTTTCGCGACCCATCAGAAGGCCCTGGCCACTCCGGGTTAGGAAAGCTTCTGTCTTCAGGAGGGAGTAGTTACCTCCTCGGAAGGAGGTTTCAGAGGAGAGCCTTCAAGCATCATTGTTTTGAAAATTTAATGCAAAAAATCATTTCAATACAAATGTTCAAAACTAATGTACTGATATGATTATATTTATATCAATAGCTTGGAGAAGCAAGTTTTCACATTTTCCTTTAGTTAACGCTTATTACTAATCGCTTACTCCTGGAGCAAAGAATAACACACAAAAATCTTTTCTGACATCGAAAGCGATAAAAGAAACAAATAAAGATAATAATTCACATCTTCTTCTTTTCCTTTTTTTTTTGGGGGGGGGGATAATTTTTGTATTCCTTACAGTAAATTTATGTGATATTTTGAGTTAGAAATTTTTGGATTTCGAAATTATGTCATCTCTAGAATAAAGTATAATCCAGAACATATTTCCAGGGGTTGGAGGAATTGGTGATGCAACTAATGTTCGATATAGGTACAAAATCGAATACTTACTGTTGCTAAAATATACAGGTAATGGGGGAGAAAAATGGAAACACCAAGGTTTGAGGAAAGCCTTCAGTTTAGGTTAAACAGCGCGTTCTACGTGCCACTGACGAAGCCATGAAACATGCAAATGACATTCCAGTATGCTTAGTGTCATATCTATAAAGGCAAACCCATCATCATCATCTCCTCAAGCAGTCATGGGTTACTGAGGTCCAAAAAGACTGCGCAATTTAGTTCTCCAAGGATATCTGTCCTACTGTATCTGGCCATTGCACACCAATTCTAACAAGGTCCTATTGGATATTGTCTGCTCATCGCATCCTAGGTCTCCCCCTCTTTCTTAGGCCTTTAGGCACACTTTTCATAACCTTATTCGCTAATCTATAATTATCCATACGCGCAACATGGCCAAATCAACGGAGTCTCCTCTGCACAATATGCTGCTTAAAGGAGGTTGCCGACTCATTTGCCTAACCTCATCGTTAGTTACAAAGTTGAACCACCAAATGAGCAAGATACTACGTAAGCATCTAGAATCAAAATCGTCTAGTTTCCTTTATCTTGTTTACAAAGTGTCCACGTTTCACTACCAAAATTAACCCTAGAAAGAACCAAACTATTATAGAATCTAATTTTAGTATTTAGGTGTATACGTCTATTTCTCCACACTCTCCATAGATTTTTAAAATTACCTGCAACAATCCTTATTCATCTGTCAATCTCATGCCGCACATCACCACTATCTGTTACATAGCTCCCAAGATAATTAAGCTAAGACAAATTTACAAAAGTACAGCCATTCAGATCATAACTTTAGTTTTCTCTCTGTTCTTAATCAAACCTACTCTACTACCAGTCTCATCAACAGCTCGAATGAAAGAGTTCATCTCATCATCATCATTTGCCAAAAGTGCTAAATCATCAGTATAATCTAAATCAACATTTTTGTATCTCCAGACTATTTAAGGCCAAAATCTTTCCCTTGCAGTAAATTTCGCATAAAATAATCAATAACCAAACTAAAGAGAAAAGGAGACAAAATGCACCTTTGTCGAACACCAGAAGCAAGGCTAAACCACAAACAATTCCACCATGATATCAAGCAAGGCTAAACCACAGACAACTCCACCATGATATCCAGCTCTATGGAGTCACAAAAAGCTGGATATCATGGTGGAGTTGCACATCAGAAGCCCCTCATCACACCTGTCAACACATGCCGTCGTGTCCAGTGGTGGAAAAAGCACAAGCAGTGGAAACTTCAGCAATGGAAGAATGTGATATGGTCTGACGAATCATCCTACACTTTATTTCCGATAAATGGATAAAGTTCAGGAGGCAACAGAAAGAAGACTACAATTCTGATTGCTTGTTTCCTATTGTTGAGGGCTGTGGCTGTTCTGTAATGGTATAGGGTGCTTTTTCGTGGCATGGCTTCAGTGCACTCATTCCATTAGAAAGCAAGATTAATGGCAATCGATATTTGACAGTCCTGAGTGATCATCTTCATCCAACGGTACAGCATTTCTTGCTCGATGACAGCGCTGTCTTTCACATGGCAATGCTCCCATCCACGGAGCACATGTGATCACCCAGTGACAAAATAACACTGAACTTTTTGACATACCATGGCCACCCCAGTCCCCAGATATCAACTCGCTGGAAAATCTACGGGAACTTCTGGAACGATGTCTCAGGTAGCGTTTTCCAGCTCCATCGAACAAACAGAAATTGATCACATTTCTTGAGAAAGAATACTGTCGTATTCTTCCTGCTGACTTTCAGACACTAGTGAACTCTATACCACGACGTTTACAGTCTGTACTGAACTCACGTGGCTTTATATTTATTGCATTTATTATTATAGACACTATATTAGTTAATATTTTTGTTACTTGTTGATTCGTGGCGGTTCGATTTATATAACAAAATGAAATTGCAAGAATTCAGTATGAACAAAAATGTTTCATGTGGAATTTTTGTAATTTCATCTTGTATAATTACAATGTGTATAAAAATTTTCGGTTTTCATTCTTTTGAATGTTACCGAATTATTATAGAATGGATTTTTATATTAATATGATAATTAAGGTTATATGCACTTAATGCCTACTTTATCAATAGTTCTCTTACGTTTGTATGTTTCTGATATTAGGTCATTAGGAATCGTATTCAGAGCTCAGTAAGTTAATAATTTTTAAAATAGGCAGCGTAATGGACGATAAAAATCTGAATGAAATCTATCTCATCCGAATTTTCAACAAATTCGTTGAAATTACGAGAGTAAGGGAAGCTGAAACGTTTAACAAATTAGTTCATTCGGCAAAAATCGTTCCAAATTGGCGAATATTAACATAATCATTATCCAAAGTTCTTAAAATATGCTTATATGCATTTTAATAAAATATAACATTTACTGTTTTATTTTATGTCAATAAAGTTGATAATTCAACTTCTCATATCAATACTTCAGCTGGTATTGCTTCTGTTAAATTGTTCAGAGTCCATATTTATTTAAATAGCAAAACAATTGTTGAAAATCAAGATATTTTGACTTCAAAACGTTATTTAAAAAGTTGCAAAATTATACATCTTATATTTTCTTTACACAGCCTGAATCTTCTCATGACGAAATAGTAAAAATACTCGCGGTGGTGGTGGTGGGTGGGGGTTAATAAATCTAACAGAAATATCGTTTCGGCATGTAATTTTACCCTCTGTTTCAGCCCATGTTTTAGGACCAAAGTAACTTTTCTGAGTCGTATCTCAGTAAAGTCTGAAATAAGTTTTTTTTAATGAAACAATGTAACTATGTGACTGAAAATAAAGATCTCACTCAACTCTGCTCAAATTTATATTTCCAAAATACTCATCCAGTAGTTAAAGAGCTATGAAAATTTAAATAATTAACATCAAAAAGGGAACACATAATAATTTATTATAAAGTTAATTCAAACAAATAATAAGTTGAAAAAATTCAGCTTTTTATTTCAATGAGTTCCATGAACACCAGCATTTTTTTAGAACCATTTCAGAAAATAAAAGTGTTTTAGCAGTTGATGTAAATAATTCTGTATTGATCAATTCTGCAAAACGTTTCTTAGAATAATATCGTCTTCAGGCAAACCGCATTCAATGCCCTTTTTTCCATCTTTTAGCAAATGCGACATTAAGTTTATTTCAGAAATAAATATGGTGAAATGCCATTAACGTTTGGAAAAATGCAAATACTATAGTAAAACTTTAACTCATTTTGCAATTTTTAAAGTTATAAAATTTATACGGTGATAGGATATTTTAATTATCATTCCGCATTTTAGCCTAGATGTAAAAATTGTTTTTTCATGCTAATATATATTTCTTAGACTATTTTGATTCTTATTTTACCATGAGATTTTTATTGTTTTAGGTTAGAGTAATGTATGTATTAAAAGCAGTCCATTCTCATAATTTCCCAACATTTTATAGATTGGTACATCGTAATTAAAATTCCAAACAGTCTAAGGATAACCGGATTTACTATTTAATTAACCTATGTTAATTTATTGCATTTATTATTATAGACAACATAGGTAAATGATTACCTATGTTGTCTATAACCATTACCAACATAGGTCAATGATTGTCACATGGCTTACAAATGCTTACTTGTAAGCCATGTGAAAATCATTGAGCACAAAGCAAAAAACGTTCTCGAGACGGGCAGAGTAACATTATTCCGTTTCAATTACTCCTTTTAGAAAGATTCTTGTTAAAAAATTTCTTTCGAACAGCATTAGAATTATTAGGATAAATATTGGAAAATGTATATCCCTACCATTTGCAAGTAGCTTATAGGTTGATATACCAGCAATTATTCCAAATTTCACGTTAATCGGATTTCTTTTGCATCTTCAGTTATTTATTTTGATTATCTTCAAAAATTTTCCATTGACTGCAATTAGCAATAGATGGCCCATTAACATTTTTTTCAATATTATTTATGCTGTAGGCCAAAAGTAGGCATAGAGGAAAAAATGTCCTGAGTCGGATGGGATCTGAACCCACGACCTCCTGATGGCATGTCAGAATTCTCATGCACAGTTCTTAGGTATCTCTAGTACTTACATCTAATATACATTATCTGTTATGTTAATAACATGTTAAATCACAGTACTTCATATTAAGAGCTTTTTGAACACTATTATGCTGCAGGTCGTAGTGTGGGTTCAGATCATATGCGGCAAAAAAAAATTTGCTCTATGCCCACGTTGTCCTACAGCATAATAGTATTCAAAAATTTATTGCTAGAACTGTTATGATTTAAAATGTCACTAATGTAAAAAATGGGAGGTGGGAGTTCAAAACGTTCTTGACATGCATCTGCAGAAGAAAAACCATTACACTTCCCTCTACAAAACTTTTAATGTCCTTCAAAGTACTCCCCTCCAGCATCTATGAAAGTGGGACACGTCTACGCATACATTACTGGAACTACAATTCTGGAACGCTTTGAAGTACTCCTGTCGGGGAATACTCCGCAACTCTGAATGAACACAATTTGCAAAGTCTTGCATCCTAGAAAACGGCTTCCCAGCAAGTTTCATTTTTAATTTTTACAAATAACCAAAAATTGCATGGTGCAAGATAGGGTGAATATGCAGGATGAGGGGCTGTTTGATTTTTTTCCTGCTCCAGATAGGCTGTAACTTACCGGGTTTTGTGAGCACTGGCATTGTCATGAACAAGGAGAACCCTTGACACGCCTATTGTTGAACGCTGCTGCTTCATCTCCTAACCATTTTGGACAAAACAATGTTGGGTGCTATTGCCCATTTAGAGTCATTTTTCTGCAAAGATGATTGAAAAAATTGGAATTAGGAATTGAAAAAAATGAACATCCTCTTACTTGAGCGAAAGTGTTATAAGAGGATTTGGGGACGCGGTTCATTTTCCGCATCCCAAACGTAAACAAGACCTGCTCTTTCTGGGAGTCGTATAACAATAAAACCACGTCTCATCCTCTGTGAGAATGTCTGTTAACCCTTTGGGACCACTAGGTTCAAACATCACCAGAATCTCTTGGAACGAGTCGACTCTAGAATCCTTCTCCGTTGTTCTGTCAGTTTGTGGAATACCCATTTGACACAGATCTTTCGAACTTTAAATATTAATGAATAATTGTTTACACACTGCCAATCGATAAATTACCGATAATAAACCAACATCTAAATTTATTTGCTGGAGAGTGAAGTGTGGGGGTTCATTAAAAAGTTCACGAACAGCAGCGATGGTTCTCTCGTTCACGCCCTCTTTCGGTCTTCCTGCATGAGGGAAGTGTTCGAAGCTCTACCGTCCTCCTCTGAATTTGCGCATACATCAGGTAACAGTGCCATATGAACAGGTATGATCTCCATATATTTGTGATAAATCGGCATGAATTTTTTTTTCTCGTCGGCCCCATGTTGTATCCTGATGAACAGGTAAAATTTCCCCGTCTTTAGTAAGATCCATAGCAACAACTTACAAATCTTTACTGATCTTTACGCACCTAAAAGATTTTAAGACTGATCTTTACGCACAGCCAGCGAAGAGAGAAATGATGATACGGTTTTTGTTTTTAACACGTTCAGACAAGCTTTTAAACAAGTCGTAGCTCGTTACCTTCTGCGGAACGAGTGTAAATCTATAGACAAGTATCAAAAACTGTTTTGAACGCCCTCTATAATGTATACTAGAAGGTCATATTGTATAATTGCACTAGTCAACAAATTGAAACTTTTTATAACATTGGTAAAATATGATATTTTAAACTAATTTTCGGATGCTAAATTCAAATATGACTGTGAAAAATCTGCAACACCTACAGTTTTTTTTAAATTACAGACTGATGTATTTCAAGTTTCAATGAATACGCATATCTGAGAAATGAAAATAATTGTGACTATTTTATTAAATTGTAACTTAAAACTCATTAATTATTTACATGATTACAATGAAAAAAATTAGAAACATCATACTTATAGACCACTGAATATAAAGTAACAAAAAATGTTATTGAAACGAAAAATAAGAAAACATTGGTAAAGATCTTTATACTTAGAAGTTCATTTTTGTCTTTTATGTGTTGAGGTATCTTTCATCTTCAAGAACCAGCAGTAATCCATCATTGCTGAGTCCCACCAGCCTTGTTATCTCTCCTCCATGGTTCGGATCTCCTGGTGAAATATTTCCCATTGCTCATCACTGACAGTTCCTAATTTCTTCGGAAAGAAGTCGAGATGCGAGTGCAAGAAATGGATCTTCAAAGACATTCTGAGATCTTGAATGATGAATCATTTTTGAGATCTTGAATGACTTGATGGTAGTTTTCCTCTTTTTGATTCTCCAGAAAACCCTGGACCACAGACGTGAAGGATTTCATTGGGGCGCACTCCTGCATATTCAGTTTTTCTTCGAAGACAGTATCATTCAGCAGCTGCCTGATCTGAGAACCAACAAAATCCCTTCTTGAGTTTGGCATCACTTTGTATTGGAAATTTTTCCTTCTAGTGCAAAAACTGTTTGCCAATTTTGTCCATAGCCTTTACAAAGTTTTCCATAAGCCACAGTTTGATGTGTAGTGGTTGGAACAGAAGATCAGAGGAGTCAACTAGAGACTTATACCTCACATTACTCTTTCCAAAAATAAAAACGTATCTTTTGGGCCAGTCTTTTGTTTTGTAGTGTTTCTTTCTGGCCCTACTGTCCCATAAACACAGAAAAGAGCAACATTTTATGAAGCCTCCTTGAAGCCAGAGCGTGACAGATATGACTTTTAGGTCACCACATATTTTCACTTAAACTGGTCATATTTTATAGCAGTGAGTATTTTTTCCATGCTTTCATAAGTTTCCTTCATTCCCACAGCGTGCGTCACTGGAATGGAAGGATTTTGGTTTCCTTTATGCAAAAGGACAGCTTTTAAGCTGAATTTTAAGAGACTAGTTTATGGTAATAAAAGTTTCGAAGAAGTTATTAAGCAAAATATCATTAGGTTATCAAAGATATTTAGATGAGCAGTTTCTATAATTATAAAAGTTTCAGGAGAGGGGGGGGGGGCACCGAAATGTATCTTTGCCCAGTATCATATTTACTGTCGCGCCGGCCCATACCCGAGCAGAGCGATAGTTACGTTCCCATGATCGACAGCGTAACTTAAAAAAGAATTCCTAAATGATAATGCATATTACATAAATACATAAAAACAAATATGCAAAAATAAGAACACAAAATAAAGAAAAAGAAAGGAAGAGTAAAGCTGATGAAAAAGACAGGTTTGTTTTACTCTTCGTGTGTGAGTTCTGATGCTCTTCTAAATATATTTGGTAACCTAATAATATTTTGCTTAATAACTTCTACGAAACTTTTATTTACCATACATTTTGTTCCCGTTTTCAAAAAAAAAAACGAGATAATGCGTTTACTTTCTTGTTTATCTGTCTATCTGTAGACACTGGGCTTTTTGTTTATAGAGATAAATTAAAAATTCTTTTTGTGTTGGACAGGTATTGAAGAAATAATTACGATTCTTTACCGATGGAAAAATTTGAAACGAATATTGTAAAAGATGTATTTATGCTACAAATTGGAAATTTTTGTGGTTGAATGTAAAAGTCACGAAGTTCTGTCGGCAACAATGAGTTGACCCTTAGATTCACGGGGGGGGGGGGATGCAACTTTTTCGTTTTAACTGATAACTGTTTGTTTTTAGGAATAAATTAAAAATTCCTTTTAGGTTGAATTGGTATTGATGAAATATTACCACCTAAAATTTCCGAATCTCCCAGAAGCGATAAACAACCTCTAACGGAGGAAAAAGAATCGAAAATTCTAAGCGGATATTACAAATGATGTATTTATGCTGTATTTTGTTTCCCCTGGTAGAATGAAAAGTTCGTGAAGTTTTCATTGGCAACATTGAGTTGATCCTTTATCTCCAGGGTTGGTGGGAAAAGAAAAATTTTCTTTTTAAGAGATAATTGTTTGTTTTTGGAGACAAATTAAATATTCCTTTTTGGTTACATAGGTATTATTACGATTTGCACTTTCCGAACATCCCAAAACATATATTAACGTCCTCTAACATCGGAAAAAATTTCAAAATTCTAAAATGTTTAACGAATATTTCAAGTGATGTATTTCTGCTAAAAATTTGAAACCTTGAAGGTTCCATTTGGCGGCAATGAGTTTCTCCCTTGGCCCACAGTGGGTGAGAAACTCGAATATTTCGTTTTAAGGAATAATTGAAAAATTCTGTTTTTAGTTGGTTTAGTACTAAAGAAATATAATAACTTGTATTTTTCCAGTACTTAGATAATTTTAATCTATATCCTTAGAGATCACTAAATTTAGGAACAGCAAAACTTTTAACGAATTTTAAAAGTGATCTGTGTATGGTAGAAATTTGAATTTTCGGTGGTAGGTGTCAAGAGATATTCTATTGACACCATAAATCTGCCCCCTTTTCTCAGAAGGATGTTAGAAAAATCATCTTTTAAAATCGAGGGAACAAATACTTTTTATGTTGCATAATTATCAATAAAATA
This sequence comes from Ryuthela nishihirai, assembly GCA_038380435.1. Lineage (NCBI taxonomy): Eukaryota > Metazoa > Arthropoda > Arachnida > Araneae > Heptathelidae > Ryuthela > Ryuthela nishihirai. The sequence goes on along the minus strand of JAWZYU010000029.1, from coordinate 3,090,435 downwards.
CTACTATTTGAATTTTCTCTTTCACTCAATAGGTCTAATAAAACTTTTAAGGAGTGAAAAAGTAGGTAAACGAAACACTTCATTCTCTTTGAAAACCGAGATTCTCTTATGCGCCAGAGGCGATAAGCGTTCTTCTAATTTTACACAGAAATAATTAGTTTTGTTTTCATGAAGGTAGCAATAGAATAATTCTTGCTAATAGGGGACGTTTGAAAATAATACTTAATAAAATGAAATGAGCTCAGAAAGGTTGGTAATTACTTCTTTCTGTGAAATAATATATAATATACATTAAATGCACAGATATATATATATATTATTTTATAAAATAATATACATATAAATACACAGAAATAAATATTATATATATATATATTTCGGTGAAATATATATTAATAAACACTAATGGGAAATCGCCTTAACTAAAAATAGCTGTACATATTTCAGTTTGAAAGCATTATTAAAAAAAATAAAATAAATATTCTCTTAAGCAGCTGCTTGGCATAGAGATCTCTGATAGGAGTCTGTCAGTTTATTTACCATATTAGAAGGTCTGTGAGGATGATGGCACTTCAGAAGAAAAACAACACAAACATCCTTGCCTTACCGGGCTAGAACCCAGTTGAGTTATTGATAACTTTAGCTACTAATCGATTCGTGTAATTTTGCAATTTATAGCGAAGTTTCTTTTGACTGACTCTTGAGCGAGCAAAGAAGTTTGCCATCGTGGGCGAGCAGAGAGAAAGTCTCATAACATGTGCAAAACATGTAAGGATAACGTAATAAAGAGTTAAAACGAAATATGTTAGATTTCATCCCAAAGTTTTAATAACACTAGACAACAAATTGAAACTTTTTTTTTTATAACATTGGTCAAATAGGATGTTTTTAACTAATTTTAGAGTGCTGAATTCAGATATGGCTAGGAAATGAAAATCTATCTAGGAAACGAAAATAAATATGATTATTTTATTATATTGCAACTTGAAGCTCATTAATTAATTATATGATTACAGTGAAAAAAATTTGAAACGTCATAATTATAGACCACTGAATATAAAGTAACAAATAAATAATATTGAAACGCAAAATAAGAAAACATGGGTAAGGATCTTTTATATTGTAAGAAGTTCATTTTTGTCTTTTATGTGATGAGGCATCTTCCTTCTGCAAGAACCAGCAGTAACCTACCATTGCTGGGTCCCACCTGTCTTGGTATCTCTTCTCCATGTTTCGGATATACTGGTGAAATCTTTCCCCTTGTTCATCACTGACAGCGCCTAAGTTCTTGGGGAAAAATTCGAGATGTGAGTGCAAGAAATGGATCTTCCAAGACATTCGAAAGCCAAGATTTTCATAGTTTTTGAGAAGATTTTGAATGAACTGATGGAAGCTTTCCTCTTTGTGATTCTCCAGAAAACCCTGCACCAAAGACGTGAAGGATTTCCATGCAGCAAGTTCCTTCATATTCAATTTTTCTTTGAAGACAATATGAATCAGTAGCTTCCTGATCTGAGGACCAACAAAAATCCCATCTTTAAGTTTTGGAAAATTTTCCTTCAAGTGTAAAAACCCTTCATCACTTTTGCCCATAGCCTTTTCAAAGTTTTCATAAGCCCCAATTTCATATAGAGTGGTGGGAGCAGATTATCAGAGGGGTCAAGTAGAGGCATATAGTACCTCACATTATTCTTTCCAGGAAAAAAAGAAGCATTTCTTTTGGGCCAGTCTTTTGTTGTGTAGTGTTCCTTTCTGGCCCTTACTGACCCACAAACACAGAAAACAACAACATTTTTTGAAGCCTCCTTGAAGCCCGAGCGCGACAGATATGACTTTTAGGTCACCACATATTGTCCATTTAAACTGTTCATTTTTATAGCAGTGAGTAGTTTTTCCATGCTTTCATAAGTTTCCTTCATTCCCACAGCTTGTGTCACTGGAATGGAAGGATTTTGGTTTCCTTTATGCAAAAGGACAGCTTTTAAGCTGAATTTTAAGAGACTAGTTTATGGTAATAAAAGTTTCGAAAAGTTATTAAGCAAAATATCATTAGGTTATCAAAGATATTTAGATGAGCAGTTTCTATAATTATAAAAGTTTCAGGAGAGGGGGGGGCACCGAAATGTATCTTTGCCCAGTATCATATTTACTGCCGCGCCGGCCCATTTTGACGAATCTATATATAGACGCCATTCCTTAGGGTCGTGAGTTTTTCAAATATTTTCCATTAGCCTGGAAATATCTCTGCAGAAACACCAACCATCTTGCATGTCGTAATAAGGAGATGAAGCCAAATTTCTCTTTCTGAACAGAGAAACTCTGGTACCTTTGGCACAGAAGATTGCACTCTTCTAGTCATGAACCCAAAATCTCAACTTGTTGTTTGGAAAGTCCTAGGTCTCGAACAAGTTCATTTAGTTCATTTTGTTGAATCAGATGAGGCTCTCTAATGTTTTAGGGGTATATCTAGGATCAGGATTTGTATGTGCCTAAAAGTCTTCCTCTGATGAATGTGAATCCATCTCCTGCCAGTTGGTTGGAGGTGTTAGTATAGGAAGATATCTTTATGAGGAACTGACCTTATAGCTAAAGGAACATTTGGATATTGTATTTTGCTTTTGTTCTTTATTGAAAAGCTCGACCTTAGTGAAACAAAAATAGAAATGATGCTAGTTGGTTCACGCCAAACCATTGGAACTGCAAAAGGCATGGATCTTTTCTTACCTTTCAACCATTCACTCAGGCCAATAAAGCACGAAATGCAGCACACATGTGGAGCCCATGTGTTGTCCTGACCTCCAACATGACATCCAAAATAGAAGTTATAGGCTTTCTTCATAATCTTTGTCAAAGAACGATCCTGGTATTTTAAAATATAAATTCTACACACTTAACAAAACTTCTCTGGCACATTAATACATCCGCGACGCTGCCTTTGTGCCATTTAAACGCCAAAATTCACTCTTCAACGTTCAGCACGTGTTCCTCCTATAATGAAAACAACAAGAATGGCGGTATGAGGTTAGGTTACTGTTACATGTTTTCTCCCACTTGGCAATCAGTGTTGCCAGCCCACAAAAAGTAATAAATCTAGTATCCACCCAGTTGACTGGAGGTGTTGGTATAGGAAGATCTCAATAGGAGTCAAAATGACCAATAACAGAAAAACGTGACGTGCTAGCCATTTTTAAGGCCAGATCTGAAATCAGCACCTGAAAAATAGTTAAAGGCAGCTACAATTGTTTACATAATAAAAACCTTGTAAACCTTGTAACCAAACCAAATTACTGTATTTAACAAATTTTATTCTATATACGAATATAAATTCTTTAAGATGCCGTTTCTGGTGCCGAAAGGGGAGCGGGTCAGTTTGGAAGATGAATATTCCGTCGCACACATTTTGAAACACCCTAGGGCCCGTCCAGCCAAAGGGGATTATTCACATTGATTATAGTGATGATTTCGGAAGCTAATTATACTTATTGTATAAGCATAGGTGAAAACTGTTGCGATTCAGCTGACTGAGGACAAGGATATCTTAAGAAATTCAAGGTGCAGCCTCTGTGAACGGTGCTTTTTCAGTCACACGTGACCGAAACGAAAAAGCTCCAAATAGAAATAAAAATTTCTAAAGATTAGACAATGAGAAATAGGTACAGAAAGTTTCAAAATTAGAAATACGAATCGTTTATGAAAAATATTCAAATGCATTTTCATTCAAATATATTTCAAATATTCAGAATATCATTCAAATGCATTTTCGTTCACAAACTTTCGTTTATATTACAAATAATTTTCTAAGACGACTTCTACTTTCTTCGTTGTAGATAGCTGAATAATCTCGTGATACAACGGCAAAAAAAAAAAGAAAAAAAAAACATATCGTACGATTCATTTCAGAAAGAGTTCCAGTGTATCGACAAAGAATGATCCAGAGCTCTTAACAGTCTTTTGGGAAAATACTCGTCCAAGTGAATGGATAATGAACACAGTAGTCCAGTTAAAAGCGACATCCTGCAACTGAAAAGTGCTCGGATACCGACTACTGAAAGCTCAGGCTTGTGGTTTCTTTCTTACCATGTGACTTTCCATTAAAGGAACTGATTTTCTTAGTTAAATGAAAGCGCCAATCTATTGACTTTTGACCATTCTTTGTACTGATTAATGTGCTCAGTCGGTAGCGCGCCAGAGCTCATAATCTGTTGTTATCAAGTTCGAGTCCAAACTGGGTTTGCATTGAGAAATTTCTTCGCTAAACCCGAGTTCCGCCACCGGTGAAAAAAGGAACAAAGTTAGGCTTGAAAAGGCATTCTTCCGCCAGATGGGAAGAAAGCCAAATTCTGTGTACGTTAAAGAACCTTTTGTCTCCTCTTAACAGCTGTCCATTGGATCACTTTTCCCAACCTTTCCTGAGCCCTTGGAATCCTCATGACCTGTCCATTTAGCCATTGTGTGAAAAAAAATGCCGCTCAGAGGTAAAACAATTCGATCAAACGTCATATAAAAAAAGCATTTATGCACCAACAAATAATGAATAAAACTTTATCTGGTTCATGGCATCAACAGTAAGATTTTCTTTTCGTAGAAAGTGTCCGTAAAAGCCATGTGATACGAAATTTGTTTTTCAATGGAGCATCAATAAATCCCACCCTTACCTACTTGCTCCCTCTAAAGAGGCACTTGATGATAGGTCATTAATCAGTTAGGAACAAGGAGAAGGAAACTCCCCATGTTTGCCCCCTCCTTCTCTCCCCTCCCTCCCTAACTCCCTCCCTCTCTTTCGTTTCATTCATTAGCAAACCTTATTTGTTCGATGTTTGGTTCTAATTTGTAGGATTTTAAAAAGCTTAAAAAGGGAAATGATTACTTCTCTGATAGATTGATATTACCAAATTTTTAAAGCAAGAAAAGAATAATTTGTTTTAGAGTTTAGCCATTCTGTATAAGATAAAAAGTGTTTTCTTTTAGAAATACCTTTTATGTTCTTAGGGCATAAAAAATTATTAATATCTTATTTGAAGACGAATTAAATAAAGACACTTCTTAACAGAAGGGTCTTACTTTTAGAAATCTCAGAACTGAGACTGTTATCACAGATAAGAAATTATCACAGAGAATAATTATACAAGAATATTTCAAATGCCAGCTCAACATTTATGGCAAAAATTATAGAATCGCAAGCAGGACCGGATATCGTAAGAAAACAAGCAGGGTCCCTAGTCATAAGAAACAGTAGTGCGCACTTATGTAAGGCTGCTTTTAATTTTCCATAGAAATATAAGATATATATTTTTTACACTTATAACCATGAAGAATTAAAGTTATATCCAGCGAAACGGATATGAGAAATTTAATAATAAGTAATATAGTTTGTTGCAAAATATTATAAAAAATCATTAAGAAATTAATATTATACATAGCATGTAATTCATAATAATCAGTATGCAGTAACGTTTAAAAACCAGATTATTCATTTCCTCAAATTTCGTTTTTGAGAAATATTTGTGTAAATATCAATCAGTAATAAATTCGTGGATTACCTGTTGAATAAATAATAATTTTCTGGAAAGAATCAGTTTCGTCGATCGAACTTCCAGTTAAAGCTTGGCATGTAACTGAAAGGCGTGGGTTCATCGACGAAACTCATTTTTTCCACAAAATTATTTCTGGAATATAAAGAGCTCCGGAAGCTAATACATTTAACCGAAATATCTTAATCGGAAGAATTAATTTATAGCAAATTATTTACCGAAAGAAATGTAATATCTATGTAAATGGCATTCTTTCTTACAATGTGATTTTCCATTCAAGGAACTGATGAAGAACAGTTACTAACTTTCCTTCAGAAAACAATATTTAAACAGCAATTTCTGCTGTTAAACCGCCACTTCATCTAACTCCAGCATGGAGTTAGATAAACTGGCGACCAATGACTATATTGCCAATTCGCAGCTATTCTTCAGAAACCAGTATTAAGAGAAATCAGCATATCCATTTTCCTATTTCAACCTTGTGCAGCTGAAAAATTACAGCTATTGCGTGTTCAGTAACTAATTTTTAATTTCTTTCATGAAATTCCTCGTATGAACATCTTTCCTTGTGACTTTGGATGTGCCCTTTTCCTTCTTCATCTAACATGGTGTCGTGTGTGGTCTGTCTACTAAATTTATTCGCAACTACTCTCAGTAGAAGGTTTCATTGGTTAAAAAAATAAAAAAATTGCAAACTTCTTTTTTAGCTGGTTTTCATAAAAAAGGAGCTAACGTTTTCGCTTTCTCGTATGTCTGTCTGTCCGTCTGTAGACATTTTAATTTTTATTTTTAGAGATAAATTTAAAAATCTTTGTTGGTTGGTTAGGTATTGATGAAATATTAGGATTCACAATTTCCGAATCTCTCAAAAGCTATAATTGCTCTCTCTAAGAGCGGAAAAAGTTAAAAATGGCAAAATATAAAAGGAATATTGCAAGCGATATATTGGGCCAGAAATGTGAAATTTCGGTGGTGAAATGTGGTCAGAAATTTTGCATTGGCAGCAATGATTTGTTTCCTTCCCCTAGGGGGAGGAGGGTTAAAAATGTTACTTTTTGGTTTTAAAAGTTAATTGTTTGATTATAAAACTAAATTAACAATTATTTTTGGTTTTGTAAAGTATTGATTAAATATTACAATTCACCCTTTCGAAATCTCCCAAAAGCTACATTACTAACGAAATAATGCTAATTATACTAACGAAATATATTCATATTTTTTCAATCCTTCAAAAAGCTTTAATTTGCATCTTAGTCTTGTCAAATTTTGCATTGACTTTTTTAACTGAATATCCTTTTTCTGTTTTGTGTGAATTGTATTACATCTTTGTATTGCAAAATAAAATGAAAATAAAAATCCTTCTAAAAGAACAATGCTGGCTAACTGAAATATAATTAATAAAGTTCAAAAAAGTGACTTCAAAAAGTCCGTCATAATACCAACTAATTAAGTACACATTTAGCATGTGAACAAATAGTATCTAATCTTCAACAACATAAGATTTCATGTTAGATAGGTATCCATCTCAAATAAGACTATGAAGCTAGGGTTAAATGGGTTCAATCCAAGCATTCACCGAAGTTGAATCTTGAAAGTCTTCGCAATTCCAAAATGTATAATGAGGCACTTAGTATATAGTGAGTAAACAGCACTGTAACGTCCAACACGATAGGTACCTGCCATCTGGGATAAATAATCCTGTGAAAAGTTGAATCCTGAAAGTCCTCATAATTTCTAAATGCATAATGAGGCACTTAATATATAAATTAAACAACATTATAACGTCCAGCATGATAGTTACCCACTATCAGGGATTAATAATCCTGTCAAATGGGTTCAATTCAAGTATTAACCGAAGTTGAATACTTAAAATCTTCATAATTTTAAAATACATAATGAGACACTTAGTATATAGCGATGAAACAGCGCTGTAACGTCCAACATGATAGGTATCTGTAATCTGGGATTAATACACCTCTTAAATGGGTTCAATCCAAATATTCACCGCGGTTGAATCCTGAAATCCTGCATAATTTCAAAATGCATAATGAGGCACCTAGTATATAGTGATTAAACAGCACTATAACGTCCAGTATGATAAGTATCTTTTTATCAGTACCGTTAAATGGATTCAATATAAATGTTCATCGATTATATAAGAGATCTATTGAAGAGCCATGAACATAGGTGTCCAGTCAGGCTAGCAATGTAAATGGTAAATATTTTAAAAATCGTATTATATAACATAAAACATAGACTGAATAAAACTTCTTCAGTTTAGGAATTTCCTTATAATTATTGTTGTATCTAATAATACTGTGTTTTGTATATTTGATATTAACTTATGATTAATATTTAAGTCTTCAAGTTAGTATTTTAATTTCTTCGTTACCAAATCATTTACAGATATTGCAATTGGGATGATTATAATCGATTTTAGATTAAGTAGTTGCTACAATTCATATTTTAGTTCTCCATATTTTCTCATTATTTCTCCTTCTTCTCTATGTAAATTATCATCAAGATGTACCAAAATATCTATCATAATTGCTGTTTTTTCTTATAGGTTAATATGAATTATATCTGTTCGATTATTGGTAACTGCTCTCTCAGTAAAAATAGTTTTGTCCCAATAAATTTTATAAAACTTATTTTCAAGGATTGTTTCAGGTTTATATTTGTAATATGGAGTTTTTTTTATCTATTAGATGTGAATTATATGCAAGTTCTTGATGAATAATTTTTGCAACGTTATTATGCCTTCGTAGATATTCTGTATGAGCTAACAATGGGCATGCTGCGGAAATATGCTGTATAGTTTCAATAGGTAATTTTCATAATCTACACTTATCCTCAATGTTGTTTCCAATAATATGTTTGTCATAATTTCTTATCTTTATAACTTGATCATGAATTATTTGGATGAATCCTTCGGTCTCTCCGAAAATATTACAATGTTTAAGCCATGCTAACGAAGTCTCTGTATCAATGTCATCAGAATAAAGATTATTTAGCATATCGTCCATGTAATGCTTTTGCTTCCATAAATCTTTTCTTTCAGCAATGGTTTCATTCGATGTAAGTTCATAGTTATTATCATTCATGTGTAGTGGAGTATAACTTGCATCATATTGCATTAAGGATTGAGTAATATGGTTGTTTGATTTAGTACGAAAGTAGTGACGTAAATTCTGGATTTCTTTGTTGCAGAGATGTTTCAAATCCAAAAGTCCTCTACCACCAGAATTACGTGGGAGATAAAGCCTAATAATTGAGGCATGTTTGGTGATGAAGTCTATATTTCGTTAGTAATTTACTAGTTTTGATATTTAAGTCATCTAAAACAGTTTTTGTCCAGTTTATTATTCCAACATATTTATAGCTCTTATTTTGTTTTTAGCATAAAGTTCTGTTTTAAAAATCTTCTCCAAACGTCTTATATAATCCTTACGAAAAACATCTTTCACTTCTGTATGATTTATATTTAGTAATTGATTTATACGAAGATATTTATAATTCTTGTTGATTGGTAGTTCTGTAATATATGTTTTATTCATAAGTGTCATGTTATCTGTATTTTGCATTTTTCCTGATATAATTCTCAATATTGCACATTTTTCCAATCCAAAATCAGAGCAAATTGCTTTACTAAATGATTTAACAATTTCTAATAAGCTTTGTAACTGAATATAATTAGAACTGTATAATTTAGATCATCCATGTAAAACAAGTGATTTATTTTTTCTATACCGCTTGCTTTAATTTTATATCTATAAGTTGAATTATTCAGCAATTTACTTAAAGGACTTAAACATTTGTATAAAACATATATTACAGAACTACCAATCAACAATAATTATAAATATCTTCGTATAAATCAATTACTAAATATAAATCATACAGAAGTGAAAGATGTTTTTCGTAAGAATTATATAAGAAACGTTAAAGGACAAAACCATAAAGGACTTAAACAATCTCCTTGAAAAATGCCTCTGGCTGTCACAATTGGATCAGATTTGTAAGAAGTACTGTTTGAATTAAGCACTAAGTACGTTTTCCATTTTGACATACAACATTTGAGAAAAACAATTTTAGTGCAATCGATATATGTATTTCAAGTACTCTCAAAAGCCAAGAATGAGGAATACTGTCAAAAGCCTTTTTATAGTCTATCCAAGCAACTGACATATTTCGTTTTTTATATTTTACCTGGTTACAGATAACATTATCAATCCATAATTGCTCCTTGGTGCCTCTGGAGTATTTTCTGCAACCATTTTGTTCAAATGTTAATATATTATTTTCTTGTAAATGATGATTTATTTTTCCTGCTATAAGAGCCGTTAATAATTTATAAAATATTGAAAGACATGTGATAGGTCTGTAGTTCTTCGGGTTATCCAAACCAGTTATAGATTTAGGTTTCAAAAACGTTTGACCTGTAATGAAGAAATTTGGTAAAAAAGTAGGATATTTTACGGCTTCTTGATACTGTGAAATTAATAAAATATGGATCGATGTGAACTGTTTAATCCAGGAATTTTTTATTTTATCATCACCAGGGCATTTCTAATTATGTGCCTTTTTAGTGCATCTTTCAAATCATTTATTGTTATCTGTATCGCAGACATTTCATTAATATATTCATTTGATTCGATTTCATCATTAAGCCGATAAGCATATTCATCATGAGACATAGGTATTGACCAAATATTAGACCAGAAATTAACAAGATTTTGTTTATCTGGAATATTGTCTGCTTTAGGAACATCAATAATATCAGTTGAAAGAGTAGTATAGAATTTCTTTTGATTATATAAAAACAGTTTATTCTGGGATATTCTCTTACTCTGTAAATTATACTTCCTTATTCTTTTGCCCAAAGAAAGGATAGTCTGCTTTAACGTATCAATTATAAACCAATATGTTTTTGTAAGTCAGGTTGCGATAATTTTAACTTGAATATTTTAATAGTCTTTCTATAAAATTTTTGAATTTTAGGAGCATGACATCCTTGTTGCAAGGCTAAGAGTTTACTTCTTTTACTTATGATTTCTTTAATCTTCTAACCTCTTTAACCATTTCGGTGAGTCTTTTTTTTATTTTCCAAATGAAGTTTATTAATTGCTTGACTGATTATTTGATAGCCTAGAGTTTTACATGTTGTAATAGCAGAGCAGTATATCAAATTATATGTATCTCCTAAAGTTGTTGTCTCTTGATATGAATGATTTACTTATTCAATAACTGTTTTTTGTTAATTTTATTCTTGGTATTGAAGGTCTATGATCAGGTGATAAACATGTATAGAGGAAAGCGTGTGATCCAAATGTTTTTAGTTCAGTTTTCTGTAAATTATTAATGGTAATTACCTCATTATCACATGAAAATTGTTGTTCACATAAAGAAGGAGTAGTAATAGAAGTATTTCTTGTTTGAGTTGAAGCAACATTTAATGTTACAGCTACATATTTTTTCAATAAGTCTAATTCAGCAGTACATAAGAAATTTCTTTTAACAATAACTTTAACTTGATCACATAATAGTTGTTCTAAAAATATTAATATCTGGTTCTAAAATCTTCCATTCTAAGTGCAGTCTAGATCTATAGCCAGTCTTGTCGTCCTCAAGCTTAGTAGCTTTATAATAGGCTCGCGTAACATTTTTATTCATAGATTAAGTCCATTTCATGCGACCCGATTTGTTTTTTAACAAACAGCGGGACCATCTTTAGACTTGTCCAAGCTACTATTGCAATAACTTAGATCTTAAGTCAATGAAATATTTACACCTGAGGCAAAATTTAATGCTTCAAATTACGAAACAATAGCAGTTCAACTCTAATTAATAAGAAGTGAAAGTGAAAGCAGATATGTATATTTAGTTTTAAACAAAGATCGGTTAACTACAAGTAATAACCAATTATAAAACGAGCAAAGAAAAATGAAAGTAACTCACATAGAAACAGATGCCAGATCTTATTATTATTATTTAACAAATACACGTTCAAGCGGTACAACTCATTACAGGGGCTAATTAAGTAGCCAGACTATAACAAGGTTTTAGAACATCCTCCTGAGATCTGGCATCTGCTTCTGTGTGAATTACTTTCAATTTTCTTTGCTCGTTTCATAATTGGTTATTACTTCTAGTTTAGTTATGTAAAAGTGATCTAATCTTTGTTTAAAACTAAATATTCATATCTGCTTTCACTTTCACTGCTTGTTTATCAGAGTTGAACTGTTATTCTTTCGTAATTTTGAGCATTCATAGTCCATTACTAGGCCTAATTTCTCCAGCTGAAAAGTTTATTGTTGATATATAGAACTTAATGGTTGCCTAACAAAAGTATTTTAAGTAAACGAATGCATACTCATGTTTTATATATATACTTAACTGTTGTTCTTTATTTTACTCGTACCAGGATTACTTAAGATAATTTTAATCATCTGCTTTTTCAAACACAATACTTATATTGGTAGTTTCTCAATTATGGACATTAACAACAAAGAAATTTTGAATAATACTACGCTTGTCTCACAGGATAGCAATTATTTCGTTACCTGTTATGACGAAGCAAAATTATCAAATATTTTGACACATTCTCCATTGAACAAAATAAGAGCTAATAAAAGACAACATTTAGGGCATTACATTGCCTCAGGTATAAATACTTCATTGACTCAAGATCTAAGTCATTGCAATAGTAGCTTGGACAAATCTAAAGATGGTCCTGCTGCTTTGTTGAAAAACAAATCGGGTCGCATGAAATGGACTAATCTATGGATAAAAATGTTATGCGAGCCTATTATAAAGCTACTAAGCTTGAGAAGGACAAAACTGGCTATAGATCTAGACTGCATTTAGAATGGAAGATTTTAGAACCTCCTCATTATTATTATTATTATTATTATTATTATTATTATTATTATTATTATTATTATTATTATTATTATTATTATTATTATTATTATTATTATTATTATTATTATTATCATCATCATCATCATCATCATCGATAGAGGATGCTAAATATAATGAAATATAAAAATTTAACTAATATTGCAAACGACATATTTATGCTAAAAATTTGAAACCCTGGTGGTAAAAGTGATGCTATAAAACAGATTCTCAGATAACTCACTAAGAGAAGTGGTATTTATTTTATTATGTTTAAATTACTATTGCTTAAAATCCAACCAAATGCTCTTTATTTATAAAAAGTTGGAAATCAACTTTAAATTTTTCAATAATAGTTTAATAAATTATTTTGTTTATATTATTTTAAACTAAAAGCTAGTAATTAAATTTGAAAAGAAGAAAACTGTCTGAACCGATCTTATCTAGGCCGCCATTGTCAAGAAGTTAAAGCCCCTTAATCGAAGGGGGTGAGAAACTAATTTTTTATGTTTAAGGGATAAATGAGAAACACCTTTTGCGTTGTATAGAACCAATAATATATATGATTATTTATATTTTTTCGATCATACGTTATTACGAATTACTACTACTGTTAAAGAGTGAAAAATGATGAAAATGAAAAATTTAATTTTCTTTGCAAATGAACATCATATATTCATTAGCCAGTTCTTATTTTATATTCATCTAGTTCTTATTTTCGATTATGAATTTAAATCTAAATGAGACAGAAAGCATCTACGAATAAAAAAAGCAGGAGAAACTGAGATATAAACGTTGCCAAAAAAGAGCTTTACAATCAAAAAATAAGAGAAAACATGGGTATTGTGTATCTAGAATATCTTATTTATTTCTCTTCTTTGAGCATTGTTTCTAATTGCAGAATGCTGAAATCGAAGTAAATTTTTTTGTGACTTCTAAGATTTACCGACTTTGAAATACGTTCTTTCAAATTCGGAAAAAAAATCCTTCATAATCTTGTTTTATTCCCAAATTCAAAGCCTCCAATAGACGCTTGGTATTAAGATTTTGGGAATTAAATATAAATAATACTTAATAATTTGTCATATTCAGTTTCTCAGAACCCTCACTACTTTCTATCTCGTTTAATAACGGTGTATCACTTCTAAGTCTTGACAACATTACTGTGGCCTTTGGTTTTTTGAATCTATAGTTTTCTCAAGATATTGATAATTGAAAAAATAGGAGGTAAATTTAACTCATCACTGATATAGTGAGTACTGGTTTTAACGAGGAAATATTTTGGGTCCCCTGGTGTTCGTTATAACCAATTTCGACTGTACTTATTTTTCAATTTTGAAGAAAGGTTCCCTTCTCTCAGCGATAGATGGCGTTGTATAACTTCATTAAGCCCCTTCTCTGGAGGCTAATTTCACCATATTTACGCACCTCGAACCTTGAACCTGAAGTTTAAAACATTTTCAACACCTTCTTTCAAGTTTGAAAGCCTTTAAAACTTGATCGATTGAAAATCGAGAAAGATTTTTTTACTTGGTTACAGATAATAATAAAAGAAACATTCATGGATGATTAACTTTCTCAATGCAGTAGCTTGTTGCGCTATCTATGATCAGGAACTGACAGCCAAGCTGCCATGTGATACTAAATTATAATATATATAATATAACGATAGCCAGCGGTATCAATGCACCTTTCAGTAGTAGAGAAAACTTTCAATAATAGACAGCTTGTGAAATTTTAAAAATGAGATTTTGAAAATGAGACAGATAATTCAAAATGAAGAAATTTGTTTCAATAATTCAGCCTAACACGGTTTTACCATCTTGACCTCGATGAACACCACTGAATGGACTTGGAAAGGTCGTCGTCCATGGGATGGGACCTAAAGTCATGGCTCTGATGCACGAGAGTCATACTCTAAGCTCGTTAAAGAACAATATGAATCGCCTTAACTTGTTGTTTCTTTTCGAGTGCTGCTTTCCGAGAATATCTCGAATATATACGATTTCCAAAGTGCTCCCTTTTCCAGAAATTTGCTAATAAAGTATTTTTTTACTGTAATAAAAATTATTTTAAGGAATCATGTATCAACACGTAAACATGCCTTTAATTTAATATGTAATAGGTTCTAGACCAGCAAGCACCGTCAGAGAAGGCAATGCTATCTTTCAGCATACAAGAAGCAAAATGTTTAAGCAGTAAAGGAATTTTTTATTTTTTTTTTATTTAATGCTTTGCACTAACAGATATCAATTTTAAGTAATTAGCTTTCGATAGAAATCAAAAGAATATATATGCAAACGAAATAAATTATTTGTTTCTCTCATAAAGTTTTTGAGTAGTCTGAATTGCTTACCAAAGAAACAAACATTGAGTATTTCTTTCGTATGCCACCTAAAACTGTAACAATAAAACTGAAAAAAAATTATGGAAATGATTTTTAAGGAATCCAAAAATCCAATGGAAGAGGAGAATACAGAGACTGAAGTAAACATAAGTATCAAAGTAAAGCGGAACTAAGTTTAAAAAACGAACTACAATTAAGCAATATCATCGGCGAAGGCAAAGTCACTTCTATCGCTCGATAATTTTACCGCAGTGACAAAGCAGTTCAACCTGTATGACGTGCCATACAAAGTAACACCAAACATAAAACTTCTTTTGTGAGCTCTTTCAAATATACGAAGGACGTTCAAAATGTTCTGAACACTTGTCTGTTGATTTGCACTCATTCCTCCGAAGTTAACGGGCTACGACTTGATTGAAAGCTTGTCTGAACCTCTCATTACTTGTTAAAAACAAAGCCTGTATCATCATTTTACTTTTCGCTGGCAGCGCATGAAGTTCTGTCTGCGAAATCTGTGCGTTGTTGCTATGGAACTACTAAAGACGGGAGGTATATTTTACATTTTCACAAGGATGCAGCATGGGGACGACGAGAAAAAAATTAATGCCGATTTATCACAAGTATATGGGGATCATGACTTTCATATGGCACAGTTACGGGATGGATGCTCCAATACAGATAATGAGGCAGAGCTTCAGACACCTCCCTCGTGCAGGAAGACTGAAGGAGGCCGTGAACGAGAGAACCTTCGCTGCTGTTCCTGAACTCATTAATAAAAACCTAGACATCACCATTCAGATAATAAGTTTGAATATCAGCGTATCGACTGGTACTGTGAAAACAATTATTCATCAACATTTAAAGTTCCCAAAGATCTGGGCCAAATGCGTATCCCACAAACTGACAGAACAGCAAAAACGGGCAAGAGTCGACTCGTGCCAGTAGATGCTGGCAATGTTTTATGGGCTAGTGGCCCAAAACGGTTAACAGACATTGTCACAGGTGATCAGACATAATTTTATTACAATACGATTCCTATAAATATCGACAACTACGTTTGGATTGCAAAAAATGAACCACATCCCCAAATCCTCCTACAAAACTTTCCCTCAAAGAAGAGAATGTTAAAAAATTTTTTCAATTCCCAAGGAGTGGAAGCCATGGACACCTTTACCTGAAAAAATGAAAATAAACTGCCAATGCCACACCAACATTGTTTTGCCCAAAATGGTTAAAGAGTTGAAGGAACAGCGTCCAACAACAAACGTGTCAAGGGTTCTCCTTGTTTATGACAATGCCAATGCTCACAAAACCCGGCAAGTTACGGCCTATCTGAAACAGGAAAAAAATCAAACCGCTACCCCATCCTGCCTATTCACCCGATCTTACACTATGCGATTTTTGGTTATATCTAAAAATTGAAAATTGAACTTGCTAGGAAGCCTTTTTCAAGGATGCAAGATTTTACAAAATGCGTTCTTTCAAAGTTGCGGAGTATTCCCCAACAGGAGTACCACCAAGTGTTTCAAAATTGGCGTAGACTTGTGCAACTTTGGATAGATTCTGGAGGAGAGTATTTTGAAGGACAGCAAAAGTTTTGTTGAAGTAAGTGCAATAGATTTTGTTTTGCAAATGCATGTCAAGAACTTTTTGAACGCCATTCATATCTACCAGCATGGATATAAAATGAAAGTACTTTCCCGAGTTTAGGAGTTTTTGTTTCAAAACAAAGAAAAGGGTTATCAGACGAAGCGATCGATGCCATATGTTTTTTAAAGTAGTATTACTTTAAACACAATGCTTATAAGTAGCTGGTTTATAACAAAATATTGTATTAAAAACTAAACATAAAATAGAGAGAAATATTGTTTAATAATATTTATTTTATAATAATAAACATAAATGTTTGAACAAATGAATCGATAGCTCATTATTGATTTACTAAGCCTTTAGTTACTATTAAGCTGTATAAGTAAGAGGAAGAATGTGGGTGTAGAGGAAAAATTGTCTTCAGCCTGGTGTGATCTGAACCTACGCCCTCCTGATGACATGTCAGCTGTTCCTACCGCTGAGCTACCGGCAGATGATCAATCTCTTCTCTACTGATGATTTTATGCTACATGAAAACGGGTCAATCAATGTCTTAGATTGCATTTGGGGACTTTATATTTCTTCGGAACCCACGAGCAGCCAAGCTTCAAGAGCTTCTACCCGGCTCAAGATAATTTTTGCTCTACACTTCATCCGATTATTTATACAGCTTAATAGTGATTAAATGCTTAGTTAAATCTATGATAATCTGTAGATTCATTTTTTTAAATACCAGGTACGAGTGCTCGTACCAGAAGTGAAGTAAATTCAGATTTGGTCACAAAAATATCAGTCACGAAGCGTGGCTGGTTTTGTGCACATGCTTCGGGTGTCTCTTAATCATGTCACCTTCGGAAATAGAGTTCCCAAATGCATTCAAACGACAGTGATTGACCAGATGGTGTATAGCATAAAATCAGCAGTAGAGAAGAGTTTTATCAGCGGCTAGTAACTCAGCGGCAAGAGCACCTTACATATTATCAGGAGATCATGAATTCAGATCCCGAACTCATGAAAATTTTCCCTCTACACCCATCTTCACCCTGTTACTTAAACAGCTTAATAAGAATAAATACATAGAACATATGTGTTTTGTTTTATAATCAGTTCAATTAACATAAAGATGCTTGCTTTATAATTACAATTTTGTTGTTTAATTAGCAAGTTGTTTCGTTAGTAATTAGAATATTAGTCATTTTAATAAAAGATCACAGAAAATCTAAGGAAAGAACTTATTTTATACAAAATTAAATTTTCCGGATCTCGAGAATTTAAAATTTTCGAAATATCAGAAACCCCAGCCTTGAAGGAATTTTCGTCGAACAAGTTTCCGTCCATCAAGCTTCTGTTTGAACAAATTTCCGTCCAACAAGTTTCCATCGAAAAAATTTCCGTTTCGAACAAATTTCCGTTTCAAACAAATTTCCGTCAAATAAATTTCCGGATACCATTTGTTAGAGCTTTTAAAGTAAATTCTTACGATTAACCACACTATTCTTAAATGCTTCAGCAGCAAGAACCCTTTAAAGAGTAAATATTGTTCAAAATCGTGATTTTTTTAATATTTTCAATTTCCTCTAAAGTTTTGCTAAAAAAGTCTTTATTTCATGGTTAGGAAATTTTCAATATAGCTTTCCATTCACAAAGCATTGAAGTGTCCCAATTCTTTTGATAATTTGTTCATTCCCAAAGCAAAAAAAAAGAAGGAAGATGTTTAATAATTTAATTTTTAAATGCAGTTGCATATTGACTACTCTATATGTGTATTATGCTATCTATATTTTTTTACTCTAAGTTTGCAGCACTCGGTAAAAACAATTATTGCAAAATATCATTAGATATCTGGATTACTTATTTTCCTGTATGTAAACGTAAAAGAATATAAAAAATTCAAAGGATATCACATATAATTGCATACTACCGCTCTTTGTACCTAGAGGCACTTCAGGTGAAAATCAGGTTCCATAGAAAAAAAGAATAATACAGAAGAAAATAATTGCAATTTTAAGAGACTAGTTCATGGTAATAAATGTTTCGAAGAAGTTATTAAGCAAAATATCATTAGGTTATCAAAGATATTTAGATGAGCAGTTTCTATAATTATAAAAGTTTCAGGAGAGGGGGGGGGGCACCGAAATGTATCTTTGCCCAGTATCATATTTACTGTCGCGCCGGCCCATTTTGACGAATCTATATATAGACGCCATTCCTTAGGGTCGTGAGTTTTTCAAATATTTTCCATTAGCCTGGAAATATCTGTGCAGAAGCACCAACCATCTTGCATGTCGTAATAAGGAGATGAAGCCAAATTTCTCTTTCTGAACAGAGAAACTCTGGTACCTTTGGCACAGAAGATTGCACTCTTCTAGTCATGAACCCATAATCTCAACTTGTTGTTTGGAAAGTCCTAGGTCTCGAACAAGTTCATTTAGTTCATTTTGTTGAATCAGATGAGGCTCTCTAATGTTTTAGGGGTATATCTAGGATCAGGATTTGTATGTGCCTAAAAGTCTTCCTCTGATGAATGTGAATCCATCTCCTGCCAGTTGGTTGGAGGTGTTAGTATAGGAAGATATCTTTATGAGGAACTGACCTTATAGCTAAAGGAACATTTGGATATTGTATTTTGCTTTTGTTCTTTATTGAAAAGCTCGACCTTAGTGAAACAAAAATAGAAATGATGCTAGTTGGTTCACGCCAAACCATTGGAACTGCAAAAGGCATGGATCTTTTCTTACCTTTCAACCATTCACTCAGGCCAATAAAGCACGAAATGCAGCACACATGTGGAGCCCATGTGTTGTCCTGACCTCCAACATGACATCCAAAATAGAAGTTATAGGCTTTCTTCATAATCTTTGTCAAAGAACGATCCTGGTATTTTAAAATATAAATTCTACACACTTAACAAAACTTCTCTGGCACATTAATACATCCGCGACGCTGCCTTTGTGCCATTTAAACGCCAAAATTCACTCTTCAACGTTCAGCACGTGTTCCTCCTATAATGAAAACAACAAGAATGGCGGTATGAGGTTAGGTTACTGTTACATGTTTTCTCCCACTTGGCAATCAGTGTTGCCAGCCCACAAAAAGTAATAAATCTAGTATCCACCCAGTTGACTGGAGGTGTTGGTATAGGAAGATCTCAATAGGAGTCAAAATGACCAATAACAGAAAAACGTGACGTGCTAGCCATTTTTAAGGCCAGATCTGAAATCAGCACCTGAAAAATAGTTAAAGGCAGCTACAATTGTTCATGTTATAAAAACCTTGCAAACCAGTGTAATCATTCGTTATAGTGGACTATTAATTAAAAATAGTATGTTTCTTCGCAACAACATTTCATTAGCAATTTTTCGCCATTATGATTACTTTTTTGAGAAAAGGTATTTTGCAATAATCTTTTCCAAAATATAGTTCCCACTAAAAACTGAAATTAAAACTATTGAAAGATTCCGAAAAGTCGAATCCTAACATTACATTAGTGTCTAGCTAATTCAAAGAAATTTTTTATTTATCCATCCCCCCCCCCCCACCGAAAATCTGAAACTTGCTTTGAAATCCAAAACATTTGTCTTTGTATAATTTTATTTTAACTCCATAATATTTGTCTGACCCTAAAAATATATTTAAAAAACAACTATAAAATTTTATTCCATATATAATATTATTTTAACCTTTCGTGTCCAGTGGATTGGAAAACTGTAGTCGTGTTATTCTCATACCGCCTTCTTCCTCCTAAAGCAAATTTCTCGAATCCTCCACGAAACCAAATTCTCGGACCCCCGAATTGAATCCTGGGTACGTACCTGGTTGAGGGGTCTATATACACCGAAGATTCAAAACATTGTGACCAGCGCGTTTTTATGCAAATCGAAGCGACTGCATGCAAACGACGGCTCATGTGAAGGCCATGAAACAGTATAAATATCACCTGATACTGAGTTCTGTTAATCAGTGTTATTCTTGTTCTTCAGATCGGAAAGGAAGCGGACTTAAGTGAGTTTGATATAGGCCAAATTGTAATGGCCAGACGACTGGTCGACGGCAAGACTTGTGGGGTGCTCACTGTCAGCCGTGGTTAGTACCTTCAAAAGGTGGTCGGAGGAGGGAAAAACCACGAAATTCCGGCAAGGTGTGGTTCGATGTACTGTGCTGTGACACACAGTACATCGAATCCAGCTGAAAATGGAGCTGCATGGCCGCAGGCCGCACCGAGTGCCTATGCTAACCTCGGTTCACCATCGAAAGTGCCTACAATAGGCAGGCGAGCATCAAAAATGGACCTTGAATTATTGGAAGGTCTTCTGGTTCGATGAATCTTATTTCCTGTTGCACCATGAGGACGGCCGGGTACATGTGCGTCGTTTACCTGGGGAAGTGTTGGCAACAGGATGCACCATGGGATGAAAACAAGCCAGTGGAGGAAATGTAATACTTTGGGCAATGTTCTGCTGGGAAACCCCAGGTTCAATCATTCATATGCAGGAAACTATGACGTCTACCACCTACCTTAACATTATTTTAGACCAGGTACATTCTTTCATGGCAACGGTATAGCCCTCTAGTAGTGCCTTCTTTCAGCAGGATAATGCACCATGCCACACTGCCCGGAGTGTTCGAGAATGGTTTGCGGAACATGAGGAAGACTTCCAGGTATTGCCCTGGTCTCCAAATTCCCCAGACATCAATCAATCGAGCATCTGTGGTTTGTGTTGAAACAGCATATCCGATCTGGGACGGCTCAAACACGAACTTACAAGAGTTAAAGGATCTGCTAGTAACGTGTTGGTACCAGATACCACAAGACACCTTTAGAGATTTTGTAGAGTCAAATGCCTCGCCGAGTAAGTGCTGTTTTGTCGGCATGTGGAGGACCAACATCATATTAGATAGGTGTTCATAATATTTTGGCTCTTCTGTGTATTCTTAATGATATTATCATTCGCCATCTTCGGAAAGCAATGTTTCGTTTTCAAATAAAACTGTTATAGGTTTTTGCAGATTTAATTTCTAACATTTTAGGCTTGATCACTTGACACAGGAGCGCCGCAATGTCAAATTGCGTCAAGTCCAACAAAATATGCGCCGCCTCTGATTGCAGCGAATGTCGTAAGAAACTAGTGTGCTATTCATGTATTTTAACTTTCGCTCTTTTTGGTAAATGCCCGTTTTATGAACAAATTTCATGAACTGAATTGAGTTCTAATAATGACATTTCTATCCTTCGAGTTTGACGAATGTGCATTATCAATACATCGCAACGAATGTCATAAAAAAATTAGTGAGCTATTCATGTATATCAGCTATCATTCTTTTCGCAAAAGCCAGTTTTATGAACAGGTTTCATGAACTGAACTAAGCGCTAGTAAGAACATTTTATCCTTTGAATTTTACGCATGTGCACTCTGAATACATCACAACGAATGTCAAAGAATCTATAATACAGAAGTATATAATAGTTTCAAAAAGGAAACTTTATTCAAAATTTTGAAAAAGTGATTTTCCTGTTGGAACATTACGCTGCAAAGAAGTTCACAATAGAAGACATTGTTCATTTTGTTTGATTTCGTATTATTTTATTTCCTTCATATCGAGGAGAATAGTTTCTTTAAAAATTACATTTTTATTTGTCAATTTTCATTATTTTCATGTTTCTCTTACTCTAAACCTTAATGTTCTTTTACGCATAGGTTCTATTATAGCGATTAATATAAAAAACTTGTTTTAATAAAAATGAGTAAAACCATTTATGTTTTGAAATAAAAAAAAAGGTACAAATATCTTTTGAATGTACTGAATTGCTTTTGACCTGAATCAAACAAATATAAGATATTCTCCACTATCAAGGTAGGATTACAAATCAGAAACACGAGCTAACCAAAAAAATTCATTCACACTTAAATATATCAATAAACCCCCCCCCCAAAAAAAAAAAAAAAAAACAAAAAAAACCATCATTACTACAACGACCATTAGAACGGTATATAGCCATTGCTGTCAGATGACATTCATTCATACCCATATCAGCTTATGCAGCTGGTACAACACGCGCATTGAACAATGTGGCTCTGGCAGTATTAGATGCTAGGATTACTTGCATAAGACTACTGATCAGTAACATAGACGCAGAAGCTTGGAAATGAAGCGCACAATGTGTGCATATCGAAATGTCGCGAATTTTAATTTGTAAATTTATTTTACAATATTACACATTTTTCAATTTTGTTTAAATTTTGTTTAAATTTTTACCTTACTATTTCGAAGTGCAGTCATGAGTTTAGGCTGAAAAGTCGTCTATTGTTTAGTGATTTTCAAGATAACATCACCTCAGCCCTCGCCATGTATTAAACACACTAAATGATCACTCCTCATAACTGTTCAAGAATAATGACTTTTCTGCTTTGCAGCATATACCGCAAGAAAAAGTTGATATTAAAGGACGAATAAGCAACATGCAAAACGGGTGTGATAAACCTGACATGTAATCGTTCTTCCGACGTACGAGTAAGAATTTCGTACTTTCTGAAAAAGATTAGAATTTTAAAACACAATTTTCACCCGCATTCCAATCAAAACAACTGAAGCGATCATCAGGACTCTTACCGCCTCTTACTATACTTTCATTAAACTTTATATTTAAGCCAATACCTTCGCTTATTCTGTTAATGCTGGGTATAGGGGAAAAATTGTCTTGAGCTGGGTGGAATTAGCAGAATATAGCGAAGATAGCGGCTTAAACATAAATCTGTGAATCTCTTTGAATATAAAAGAATATGATTATTGTTAACTAGCATATACCAACATGAATGGTAGCTAGGTAGTCACTGGAAGGAGAGCTATGCACCAATCCCCTGTGATGATGCATAGAACCAGCCAGGCCTAGCACCTAATGTCCGACCCCGCCTTCTCGTGGTGCAGACCGTTAGTAACTTTCAAAAGAGATACTCTCTTGTGGAAGTGAACGGAAGGGGAGGGCTGCCAGATTAGTGTGGCCTACTGATCTGGACAACTATGGCTACTTTTCTTTTTTTTCTTTTTATGGCTACTTTTTCTTTTTTTTCTACCCTGCTGAGGAGTGGTCAACCACACAGGGTCCTGGTGCTGATCATATAAACCTACTGGACTGGACTGATATATGGCTCTGAGCTTGATTATGGATCCTGATTTTGCTGCACTGGTGGGCTTCTGTGGGGGGAAATCTTCCGCTGTGTTTTCTGTTTGTTTGTGGGTTGACAGCCCCAAATGAATAGATTCACAGGATATGTTTATCAGCTGGTGGATAATCCTGAGCAGAGGTCATCGCAGGCACCTGAACTCTTTGCTTCTATTGGCATCGTCAAATTCTACATTGGAGGAAGTCTTCCAGTGTAGATGGCTTCAGCCTTTAGTAGTGGGGGAATGGGTTTTTGCCCCATGTCTGCGATTAGGCGGCTGTTTGATATTGTCGGCATTCCCTCTCTCAATAAACATAGTTTCTTTAAACATCCCACTAACCATTTTCTCTCCATAGGTAGTTGGAATGTGAGGACTCTGCACAGAGCTTTTTCTCTTGATGTCCTCACACAAGAATTCCACCGTTATAATTTAGATATTCTCGGCTTGCAAGAGACCAGATGGACAGATAAAGGTCAGAGTCTTAAATATAATCTTAAATTTCTCTTTTCAGGGAGGGACGACAATAAGCATCACCAAGGCGTGGGTATGCTTCTAAGCAGACACGCTAGCGATGCTCTTCTAGGATATGAGTGCATTAATGAAAGGTTTTTACAGTAAAATTTCAGACAAGCGTTAAAGACTTGAATGTTATCTGCTGTTATGCCCCCACTGAGGATGCCGATGAGGATCAGAAGGATAGGTTTTATGAACAACTCAAGGATATTTTGAATTCTGTCAAGAAAGGAGATATTACCCTTGTTCTTGGTGACTTCAATGCCAAAGTTGGTACTGACTCTGCCCTTTGGGGAGGAGTAATAGGCCCTTTTGGTATTGGTAGCTGCAATGGCAATGGGCAACGTCTCCTACAGGTAAGTAAACTCAATGGATTCAGAATAACTAACACTTATTACAAACACCGCGACATACATAAGTACACATGGGTTTCACCTGATGGGCTGCATAAGAATATGATTGATTACATATTAATTAACAGCAAATGGGCTAGTTCTGTTAGG
Source organism: Ryuthela nishihirai (assembly GCA_038380435.1). Classification (NCBI taxonomy): domain Eukaryota; kingdom Metazoa; phylum Arthropoda; class Arachnida; order Araneae; family Heptathelidae; genus Ryuthela; species Ryuthela nishihirai. Next base: position 3,065,890 of record JAWZYU010000029.1, on the reverse strand, counting down.
AATACCAGGACATATAGGGGAGCTGAAATTGGATCTGACCATTACCTTGTTAAAAGTGTGTTGCAACTTAAACTTAAAAAGTGTTGTGCTAGGGTTAAAAAATTTACCATTAATACTGAAGCTCTGAAAGATCCAGTTATAGCCAAAGCTTACCATGATAGGTTACTTAGTCATTATGACAGTCATGGTTTGCTTACTACTGAAGTTGAGGAAGAATGGGATCATTTTAAACAGGCTTTTTTGGACACTAACAGTACTCTTTTAGGAAAAAAGGAGCAGAAGAGGCAAAATTATCTGAGTGATAAGGCACTTGAGCTTATTTTGGAAAGAAAGAACTGCAGGAATGCCCTTAATCAATACCCTACTAGTCCTAATAGAAAGCATTACAGAGACCTTAATAAACTTGTAAAGGATCAGTTAGCTGCTGATAAGAATCTTTGGCTTGATGGTTTGGCTGACAAAGCCGAGGAAGCAGTTAGACAGCACAACAGCAGAGAGCTGTACCAGATAGTTAATGTTTTGAGTATTAGAAAACGGACAGGCATACAAGGATTGAAGGATAAACAAGGTAAGGTTATAGAAGGGGAGGATTCTGTCATGGCTAGGTGGGCTGAGCATTTCAGTGATGTTCTAAACAATGTAGTTAGTTCTACTCCCATTATTTGCAATGTGATAGATGCATTGGTGGCTTTAATGTTGGACCTATAACACAATCTGAAGTTATTTTGGCTGTTTCTAAACTTAAACTTCATAAATCCCCAGGGGTAGATGAAATTACTACGGAAATGCTTAGAGCTGGGAATGTTTCGGTTACAACTTGGATGACTGAAATTCTGACTATCATTTATGATAAAGGCATGGTTCCTAAGGATTTTACCAGAGCTATTGTTATCCCTATTTTCAAAAAAGGTGATCGCAGTTCTTGTGATAACTATAGGGGTATCAGCCTACTCTCTGTTCCAGGTAAAGTTCTTTCCATGATTGTGCTTAATAGAATCAAGAATCTGGTTGACAGTCAATTGCGTAATGAGCAATGTGGATTCAGAAGTGGTAGGGGATGTGTGGATCAGATATTTTCACTTAGGCAGATTCTTGAGAAATGTTTAGAGTTTCAGAAACCTTTAGTGCTAGCTTTGTTGATTTCAAAAAGGCTTTCGACTCTGTTGATCGTCATAATTTGTGGTTGATTGTGAAATCATATGGTATACCAGACAAGTTAGTTAACATTATGAAAGCTCTTTATAATAACACTGTGTCGTGTGTGAGAGTTGGTAAGGCTTGTAGCGATTGGTTTAGAATTACTTATGGTGTTCGACAAGGGTGCATTTTGTCTCCTTTTGTCTTTAGCTTGGTTATTGATTATGTTATGCGAAATTCACTTCAAGGGAAAGATTTTGGCCTTAAATGGGCTGGAGATACGAAAATTTCTGATTTAGATTATGCTGATGATTTAGCCCTTTTGGCAAATGATGTTGATGAGATGAACTCTTTCATTCGAGCTGTTGATGAGACTGGTGGTAGAGTAGGTTTGGTTATAAACAGAGAGAAAACTAAAGTGATGAAAATTGGTCAGGCAGGCTGTGATTCAGTTAATCTGAATGGTTGCAGTCTTGAGCAGGTGTCACAGTTTAATTACCTTGGGAGCTGTGTAATAGATAATGGTGATGTGCGGCATGAGATTAACAGACGAATAGGTATTGCTGCCGGGACTTTTAAGAACCTATGGAGAGTGTGGAGAAATAGGCGTATACACCTAAAGACTAAAATTAGACTGTATAATAGTTTGGTTCTTTCTAGGGTTAGTTATGGTAGTGAAACTTGGACACTTTGTAAACAAGATAACAGGAAACTAGATGCTTTTGATTCCAGATGCTTACGCAGTATCTTGGGCATTAGGTGGTTCAACTTTGTAACTAATGATGAGATTAGGCAAAGGAGTTTGCAACCTCCTTTAAGCAGCATATTGTGCAGAGAGAGACTCCGTTGGTTTGCCCATGTTGCCCGTATGTGTAATTATAGATTGGCGAATAAGGTTATGAACAGTGTGCCTAAAGGCCTCAGAAAGAAGGGGAGACCTAGGATACGGTGGGCAGACAATGTCAAACAAGACCTTGTTAGAATTGGTGTGCAGTGGCCAGATGCAGTAGATGTAGCTCAGGATAGACTTGTTTGGAGAACTAAATTGCACGGTCTGGTTGGACCTCCGTAGCCCATGGCTGCTTGAGGATGATGATGATGATGAAATGCAGAATGCATGAAGATATATAAAAGATGAAATATGCTCAAAAATACATTTGAATCGCTAATGTTGTGCTCGAGCCTTTAAGAACTACGATGGATGGAGACTTTATCTGCAATCACGACATCTACTTCAGACTAGTTATGAGACTACGAAAAAAAACAGGGAAATATTGATCAGCGGCCAGAGCATCTGACATGTTACCAGGAGGTCGTGGATTCTGATCCTACCTAATTTAAAACAATTTCCCCCTTTACCAAATGTTAGCAGAAGACTGTGGCTTAAATACAATCCAAGAACTCGCTGTGAATATAAAGGAATATGACTTTCGTTAAGGTTTTGCCGAAGAAACGCTGTAAAGTTTCCACCTTAATTCGCTTAATATAAAATTTGTTTTAGTATACACATTTTCATTGCAGCGCTGTGTTTTTTGATAAACGTCCTGTGGTTGTGACGTAGAAAAAAGATTAGGATCGGATGCCCTGGAACTTGAATACTGTGCTCAGGACCGGATCTAAGGAGAAGCCATGCCCTCCCGCTTTGAGAATGTTAGTGAGGGTAATGGATGCAAACATTTAATAAATATATGCATATTTCACGCAATTTTCAATAAATATTTTTCAAGATCTCAAAAATATAGGGAAAAATGTTTTTCTACTAATAGAAACCCAGTCTCTTTGTTTCTATTAGCAGCAAATGCTTTGCTGCTCCAGAAATCCAGTTTCCTGTTGTTTATATTTGGTAAATATTTGACTTAGTTAAAACATTCATATAATTCGCAAATTTAGGTAGAATTATTTCTGAATTTCAAGTTGAAGTTGGAAAATATTTTTTCGTTTTTGGTTTTCATGTTCATTTTCTCATCAGGACTATCGATTACAAATATTATTAGTATTTGAAAACTGAAAGAAATTTTATAATTTACTTAAAATACTCTAATATAATAATAAAGCTGCACTTGCATCAGCTTTAAATCAGGAGGAAAATACTCTACGTAGTCTTTCTATTAGGTTCGTTTTACCCCTAGTTCCAGGGATGCTAATTCTTCCTAAAAACTACATTGAATCATCATTCTTCTGCAGGGTAATTTAAGCCCATTTTGATAGCCATGTTGACAAAACTTTTTCTTTTGCTTAGTGTTGAGGAAACTCTCTAGTTCCAAATATAAAAACTTGAAAAGCATCACTGCAATATTATGAATCTCCTTTAAACTGTGGCAGGGAATCATTTAGAAATTTTCGGGCTCCCCTGCACTCTAATCTGAGTGTGCCTAGATACATGTCTATATGCCCTGTGTGGACAAAATTGCTAAGAATTTTACTGAAAGAGAATCTAACTTCAAATCTTGACATCAGAATCACAATAAAAATTTTTGCTTTCTGTACATAATGAAGAAGTGAGGAGTGTGATATTATTTCTTGTGTCACCGAAGTGTCAACACAGTATAAGCGAAGTGGTTTCACCACTCTTCGTTTTTTCGCCACCCTTCGCCGCCCTTCGTTTTTTAGGAAAATATTAGCGACAGAATTCAACGTGAGCAATTTGCTAATGAAATAACAACTGCAAACTTCTTGTAGATAAAATCAATCTGTCTTAGAAAAACATAGCTCTCATATAATAGCAAAATCTAGACTGTAATTATTTTGTCACTATTACTGCAATAAAGTGGTGACAAAATAAATGGCACACCAAGGAATTATCTCAGCATGCGAAAAAAAAAGACTATAATGACGATTTTACGGATATCTATCGGATAAAGATAAACGTTTTAAATTTTAGTATTATTGGCAAGTTGATTTCATTAATATAAGAAAAGGGTAATTGCCTGTTTTTAGGTAAAAACATTCCAAATAACAATAATAGTTTTTCTAGTTCTGCTTACTAGAATATCAAGTATTAACTGACCACTAAATAGCATTTCAAGAGTTATTAATAATTTAATGCATTTCTTTCCACCACAGTGTTAAATAAGATTAATTTTCTGAAAGCAATGGTAATTTCAAAAGTGATTTTCGCTGTACTGAAAAATGTTTAGTAAAATATCCATTAACAAAATTTAAGATAAAATGTAAAAATATTATTCCTCAAGCAGCTGCTTGTCATAGAGGTCAAGCCTATCAGTTTAATAAGGCATTTCGCGAAGAAGTTGAAACATCAGCAGAAAAATAACACGAAAAGAAGCATCCATGCCTTATCTGGAGTTGGAACCAGGTCCTCTTGAACCGTAGCTAAGCTATGTCGTGGTAAGAAACATCAATTAAAAGAAACAATAGTAGAAGGGAAAATTATCACAAAAACGTGAAACATTAAATTGATAAGCTAAAATTTTCAATTTGAAACGAATAAGTAAATTACATTGTTCTAATATTATTGAAATGATTTCAATTTATTTAATTGTAATTTCGGGTAATGTTTTTCCTGTTTATAAATATTTTTAAGGAGCTATATAAATGTAATTGGATCTATTGGAGGATGACTTGCATTTTGTGTGCGGGAAGCGACATTAAATGGGGGAAGCATTTAATGTCGAACTACTGTTACTCCTTCTCATTCTTATTTCGAAGATCTGTAGATCAAACTTTCCCATAGCTATAAACAAAACTGTACTCTTTATTATCTCCCCCCCCCTTACATTTTACCGTCCTCCAAACAACAATAATGAAGATTTTATTAATTCCCTTGCAACATCACTTCCATTCTTATAGAATGTTCTCTCTGAATCTGGTATAGTCCACAGGATGGGAGAGGAAATTGAATTTCCTTGCGATGTCTGCATCATCTCCGGCACCCATACTGGAATCATTACTTTTCCAAATTTCTATAAATGACTTATCTAATATTATATCTAACGACGAAATAATAGTGAACCTATTTAAGTATGGCATGTGCTAGTTACTAAAGGCTTTAATCAAGTGGATACATGGTTTTAACTTTAGATTATTGATAAAAGAAATTTATGTTCATTAATTCAAGAAATATGGTTGAGAATTTTACATTTGAAAACAATGAAAGAAAAGCATAGTGCAAATACAAGTAGATATACGTGTAGTAACAGAGAAGTTAATAAATTTATTTTTCTGGGGATGACATTTTTTTTTCGATGCAAAATGGAATTATATGTTGATTTGTTATGTTCAAAACTGCAATCCACCGCTTTAAAATAAAAAAACCTACAAATATAGTGAACCAAGATATTGTTACTTTTATTTATATTGTGTGTGTGTATTAATATATTAATTAATTAATTTTAGTTATCAATTTTTAATATTATAAATTTATTAATATGAGTATAATTAATTAATAATTATATAATATATTATTTAATAATTCAGTTGAATAATATAAAAGAAATACAAATCAGTTTACTTAGATTTTTTTTGTCATCCTGATGTTAAAGGGAATTTTGTTAATGGAAATTATTAAAAATAGACAAATACAGGTCAGTACCTACAAGCGACATATATTCATTGAGTATAAATAAATAAGAAATAACCGCTACAGAATAAAAATCGTCTTGAGGAATCCTGATCTACCACCCGCAGATCAAAATCTCCTCTATCGATGCTTTAAGTGTTCATCATCATCATCCTCAAGCAGCCATGGGCTACGGAGGTCCAACCAGACCGCGCAGTTTAATTCTCCAAGCATATCTGTCCTGAGCTACATCTGCTGCATCCGGCCACTGTACACCAATTCTAACAAGGTCCTGTTTGACATTGTCTGCCCACCGCATCCTAGGTCTCCCCCTCCTTCTGAGGCCTCTAGGCACACTGTTCATAACCCTATTCTCCAATCTATAATTATCCATACGGGCAACATGGCCAAACCAGCGGAGTCTCTCTCTGCACAATATGCTGCTTAAAGGAGGTTGCAGACTCCTTTGCCTAACCTCATCATTAGTTACAAAGTTAAACCACCTAATACCCAAGATACTGCGTAAGCATCTAGAATCAAAAGCATCTAGTTTCCTGTTATCTTGCTTACACAGCGTCCAAGTTTCACTATCATAACTAACCCTAGAAAGAACCAAACTATTATACAGTCTAATTTTAGTCTTTAGGGTATACGCCTATTTCTCCACAATCTCCATAGATTCTTAAAAGTCCCGGCAGCAATACCTATTCGTCTGTTAATCTCATGCCGCACATCACCAGTATCAGTTACGCAGCTCCCAAGGTAATTAAACTGTGACACCTGCTCAAGACTGCAACCATTCAGATTAACTGAATCACAACCTGCCTGACCAATTTTCATCACTTTAGTTTTCTCTCTGTTTATAACCAAACCTACTGTACTACCAGTCTCATCAACAGTTCGAATGAAAGAGTTCATCTCATCAACATCATTTGCCAAAAGGGCTAAATCATCAGCATAATCTAAATCAGAAATTTTCGTATCTCCAGCCCATTTAAGGCCAAAAGCTTTCCCTTGAAGTGAATTTCGCATAACATAATCGACAACCAAACTAAAGAGAAAAGGAGACAAAATGCACCCTTGTCGAACACCAGAAGTAATGCTAAACCAATTGCTACAAGACTTACCAACTCTCACACATGACTCAGTGTTATTATAGAGAGCTTTCATTATGTTAACTAACTTGTCTGGTACACCATATGATCTCACAATCAACCACAAATTATGACGATCAACAGAGTCGAAAGCCTTTTTGAAATCAACAAAGCTAGCAACCAAAGGTTTCTGAAACTCTAAACATTTCTCAAGAATCTGCCTAAGTGAAAATATCTGATCTACACATCCCCTACCACTTCTGAATCCACATTGCTCATCACGCAATTGCCTGTCAACCAGATTCTTAATTCTATTAAGCACAATCATGGAAAGAACTTTACCTGGAACGGAGAGTAGGCTGATACCCCTATAGTTATCACAAGAACTGCGATCACCTTTTTTGAAAATAGGGATAATAATAGCTCTGGTAAAATCTTTAGGAACCATGCCTTTATCATAAAAGTTATTCAAAATTTCAGTCATCCAAATGGTAACTGAAACATTCCCAGCTCTGAGCATTTCCGTAGTAATTTCATCCACCCCTGGGGATTTATGAAGTTTAAGTTTAGAAATAGCCAAACTAACTTCAGATTGCGTTATAGGGCCAACATTAAAGCCAACAATGCATCTATCATCATTGCAAACAATGGGAGTAGAACTAACCACATTGTTTAGAACATCACTGAAATGCTCAGCCCACCTAGCCATGACAGAATCCTCACCTTCTATAACCTTGCCTTGTTTATCCTTCAATCCCTGTATACCTGTTCGTTCTCTACCACACAAAACATTAACTATCTGGTACACTATCTGGTACTCTCTGCTGTTGTGCTGTCTAACTGCTTCCTCAGCTTTGTCAGCAAGGCCATCAAGCCAAAGATTCTTATCAGTAGCTAACTGATCCTTTACACGTTTATTAAGTTCTTTGTAATGCTTTCTATTAGGACTAGTAGGGTACTGATTAAGGACATTCCTGCAGTTCCTTCTTTCCGAAATAAGCTCAAGTGCCTTATCACTTAAATAATTCTGCCTCCTCTGCTCCTTTTTCCCTAAAAGAGTATTGTTAGTTTCCAAAAAAGCCTGTTTAAAATGGCCCCATTCTTCCTCAACTTCAGTATTAAGCAAACCATGACTGTCATAATGACTAAGTAACCTATCATGGTAAGCTTTAGCTATAACTGGGTCTTTCAGAGCTTCAGTATTAAAGGTAAATTTTTTAACCCTAGCACAACACTTTTTAAGTTTAAGTTGCAAGACACTTTTATCAAGGTAATGGTCAGATCCCATTTCAGCTCCCCTATATGCCCTGGTATTTCTAACAGAACTAGCCCATTTGCTGTTAATTAATATATAATCAATCATATTCTTATGCAGCCCATCAGGTGAAATCCATGTGTATTTATGTATGTCGCGGTGTTTGTAATATGTGTTAGTTATTCTGAAACCATTGAGTTTACTTACCTGTAGGAGACGTTGCCCATTGCCATTGCAGCTACCAATACCAAAAGGGCCTATTACTCCTCCCCAAAGGTCAGAGTCGGTACCAACTTTGGCATTGAAGTCACCAAGAACAAGGGTAATATCTCCTTTCTTGACAGAATTTAAAATATCCTGAAGTTGTCTGTAAAACCTATCCTTCTCATCCTCATCAGAATCCTCAGTGGGGGCATAACAGCAGATAACATTCAAGTCTTTACTGCTTGTGTGAAATTTTGCTGTAAGAAACCTTTCGTTAATGCACTCATATCCTAGAAGAGCATCACTAGCATGTCTGCTGAGCAGCAGACCCACGCCTTGGTGATGCTTTCCATCCTCCCTCCCTGTAAAGAGAAATTTAAAGTTATTTTTAAGTATCTCACCTTTACCTGTCCATCTGGTCTCTTGCAAGCCTAGAATATCTAGGTTATAGCGCTGGAATTCCTGCATGAGGACATCAAGAGAATAATCTCTATGTAATGTCCTCACTTTCCACGTTCCTGCAGAGAGAAAATGATTAGTAGGATTTTTAAAGAAATTAGGTTTATTGAGATTGGTAGGGCCAACAATATCAAACAGCGCCCTGATCGCAGGCATGGGGCAAAGACCTGTTCCTCCTCCGCTAAAGGCTGAAGTCACCGATGCTGGTAGGAACTTCAGGCACCACCTTTTCAAGTGGACTTTTTCAAGAACCATATGGCCTGCCTGAGACACATTACTCCAGTTTAGGCTTGACGATGCCCAACTAGCTAAGTAAGGTTCAGGTACCTGCGATGGCCTCTGATTAGGATTATCCACCAGCTGATATAAGGTATCCCATGCCTCTGTTCACTTAGAGCTGGCAACCCAGAAGCAAACAGAAAACACAGCGGCAGACTCTCCCTCAACAGAGGCCCACCAGTGCAGCAAGTCCAGGATCCATAATCAAGCTCAAATCCATAAACAAGTCCAGTCTAGTAGGTATAAATGGTCAGCACCAGGACCCTGTGAAGTTGACCACTCCTCAGCAGGGTTGAAAAAAAAGGAAAAAAGTGGCCATAGATGACCAGATCAGTAGGCCATACTGAACTGGCAGCCCTTCCCTTCCGTTCCCTTCCAAAGACACAAGACCAATCACTCCTCATAAGACATGGTATTCTTCTTTTTTTGACTGCCAAGATAGATGTGAATGATTGACTCCATTTTCTAATGCTTAAAGCCACCAATGGAGGAGGTCTTGATCTGCAGCAGGTAGCTCAGGGGCACATCACCTCATATGTTATCAGGAGGTCGTGGGTTCGTAAACTGCAGGACTCAAAACAATTTTTCCTATGTACTCAATAAACAGAAATTAGGTGTTTTGACGACTTTCGTATTTTAAATGTTGAAAATTTTGTATATAAAATTGAGTACTAAAAGAAGTTTTATAATAGCGAATATGAGGAATATATTTCATATTGCAAATTAACAAGGAGTGAAACATTGATTAAGTTGAAAAAAAACATAAAATTATTAATAATTAAGGAAACTGTGCGAAAAGATTTTCAAATTCCATAAGTGTTCAGTTAAGTACCTAGATATATTCTGAAATTAAACAAAATTTCTAAAGGTAAAAAAGGATTGATTATGTGGTTACCACGATGTATAATAATATTTTGTTTTTACAAAAATATATACGATGGAAATTCTACTAAAGGGGAAGAAACTTAATGACACAGTGTAATTAGAAAGTAGCTCTGCAACTTCAAATGCATGTAATTGATTTATATTTACAATCATGGAAGATATGTAAATGTTTCCTAATTCCACAGATTATCGGTGAAATATCTAGAGATATTCTGAAGTTATGTAAAATTTCTGAAGTTAAAAAATAATTGTTTACACGGTTAGTAAACATATAGAGAATTATAAAGCGGCTCATTTGTGAAATTTTTTTATTATTATTATTATTATTATTATTATTATTATTATTATTATTATTATTATTATTATTATTATTATTATTATTATTATTATTATTATTATTATTATTATTATTTATCAATTATATTTGTATTGTTATTATCAGGTTCACTAGCCTCATTCCAATTTTATAATGATCTGCTAATAAACATTTGGTTTATCAGGATCAACTATGTTTACATATTTTGTAGACATAATTGAGCAAATAAATTTTGACCTTTAATGTATTTTCTCTTAATTTTCATGTCATTTGTTTCCGTTTGTTTAATAGAGTAGTTATTAATGCTTGAAATTGTAAAAGATACTTTCTAATTAACCGATATTTATCAGAAACCTAAAATAAATAGAATAAAATGAATAATCTATTGTTTTTTGGAAATCGCAATCAGTCATAACGACTGCTGGTTATAATATATTATCATCGTCTCCACAGACCATTTTTTTCAACTTGATGGTTAAAATTAATCTGCATTTGGCAGGAAACATTTATAAATATTCTGTACTGGGATTCAGTTCACAAAAGGTTTATTCGGTCTTCTCTATTCGAAAAAGCTGTGGAAGAGGAAATACGGAAATACTGCTTTCTCTAAAACCTCTTTCAAATGAACTCTAACGTCGTTACTTATTTATCACGAAATCATAACATAAACTACGTAAAATAGAATTAAGTCTACACTCAAAATGAAAACTTTATAAAGTTATTTTTTTTTCTTATTCAGTCTTAAAAATAAGTTTATTCTCTTTCATAAAACGCTATTCTTTCGTAACGCTTTTAAAAGTAATTTGAATAAAAAAAACATCGCTTTCTTTTTACGTTTCGTAGACCATTTTGGTATCAAAGACAAGGTGGAAAAATCCCAAATTTTACAAACGAAAATGTATCTTACTTAAACAGATTAAGAGGTTTATTGCATATCTCGAAGATAAAAACTGAAAAGAAATTATGTTTTAAATGGTATTAAGTGGAAAATTATATTTAATATATTATTCCTCTTAATACCATGCAAAATAAAGATTTGCATCAGAAATTGCACAGCGTAAAGATTGCTGTGTACGCTGCATTCGGAATAAGAAAATTTCCGAATGCCAGCGTATACAGATGAAATAAGGATTCAAATTTCTTCTTTGAGATTATTTTTGATAAATAAAGCAACGTCGGTGAATTTAAAAAACTGGCACTTTTGTACGTCAATAAATTATTTTAGTATTTTTCTATGACAAGAAGAGAAGTAAATATTTGGATAACATCAATGCCTATTCTGTTCCAGATAGCATAATTTTATTCTAGGTATTTTAGAAAATATCCCGTTTTAAGGCATTTCACCAAAATTTATATATCAAGAGAAGGTATTTCATGTTGATGATGAGAAAATAAGAATAAAGTACTCGAAGCACATTTAGATTTTTCTGTTTGTTTTTTTCTGATACACTGAAAAGAATTTCACGAAATTGATATTTAGAATTAGTCAAATGCTTAATATATTGACTTCATCTTTTTCCCTTTACATGGCCTTCTTATTATTGAAATTAATAATTATTAAAAAATATTCAAAATAATTATTAGTAATTATTCATACTGGGGTATTTTTAATTTTTATCACATCCTAATTCAAACGAGGAAATTAAGGAAGGATTTACAACTGAACATACTTGATAAATTGTTTCATTTGCAAAAAAATTATATAACAAAGAGGGGAAATATTATTTACCAATTAAACAGAGAATTATTTATTATATTATTTTTTTTTCTGTATTCTGACTGTAAGAAGCTTGCTGCTACTTCTCGTAGTCCAACAGAAATACGAGTAATATTTAAAAATGAATCTTAAGGACGATAGGAAGTAGAGATGATAAAATTGTTTTCGTCTGTTATAAAAGATGCAAGTGTATTTCAGCGGAACTCAAGCCAAGAGTTTATTTAAATTTTAACATTAAAATAAGAATTCAAGTTAAATCCGAAATGAAATTTTTACCTCGTTAACGAATTACTATTTTGCATATTCCATACAAACGAAAGAGTGCATATCCTTTCATCTTAATACATATCTCGTGCATTTATATCCTTGCAGAAAGAGCTCAAAAAGACTTAAAAAGGTTTTAATATTTCTTCTCTATTATTTTTTTAATTTTTTTTTGTTCTCCGGTACTTTATTAAGCACTACTTTACACATTTCGAATGACAGTTTCTATTCAATTCTCATCCTTGTGGTCCTCATACTTTTTCTAATTTAGTTTCCTAAAGCGGTTGCAAAACATCTGTGAATAATCACTATCATAAATTTCTTCCTTCCCAACTCAGAATCGAAGAAGGTCACCATTTTTCTTAATTTTGTATTTATCACCACATTCTCACAGTGAAAGGTATAAATCAGAGTAAGAACGAAATTGATGAAACAGAAACAAAACACATTTTGTGATTTACACTTAATGCTCTGGTTAAGCCTAACCATGATCCGTTGCTTTTTTTAACGACATCGTTGTCATAGCAATTAATGCTTTTTTTTTATGACACATCGTCAGCATGAAAAATGAAGTATTCTGAAGCATTGAATTTGAAAATGAGAAATTCTGGGAAACATATTTTTTACAGAATGTTTACAACGCATTTAACTGATTAACGAGGAAATTGATATTGAAGGCATATCTGGCAAACTCTTGAAATTCGGTGTTTTCAGAGAAACTAGGATAACACCAAATATAGTAATATATTTCACTGAACATTTTAGAGATCAAAGGAATATTTGTTTCTTCAACATTTCTCTTAAAGAATCAATTCTCTACCGATTCTCGATACATCGTGGAAAATGTCACAACGAGCATATTTTGAATCGAAAATTTAAAAAAGTGCAAAGCCTTTTAACATATAATTCTGAATGTTCTGTTGTTTTTTAATTCGTCATCATCTTTCTGGACTTTTTAGCAGATAAGCTACAAAACTCTCAGTTGAAACTTTAGGTACAAATAGAGGGGATTTAATAAGAAGACAGTGGTGTGATTTTATAGGTCTCATATTTGCTGCATTTCGTACTCTATTCTAAAGGTAAACATTTTAATGTAAAACATACCACATCTTTACAAGAACAAAACATGTCCACTTCATAACAATAAATTAAAATTCTTAGCTGCGTAAAAAGCTTCCTAAATAAACCTCACACACCTCATAGACATGTGTGAGCAATTCACATCACATAAAAATGTGCAGCAAAATTCAACCTTTTTATTTAGCTTAATTAGTATTTGCTTGCAATAATTCAAATATTCTGTAATAAATTATCACAGGAAAACGTCCTGTAGACAAAAAACTTTTGAAATAATGAGTTGAAAAATAACTAGTTGTCCTGACTGGGATCCGAACCAAGATGCGTGCCGCGTGTCATAACCGCTAAACAAATATTATTTTGAAACTATAATTACGGAATATCGCTTAATACTATCTGTAGGCAAGATAGTAACAAAAAAATATTAGCGTGTGGGTTTCATATAACAAAATTCACAACACAAAGTAACTTTTTATAATCACCAGAGAAAATAAACACTTACCTGTAATAGGGATGGTACCCTTGTGGGGTGACATGTAAGTCCATGGGGATGGCCCCGTAGCCCTCCGCCGGTTGCATACCGGCGGCTGCCGTTAGGGGGTCAGCCGGGGAGGGATAGCAACACTGACATACGGACGGGGGTCCAAACACCGAGGGGTGGTGGTGGGGATGATGGTGGTGGCGGGCCAGTCCGTCGGCGCCGGTCCCACCGCGCTGCTGCCGGGCCAGACCCGGGTCGGCCGCCGCCACCGTGGCCGCCTGCTCGTACTCCAGCTGCGGACACACAAGCACGCCGACACAGCCTTCGCCGCTCACATGCAGTCACGTGCGCTGTACGTTTCGTGCTGCTCGCTGCTGGCGTTGGTTCTCGAGTTACGGGGCAGTTGGCTCCCTCATCGGCGGCGCCGCTCCTCTCACGGCCTGCTGCCTGGCTGGCTCGATGGTCGGGGCCACCTTCCGTCTGCAAGATAAAACACACCAATCCGATGTGAGCTGCGGCGCTTATTATGTGCAGAGCACGGCTTGCTCGTCGCAGAGTATGCACAGCGCATTATGATGAACGAATGGCGATATGGCTCTCTGTTCATCAGCGCTGAATGGGCAGAAAGAGTCACAGCCAACAGCTGAGGCTATGCTCGCAATAAACACGCTTTGATGTGACTTTTTACTTTCCAATTCTCTTTTTCGCACTCACTTTCAGTGAGAAAAAGTGAATTAAAATTTTCTACTTTATAATACAAAAATTGCTCAAAATATTTCAAGATTTTGTTCTCAAATTCAAAGGGAATTTTCTTTTTGTAAAAAGTTTTTATATCGAATTTGAAATTTTATCACAGCATCATTTTGTTTGCAACGAAAGAATCCTTAAAATTATCTTCAGCAAATCAAGAGTTATATAATAATGCATGTGAGTTATACTCTCCATTTCATATTCGTTTGGAATAATAAATTGAACAATTGATTTGGATGACTTGAATAGCAAAACTCGTAAATTACTCACAATATATAGACTACATCATCATCATACCTCAGTTCTTAGCAGGGCAGCGTCTTCGCCTAGACAAACAAGGCACACGTGCCTAGGGTCAGTATCTGAGGAGCCCGGAATCGGCTCGGAACTGCCTCGAAAAAATAATAATAATAAAATAAATACCCCCTCAAGCAGCTGCTTGCCACAGTGGTCTGACAGGAGCCTGTTATGTACCAAAGTAGAAGGTCTGAGAGGATGGCAGGACCTCAGCAGAAAAACGACACACACATCCATGCCTTACCCGAGGCTCGAACCCAGATCCTTTGATCAGTAGCTAAGTGTGCTAACCACTCGGCCACGGGACGGCTATTATATTTTATTTTTTATGATAAGTAAATTTAGAATTGTGATGAATGTAGAAAATGAGCATTGGAGAACCGATTCAATGTCATTATCATACCAGATACCCAGAGTCAGATCTAGAAGGGGGGATACTTGTAAAGCGGAGGAGAAAATGTTATACTGCATTGAAATCAAGTATCTTCTCTCACGTTTTACATTTTTCCGGCTAGATTCTGTTTTTTTGCACACACAGCTCTAATATTTTTGTTACAATCCCACTTTCATGGCGACTTAGTAATGTGACTTTCTCAAAATCATTTTGAATCAAATCTTTCTTCTTGATTGTATTGTCAACTATAATTTTTCCCTTATTTTCACTTTTCGTACAGATCTAGAAGTCAGCATAAAATAGTTGTATTCTTTCGCTTGATCCACTAAAGTCTATCAAGTGAGTATTGCAGTATATTCTGTCTATGTTCGTTTAGCTTTAGAAATTCAGATAGTAAGTCTCATTTGAGAAACTTCATATTAGTGGATGTAAAGGTTTTCATTGATCCATTAAAAATTACCATGTTATAGTTAGTTTTCCAAGGATTTTGGCCTCCCCTTCCTTCTCTTAATCTATCATAGATCCGAGGGTTCCACACAAGCGAACTTTCCTGGCGACAGAAATATTCATATATCTTCGTTAATTTAGCAATTAGACTTTTTGGCATAGGAAACTTCTCCGATGATATTTAAAAAGCACTAGTGGAAGTATAACCGAAAAGTGCTGCATTTTCTTATTAAAAGTATCAAAATTTTAATTTCAGTTAAATCAGATAGGTACTTGCTCAATTTCAAAGTAATTTTAATAATAAATGAATAAATTACAATAACGAAAAATGAACAAAATATTTTTTTTTCATAAGTAAATATATATGTGGAATATTATGGTGCATGAAAATATAAATGTTCATTGCCTTGTATTTCTGTACTGGCCACACTCTTCCTAAAAATAAAGTGTGCAATGTTTCCCGAAACGTTGATCATGGTTCGATCTGCCATTGATGCTCGTGAAGGTGTCACTCAGATTCAGTCTAAATATTCAGTCTAAAGAAAATATGAAATCTCAGTATTCCGATATCTTAATCACATTAATTTAATGACACTAATAATTTATTGTCAAAAATTTTGACTTATGAACTAAACAATAACTTCAGCTCCACATGAATTTTACCTTAAAAATATTTATAGAATTCGAAAATTGAGTTCAAATAATAGTCAAGGAAAATAAACTAGATCTCTAAATTCAAACGCGTTCACAAGACTAATAAATAGGGGAAGATGTTTCAACGGGAATGGTTGGTGTATACGAAGACTAACAAGAAGGCATATTTCTATGAATGCAAATTATTTTTCCAAAAATTAACCAACAATCACAGTTGACTTAAAAGAACCCAGGGACTGGATAAATATTTTTAATAAACATGCGGAACATGAGAGCTCGTCGTGTCATATGTCATCTATCCGCACTTTTATTACTAGACCTGAAAGTCTTGGTCGCGTAGATTGTCGTTGATCCCTTGTCACTCGAGAGTGAACTTCGAGAGTGAACTTCGGCACTGCAGGGAGAGTGAACTTGATCACTCGAGAGTGAACTTCGGCACTGCAGGGAAGTAATGAAAGAGTTATAGCCCGAATTATATCTTTGGCTTCTCATGGACTGCCTATTAGGGGGGGGAAGCAAATATTTTATAAAGAACAGAGGAAATTATATCTGTGTATTTGAAATATTTGTCAAAATTTGACCTATTTTTTCAAACACATTTAACGCTAATTTAGGGAAAGGTTCATTATTTCTTCTATTTACAACGAATTTATTACTATAATTAGACACAAAATGATGAGATATGAAAAATAATTTTTAAAAACGTCAAATTTTCTCAATAATTGTATATTATACATCCAATGTAAGTTACATAGACCAATTGAATAGAGTAGTTCGATATCTCTTTTCATAGAAATGTGTATAAACGATTTCTTTCCACTTCACCGATAACTTCATATATCAGAAAATATTCAGAAACCAGTATACTGGAATATCTTCCAAAAAAATATTTAAAAATTGTAGGGATCAAAGTTGCGATAATGGGTTGAACATGTCCGTTGTTTATGAAAACAAACGATTATTTACAGAAATATCTAGATTCATGTATGCCTTCCACATTGGGATTGGGGTGGCTCAGTCGGTAGCGCGCCAGGTTCGTAATCTGCAGTTTCCAGCTTATCTCTGCAAAATTCTCCACCCTCTCTCCGGTCAGCAGGTGATACCGATGGGCTTGGAAAGGCTGCCATCCGTCGGATACAACGTTAATCCCTGGCCTCATGTGCGGGAGAGCAATACCTTGCGCACGTTAAAGAATACGCTGGATGGCCTTGACAGGAGGCTGTTTTCATCCTCCTAGTAGTTTTCCAGTGGATATAAAAAAATAAATAAATACACCCTTCCCCAAACCTACTCTGATCCCCTCGATATCCTTATGACCTGGCATTTAGCTCATTGTGTGCAAATAAGTGCCTCTCAGAGTTAAAACAACCCAACCAGTCCACAATGTGTTAAACAACATAGGGAATTTTTTTTCCTTTCTCAACCCATTCCCTAAATTTAGTTGTAAATGAGGATGCCGACAGAGTTGAGTAAAAGTGAGAAGCTTTTTCAATGTGGGTCAAGAAGTTTATGTTTTCTTTTTTGGATCAACTCATCGGTGATAAATTTTGTAAAGTTGTTTCCAGAAAAGGCATTTTACTAAAAAAAATATAAATCAATATCAAATATTAAGTGGTCTAGAAACGCTTTGATACATTAAAAGAAAATGATGGGGAGATTAAAAAGTTTTAAAGTCACTATCATCAAATTATTTGGAGAAGTAAGAAGGTTCAGAGAGAAGCTGCAGAACTGTATGAAAGAATGGATGACTTTGAATTTGCTTTGGTAATTGAAATAAAATTATGTAGAGTAAATACTGTGAAAAAATCTTTGCAATCGTCTATAACAGTGATGGAGGAAATGCTGCACATATAAGAGCATTTATTCCTGATAGCAAAGTATTCATGAATCCAGTATAAAACTATATAAAATTTTATGATTTATGTCATCATTATTACACACTTAGTCTGTATAAATTTTAAATCTTTTTTATTACATATTTTACGGTGTGGAACCTAAATTTTGGCCGTATAAATAATATTACACATCACTATTGGCTCGAAAATAAAAAACCTTCTCCCACCACTGGTCTAAAAGATCATTTTCAACAGTTCTGTCATTTTTAATGTTTTTTTATAATAAAAAAAAATGTTTGCATTTGTATACATTCAAAATATCCATGAATTCCATGAATTCGATGAATTGATGATTTGAATTCGATGATTCATGAATTCGATGATACTGAAAGCAAAACTAGAAAAATTATATCAAAGAAACCTATAATAGTAATTCAAAGAGACGAATTACTACGAAAGCAATTTTTTTATGAAACTTTGGTGAATGATGAAAAATTTAAAAGGTAAAGAAAAAATCAAAAGTAAATATTTGCTTTATGAAATTATCTTGTGTGATAAAATAAATTTAATATCGGCAAGAGCCTAATTTATAAGTATCTAAATAAGAAGTTTTATGTATTATTCAATTATAATAAGAAAGTATAGAAATGCATATTAAAAATGATACAGAAGTTTATAATGGTGATTTAAATGTTGTGAAGATTTGGAAAAAGATATTGAACAATTTGATGCTTAACGGTTTATGAACTGCTGCAGAAAAAATTGAACATAATCATCACAATAGAATTATTTCTTCGTTTGAAAAATGTTGAAATCTTTCTAATATTATTTTTAGTTTTGCCAATGAAAAAAGCCAAAGAGCTGTTCTCCGTACTGAAAATTTGTTAAAATTATTTGCGAAGTACACTCCCGGAGAAAAAATTCAATGCTCTGACATTTTTGTCATATAAAAATAAAATGCAATATATCAAAATTAAACTACGATGATTTAATTAACGATTATAGTGAGTCGAAAATTGCAGGGGAAAAAAGTAATTATCTTGTGTAAAAAAAATTTAAGTTTCTCTCACTCATCATCCTCAAGCAGCCATGGCCTACGGAGGTCCAACCAGACCGTGCAATTTAGTTCTCCAAGAAAGTCTGTCCTGAGCTACATCTACTGCATCTGGCCACTGCACACCAATTCTAACAAGGTCATGTTTCACATTGTCTGCCCACCGCATCCTAGGTCTCCCATTCTTTCTGAGGCCTTTAGGCACACTGTTCATAACCCTATTCGCCAATCTACGGGCAACATGGCCAAACCAGCGGAGTCTCTCTCTGCATAATATGCTGCTTAAAGGAGGTTGCAGACTCCTTTGCCTAACCTCATCATTAGTTACAAAGTTAAACCACCTAATACCCAAGATACTGCGTAAGCATCTAGAATCAAAAGCATCTAGTTTCCTGTTATCTTGTTTACACAGCGTCCAAGTTTCACTACCATAACTAACCCTAGAAAGAACCAAACTATTTACAGTCTAATTTTAGTCTTTAGGTGTATACGCCTATTTCTCCACACTCTCCATATATTATTAAACGTCCCGGCAGCAATCTCTATTCGTCTGTTAATCTCATGCCGCACATCACCATTATCTGTTACATAGCTCCCAAGATAATTAAACTGTGACACCTGCTCAAGACTGCAACCATTCAGATTAACTGAATCACAGCCCGTCTGACCAATTTTCATTACTTTAGTTTTCTCTCTGTTTATAACCAAACCTACTCTACTACCAGTCTCATCAACAGCTCGAATGAAAGAGTTCATCTCATCAACATGATTTTCCAAAAGGACTAAATCATCAGCATAATCTAAATCAGAAATTTTCGTATCTCCAGCCTATTTAAGGCCAAAATCTTTCCCTCGAAGTGAATTTCGCATAACATAATCAACAACCAAACTAAAGAGAAAAGGAGACTAATGCACCGTTGTCGAACACCAGACGTAATGCTAACCAATTGCTACAAGACTTACCAACTCTCACACATGACTCAGTGTTATTATAGAGAGCTTTCATTATGTTAACTAACTTTTCTGGTATACCATATGATCTCACTGTGATGTTAACTCTTCGTTTGTCGGTCCCTCGGTTCGATCGCTATACGCGACGGGTGAAAGAGTCTTTCGGATAGAATCAAACGGTTTATTCACAATTGCAGAGACTCGATACTGAGGCTCCTCCCCAATAAATTAGTCCAACTTCAGGCTTTACTTAAAAATAACAAAGATTTATTTAACCTTCCAACGTACTTGCTGGACGAGGACATATGCTCAATTACATGGATTACAACAACACCAGCTTACTATGCCTGTTCAGCTGTATTTACAGAGCCAATGCCGCTATTTCCAGTCGGCATTCCCCAGCTTTAACAATTCTCGTCCGTCTCCTTCCGTAACTCGACCGGCTCTGCCTCATCGTTGCCAAACCCTTTTTTCCTTTCTTTCTCTCGCCTCACCATCTGGGGCGAGCAGCAGGGTGACCTCCGTCCCTCGGGGCACTGCCCCTTCAATTAACTTTCCAGATGCCGGAACAGAAGGCCTCCCCGTAGCATATGACTATTTTGGCGAAATCCAAAATAAATATACAGAGCCTGAACAAAAAAAAAATCTAAAAATGCCTCTAGCCTGACACCTCCCTGCCAGAAGTCAGTAGTTAGTCCTGTTAACTGCTGACTAAAAAGTCAAGCTGAATGCTGAAAATCAGAGTTCATTTTCGCATTAATCTTAGAGTTCAACGCCACAAAATACAGAGTTCTAAGTTGCTTCATGAATCTATAAATTCTCTGCGAATTGGCACATCTTTTACACATCTATGTACACTACACTTACATATAAAATAACTTCTAGGTATACTTCCGGTGACTGAGTCTAAATATTGTCTTTTGCTTCAAACAAAAAAAAACCTGGTGACTGAAGTAGCTGTCTAAGAGTACACAGTTTATAAATTAATTATCTCACCAATAACTGTCTTTGACGAAGGTATGCCGTACCGGCGGTGTTCATTCGTCCCCAGGTGACATCCCATGTGAAAGGCTATGCACACCTTTCGTGACTACCTAGATATCACCTTCCCGTACGTACCCTCAGACTCTACGGGCTGAAAGTCGTCGACATTGGCGTCGGCCTGACCCATTGTTACCTCCAATTGCCATGTTCGTTCCCTCCCCTACATAATTTTGATCATCGTAGACATCGAGTCTGACAGATTGCTGCACATGTTTGGGCTGGGAGATAGGATGGCGCTGATTGGACGGTCTCCATGGAGCATACATTTCCCTGTTACTAACTGGAATTTCTCTACCTCTTTCATAGTAGCTTCCTCTATTGGCCCACGGCTCGTGGATTTTCCTCCTGAGGTTACCAGTTACAGGCCTTCTCTCCTTCTTTCTAATCAACTTACCATATGCTTCCACACTCAGAAGTACCTCCTTCCGCAGCTTTGCTACTACTGCGCATAGCACTTTAATTTCTCCGCCACTCACAGTGCTATTGTCTGTACCATCAATCAAACTTAAAGGCAGCTCTTTTACCTCTGCCCTTATGGCATCACCAAACGGTCCATGCAACACCAGATGGTCTTTTACCGGGTACTTTTCTTCGTTCAGCCTCCCCTTTCTGATTACTGTCAGTTCTGCCCCCGAATCCACGACTGCTCTAGCTGTCTGGTCGCCACATCTGATTCGAACCTCTTCATAATCTACTGGGATACGTATCTCTCCCTGTCCCATTACTCGACTGTTTGGGCTTGGCTTTGAATGGGTCGTAACCCTTCCTATTGTTGCCTCACCAACATCTTTAGAATTCTGATCCAAGGTGCTAACTTGGTATACCTGAGTTCGACTCTCACGGTCCCCAGTTCTCAGTGGGCAATCTTTCATCAAATGTTCGTCAGATCTGCATTTATGGCACCTCCTTACTTTTGGGACATTTCTATATTCAGCTAAATTAACTGCCGGTTGATACCTTCTGCTCGAATAATTTCTCTCTGAGTCTATCCTCTGCTGGGGGGAAACCACACGTTCTGCATATTGTCTATGCCTTACCTCTTTAAAAGTTAGGACCTCTTCCCTTCCGTTTACACTGGCTAGATGGATTTCTGCCCACGTGGCTATTTCGTCTGCTTTTGCCCATGACTCCGCCTCTTTCTGTACTACGTAAGCATGAGTGTCTTGAGGAAGGCTATCACGTAATTTATCCGACACTATCAGGTCCATAAGCTCCTCAAAATTTGTCACCTTCCTACTGCGGACGTAGTAATCCCAGCTATTTCTGAGTCTCGAGGCTAATTGATTGTATGACTCATTCTGTTCTTTCGTGATAGTTTCAAACTTTCTCTTGTACGCAGAGGGAGTGAGTTTAAACTCTTTTAATACGGCCTCTTTAACTTTCTTATAATAAACAAAATCCTCTGCACTTAATTTTCTAAAAACGTGATTTGCATAATTACCATCCAAAAAAGAAATGATGACTTTGCCTTGAAATTCCTCTGGCACTTCGTATATCTTAAATCCCCTTTCCGCTGTCTCAAAGAGATTTATCACCTCTTCTGGGTTTTTAGGGCTTCCAGCTAACATATTTCCCAATAATTTTATATAATTAGCCAGCCACGCATCTGCTGGATTACTAGATACTGCCACCGTTCGCCCATCACCCCTCTCCTCATTTGCATTCCTCATTTGCAGTTCCAGCATTCTATACTCATGCTCTCTCTCCTTTTCTCTTTCTCTTTCTGCTGCCTCTCTCTCCTTTTCTCTTTCCCTTTCTGCTGCCTCTCTCTCTTCCCTTCTCAGTTGCATCTCTAACCTCATCCTCTCTAATTCAAAATCATATCCAATCCTTTCTTTAGCTCTCTGCTTTCTGGTCCCGCTCTGCAGCATATCCGTATCGTCGTCATTGCCATAATCCCTCAACCCTCTCATGTCTATCGCAGCATCAGACTCTCTGTCTATTGTCACCTCCTCGCCTCCCAGATCATTCCCTGAATAACCACCCTGCGCGTTATCACTCTCTGTGAAGCCTCGTCTTAACTCATCCCTTTCCCTATCGCCACCGCTCCTAAGCTCCATTTTAGCTCGTACAGGCCTCTGCCGTATCTAACTACTAGCCCCTAGAGTAAGAGGATACTTACCTCCGATGTGATGACAGGAACGAATCGCCTCGTCAGTCTGCCACCCGAAGCACACAGTCGGAACACTCTTGGCAGTATCAGCCTTGCGTCGGTCAGCTCCCAGTGGATGTTCAACTTTTCCGTCACCTTCACAGCTTTTTCCACAGTTCGAACGTGATGCACGATTCTTCAGGTACCTTCACAGCTATTCTATCGCCTGAAGCACACCGCAGGACACTCTTGGTAGTATCAGCCTTGCTCTGGTCAGCTCACAATGGATGTCGGAACTCTTCCGTCACCTTCGTCGCTACTTTCACCGCTGTTGCGTATCCTGTCGACTGCGCCACTTTGTGATGTTAACTCTTCGTTTGTCGGTCCCTCGGTTCGATCGCTATACGTGACGGGTGAAAGAGTCTTTCGGATAGAATCAAACGGTTTATTCACAATTGCAGAGACTCGATACTGAGGCTCCTCCCCAATAAATTAGTCCAACTTCAGGCTTTACTTAAAAATAACAAAGATTTATTTAACCTTCCAACGTACTTGCTGGACGAGGACATATGCTCAATTACATGGATTACAACAACACCAGCTTACTATGCCTGTTCAGCTGTATTTACAGAGCCAATGCCGCTATTTCCAGTCGGCATTCCCCAGCTTTAACAATTCTCGTCCGTCTCCTTCCGTAACTCGACCGGCTCTGCCTCATCGTTGCCAAACCCTTTTTTCCTTTCTTTCTCTCGCCTCACCATCTGGGGCGAGCAGCAGGGTGACCTCCGTCCCTCGGGGCACTGCCCCTTCAATTAACTTTCCAGATGCCGGAACAGAAGGCCTCCCCGTAGCATATGACTATTTTGGCGAAATCCAAAATAAATATACAGAGCCTGAACAAAAAAAAAATCTAAAAATGCCTCTAGCCTGACACTCACAATAAACCACAAATTATGACGATCAACAGAGTCGAAAGCTAGCAACCAAATGTTTCTGAATCTCTAAACGTTTCTCAAGAATCTGCCTAAGTGAAAATATCTGATCCACACATCCCCTACCACTTCTGAATCCACATTGCTCATCACGTAATTGCCTGTCAACCAGATTCTTAATTCTATTAAGCACAATCATGGAAAGAACTTTATCTGGAACAGAGAGTAGGCTGATACCCCTATAGTTATCACAAGAACTGCGATCACGTTTTTTGAAAATAGGGATAATAATAGCTCTGGTGAAATCTTTAGGAACCATGCCTTTATCATAAAAGTTATTCAAAATTTCAGTCATCCAAGTGGTAACCAAAACATTCCCAGCTCTGAGCATTTCTGTAGTAATTTCATATACCCCTGGGGATTTATGAATTTTAATTTTAGAGATAGCCAAACTGACTTCAGATTGTGTTATAGGGCCAACATTAAAGCTGCCAATGCATCTATCATCATTACAAACAATGGGAGTAGAACTAACCACATTGTTTAGAGCATCACTGAAATGCTCAGCCCACCTAGCCAGGACAGAATCCTCACCTTCTATAACCTTACCTTGTTTATCCTTCAATCCATGTATGCCTGTCCGTTTTCTACCACATAAAACATTAACTATCTGGTACAGCTCTCTGCTGTTGTGCTGCCTAACTGCTCCTTCAGCTTTGTCAGCCAAGCTATCAAGCCAAAGATTCTTATCAACAGCTAACTGATCCTTTACACGTTTACTAAGTTCTTTGTAATGCTTTCTATTAGGATTAGTAGGGTACTGATTAAGGACATTCCTGCAGTTCCTTCTTTCTAAAATATGCTCAATTTCCTTATCACTTAAATAATTCTGCCTCCTCTGCTCCTTTTTTCCTAACAGAGTACTGTTAGTTCCGAAAAAAGCCTGTTTAAAATGGCCCCATTCTTCCTCAACTTCAGTATTAAGCAAACCATGACTGTCATAATGACTAAGTAACCTATCATGGTAAGCTTTAGCTATAACTGGGTCTTTCAGAGCTTCAGTATTAAAGGTAAATTTTTTAACCCTAGCACAACACTTTTTAAGTTTAAGTTGCAAGACACTTTTAACAAGGAAATGGTCAGATCCAATTTCAGCTCCCCTATATGCCCTGGTATTTCTAACAGAACTAGCCCATTTGCTGTTAATTAATATATAATCAATCATATTCCTATGCAGCCCATCTGGTGAAACCCATGTATATATATATGTATGTCGCGGTGTTTGTAATATGTGTTAGTTATTCTGAAACCATTGAGTTTACTTACCTGTAGGAGACGTTGCCCATTGCCATTGCAGTTACCAATACCAAAAGGGCCTATCACCCCTCCCCAAAGATCAGAGTCAGTACCAACTTTGGCATTGAAGTCACCAAGAACAAGGGTAATATCTCCTTTCTTGACAGAATTCAAAATATCCTGAAGTTGTCCGTAAAACCTATCCTTCTCATCCTCATCAGTATCCTCAGTGGGGGCATTACAGCAGATAACATTCAAGTCTTTAAAGCTTGTCTGAAATTTTGCTGTAAATAACCTTTCATTAATGCACTCATATCCTAGAAGAGCATCACTAGCATGTCTGCTGAGCAGCAGACCCACGCCTTGGTGATGCTTTCCATCCTCCCTCCCTGTAAAGAGAAATTTAAAGTTATTTTTAAGTTTCTCACCTTTACCTGTCCATCTGGTCTCTTGCAAGCCTAGAATATCTAGGTTATAGCTCTGGAATTCCTGCATGAGGACATCAAGGGAATAATCTCTATGTAATGTCCTCACGTTCCACGTCCCTGCAGAGAGAAAATGATTAGTAGGATTTTTAAAGAAATTAGGTTTATTGAGATTGGTAGGGCCAACAATTTCAAACAGCCCCCTGATGCAGGCATGGTTCAAAGACCTGTTCCTCCTCCGCTGAAGGCTGAAGTCACCGATGCTGGTAGGAACTTCAGGCACCACCTTTTCAAGTGGACTTTTTCAAGAGCCGCATGGCCTGCCTGAGACACATTACTCCAGTTTAGACTTGACGATGCCCAACTAGCTAAGTAAGGTTCAGGTACCTGCGATGGCCTCTTATTAGGATTATCCACCAGCTGATATAAGGTATCCCATGCCTCTCTTCACTTAGAGCTGGCAACTCAGAAGCAAACAGAAAACACAGCGGCAGACTCTCCCTCAACAGAGGCCCACCAGTGCAGCAAGTCCAGGATCAATAATCAAGCTCAAATCCATAAACAAGTCCAGTCTAGTAGGTATAAATGGTCAGCACCAGGACCCTGTGAAGTTGATCACTCATCAGGGTTGAAAAAAAAGAAAAAAGTGGCCGTAGATGACCAGATCAGCAGGCCATGCTGAACTGGCAGCCCTCCCCTTCCGTTCCCTTCCAAAAGAGAATATCTCTTTTGAAAGGTACTAACGGCCTGCACCACGAGAAGGCGGGGTCGGACATTAGGTGCTAGACCTGGCTGGTTCTGTGCATCATCACTAGGGATTGGTACACAGCTCTCCTTCCAGTTTACGCCTAGCTACCATTTACAGGCCAACACAACAACAGTTAAAAATAAATAAAAAAAACCTCAAGCAACTGCTTGCTACAGAGCTCTGGCAGGAGACTGTCAGTTTATATGTCATAGTAGAAAGTCTGTGAGGATGGCGGAACTTCAGCAGAAAAACAATACAACATCCATGCCTTATGCAAGGGCTCAAACCTAGGTTCCTTAGATCAGTAGCCAAGCGCGCTAACCACTCGGCCACGGGACGGTATTTTAGCATTAAAAAAATTACATATTGTTTTACTTTAGTGTTTGTTAATTTTTATTTATGCAATTAATAATTTTTCAATTTTATATGTATGTTTTATACCTACATGGTAACTTAGGCTGTAGAGGGCTCGGGAATGACTTTATGCCTAGGTCCCAAAATGTCTAAATGCGGCCCTGGTTATTACGTACCACGAAGCTCTGTTGGTATATAGTTTTGGATTTAAAATTTCTTTGTAACAATGAAATCCAGAATTTGGTCCCTACTTTCGCCCTAAATCCAATAACCGTACTATTCAATTCTTAATACAGTGTGATGCTAGTTATGGGAGGCGTTCAAAAACTTATTGACACGTGCCTGTAGATTTGCACTAGTTCATCCGAAGTTAACGAGCTACGACTTGTCTGAAAGCTTATCTAAACTTGTCATTACTGGTTAAAACAAAGGTAATATCATCATATCTCTCTTCGCTAGTGGCGCGTAAAGTTTGGTGTGCGAAATTTTTGCATTGTTGCTAAAGATGTGAAAGTTTTACATTATCACAAGGATACAGTTTGGGAAGAAGCGAAAAATTTATGCTAATTTATCACAATCGAAATTATGATAGATACAACAAGATAATATCTGTCAGGTTTCGATGCGATATTGGATATTATTTTGTCATTTCACGTATATATTTGTATGTGACCTTGCATTGTAATCCTTTGAGTGAAACTTTCCTTTTTCCCATCACTGACTGAAAGGCTATTTATGGCTAATGAATCAGCAAGACAGGTTTATGGTACCTGATCGCGGGTGATTGGCCCACCTTTCCGGCCCGGCTCGATTGAGCCAGTAGCGCGATGCCAAATGACCGTCCCATGGGACCAGGAGGTCAGCGCCGGACGGCGTAGGGCCCATAGAAGGTCAAGACAGTTCTGAACGAGACGCTGGCTGGAGCTGACGTGTAGAGGTGCACGGTGAATAGATATTCATGAGAGGAGAGGTTTTCCTCTGTAGGTGGGTAGAATCGCAGCCTGTTAAGCAATCGGAATATGATTGTTTGTAGCCAACTTAGCCAGTAGTCAACGTCAGTGCTCGGGGGAGATTCTGTATATATTTCCCATAATAAACCTTTTGTTATGGTTTTAAACTTGGAGTTAATTATCTTTTTGCAATTCTCCAACGTCGAAGGCCCAATACAGAACGAACCAAAATCTTACGTCTTTACCTGTGGGCGCCGTGTATGAATTATATATTCTACCAACCCCAGGAACCGACAATATCACAACAGGCATGATCCCGTATGTAGGATCATTTTTGTTGGTGTAGCACTGTTACGGGATGGATGTGCAAATTCAGAGAACGACGGCAGAGCTTCAAGACCTCCATTATGCAGGAAGATCGAAGGAGGCAGTGAACGAGAGAACAATCGCTGCTGTTCGTGAACTCTTTAAAAAAAACCCACACATCACCGTTCAGATACGTTTAGATATCAGTGTATCGATTGATATTGTGGGAACAATTATTCATCAACATTTATAGTTCCGAAAGATCTGTGCCAAATGGGCATCCTACAAACTGACAAAACAGCATAAAATGGCTAGAGTAGACTTGTGCAAGGAGATGCTGGTAATGTATTAACCTAGTGGCCCCAAAAGGTTAACAGACATTGTCACAGGTGATGAGATGTGATTTTATTATTACACAAGTTCCAGAAAGATCGACAACTACAGTTGTGTTGTGGAAGATGAACCGTAGCACCAAACCCTCAGACAAGACTTTTGCTTAAATAAGAGGATGTTCACAATTTTTCTTTCAATTCCCAATGAGTAAGTGATAGCTGTGGACACTTTACTTGAAAATATGATTATAAATGGGCAATATTACATCAACATTATTTAACCCAAAATGGTTAAGGAGATGAAGAAAAAGCGCCCAACAACAGGCGTGTCAAGGGTTCTCCTTCATGAAATGCCAATTAAGTTACAAAACCTAAACTGGAGCAAGAAGAAATTAAACAGCTACCCCTTCCAGCATTTTCACCCGATCTTGTCTCGTGCGATTTTTGGTTGTTCCCAAAGATTAAAGAGGAACTTTCTGAGAAGCCTTTTTCAAGGGGCCTTTGCAAAATACGTTCATTCAGAGTTGCGGAGTATTCGCCAAACGGAGCATCACCAAGCGTTCCACAATTGGCGTATATGTATTAAACTTTGTATGGATGCTGGAGGGGAGTACTACGAAGAATAATAAAGTTTTGTTGAGGTAAGTGCAGTGGTTTTTGTTCTAAGGATGCATGTCAAGAACGTTTTGAACGCCTCTCGTGCACTCCACTACACATGAAAACTGTAAACTTACATCAACCGAAACAATTATTGAAAGAAAAAGATTTATGGAAATAAAAGACATTAGATGGAAAGTATGCAAATAGTAATTATTCTGATCACATTGGTACAGAAATTTAGTTAGCATATCTTAAACAAAGTAATGTTTTCGGTGAGACGGAAGGATTCATCCAAGCAATTGCAAATCAAATTATCAAGACAAGAAATTATGAAAAACATATTATTAGACGCAACATTGAGTATAACTATAGATCATGCAAATTAGCTTTTGGAACTATACAACATATATCTTTTGCATGCCCATTGTTAGTTAATACAAAATACCTACGAAATAATAATAGTTTCGTAAAAAATTATGGTCAAGAACTTGCACATAATCCCCATGTAATTGATCGTAGATAGTAGATCGTGCTTGGATATGCGATGTTCAAGGTGAAACTTTGAACATTATCATCTCCATCTGAGAATAAGCCCAGTTGGCATAAATAAAAACATATTGTTACGACAGATGAACGTGCTGCAGTGAATTTATGAAAAACGTGAAATGAACGCTCGTCTATGCTTCTGATCTATGCTTCTGCGTGAGATTTATGTAACAAACGAATTGGAACAGAGAACCGATCTGAAATTTAAGAAAGATAGAATTGCAATGTTGGAGTTGTGGATATGTGAAAGAGGACGCAGTTAGTCTTAGTAAATACGCGATAAGTGAAAATAATGAAGAAATAGATTTATATGGTGACCTTGATAGACTAAATGATGATTTGAAATCCAAAATGACTGCACAAGATGATAACTTGAAAGGCGAAATGGTTACATCAAATAGTGAGATGAGAGCTGAAGTAGCTTCTCAAATTAATAAGATTACTAATCAGAATAATGATCTGGATAAAAAAAATTAGTGAAATCACTAATCAGTGTAAGGACATTAAACCCGAACTGAACAGACAGTGTGATAGTTTAAAGGTTGAAATTAATGGTGTAAAAAAATGATATTGATGGGGTCAAGTGTAATGCTAATGAGTGGAATGAATTTCAGAAGGCCAGTTTTCTTGCAGCTTCTTTAAGAAATTCTGCTGCAGAAGCTTTACAGTCTGTTCCAGAAGAAAATCGACTTGATTATGAAAGTCTGGTTTCTGCATTAGAACTCAGGTTTGGCGATAGTTATTTATAACAATACTAGTGATAGTTTGGCGATAGTTATTTAAAACAATAATAGTGATTTTAATGCAAAACTTGATAGTGTTAAGCATCAAATTGAAAATGTAAAAACTGATTGTGAACTTCAGTTTCAGATTTTAGGAAATGAAAAATTACCTTCTTCTTGTGACAAATTATTTTTAGTAACAACGTTTTTACACATATCATTAGAAATACAACTAAAACCATCCACATATGATGGTCAATCGTCTTGGACAGTCTTCAAAACACAGTTTGAAGTCATCGCTAGAACTATGAGTGGAATGAATTTCAGAAGGCCAGTTTTCTTGCAGCTTCCTTAAGAAATTCTGCTGCAGAAGTTTTACAGTCTGTTCCAGAAGAAAATCGACTTGATTTTCAAAGTCTGGTTTCTGCATTAGAACTCAGGTTTGGCGATAGTTATTTAAAACAATACTATATGACTCAATTTAAACACCGTATGCAGAAGAGAGGCGAAACTTTGCAATAACTTGCTAGTGATACTGAACGTCTAGCTAGATTGGCATATAGTAACTGTTCACCAGAAATTCAAGACAACTTAGCTCAATTACGATTTATTGATGTTATTGCCTACCCTGAGACTCAGCAATCACTGAGGATGTTGGAAGGTGAATCCTTAAAGTCAACTGTGGTACATGCTATGAAGTACGAGTACTCCAGGCTTTCCTCCCAAACAAACAAACGCACAGTGAGATTTGTGAATGCAGAAGAAACTGAAGAAAAGAATAGTGAAATGAAAGAACTAATCAAAGACATATTATCCGCTATGAAAGAAATAAATGGTTCCTCTTCAAAAACTAAAACAGATCTTCAGTGTTGTAATTGTGGCAAGACTGGACACATTCGAGCCAACTGCAAAAGGTGGTGGGTACAAAGTTCAAGCACGTCTAACAGACAACAGAACCAGCATAAGCAACCTGAAGGGCAAAGGCTGGCTGTTGATTGGTTAGCCCCAGGGGAAGTCGCCCAGGTTTCAACACTACATGGTGAGAATAACGGATTGGTAGCTGAAGGAACCATGAATAGAGTGCCTTGCCGTATGATAGTAGACACTGGTGTAAATATAACTGTACTCAGAACAGACATAATAAAGAAGATTATACCTCACACAAACTGGAATGCTACACATCTAATAAAACCCTACAAACAGCCACTGGAGATCGTTCTGAAGTCCATGGAAAGATAGAACTCAGCATCAGAGTTGGTAGCTGTTCTGGTACGCTATCGTGCTTACATCGCTGATATCTACGATGAATGCATACATACAGCTTTGATTTCCTAAAGAAATATGGATAGACCCAGTGACAGCCTACTCGTGTATAAGACAGAAGAGATCCCTCTGCTTAGCCAAATATCTGATTCTTTATCAAGCTTGTTGTTGTTTGTGTTGTTTTACCTCTGAGCGGCACTTTTTTGCACACCATGGGCTAAATGGCCAGGTCACATGGACCCCGAAGGCTCAGAGAAGGTTGGGGGAGGGGACCCACTGGAACAGCTGTTGGGAGACAGATGGTAGCCTCCCGTCAAAGCCATCCAGGGTGTTCTTTAACGTGCACAGGGTATGTCTCTCCCGCACACGAGGACATGGCTTAACGTCCCATCCGACGGACGGCGGCCTTTCCAAGCCCATCGGTGTCCCCTACTGACCGTGGGCAGAGCGGGGAATTTTACGGAGATAAATCTCAACGCTGACCCAGCTGGGACTCGAACCTGGGAACTACAGATTACCAGCCTGGCGCTCTACCGACTGAGCCACCCCCGCCCCTTCTTTATCAAGCATGACCCCAATATTAGAGACGGAAAACACAGAGATCCCAGCACAAAGTGAAATTATAGTCCATGAACATTGGGCGGAGACTTCTGGGGCCTTTCGATAGGCAGTCACTGATGCCTCTGGTAAAGGAGCTTTGGCTCACGGTATCCTGGTTCCAAGGACTTTAGTCAGAATAGATAAAGAAGAGATTCCTATCAGAGTGATGAACTATAACAAATCCAACAGAATATTGAAAAAGGGTGAAGAGTATAAATAAAATAGAAGTCACTGACTGAAACCCAAATCATATAGACTTCCTATCTCATCTCACTGACTTATGGAGATAAACAAGACGAATATTAAGTGAAGACCAAGCTGCTAAGGGCCTTTTGAAACCTATTGAAAGACATAACTTATCGAAAGAGTTTCCGACATTTTTTCTGCAACATCAAATGGTTATGGCCGTATTAACCTGACAGAACATAAGATCAACACAGGTGATTCTCCTCCAGGCCATCTACTGGCAAGAAGGCGTCCATTGGTAAAACGAGAGGATACAGAACAACTCGTAAGGGGCATGGAAGCTCAAGGTATTATAGAACCATCACAGAGTCCCTGGATATAACCAGTGGTTCTTGTCAAGAAAAAGGATGGATCTACCCGATTTTGTGTGGATTACCGCAGATTCAATGATATAACAAAACACACTGCTTTCCTTTTCCCAGGATTGATGATACACTGGACATTCTATCTGGGTCAGAATGGTTCTCAACATTAGACTTAAAGAGCTTCTATTGGCAAGTTGGCATGCATCCTGAAGACCGTGAGCAAACAGCTTTCACTACAGGAAATGGACTTTTGGCAGTTTAAAGTGATGCCATTTGGACTTTGCAACGCACCTGCAACGTTTGAACGACTAATGGAGTCGGTACTAAAAAGTTTGTCTTGGGAGGTCTGCCTGGTTTACTTGGACGACATCATCGTTCTTGGAAAAACTTTTGAAAAACATTTGAGAAATATTCGTCAAATGTTTGAAAAACGTAGGGCAGTCAAGCTAAAATTGGGACCGACTAAGTGTAAACTGTTCCAGCAAGAAGGTCATTATCTTGGTCATGTCATCATTCCATCAGGGATCAAGACGGATCCTAGTAAGATAGAAGCTGTGAGAGACTGACCTCCACCCCAAGATGTTCATGAACTTCGCAGTTTTATTGAACTTTGCACCTACTATAGAAGATTTGTCAAGGGTTCCTCCGATATCGCAAAGCCATTACATCGTCTGACAGAGGTGGACCAGTGGTTCATATGGACCACCGAATGTGGCGTAGCTTTCCAACAGTTGAAGCAGGCTCTTTCCACAACACCAGTGTTAACATACCCACAAACTGAAAAACAGTTCATAATATATACTGACGCAAGTAACACAAAAGTTGGTGCTGTACTTTCGCAACAACAAGACGGAAAAGAAAAAGTTATTGCATACTTTAGCAAAACTGTATCCACACCAGAACGAAATTATTGCGTCACACGAAAAGAACTGTTAGCAATAGTAAAAGCAACAGAGCATTTTCATCATTATCTCTATGGCCAGAAATTTCTTATACGCACTGATCATGCTGCACTCAGATGGTTACTAAAATTTAAAAATCCGGAAGGACAAATCGCTAGGTGGATTTAGTGGTTACAAGAATACAATTTCTCCATCGAGCATCGAAGTGGTAAAATGCATAGGAATGCAGATGCCCTTTCCAGGCGTCCATGTATTGACAGCTGTAAGTATTGCAATAATGCAGAGTTGAAATTTGGTACTAAAGAGGTAATGTAACCGTGATTCTCCTAACATCTGGAGTCCAATAGAAATTAGAAAGGCCCACCTAGACGATGAAGATATAAAGCCAATAATGGATTTGATTGAAAAATCTGTGTAAAACCTAATTGGGAGCAAATATCGAGGTATAGTCCAACTACCAAACGTTACTGGACACAGTGGGACTCCTTAGAAATCAAAGATGGTTTATTATAAAGAAGATGGGAGAATCCCACTGGACGACTGATTCGTTAGCAGATAACCCTTCCTCGCTTCGGAGTGGAACTAGTGATGAAAGATGTGCATGAGAGTGCCACTGGAGGACACTTCGGTGTTAATAAGACATTAGCTAAAGCCAGGGAACGATTTCATTGGCTGAAAAGCAGGGCAGACGTTGAAAAATGGTGTGTGTGTGTGATGTGAGGCTTGTGCAGCAAAGAAAAGCCCTAAGACTAGGAGTAGGGGTAAGCTGCAGACGTATAACGTTGGTGCCCCTTTTGAGAGAATAGCCATTGATGTAATGGGTCCGTTTCCTAGGACTGATGATGAAAATCGCTATTTATTAATGGTAATGGATTGTTTTACGAAGTTGCCCGAGGTCTATTCCATCCAAGATCAGGAAGCAACAACAGTTGCAGAGATGATAGTAAATAACTTGATTAGTAAGTATGGAGTACCCTTACAACTCCACTATGATCAAGGACGGAATTTTGAATCCAATATGTTTAAAGACATCTGCCAACTATTAGGCATTCAGAAAACCAGAACAACTCCCTTACACCCTAAGTTGGATGGTATGGTTGAGATATTTAATAGGACAATTGCACAACACCTAGCATTGTTTGTCGACGACCATCAACGTGACTGGGATCACCATACAAAACTCCTTCTGTTGGCATGAAGAACAGCAGTGCATGAGACAAATGGACAGACATTTCTATAATGCTCTTTGGAAGAGAGTTATGTCTTCCTTTTGACCTTTTATACGGTCGAACTGAATCAATTCCTGTATCCACTCCACAATACGTACAAGAATTACAACAACAACTAGAAGAAATCCATTACTCCATCAGACATGACATCAACTTAGCAAGTGAGAGAACCAAAACGAGTTGCGACAGTAAAACAAATGTAACTGTGTTCAATCAAGGAGATCTTGTCTGGCTGAACAATCCACCTAGAAAGAAGAGACTTTTTCCTAAACTTCAGAAACCTTGGGAAGGTCCGTATACAGTAGTTAACAGGATTAATGACGTGGTGTATCGCATTCGTCGACGTCCAACTACAAAGTGTGTGATTTTCGCGACTCCCGCGCACAATGCAATAAATATTATTTTTAAACTAACTTCACAGTTCAAAATCCATTTTATTCCTTTTAAATATCTCTTTAAAACACACACGGTTATTACTTTCGAGTCTCTCCGTTTCAAACGGTTAATGACGTAGTCTCACGTTGTACCAAACGTGAGCATTCACAAAATGAGGTATCACATCATGGTCTTGTTGCGCGTTCATCTGTCGTAACAATACTAATATCAATAACGACTTGCTTACTATAACGATCTTAAACAATATGTGTCATTTTACGAACTATGTACAATTCATTTCCACTTATAACAGATTATTTAACATATGTGCAACATCCTCCAAAAAAAAATGAAAGCTTTTGAAGTTATGTTTGAACATATTAAAATTTCTTTCATTTCTTATTTCAAGAGGCAACTGATTGAAGATTTTAAATAAGAATTATGATTAATGTTTATGAGCAATTTCTTTTTCGGTCAAATGAACTGTGTATATTTCGAAAATTACTCTCAGAAGTTACATAAATCCAACTGAATTTGAAAATTAAAGCAATTCTGCTTGAAAAATATCATCCTCTAAAAATAAATTAATGTCTAATAGATACAATATTCAGCATAGAGTAATAACAGAAATTACTTACGATACTCATGTTATTTTGAGCAATTAATTCAATAATTTTGCTTTGCGGAAAAACCAGATATTTTAAAGCCGAGACATAAGTTTCACCACAACAAATTATATCATATTGAAATTATGCTTTATTCTTGAAAAGTACAATGTTTCCAACATATTGATATTAATTTTGTCTTCAAGTAGTGTAAATTTAAATAGTTTCTAACCTGCTTTACCTTTAATATAGTCAATATATTTCTCCCATTATTATGTAAGAATATATCTAAATATTTAATGCTCTCAACTTGTTCTATGTCATCACAATTCCAATCAATATGTTCCTAACATTGAGGTGTAGGCAGTTTAATTTCAAAAGTACTTACAAAATTTTGGTTATTTTTTTCACTTGTAATAGATAAACTTATTTTTATTCTTCTTAATTGAGAGTTTATTATTTTCGAAATATTGGTTAACCTTCTCAAGAACATTATTGACATTAGACATTATATCTGTAATATTTAGTGTTGTTACTAAAAGTTAATGAAATATCATCTGCAAAAGTAGTACTATTGCAGATTATTAAAATTAATATTCATTTCACAAAGATCATTAATAAAATAAGCAATAAAGGACAAGAACTCTTTCAGTTATCTTTGTTAAAAGGAACTAATAAACCACATCAAAGCAATCCCTCTCATACCCACATGCTCCAATTTTTTTTTTTTTTTTTTTTCAAGTAATGAATTAGTTGCGGTGTCAAAGGCTTTTCAAGATCTAGAAAAACTGATAAAGTTAAATTAATTTGGCTCATTGAATTATAAATCAAATTAGTAAATTACAATAACGCATGATCAATGCCTTTACCCTCAATGAAGGGAAAATTATTTAAAGAAAAAAATTTATATTATTTAAATAACATAAATTTCTTTTCTAATTTCACGAATTTTGTAAAATCTTTTGAAAAAAAACAAACAAAAGGGAGATCGGTGTACAGGTTTGAAAGGCGGTTTTAATTCCCCTTCTTGTCAGTGATAAGTAGAGTAGAGATTTTGGGATCATCTGGGAAATTCCAGTTTGAAAAGAAAGGTTAAAAATATAAACGAAGGAATTAATAATGAAATTTCTATATTTTTTTACTGTAGTTACTGAAATTTCGTCAATTCCTGGGCATTTGCCTTCTATTAGATTTGTAATAGTGTTATCTAATTCTTGTACAGTTACAGGAGAAAAAAAAAGTGCTGCCTGTTTCATAATAATTTTTGCAACAGTCATATTCAACAGATTTATGATTACGTGTTTTGCTAGGAAAATCGACAAAATATGTGTTAAATTCATTTCTTGCATATCTAATTTCACCAGTGTTAAATTCCTCAATATTATTTTTTTGTCCGGTAGAACTTCATGTTTTGAATTATTCCCAATTAAATTGTTTACAAAGTTCCATAGTTTTTTTTTATATCAGCATTGGACTTCAAATATTCTTCAATGTAATATTTGTTTTAGCAGGAAAAAAATGAAACACCAGTAAAGGATATCGCATTCGATGTGTTAATGTTTCGAAATGTGAAATTCGATGGCGAAATGTGGGAATCAAGAGGTTTGCCAGACAGCAATAATTTATTTCCCCCCCTCAAAGGTGGGAAAGTGCAATTTTCTCTTTTTAAGAGATTATTGTTTGTTTTTAGAGATAATTTCGAAATCATCTCTAAAAATTATGTCTGTAATGGCAGGCATTGACGAAATATTACGATTGTCGCTTTCCCAAAGCATCAAAAGTTTAAATTGCGCCCTCCAAAGGTGAAACATCGTTTTAATATCAGTTCTGTTATTATCAAAAATAATGCAGTAGCTCAGTACTTTTTTTTTCATTTTTTTTTCGGGGTGGGGGGTGGGGGGTGTAATCATAAAATTCAGCATGAAGCTTTGTATCTTTTTGTCTGGTGGTTTCATCTTGCATTCTGTTTTATAAGAAAAGCAGATATAAGTGGTCGTCGTCCAAAACGTATATACAAATTTAAGTACTAAGTAACATCATGCAGAGGTTGATCGTCATTAATGACCAGTCCCCACATCATTTCTGTAATATATAATAAAATATTGATCACCGAATTAGAATGAAAAATAAAAAGAATAATTTCCATGAATGAATGAATATTTGTTTCTTAAAGAATATTGACCGTTTTATTTCCATTTATTGCGAATTTGATGAAGTAACATACTTCAAGCATGCGTGTTCCATTGCCTTTATTATAAGCGCGGGATGTTACCGGGCAAGCTTCAATACCCAGAAATTTACATTATTTACCATGGTGGTGTCAATCATTTGCCGCACCACTTACAACAGTTGTAAGTTAAAGCGTAATATAAGCATATCATGGAGGCTCCCTTTGCGTGAGTAATATTATATTATGTATTAAAAATATAGGTAGTGAAACATAATTATATCGGTTTACGTAATGCGTATATTATCCGCTCAGTTAACGTTAGTGAGAGTATTACTATGCACTAAGAAATCTGAAGTTATTTCAATAGTGACATTGAATTGTGAAAGCAGTCACCACAAATATGGTCACAAATATGTATAGCTAATTATTATACTGTATTTTGTGTAGTTTAAACAGATATGACAAATTTAGTGTTCGGAATTTATGAATTAGCATTTCAAGTAACAGCTGCTACTTAAATCTTCTTGTTGGCTGCTTATTAATGCGTAGAAGGAAAAAATGGCGGTCGAATAGCAATCATACTGGCTTCGGTATTTAGAATTCAATACGGTGTACATAGCTATCTAATCAGAATTTTTACGAGTCTAAGAGAAATTTAGAATTGAATTTGCAATTCAAGAAATAAATGCTGAATACTGAGCTAAGTAATAGATGAGAGTAAATATTTAAGTTAGACATCAAATGCTATATATATATATATTATTGGACCCAGATTCGCGAAGTACAGTATTTTTCCCTTGCCTTAGACTGCCATTAATATTTAGCCGCCCTCCCCGAAAAAAAACTTATTTTTCAGAGCAAGCTAAATCACCCAGCGAAGCCACCATCAGCCTATTTTCAGCACAGATATGATTAGTTTATAACCCTAGCAACAGTACCGACAAAGGAAAGGAGGATCAAAGTTAGCAAGGTAGTCATTTACAGTCACCCAGAAGATACCTCCAAACACCGAGTTCATATTGGAAATCACAAAACATCAGGAATGCATTCAGCAGGACTTTCTGCCCTAAATTCGTCTCTTCCACCGGAAAGGTAGAAGAACCGAATTTAGTGAAGCCTAATGAAGGACCGGAATTTTCAACAATTGAACGGGTAGGCAACAGGTTACGATGCTTTCTGGCCAAGGTCTCGTGCAGCGCGTGACTTTCAACTCACCTCGGCCGAGAGGGAAGCAGCGACTTGAATAGGAGCAAAAAACAGCATCCACAAGTTAATTGAACAGAGTCGTCCCCAAAACTCATAAATAGGCCTTGGAGAATCGCAACATATTACGATTACGATCTACCGCTTTGAAATGTTAAAGAACACTTCGAGCCATCCAGATCTACATAGTGATCCTGAAGATTCCCCTAACTCGAGGTAGGCCTCTTTGATCAACTGTTGTATTTTGTTTGTGAATGCTCTGCATTCAGAAATAACGGATTCAGGCTTCGGGCCACTTCTGTAAACTTCGGTAAACAAAAGTGTAATACTCAAATAAATGTTGCATTTTCTGTCACCTTGTTAAAATTGAGTAGGGAACCATAAGTTTGCTATTAAATGACAGTTAATACTGAAGTTGTTCTGCCGATTGCTGTGTCGTGATTGGCGTCCCAAAATTGTTGACCTTGATCTTGCTCATCATTTCGTTGCACAGCCAATTTGGCGAACAGCACGAGGAGTTTTGTAATCTTTCCCAAGAAAGGGAGATATTTTTGGTCACTATTGGCATATTTGGAAGTGTTTTAATTTTAACCTGTAAGAATTACCCAACGAACTGTTAAGGGTTTAGAGACTGTTAGTTTGCTAGTATAACATCTGTAAGAAAGGATTTTGCGTCTCCAATAAAGCGTTCATAAAAGGGGTTCTGCAAAAATAAAGGGGTTCTGCTAAATTGGGAAATCACAACCCACCCACCCCACACAGATACACATTTAGCCCCCAGGTTTTGCATTCGTTGCATCGACCCCAAATAGCATAATTATTTAACATGTATACATTATATTTAAAAAAATAATTTTTCGTGCTCTGTCCGTCTGTAGGCATTAAACGTTTTTTTTTTTAAGAGAAAAATTCTTTTTGGGTTCGACAGGTATTGATTAAATATGACGATTCTATTTTTGGAATCTCTTGAATCTTTAACAGCGCTCTCTAAAAGTGGAAGAATTTTGAATATTATACAATTATGAACGAATACTGCAACTTTATCTACTTATAGTTAAGGTAGAAATTTGGATGGTAGAGTGTGATGATTAAGAAATCTACACTGACAGCAGCGACTTACCCCTGGGGGGACGCAATTTTCTGAAGAGATAACGGAAAATTGCTTTTTTTTTATTGTCTAGGTTACTACTATTTGCATTTTCCCAATCCATTAGTTCTAATCAGGATCTGACCAGATATTTTGTCGCACCCAAGAGAACTTATTTTTTGCCGTTCAAAGTAAATCTACTTTTAACAGATAAAAGTAAATATTGGTCCCGAATGAAGCGAGCTGTCTAGCTGAAAAATTTCTTATTTAAAATGTTTTGTATATAACAGTAATTTGGAATGATGTTCTTATGAAAATTAATGTAGTTTCAAATTTGCAACGAAGTCAAACAGTAAATTTATCCGAATACATGAATGCAAACGATAAAATAATCAGTTATTTCAAAGAATACCACATAAATGGTTTCAGTGATGTGTTAATTGCTGCAGAAGAAATTGTTGAAAAAGCTGAAATGGGAATAGTATTTTCTACGGTTCATACAGTAAGAATTAATCGTAAGAAATAAATTTTGACTATGAGGCTAGAGATAATATCATTGAGAAACCACGTGAAAATTTTAAAGACTTCTGTTTTTTATTAGTTTAACATTTATTTTTTATTAGTTTTTTATTAGATGTCCGACTATTAGATTATAGACTATCTGATAGAGAAGATGCCGATGTAGATGGAAACCAGTTAAAAGCCTAACCTACAAACTTAGCTTTATTTTTGTCCCCAAAAATGTCTCCAATAGACGTTTTAAATAACATTCATGTTCATGATTTAGTAGATATCTTTCCGATCACTGCAATTGCGTTGGGGAATTCTGTTAACACTACCAATAACTACCGAGAGTGGTGCAATAAATTTTTCAAAACTAATAACTACTACGAGTGAAGAGAGAGCAGTAGATTTAGCATTGTTGACAGCTGTAAATTATAACGGATATTCTTAGATTTTTCTGATGCTATCGACACATTCGCTCAGTTAAAAGCTCCTCGAACATGTTTAAAAAGATGGATTAATTATTGTGGCGAAGCGTCCATGGAAGCAAAGGAAGCAATGGTACCATTAAAATTTTCATGAATAAAAAGAAAAAAAGATATAGAAAATATATGCGTAAGGTATAAATATTTCCATTTAAAATGTAAAAGTATTTTTTTACTTCAGTTGACCTGAGCAAAAAACTTCTATTTTAAAAATATTCTTCGAATATCCCTGTAACATAACTCTGAATAATAAACAGAAGCGACAGTGTGCCAGGCAAATCGAGCAAGGAGTGCATGAAAAATCTCGCTTCACTGATATACCGCTGTTGACATCGCATCACACATCCGATATATAAATTTCTATCCTCAGCAAGCAGAAATTAATAAAGACGGAGACCACGGTCGCAGTAATTTGTTTTCTCAATTACCAGCTCTAATAAGTTATGGTTCTGCTACAGACGTACAGCGAGTTCTGCTAAAGACATACAGCGCGTGCTCCACACCTAGCTTGAAACAACCAATCAGCGTTGAGTGGCAAGCCTAATTGGAATCTGTAACCGCCATTAGTTTTTTGCCCAAACGACTATGACGAAAACATCAACAAAGGTAAGTTGATTTTTGATATATTTTATCATGTTTTTTGCTTGTTGCTTCAATTGTACAACTTAACCTGGGAGAGATTATTATTGTCAAATCCCTGGTATACGCCATGTTTAATAAATAACTATATCTGAACATCCTTGGAAGTTGTTCGATTAGAATGAGTCAATTATCCTTGTAATACTCGTTTACTGACGAAGGCGAAGCTAGTGCAGAAAATCTCTGGTAGTTCTCTACACCCCCGATAAAAGGAGAAGTACCTATTTCACCTATTCACTGTCCGTTTTTCACTCGTTCTAAATTAAGCACAAATTAATTTTGATATACTGCTTCAGCGGCCAACCTATTCATCAGCGTTCGCCTTTTCATCGTCAAAAAGATGACATTCGCTGAAATGATTTGTAACTTACTTGAATATCTATTACAGCTGACTGTTGCAATAATAACTAGTAAGCATATTCTAATGCTCGTATGGGTAATTTTCCCGAATCTCTGCTATTGGTCGTCTAAAACGCTCATTTAACGCGTTTGAAACGCGTTTAGCTGCCATTTTTTTACTACCTTTAACACGACTGGGAAGAAATATCAGTCACAAAAAACGTATCGACGGTTTTTTCCCATAAATTGAGTCCTTTAACTGTGTACATGGGCGGGAGTGGTTCAATCTGTAGCGCGCCAGGCTCGAAATCTGCAGTTCTCAGGTTCGAGTCACAGCAGAGTCAGCACTGAGGTTCTCCGTGGTCAGGGCGGGGAGAAACTCCAGGCCCTGTCCACGGTCATTAGGGGACACTGATAGGCTTAGAAAGTCCACCGTCCGTCGGATGGGATGTTAAGCCGTAGCCCTGTGTGCGGGAGAGTCATACCCTGTGCACTTTAAAGAACACGCTGGATGGCCTTGACCGGGGACTAACATCTGTCTCCCACCACCTCGAACAACTGTTGGGAGAAATTTAATAGTTAAGGTTATCTATTGTTCCAGTCGGTCCTTCCGCAACCTTCTCTGAGCCTTCAGGATCCTTGTGACCTTTCCATTTAGCTTATTATCTGCAAAAAAGTGCTTCTCAGTGGTAAAACAAACCAGCCGAACTGTGTACGTTACCTAACGGGCAACTCAGGTGTCACATAAAGATAACACTTGTAAGTCCGTTACTTACACTTGTAAGTAACGGACCCACGCATATCGGAAACATTTCAACCACTGAAAATATTCTTCACTGAATTCTCTGTGAGTCAACGCGCACTCCTGTTCGCAAAGGATGCAAACGTAAAGAAACTGTACAGATTTCTCGGGCGCGAATTTCAAACGG
The DNA here is from genome assembly GCA_038380435.1 of Ryuthela nishihirai. NCBI lineage: Eukaryota > Metazoa > Arthropoda > Arachnida > Araneae > Heptathelidae > Ryuthela > Ryuthela nishihirai. The sequence goes on along the minus strand of JAWZYU010000029.1, from coordinate 3,022,596 downwards.
ATTCTCTGCTGCTGGAGATGAGTCAAAATCCTTTCACAGGTAACAGCAAATGCCACCTGTGCAATAAAATAAAATATCTAGGCCTTTATGTTGAGAAAAATTTAAACTGGATTAATATAGACAGCAGCGCAGCGAATGGACTGGTTGGTAGCGAAGAGTGAGAATTTTTCAACTCGGAAATCAAATTTTGCCAACTTTGAAAATAAGCATTTCACGTAAACTTAAATAGTCTTCTGTAAGGGACGTACCCAAATTCTACTTCCGTGCGGGGAGGGAGGCAGCTCCCCAAGAATTTGTCAACTCGTCAGAATTTTACCAAAAAAATTCCAAATTTTGCATCTCACCTGAATATTGCTAACTCCTGATTTTGCCACGTTGTCTGGATTTTGCCAACTCTCCTTAATTTCACAAAATCTGTTCTAATTTTCAAAACTACTCACTTGTATTTTACCAAGGGGCTTCAAATTTTGCCAACTTCCCTCGATTTCTCCAAGTTGCCTAGATTTTTTCCAACTCCCCATAATTTTATAGAAAAAATTCCTAATTTTTAAATCTTACTTAAATTTTACCAAGTCACTTCGAATTTTGCCAACTCCGATTTACTTTGGGGGAGAGGGAGTCTCCTCCATCCCCTCCATAGCTACACCCCTGAATATAGATAGGGTTTATCATAATCGTAGGAAGCCAAATACCAATATTTTTGATATCAGGTGTGGAGCTGCATAAATGGCTGTATTGTGTAATATTTAGAAACGAGGGATATTTATAGGAGAGAAAATAAGCATTTCATATATTTTCTGGGCTTACAGGATAAAATGATCGGATCAAAAAATAAAGAATAAATGAATTTGAATATCAAATAATCTTTGAAAATTCAGGTTTTCAATGATAATTATTTTGCGAAATTTAGCATGAACCTGATAGACAAGGGCAAGAAAATATTTTTTTTTACATTTTCGACTACATACCTTACATCTCCATTACCTGAGTTTTGTAAATGTACTTGGTCGATTTTTTCTGTAAACTCATAATCAAAAATGTCTGCATATTTTGAAATATAATTAACGTTTAATTATAAGATAAAAAATTATAAAAATAATATAATAACACAAAAGCAATTTTCAATGTATGCTACAATCCAAACATATAAAACATGCATGGATAAATCTAAAATATAAATATTTCTGGAGATGTAAACAGGGAAATTTAGACACATGCAACGTCAAAGAAAATGTTAGTCAAAATCAAGAAAAATAATTCAATAAAACGTTGATAATTGTTAATCTCCGTTACCCTTTGATTTACGATATCAGTCATATTTCTTTTCTCACGATATTGATTTCTTGAAACAATGGAGCATTGCCTTTTATTTTATTGTAAAATAAATTAGAGCGCAACCCATCCAAGCACGGTTGCAGCCGAGACTACAAACTGTGTTTAAGAAACATTTTTTAAAAATAAAGTTGGAAAATATATATATACAAAAATTTTAGAAAATATACGGAATATACTATACATATATATATATATTTTTTTAAAATACTGACATTTTCTAATTTACGAACATTCTTGTGGAATATGCATACTGTCTGTAGAAAATACGTACATATGGTAACGCTATATATATAGATCATCATCATCATCATCCTCAAGCAGCCATGGGCTACCGAGGTCCAAATAGACAGCGCAGTTTAATTATCCAAGCATATCTGTCCTGAGCTACAGCTGCTGCATCTGGCCACTGCACACCAATTCTAATAAAGTCCTGTTTGACATTGTCTGTCCACTGTATCCTAGGTCTCCCCTTCTTTCTGACGCCTTTAGGCACACAGTTCATAAACCTATTCGCTAATCTATAATTATCCATACGAGCAACGTGGCCAAACCAACGGAGTCTCTCTCTGCACAATATGCTGCTTAAAGGAGGTTGCAAACTCCTTTGCCTAACCTCATCATTAGTTACAAAGTTGAACCACCTAATGCCCAAGATACTGTGTAAGCATCTGGAATCAAAAGCGTCTAGTTTCCTGTTATCTTGTTTACAAAGTGTCCAAGTTTCACTACCATAACTAACCCTAGAAAGAACCAAACTATTATACAGCCTAATTTTAGTCTTTAGGTGTATACGCCTATTTCTCCACACTCTCCATAGATTCTTAAAAGTCCCGGCAGCAATCCCTATTCGTCTGTTAATCTCATGCCGCACATCACCATTATCTGTTACAAAGCTCCCAAGATAATTAAACTGTGACACCTGCTCAAGACTGCAACCATTCAGATTAACTGAATCACAGCCCGTCTGACCAATTTTCATTACTTTAGTTTTTTCTCTGTTTATAAGCAAACCTATTCTACTACCAGTTTCATCAACAGCTCGAATGAAAGAGTTCATCTCATCAACATCATTTGCCAAAAGGGCTAAATTATCAGCATAATCTAAATCAGAAATTTTCGTATCTCCAGCCAATTTAAGGCCAAATTCTTTCCCTTGAAGTGAATTTCGCATAAACATAATCAGTAACCAAACTAAAGAGAAAATGAGACAAAATGCACCCTTGTCGAACATCAGAAGTAATGCTCAACCAATTGCTACAAGCCTTACCAAATCTCACACACGACTCAGTGTTATTATAGAGAGCTTTCATTATGTTAACTAACTTATCTGGTATACCATATGATCTTACAATCAACCACAAATTATGACGATCAACAGAGTCGAAAGCCTTTTTGAAATCAATAAAGCTAGTAACCAAAGTTTTCTGAAACCCGAAACATTTCTCAAGAATCTACCTAAGTGAAAATATCTTATCCACACATTCCCTGCCACTTCTGAATCCACATTACTCATCACGCAATTGCCTGTCAATCAGATTCTTAATTCTATTAAGCACAGTGATGCAAAGAACTTTCCCTGGAACAGAGAGTAGGCTGATACCCCTGTAGTTATCACAAGAACTGCGATCACCTTTTTTAAAAATAGGGATAATAACAACTTTGATATAATCCTTAGGAACAATGCCTTTATCATAAAAGATATTAATAATTTCATTCATCCATTCGGTAACCGAAACATTCCCAGCTCTAAGCATTTCCGTAGTAATTTCATCTACCCCTGGGGATTTATGAAGTTTAAGTTTAGAAAATTTTAAAATAACTTCAGACTGTGTTATAGGGCCAACATTAAAGCCAGTAATGCATTTATCATCATTACGAACAATGGGAATAGAACAAACCACATTGTTTAGAACATCGCAAAATTCTCAACACACCTAGCAATGACAGATTCCTCACCTTCTATAACATTTCCTTGTTTAGCCTTCAATCCTTGTATACCTATTCGTTTTCTACCACACAAAACGTTAACTATCTGGTACAACTCTCTGCTGTTGTGCTGTCTAACTGCTTCCTTGATCTTATCAGCAGCTAACTGATCCTTTACACATTTATTAAGCTCTCTGTAATGCTTTTTTATTGGGACTTGTAGGGTAGTGATAAACGACATTCCTGCAGTTCTTTCTTTCTGAAATAAGCTCAAGTGCCTTATCACTCAGAGAATTTTATCTCTGCTGCTCCTTTTTTCCTACGATTGTACTATTAATTTCAAGAAAAGCTTGTTTAAAATAGTCCCATTCTTCGTCAACTTCAGTAGTAAGCAAACCATAACTGTTAAAATGACTAAATAATCTATCATGCTAAGCTTTAGCTATAACTGGCTTCAGTATCAAAGGTAAAATTTTTAACCCTAACACAACACTTTTTAAGTTTAAGTTGCAAGACACTTTTAACAAGATAATGGTCAGATCCAATTTCAGCTCCCCTATATGACTTGGTATTCCTAACAGAACTAGCCCATTTGCTGTTAATTAATATATAATCAATCATATTCTTATGCAGCCCATCGGTGAAACCCATGTGTACTTATGTATGTCGCGGTGTTTGCAATAAATGTTAGTTAATCTCAGTGGTGTCACCCAGCCGGTTTGAACCGGTTTCCGGAAACCGGTTGTTAAAATTTACACCAGTTTCCGGAAACTGGAAGATGCGTTGCTTCGCGGCCGCGCTGCTCATGAAATGTTACGCGCATTACACAATGTACTCCACGCATCATTCGGACAAAATAAATAAACATTAAAACATTTCCCAAAATTTCCCAGACAGATTTATGACACTTCACAAAAAATAAACGAATTGTTTCCAACAATTTATATACGAGTATCTTGACCCTGGACCATAAAAATTGGTACTTACATCACCATGTGGCATCCGTGTTTGAAAAAGACGAAAAGTAGTGCCATAGATCAGTGGTTCTCAACCTATTATGCTTCACGTACTACCTAGAAACGTGTATGTAACTGGCGTACCCCTTGTATAGATAGATAAAACTATGTTTATTGTATAACGATAGGAATAAGTCTTTGTCATTAGATCTAGCGGCTTTTGGGCTCTCACGGCGTACCCCAAAAAATTTCACCGCGTACCCCACGTTTAGAACTCCTACCATAGACTACGGACTAGGAGGAGTGATACGCCATAGATGAAAGTTTAGCGTCTTGTCAAAAATGGATAGGTGTGATGATTTTATTTACGTTTATTTTATTAAAATTTGTATAATTATGGTGTTAAATTATCTCGCTGGTTATCTAGACAGCTAAAAGAAACTGTAAATATGAATATTGAAAATAAATTATCCATTTGGTCTGAAAAATCTCACGAATTCTTTTTGAATAAGTATCCATGGCTATTGGTTACACAATTTAACATTGTTGGTTGTAAACTTTGTGCTTAGTTCACATCTTTGAATGTAGAAGCTCACAAACATATTCACATATCAACAGCAATGCAAAATTTACTGCGAATTGTTCAACCAAACGAATTCAACTATCGTCTATTCGTAAAAAAATTATGGAATATCCATTAACAACGTCCCATGGAAAAGTTGCACAATTATTAGAAGAATAAAAAAAAAAATAGATTATTTGTAGCCATAGTAAATAGCCTTCGACAGTTCATATTTTCAACACATAGTCTTGTAAAACGCAATCGGCCAATGATGAACATAGAGAAAATAAAGTTACAAGAAAAAAACTGTTTAGACACGGGAATTTCCTTACATTCGAGACAAATAGATATGTCCATTGTATAACACATATTCACTGAATTAAGAAATCAAGTTTTTGTCAAAATAAACGAGCAAAAAGCAAAAATTTACAGAATAATTGATGAGGCAAGCACAGTATCAAAAAATGTGCCTTAGTTATCTTTTTACGATGCAGTATTGAATAATACGAACAACCAATAAATATTTTAGATATAGGAATTTATAGATTTAAAGGAATTAAATTCCTCAAATGCAAAATCCATTTCTAACACTCTGCTTTCTACACTAGAAATGCATGGATTTACTGAGAGCTACCTAAAAGAACATTTAATTGGTTTTTGTGCCAACGGTAAATAATCAGGAGTCTCAACTAGGCTAACAACTCAGTTCCCGGGCTTAATAATCTGGCACAGTTTAAGTCATAGAATTCAATTGGCATTGGACGATGCGATTAAATCTATTTCTCAAGTTAATCATTTCAAGGGGTTTCTTAACAGAATCTATTGTATATACCATACATCTTATAGAAACCAAATAGAGCTGAAAAGTATAGCTCAAGGCTTAGAAATAGAAATTGGCAGAGTTTTGGGACCTCCGATGGTGAGCTTGCAGTGTTAGAGCAACAAAAGCTGTATGGCGAACGTATCCAGCACTGCAGGAAAATTTTTGTAAAAATAATATGAATGGCATTGAAGCAGAGAATGGAAAACATACATTTCATGAAGGATTTGGTCCTGATGATAAATATTCTTGAAGAATTATCTCTTCTAACAAAACTTCTTGCTACACAAAACCAAGACATTGCTCTTGTAAAAGCAGATAGATTATTCCGCAGATTCGTAACAGCTCTTTATTTTATAAAAGAACATGAAGGAAAAAATGAAAAACTTGTTCGTTCTATAATTAAATCCGTACCTTATAAAATATTATATTTGTATCGAACAATGAACGTGCGCATTTACCAAGATGCCAACTAATCCACACCGTAGTCGACTGTATGAATTCTAGACTATTGGATAATGAAAATTAAGAATATACATATTTGGTAACTCTAACTTGCTTGATAATTTAAATTGGCCGAAAGATATTACAATCTCTCCGTGGTTTGAGGGGGAGAAAAGCTTCTAAAATTTATAAACTAATGAAATTTACAATACCTGTTAACGATTTTCGTGATTTCGTGGATGCAAGAGATTATTCATTATCAATTATTTGAGATTATCAGATAAAAGTATAAAAGAAGCCAAAAAAGATTAAAAATTATTGCTGTCAGTTCAGCGGAAGCTGAACGACAGCAATAATTTTAGTTTATAACATTAGTTTAATAACATTAGTTTCATGAATAATATATGCACTGACCAAAGAAATGCACTACTTATTGAAAACATATCAAGAACAATGACAGCCAAACTTTTTGGTAAACCAAATTCTGACTGGGATGCAATGCCCTATGTGAGATCGTGGTTACGGCGAGGACATCATACTGCAAACGACATGAGAAAACAAAAAGATAAAAACAATGCTGAAAATCAGCTGGCAATTTGGAGTGAAAATATAAATGTTATGGGCAGTGATTTTTCTAGTACAGTTCATATATTTCCCCGTTATTAGTAAAGACGTATTAGTTTTGAGGATTCCTGCACCCGATAGATGGCGCTGGTTAAATGTCCAAAACACGGAAAATCGTTTTTTTTAAACTGATACATGGTTCATCTTCCTTCGAAAGTTCTATCTTTTGTGCTCGTAAGAATAGTATATAGATATTAAGAAGGAGACACAAGAAGGAGACACATTTTATGTATCAATGAGTTCATACTGATGTTTTTAAATACTCTTAAATATTCTTCTCAACTGGAAGTTTTATTCACATACAGCTGAAATGTAATATTCACATGCTTACACGAAAAGTGACTGTTCCATCTTCACTAGAAATGAACGTTGTTGCAAGAAATTGTGACATGAACGCCCTAATACTTAAAAAGGAATACTTGTGTTTGAACTATAGTTACTTCTTCTATTCTCCTTGCTGGCACATAGCGCCCTCTGTCTTATCTCTTTTGAGGCGATGAATGCTTACGTTTCGTTTTCCTTTAATGTTAGAATGCTGGGTAGGGCGCTTTTCATTCGCTTCTCTATCACTTCTCCTTTCATTTTCAATCTTCTCTTTCTTTCTTTCTGAAATGTGATGATTGAGATTGAAGTGTGAAAGACTTTATGCGTTAGGTACTGTAAACGCAAAGTATTGTCTATCGGTTCTTTGAGCTCTCAGAATCGAGAAGTAATTAGTACTAGCTTACTGGGGGTAATGCTCCATAGACAGTGTTATTTCCAAACAGGATACATATCATTATCAAAAAACGTGTGCTTGCCAGAGCCACTTTCACACGAACATTGTGTATTTGTCCTAAGAATTCCACACTAGTATAGAAATATTCTCATGCTGTAGTATTCTCTCACACTAGTATAGAAATATTCTCATGCAGGAAAAATAACTAAACAGACATGAAATCTCCGTGTTAGATTGTAGTGAAACACCCTATCTTTGTCGAACGACTTGTGTTTGCAGCGAAAAATAGCCACCTTCATCCACTTATGCGCTTATTCAAATGTACCGCGGGACCAGGAACTCTGAAAAGAGCGTAAGATAGCACCTTGGAATAACCGCCGAGAGAGCTTACGTTTTATCGGTTGCTGATGTCAGAGAATGCAAAGTTAGGTCTAGCTGATCGATTCTGGGACCCAACTTTTCATGGAAATACTGAAAATATTGTTGTTTTCTTATAAGATATAAGATATCTGATGGCATCAATCCACTGGAGACTAAATAAGCTCAACTCTTGAAGGTTTAGGGATCGTAATTTCAAAAGTCTGCATTGGGTGCATTGAAACACTGACCTATCATAAAGTGTAGAATTGGGAATGCAGAGAACCGTTTCTGGACTTGGAAAAATTTCGAGTCAGAATCACGATCAAGAGTGCCTATGGGTTTTCACGATGTAAGACAGTGCACCTGATACGGAAGCAGCACAGGGGGTGATCCAAGATTCAACCGTCAATAAAACGTGGTCAGGGGTGAGGTACCGAACACGGGTCTTTTATGTCACCAGATCATATTACCCTTCAATATTTTTCATCATGACGAAAAAATTCAGATTTTTTTTCCTTTTATTAATTTTTTTTTATCCAATAGCATTTTTTCACTTTCTGCGGGACAGTTAAACAGTTACTGCGGGATAGTCCTTATTCTAGTGAAGGTCGAATTCGCAAATTACGGGGACCTTGTTCAAGGATTGCATCAACCATTCAGCAAGGGGTTGTCACCCAAAGTTTAGCTGGACTTGGCAAATTTCAGATGAACGTGGATACCAAGGGAGTTTGTGATCAGTGAAGTTTTAATAAAAGGAACTTTTGATAAGGGAGTTTTTTAATGAAGGGAAGTTTGGGAATAATTTCGGTTAAAATCTTCCTAAAGTATACACTAGATGACTCCGCCAAAAATCTTTTTCAGGTGTTAGGAAATAAGACATAGGCGAGTGCAATAACGTCCTGCTATTGACACCAATGTACCAGATTCAAATCACTGCGTCGGGAAGGAATTTTTTTTTAAATAGATGAGATGTGCTAAAACGCACATTGAAAGACACCACCATTAGATTAAATGCGCATAAAGAAAACTGATTTACCATGCGATGGGTCGACCTAGGGGTCTTTAAAGAGGAGGGTTTAAAAAAATATATTGGTCAACCAAGGGGTCCTTAAAGAGGGGACTTAAAATACAGTTGGGTCAACCAGTGGTGCAGTTTTGATAAGGAGTTTTTTAATGAGAGGGAGGAAATTTTCATAAAGGGGATTTTCTGATCGTTGCCATCCCAAAGTTTAGCTGGACTTGGAAAATGAACGTGGATACCATGAGAGTTTGTGATCAGGGAAGTTTTAATAAAGAGAACTTTTTGATAAGGGGGGGGGGGGTTAATACAGGAGAGGGAATATTAATAAAGGAGTGATTTAATAAGGGAAACTTTTGATAAGGGTTTTTTTTAATAAAGGGGAGTCTGGAAATAATTACGACTAAAATAGGGGGGGGGGTTCTAAAAAATATTACTCAGTCTATACAGTAGATGGCTCCAGGGGTTAAAGGGGGGGGGTCAAGAATAGTACTCCTCATAGACACCAGATGGCGCCACGGGTTAAAAAGGGAGGGAGAGGAAGGGTTTTTTAATAAAGGGGGTGAATTTTTAATAAAGGGGAGGGGTTAAATAAAGGGAGATTAATTAATTTTTAATAAATTATTATTTAATTATTAATTATTAATTTTGAGTTATTAAATATAAATATTAATAAGGAGGCGTGGCCATATGTGGGCGTGGCTTGGGACATCATAGGGGAAAGCACTGTGCAAAGGGGGAACAATATAATGGGACTACACTACTAACCCCTCCCAAAATGTCAGAGTCAGTACCAACTTTGGCATTGAAGTCACCTAGAACAAGGGTAATATCTCCTTTCTTAACAGAATTCAAAATATCTTGAAGGTGTCCATAAAACCTATCCTTCTCATCCTCATCGTCATCCTCATCGACATCAGCGGGGGCATAACAGCAGAAAATATTCAAGTCTATAATGCTCGTCTGAAATTTTGCTGTAAGAAACATTTTATTAATGCATTCATATCCTAGAAGAGCATCACTTGCGAGTCTACTGAGAAGCAAACTCACGTCTTGGTGATTCTTATTGTCTTCCCTCCCTGAAAAGAGAAATTTAAGATTACTTTTAAGAATCTGACCTTTATCTCTCCAGCTGCTGTCTTGCAAATCGAGAATATCTAAATTATAATGGTGGAATTCCTATGTGAGGACATCAAGAGTATAATATTTGTGCAGAGTCCACACATTCCAACTACCTATGGAAAGAAAATAATTAGTGAGAAGAAAATAATTAGTTTATTGAGAGAGGGAATGCCAACAATGTCAAAGAGCTCTCTAATCACAAGCATGGGTCAAAGACCTGTTACCCCACTACTAAAGGCTTAAGCCATCTACACTGGAAGACTTCCTACCAATGTAGAATTTGACGATGACCATAGAAGCAAGAGTTCAAGTGCCTTCGATAAAACGTATCGTATTCACCTCGGGCTATCAACCCACAAACAAACAGAAAACAGAGCGTGAGATTTTCCCTCCACAAAAGCCCTTTAGTTTAGGAAATTCGGGATCCATAATCAAGCGCAGAGTTATAATTCCATTTAAGTTAAAAACAATTATTATTTATATTATTATATTAAAACAATAATTATTATTTAAGTTAATAACATAACCATTCAGGTTGGGATATATGGTCAGCACCAAAACCCTGTATAGTTGACCACTCCTCAGCTAGGTAGAAAAAAAAAGAAAAGTAGCCATAGTTGTTCAGATCATTAGGTCATGCTGATCTGTCAGCTCTCCATTCTGTTCCCTCCCACAAGAGAGTATCTCTTTTGAAAGGTACTAACGGCCTGCACCACGAGAAGGCATGGTCTGACATTAGGTGCTAGGCTTGGCCTGTTCTATGCATCATCCAGCTCTCCTTCCAGCGACTACCTTGCTACGTACCTACCATTTAAATAACTATGAAACCTTGCTTTTCAATTTTCTTCCTTAATTTTGATTATATAAAAATATGGTAAGCCTATATATACATACATAGACAGAAATATTTGCTTTGAAAACTAAAATTACCCGAACTCAGTGATTCGGAAATATACAGTATCAGAACAGTGTTTTGTTCCAAATTCTCATTCGGAAATGTCAAACCCGTTCAGGAAAAATTCGGAAAAAAGAGCGCCAATCCGATTCAATGATTTGAAAATGTAAGTAATATAACGGAGTTTCTTTAATGATTTCGAAACATAAGCAAGTTTTCCGGCTTAATGATTTCGAAACGCAATTGCTAGAACGGATTGTTTCAATGGAGAATTCATCAGCTCCTCTTGCTGAATATTTTTGTGTTATGAACTGCTCGACGAAGTTCTGTTAAAAAACATTCTGCGTCGAGAATGCTTGCATAGTTCATAGGCAGTGGAGAAATGAATCCAGACATTTTGCCGGGCTTGTGACAAGTGAAATTCTTTACATGTATGTCTGATTGTTCCTTGGGAACAGTTCGTGACGTTTGTCCTTCCATTATGACTAGTGAAGAGGCAATATTTTCAGATATGACTGATTTTCGAAAATGACGATAACATAACGAATATTTTACGATATATTAAAAGGTCAGCTAAGTTGTTGACAAGTTTTTGTCCAATATTTTTTTTTCATTCTTTATTTTATGTTTGAAAGCAGCGCCAGCTAACTTATTATGTTATCCAATCATGTCTTTGTAATGATCTTCTAGCAACGTTAAATGCACAGCGTTTAGGTTGAAGTGTTCGTCTGCAAGGAGCTGTCCATCATGGGGGTGAACATTTGGCTGCTAGCTGATATGTTGAAGTCGATTTATTTAAAGCTGTCTGTAATGTTGTGAGGAAATCTTCATATGGAAGATTCTGTGAATTAAACTGATTGTGTAGATATTCGGAGAATTGGTCCCACTTGATGTATTTGCACATGGTAAAGGAGCTTGTAGCTGAGGAAATGTGATTTTTTTTTCCAATTTCTAGATCTAGTAAAATTCGAGTGTTATCGCTTCCCAAACTGGTGAAAGGGTTTGCCAGGAACATGTGTCATAGTAATAAGGAATACAGAAAGACAAGTCACTATATGATCCATTGCGGTGACAAAACATGTAGGCAATCTGTTTTTTAATACGCATCAGTTATTATTGAGTAACTATTCACTTTTCACCTGATGTTGATATTGATGTTGAAGAAGAATCTCATTGAAGATGATGAGAGTTGAAATCACCAACAATAAAGTCTATATTGTAAGTAGTTGATATAATAAGGCCAATTACTACGGGAATTATTAGAGATGGGAATGTTTCGGTTACCACTTGGATGACTGAAATTCTGAATATCTTTTATGATAAAGGCATGGTTCCTAAGGATTTTACCAGAGCTATTTTTATCCCTATTTTCAAAAAAGGTGATCGCAGTTCTTCTGATAACTACAGGGATATCAGCCTACTCTCTGTTCCAGGGAAAGTTCTTTGCATCACTGTGCTTAATAGAATTAAGAATCTGGTTGACAGTCAATTGCGTGATGAGCAATGTGGATTCAGAAGTGGTAGGGGATGTGTGGATCAGATATTTTTCACTTAGGCAGATTCTTGAGAAATGTTTAGAGTTTCAGAAACCTTTGGTTGCTAGCTTTGTTGATTTCAAAAACGCTTTCGACTCGGTTGATCGTCATAATTTGTGGTTGATTGTGGGATCATATGGTATACCAGACAAGTTAATTAACATAATGAAAGCTCTCTATAATAACACTGAGTCGTGTGTGAGATTTGGTAAGGCTTGTAGCGATTGGTTTAGCATTACTTCTGATGTTCGACAAGGGTGCATTTTGTCTCATTTTCTCTTTAGTTTGGTAACTGATTATGTTATGCGAAATTCACTTCAAGGGAAAGAATTTGGCCTTAAATTGGCTGGAGATACGAAAATTTCTGATTTAGATTATGCTGATGATTTAGCCCTTTTGGCAAATGATGTTGATGAGATGAACTCTTTCATTCTAGCTGTTGATGAAACTGGTAGTAGAATAGATATGCTTATAAACAGAGAGAAAACTAAAGTGATGAAAATTGGTCAGACAGGCTGTGATTCAGTCAATCTGAATGGTTGCAGTCTTGAGCAGGTGTCACAGTTTAATTTTCTCGGGAGCTGTATAACAGATAATGGTGATGTGTGGCATGAGATTAACAGACGAATAGGGATTGCTATAGGATACTATTGGACAAGAAATCCTTGAAGGCTTTGTTCATTCTTTATATTAAACAGAGTCTATAATAAATCTCTGTTACAACCAAAACGTCTAAGATTGAAGTCGAAATAAGATTAAGGCTGTAAACGAGCATCCCATATCGCCCCTGGCATTTGGGAGATTCTAAAAGTGGGAATCATAATAGTTTATAAATACCTATCCAACCAGGAAAGAATTTTCAATTTATCTCTAAAGGCAAACAATTTCCGCTTGAAACACAATAATTGCATTTTCCCACCCCGTCTGGGGATAAAGGTGAAAATCATTGTTGCCAATACAAACATAACAATATTCGCATTTCACAACCAAAATTCAAATTTCTAACGAAATTACATCGCTTGAAATAGTAGTTTAAATTTTTGCAATTTTCAAAATTTCCGGTGTTAGAAAGAGGAATTATAGCTACAGGAAGATTTCAAAAGTGTAAGTAAACATTTCGTCAATACCTATTAAATTCAACAAGAATATTTTAAATTATCTCTAAACACAAAATCCTCGATGTCTACAAATGAAGAAACGTTTTTAAGATAGCTACACTTAAAACTCATAACCGCTATACCATTCAGCAAACACAACTCTCATTATTGTGAATTTTTTTTAAAGTTCAGAGTTTTGTTGGTGTCTGGCTTCAAAGTAATGCATGTGAAATAAATATCCTACAACCCTAAATCACAATATCGAAATTTTTTAGTTATCGCGCTTGTCCACCGATCTCATTGTTTTTGGAGTTATGTTGTTTCATTAGAAGCCGAACGATGTGGAGCATTTCCGGAAAAAAGGAAGATGACCAGCGAGAACAAAAATGACTCATCGAAAATCGAGATAGGAGTCAGGTAATTGGCATTCTGATCCTCCGCCCATCATTGCCTGCTGTGTGTTCCGCAATCAACTACTTCAGCAGATTCATTCTTAAAGTGCGTGCAAGCTCCGTGCACAGCCAATCGTAGGCCACTTAAACGGAACTATCTCGGCTTCAAACTCCACTATCGCATTACAAAGCATCTTCTCTGAGTACGAACAGTTTTATTTGAAGTGACACAACGTCTTGGATTAGATTTGGTGAAAGGGAAGAAGCACGAGGAAAAAAGATAAGAAGCCGTTGTTTTCCTTATTGGTGCTGACTACTGCTTTATTGCTTTCGACAGCACCATAAAGTGACCAATAGAAATGTTCCGACGCCCATTTGCTCAGAATTTGATGGTCGCTGATGCTATGGCCACGAGACCGAAATAAAAGGCACGATTAAAGAAGGATCAGAGAAGATGGAAGATTAAGAAAACATGTTTCAAATCCAATGATTTAACTCAGGAATTTTGTTTTATTTTGAAATATGAAATTTGCCTATTTCCAATTTTTGCACTCTTCAAATTCTCATTTAATGCAAATTATTTCGTATTTTTTTCCTCTGTTGCAATTTATTCTGCTAGAATTTGGCTGTAATTGTTTCCCCCCTGGATGAGAATTTCTTTGCCATGAGCAAAATGACCATTTCACAAGTTTCAAAATTGCAATTAGGACGATATTGTTTCAGGGGATTTTGATTGGAGCTTCCCACTCTCTACCTGGTGCTATTATACACTGAATGGGCAAATTAATCTATACACACCGATAACAACATTCAAAGCAGAATCATCGCGTCCAGTCACGTGGGACGCTGAAACTGACAATGCCTATAAATAGAGCAGGTCTCTACGAATTGGAAACGGCTTATTGTTGAAAAAGCCTTTTTCCAATGTAGTTTTGCAAAGGCATATCGCAAGTGGAGTGCAGTATGCCTTTGCAAGAACTCACGTTGCTGCCTTTACTCCTTAAATTTACCTCGTTAGTCCCATCACCAATGTGTAACAGATGATATCGTCCTAATTGTATTTTGAGTCTTGTGAAATGGTCATTTTGCTCATGGCAAAGAAATTCTCATTCAGGAGGGAAACAATTGCAGCCAAGATCTTAGCGGAATAAATTGCAACGGAGGAATAAAATACAAAATAATCTGTATTAAATGAGGAATCAAAGAGTACAAAAATTGGAAATAAAGCAAGTTTATATTCGAACAAAATTCTCGAGTTAAATGATCGAACAGTGACGGAGAAGTAATCGTGGGTAAAGACAGCAAAGTAAGTGAGTTTGCCCATGGCTGGATAGCAGGTGCGAAGAAGGCCGATTGTTCAATCACTGCAACTGCTGAACTGTTGTTGATTTCCAAGTCAGACCATCTCATGTGTATACCAAGACTACGTGAAACACGATAAAATTTACAACCAGTGGGAGAAATGTGGATGTAAACGTGCAATTGACTTCTTAAGGTTTGCGAAGACTCTCCCTCATCACTGCAAGGAATCGCACAGCTACCATGGAGCAGATAACGCCGGAATTGAATGAGGGTGCATCCACAAGCTTATATATCCATTGCACCATGGAAAAAATAGGCTATGGCAGTTGACGTCCACACTGTGTCTCCTAGTTGACTGCAAGGTACCGAAAGATTAGGCTGCAGTTTGCAAAGTCATATCGCAACTGGAATGCAGAGAACTAGAAACACGTCATCTGATCTGATGAATCACGGTTTCAATTCTATCACGCCGATGGGAGGATGTATGTGTGGCGTAAACCACACGAAACAATGGACCCAGTTTGCCAAGTTGGGGTCATAGAGGCAAGAGGCAGTGTAACAGTTTGGATTGCATTTACATGGGCTTCTTTGGGCTCATCATACCCGTCGAAACTTCCGTCACTGTCACAAGGCATGTAAAATCCTCGCCGATCGGCTACACCCGTTCGTACCCTTTCTCTTTCAGCATTCATACCCTTTCTCTTTCAACAGGACAATGCCACACCTTATATTTCCCGAGTGGTGACCAATTAACTCCAATTGAATTCGAGTGTGGTATATTCACTTCAATGCTCCATCAAAGGAGCATTGAAGCTAATTTACCACACTCGAATGGCCCCCTCGTTCGTCAGACCTCAACCCCATCTATTCGAGTCCACCAATCCCCACCTGCAACCCATGGATGCTCTACGACAGGCGATTCTCGCTTCATGGGTGGCAATACCATCTCCGTGTTTTCAACACCTCATTGAGTCCTTACCAAAACATCTGGCTAGTCTTGTGAGGGCAAAATTTGGAGCAACAGGTTATTAGGTAGGTGTAATAATAATTTGTTCATTCAATATATGTACTGTATTTGTAATGTGCATGGCTGTATTTTTAATGTGCATGGCATATGGCTGTCTCATGTACGACATCATAACATCTCATATGACTGACAGTGGCCTACCTAACCACGTAGGAGTCGTCTTTATCACTGGGAGTAGGGAAGGACTAAAGTAAAAAATGATTCAGCGTCTTGCACGATCGGTATCTGAATCTGTGAACATCGGGTGAATGCACGCTACGGAATGCAGTACCTAGTACCATATTCGAGTAATGAAATTCTGCAGTATTCAGACGGAGTCAGACAATATTCCCTAACCTTTCCTCGTTAGTCCCATATGTCACACCGAACTCCTTTTAACCTGGTTTCAACCGGGACTGATGTTCTTAAAATATCAGATTCTCTACGCAATCAGGTTTATATAATCATTAGAAATCTATATTTTCAAACTTACACTGTAACTAAAGCAAGTCTTTAAGAACACATGTATATTTCAAATAAGAAGTCTCATGTAAGTATTCTTTGACATTTTTCAGGTCCTTATCTTTCTCTTCAGTTGCATTAGGTTGCCATGATCTTTACATGGATCTTCACATGGTAAACATCAGATGTTTTGGAAATTAAGGATGATACCGGCTGATCCGAATTTGTCATTGAAGCGATTTTACATGAAAGTTGAAATAAAGAATCACAGGTGAACAAGCAGCTCCTTCAAAATATTTCCTCGTTAAAGGTATAGTGAAAAGTAAAAACTAATGAAAATGTTTATTTTAAAAAGTAAAATTGGCTTCGTATTGGACTAAAGGAAATGGAATGAAAACTGATTGTATGAATTACTGAGGTCCAAATTGTCAAGATTTTAGCAAAGGATTTTCAGCTCGACACACCGTTCTACTTTACGAGAACGACCCTGATTCAGAGAGAAATTTCACGATAACCAGGGTTCGGTTGTTTGCTCTCTGAGCCGCACTTTTATTTGCACACAATGGGTTAAATGGCCAGATCAGAAGGACTATGAGGGCTCAGATAAGATTGAGAGAAGGGGGTCTACTGGACAGTTTTCAGATTCATCTCAATGCCATACAGTGTGTTCTTTAACGTGCACAGGGTATGGCTCTCTCGGATATGAAGACAAAATCAGTAGTGAGAAGAATGGGAGTTCTGGTACAATGTTAAAGTATAGGGAAACCTATGGGGAAGTTTTGGGAGATGAGGGGTTATACTAATTTTCAGAACGTGATGTGTGTAAAAGAGATTAAATAATTGGTTTCGTTGAGAAAATGTTGTAGTTATCATACACTTCACTGGATTATTTGGCTGTTGGGTTGTAAAAGCCAGGTAAATCGGAGAAGTCGACAAAACCCACACAGTTTTTGGAAATTAGTCTGAAAAATATGGCAATTTAAAATCAACAGGTAAAATGATATTTTCGGGGGTTGGGAGAGAAAAATATGATGGAAAGATAGACTTTGAAGAATGTCTGTGAATGTATGAATTTTGCTTGATCCAGTAAGGATCAGAGGGTATGAAATGAAACCAATTTCTAAAAAATTGCAAATAATGAAATTACAGAGAAATCGTGAAACAGCCAGGATACAAATTATAAATTTAAGTATAACAGACCAAATGCCTCAGTATTGTCTGAGGCGCTAATTGTATTTTTCTGTTGTATTGAACATTTGAAGTGATGTGGATTGTAAAAAATTGGGGGAAGTTTCTGGAGGTGAGATTTCTATTTATTTTAAAAATGATGAAGAGTATTGGGTTAAGTGAAATGGAGAGTGAAATGTATGAAGTTTGTATAGAGAGAGAACAGTTATTTTTATGCTTTCGTGCTTAAATCAAACTAAATAAAAATCAGTCTCGACTCCCCGATAAAGTACAACGGGTCCGTTTAGTTTTCCCTTTAATGGTTGCAGGGTTGCTTTTCGTTCTGATACAATTACGCAATATAAGTGATATAATTCATTTGGCGTCCTATTTAATTTAAATCGTATTTCGATGTCAGCAGTTGCTGATAATTGATGTGATTCCTATTTACCGACATCGAAGTGGAATATCGGATACAGTTTCATAAAATCTTGATAACTGACTTGTGTTCCCGAGTCGATATCCTTATTTTTTGCAGCTGAAAAGCTGTTGTAAACTGATCTTAATCCGTTCTAGTAACATGTGATCAAACACCATATTGTTTCTGATTTGACTATTTTTAAGACGACATAAGATGGACGGGTTTATTTTGAGTTGTAGTAACTCACCAACTGACATGACAGTCAATTCTAGTATCAGATTTTTACAGCTTGCTCGATTTCCAAAAGATTTCATGTGGATTGCCACTTGCTAACTGAGATTCTAGTTTTGCAAGCACGTGTAATGTTGGTTCCACTTTTGGAATAAACCAAGATACCTGAGATATTCCAAATTTAGACAACGTAGCCACAAATATTTGAATAATATAATTGACATCATTTTTTTCTAGTTTTATGGTATGCGAAACACTTTATCCACGCGAACACTTTATCCACGTCTCAGCAGAATCCAAACAGCCTATTCAGTGGTAAGATTAAACTTACATTTTGACTATTTCTTGTGATTTCATGTCTGCCCGAGAAACCTTGATTGAATTCAAGATTTCTCTTTAACGCTTGTGCAAAATCCTTTATCTTATTATTCCTGTCCAGTTTATCTTCGCCTCCGTCGTACAATTATTTATTCATTTTCGAACTGTCTGTAGTACTTGTGGCAACACTGTGTGAAAAGTATTCGGTAAAATTAATTAAATTATGAATGATGGTCGTCACTTCCGGCAATTCAATATCTTCCAATACTCTGTTATCGATATAATATTGAGCTCTCTTAAAAATGTTGTACCCGTTATTGACCATCGTAACTACATCACTGCCGCCGATATCAGATCCATCTGATTTCAATATTTTGCCTCTGACGTGTGTATAACTGTTGTGCGGATGTAGAAAAACGTCCATATCTTTGGTAAATATTTCGTATTTTTCGAAATTTCATGGAAAATTCATTCATTTCAATCATATGGGCTTATGTTATTTCCTTCGTTTAATGTAATAGATGCAATAGTAACCGCATTTTAAAGAATAATTTGCTTGAATTTGCGAAGATTTATACACGAATGGCTTTGAAGATGTAAGTAAATAGTGTTTTATTTCATCTGTTGGCGATAAACAGAATGGATCGAAGTACACGACGTAACGTAACTTAGCATCATTGAAATAAGCTACCCAATGAGTTCCTGAACCACGGGAAACGTCAAAGTTCACTATACCATTTCCTTTCTTGAATATTTTTGTTGGCAAAGAATCTATAAAGAATATACCATGGAATCCTTTTTCGTTTTTCAGTATTTTTTCGATATCTAAGTTACTTAAGGCTCTTTTTTTTAAATCCCTGAGCTATTTGTTTTCCTGGAATATACAAACCTTTTCCCTTTGTTTTATTTTTAGATAAGCCAACTGCTCTTTGCTTTCCAGGAATGTATAGCCCTTTTCCTAGAATTTTTGTGCAAGCTTAGTACCAGCTTATCCCGCAACTGCAGCTGCTTTTCCTAATGCTACGAGTGCAGGTTCTAAGAATGGCAGAAATCCACCTACCTGTGTTTTACTGAAAAGAAATCGAACAGGCGTTTTAGATTTTTTTTCAGTTTAATGATTTGTCTCTTTATCAGTTTCAAAGTATCGTTACCTTTCTTCTGCGGATCAAGACTTAAAGTTATAGGATTCTTATTTAAAAATGTACTCTTCAATTTTTGCTTTTGTCCAGGCGTTAAACTAGTTAGAAAACTGTGATACATTATACTTTATTTTATAAATATCACGTACTTATATTTTATATATAAAAATTAAGCAAGTATTGTGTAAAATGTAAAACAAAAACTTTAACGGATAACGTTGAATATGTCACATTAAAGAATAAAAGAATAATGATGAGAGGTAGATGTCGAGCATGTGGAAAAATGTATAAATTTGTGAAACAGAAAGGAAAATTTTTAAAAGGTGGAGATATAGTAGGCTGGATTCAAGAAAATTTTAATCCACCTGAAATGCACATTCCAGGTTACCACTATTGTGGACCTTTTACGAAACTGAAGAAAAGGTTGATGCGAGGAGATCCTGGTGTTAACCGTGTGGGCAAAGCCTTCAAAAATCACGACATTTCTTGCAGCAAATCTATAGAAACTAAAAAGAGACACGAAGCCGACCAAGAAATATTAAATGATTTGGATGAAATTCAGAATCCAACTTTAGGAGAAAGAATTTCAAAAACGATAATCAATCTATCATTAAAACAATGAAACGGTTCGGTTTAGGACACAAGAAATAAGATGCTTTCTTTCGTTTACTATGACCCATTAAATGGATTTTCCGGTATAAAAGGTCTAATGCGCAAAACTGGATTGACGGAAAAAGAAGTAAAAAGATTTCTCCAATAACAAGATGTGTCACGTTACAAAAACCCATCTATAAAAAATTCCTAACCAGACAAGTTTATGTCTCGAATGTAGATGACCATTGGCAGAGTGATTTAATCTACATGCAAAATTTTACAACAAATCAATATAGCAAGACATCCAATCCAATCAATATATATTGCAAATATAAGATATATTGCAAATGGATAAGGGAAACTCAAGAACTGTTTAATCAACGAGGTGTCCATTGGATTGCCACCGAAAATGAGACTAAAGCTCAAATTGTGGAAAGATTTGTGTGGAGAGATATTGTGTATTTTAATCCGTTTTATAAAAAAATGTTCATTATTAAGGTCTTTTAGGCTAAGTACATGAGACCTCTTTGTGGAGGGGGGATACTATTTTATTTTCAATTTTTTTTTATACCCACCTCTAGAATATGAGTTGGTGACGAGTATGGTATATAAAGACAAGAGACCTCTTTACGGAGGATGCAGGTCAGTTGGTTCCCTTGCTAACTTGCCACTTGTTACCTGCAGTTAAGTGCAATAACCAGGGGAATGCTCAGCCCGTTGGGGGAAGTCTAGTAGCGGTCTGAGATGATTTCTCACAAGCATGGGACTCCGGTTACAGTTGTGTCTTGTATACAGCTGGAATTGGAGGATTTTTTTTTGCGCTTCAGAAGGAGTGGAGTGAGGAGGTGGAAAGGGGGATGAGGAGAGGATGAGATGGCGAAAGAGGAGAAGAGGGGGGATGGAGTATTGGGAGGTGGAAAGGGGAAGGTGGAGATGGGGAAGGTGGACAGAGGGATGGAGTGTTGTCCCGTGTATGCGATCAGTCAAATCAACGAGGTGTCCATTGGTTTGCCACCGAAAATGAGACTAAAGCTCAAATTGTGGAGAGATTTAATAGGACTGTAAAGACAAAAATATGAAGAAAAACAGAGATATTGTGTATTTTAATCCGTTTGGTAAAAAAATGTTCATTATTAAGGTCTTTTAGGCTAAGTACATGAGACCTCTTTGTGGAGGGGGGATACTATTTTATTTTTCAAAAATATTTTTACCCACCGCTAGAATATGAGTTGGTGACGAGTATGATATATAAAGACAATGTGCTTTAAACGTTAGTATCGTTTTCCTTGATATTGAATGAGCATGCTCATTACTAAGGCTTTTACTAATGGCTAATGCTCATTACTAAGGGGGGGAGGGGTTAGTTCCTTTTAGGCTAAGTACATGAGACCTCTTTAGGGAGGATGCAGGTCAGTTGGTTGTTACTTACCCTTCCCTGGCTAACTTGCCACTTGTTACCTGCAGTTAAGTGCAATAACCAGGGGATAGCTCGGCCCATTGCTGGAAGTCTAGTAGCGGTCTGAGATGATTTTTCACAAACATGGGTCTCCGGTTACAGTTGTATCTTGTATACACCTGGAATAGAAGGATTTTTTTTTTGCGCTCGAGAGGCAGTGGAGTGAGGAGGTGGAGAGGGGGATGAGGAGAGGATGAGATGGCGAAGGTGGAGAGGAGGGGGGTGGAGTATTGGGAGGTGGAGAGGAGGGGGGATGGAGTATTGGGAGGTGGAGAGGGGAAGGTGGAGATGGGGAAGGTGGAGATGGGGAAGGTGGAGAGAGGGATGGAGTGTTGTCCCGTGTATTGGATCAGTCAAATCAACTTAAATAATAGTACAGGTCACTCAAGTTTGAACTAAGCGCGATAACATAAAGAAAAACTCTTCTCTTTCTCTCTATACAAACATCATATATTTTAAAAATTATTCTAACCACTTTTTACTTCAAATTTAATCTTTAAAATTTTTTATATCTCACACACACACAAATACCATCATTCGTACCCATATTTCACTCTCCATTTCACTTATTCCAATACTCTTCATCATTTTCAAAATAAATACAAATCTCATCTCCAGAAACTTTCCCCACTTTTTTCTAATCCACATCACTTCAAATGTTCAATACAACAAAAAAATACAATTAGCGCCTCAGACGATAATGAGGCATTTGGTCTGTTATGCCTAAATTTGTTACTTGTATCCTGGCTGTTTCACTAATTCACCGTAATTTCATTACTTGCAATTTTTTTCGAAATTGGTTTCATTTCATATCCTCTGATCCTTACTGGATCAAAGAAAATTCATACATTCACAGACGTTCTTCAAAATCTATCATATTATCATATTTTTCTCTCATCCCCGAAAATGTCATTTTGTGTGTTGATTTTTGAATTGCCATCTTTTTCAAACTAATTTCCAAAAACTGTTTGGGTTTGTAGACTTCCCCGATTTACCTGGCTTTTACAACCCAACAGCCTAATAATCCAATGAAGTGTATGATAACTACAACATTTTCTCAACAAAACCAGTCATTTCATCTCTTTCACACACATCACTTTCTGAAAATTAATTTAACCCCTCATCCCCCAACATTTCCCCCATTGGTTAACATGGGTTTCCGTATACTTTAACATTGTGCCAGAACTCTCATTCTTCTCACTACTAACATCCCATTCCATCCGACAGACGGCGGCCTTTCCAAGCTCATCGATGTCCCCTATGGACCGCGGTGTTTTGCGGAGATAAAACGTTCATCAGCGACGTTAAAATATTACTAGTTTCCTGTTGTATCAGCGACGTTAAAATATCACTAGTTCTTTTTTGTGTCAGCGACGTTATGACGTAAAAACATTAAGTGAATCAACGTTAAATGACGATTACTTTTATAATTCAAATTAATCGGTTACTTATTAGTGTCAAAAATTCAATTCAACGTGTGCTCTTTGGAAAAAAAAAACGATTTGGGAAGTAAAAAGAATGTGTTTTAATTCAGGTTTCCATCTTTTCAGAGTAGTCCGTTTGTTCCTCAACCTTATTGACATTAATACATCTTTAATAATTCAAAGCGAACTGATGAATAAGCAGATATAAGCGCACTTTCCAATAGCGAAGTCACATTAGTGTGGTCATATATGATTGCAAGAAACATACTTATGTTTACATTAGATTGCCGAGAAAAGCTGAAATTGAAATGAGAAAAGCTTGACATAGAATGCTCATTGCAAATTTTCATTTGATCTATCTGGTCTTCCCTTTTCACACTATCGACCACCACCAGATATTAACTTAGAGTAGAAAATGATCTTTAGCAAACGTTTATTCTTTTAATGATCTCGATTAAATCGCGCTTTTTAAGAAAGCTTCTCTGATTACTGAGCATTACCTCACCTCGAAACCCATCTGGTCATGAGCTACACACAGCAACTAAGCACGAGATATCTGACTTCTGTTCTTAAATCCTTTCCCAAAAGAGTTTTTAAAACGTACGTATGATTATGATGAATTGTCAATTTTTGAAAAGCTTTTTTTTTATTACTTTTTTAATAATAGCTTTTAAAAGCTATTTAAATTTGCTTTCCTACTTAAAAACTGGCATAAGATTGTAATTGTTTGGATTACATCTTTTTGCATGAAATAGATGTCATAATTAGAAGTTTTAGAAAAAAAAAGTTTTCATTGTTTCCATTTTTTGAATTCTGATACCTGTTTTCTAACATCCAGCAAAGAGAATGCTGTTACTAATATTCGAATGTATGATGAAAAAAATTAAAGGAAGATTATCAAAATGCAGGAGAAGAAATAGAAAGTAGTAAGAATGCTAAATTCAGTTTTGAAGAATAGTTTTTAACACAATTGTAGAGAGTAATCTAACATAAGAGTAGTGTCCTTAAAACCTGGGGCATCCCACGCACTTTGCTTTCACACCTATGGCGTCACCGACACGCCCCTTTCAGTCACGTGATATGACGACGCCCCCTTATCAATATTCATAAATAATAATGAATAATTAATAATTAATAATTAATTAAACCCCCCTTATGGAAAGTTCCCTCCCACGGTTCAAGGTTCAAGGTGTTGTAAATATGATGAAATTAGCCTCCAGAGAAGGGGCTCCCTACACCAGTCACAACAGAAAAGTGAGATAGCGGATGCAGAAGAATCTGCCTCTCAGCAATCTCTCAGGAAAAAAAAATGCCCTTTTCAGGACAATGTAGAAAAGAAGGCCCTTTTCAGGACAATGTAAAAGTACTGAACATTACACCTTGCACAGGAGGCCAATGTTCTGAAAGAAGTCAGTGACAATACGGAAGCGTGCATGTTGCAGCTTCGCACTGTGGTTGTTGCCAAGGAGGGAGGTGATGGAATAGTCAGTGGTTCCTATAGCATTAAGCTCCCGGAATAAAGTATCTCTTTCGGCATTGTAGTGGGAGCAGTTGAGCAGAATGTGGGATACAGTCTCAGGTGTGCTTCAAGTGGCACAGTCTGGACTGTAAACTCTGCCAAGAGTGTGCAGCGTAGAGTTACTGTAGATGACACCAACTCGGAGACCATGAAGGAGCGTCTCTTCAGATCTGAGGAGATTACCGAGGTTAGGAGAAGTGAGAGAAGGTTCAACCAGGTACCTGAATGAGGAACACCTGCTGTCCTTCTGCCACTGAAAAAGACGGAACTGGCTCACCAGTTGTGAGACAGAACTCTTGCAGTCGCTGAGAGAGAGAGAGGGTAATTAGTTACACATCTCTGACTCTCCAGTGCCTCCTTTGTAGTGTGATCAGCGAGCTCATTTCCAGGTATCCCTACGTGGGAAGGGATCCACTGGAAATGTTCAGTGATTCCAGCAGGAGTGACTATCGAGCAAGTCTCCATGATCTTCTGGATGAGGAAGGGGTTGCAGTTCTTGATCACTTCTGGAGAGCTTCCAAGGCTGACTTGCAGTCACAGAGGATGACAAAGTTGCCACTCTCGAGGCTGAGGATGAAAGGTGCAGCCTCAAGAATAGCATGAAGTTCAGCACAGGTGTAGGAAGTAAGATGCGGGAGATGGAAACCCCTGGCAATGCCAGTATCGGGGATGACAATGGCAGCGGCAGCAAATTGCCTCTCCCGGTCCACGGATCCATCAGTGTAGACCTCAGTACATCTTTCATATCGTGCAGTGACATAGGAGGTGGAAAGAAGTCTGATGGCCAATGGATCAGAGTCGCTCTTCCGACCAAGAGAAGGAATAGTGACATTGATTATTAGATCACTGTTCCTCCAGGGTGGAAGGTCGGGGAAGAGAGTACTGCCAGCATCCAGCATCTGTCCCTGCCAAGCTCGTGCATCAGGAGCTGGCAGGAAGGACTCGGTCGTAGAAGTCCTTGGCAGAGTGAGGCCTGTCATGGAACTTCCTGAGAAGCTCATGGTTAGCGTGCATGGAATGGAGCCTCGAGAGATGACACAGTATATCTCTCTTCCAGTGCAGGTGGAAAGGCATGTCATCAGCTTCTGCAATGACAGACGCATTAGGTGTGTTAGGGCAGAGTCCGATGCAGAGGCGCAGAGATATAGTGTGGACAGTTGCCAACTTGCTAAGCAGTGTATCAGAGCCATTGCACAGAAGGAGACCACTGTAGTTGACGCGGGAGAGGATCAAGTGCTGGTACAATACCAGGAGGGTCTTGAAGGAACTTCCCCAGTGGCTAGCAGCAAGAAAGGACAGTATATTTCTCTGTGCAGTGGCAGCTGTATTAAGATGCTGGATGTGGGGCTCCCAGCTCAGCCTGTTGTCCAGGACCACACCAAGGAACTTATGCTGATGGACGGCCTTGATGTAATTTGGCCCAAGCAAGAGGTTAGGGAAGGTGGGTGGAAGGCGTCTCATCGTGAAACCCATGGCCACAGTCTTATCAGTGGAAAGAGTGAGACTTAGGTTGAAGAACTTGACAACCGTGTCCACAGCTCTTTTCATCACGAGCTGAGCATGGTAGGGGTCCTGGCTGGGGAACCAGATACAGATATTGTCTGCGTAAATGGAAATACCCACTCTCTCCTCGAGTCGAGAGGGTAGGCATGACAGCAAAGATGTTCAGTAACATCGGGCTGAGGACACCCCCTTGAGGTACTCCATGATTGATGGTGTGGGAGATGCTGAGTGTGTTGTCCTTCACACAACAGTCCTGTTGGAGAGGTGAACTGCGATCCACTGGTTGATATTGCCTCTGAGGCCAAGATCATGGAGCCTGCAAGAGAATATCCGAGTGGGACAGAGAATCGAATGCCTTCTGGATGTCAAAGAAGACAGCAACAGTAGTCTTTCCCAGGGACCGTATCTAATCAGCAGCTGAGATGAAGTCCATGAGATTGTCCGACGTGCATCTCCCTTTGTGGAAACCCAAGAGGCTGTCAGAGAGGAGGCCATTGGACTCTAGGTACCATTCCAGGCGTCCAAGGACCAGTTTCTCTACGATCTTGCAGAGGCAAGATGATAGAGATATGGGCCTGTAAGACAACAGCTCCGTGGCAGGTTTTCCATGCTTCAAGATAGGCCGATGTGTGTTGCCTTCCATGACTCAGGTACTGTGCAGGTGGTCCAGGAGTGATTGAAGGCTTTGAGAAGCACAAGCAGAGCCTCAAGTGACAGGTTAGCTAACTGAGTATAGCTGATGCCATCAGGGCCTGGGGCCGACGAGTGCTTCGAAGCCGCAATAACAGAGGTAAGTTTCTGCAAGGTGAAAGGATCATTATAGCAAGACTCAGAACCAGAGCAGGGTTGCTGAGCCGTATCCTGAACATTCACCGGTGGAGCAGGAAGGGAAGAGGTGTGGTGCCACAAAAAGGCATTAGCGGTGGCTACTAAGTCCTCCCCATGTTCCAGGGCAAGATTATGGAAGGGGAGGGCAGGCTGTGGCTTCCCCGTCAGGTTCCTGATGAACTTCCAGACCTTCCCAGAATGGGTGAAGACATTAATGCTGGAGCAGAAGGATCGCCACCTGAACCTTTCATGCTGGTTAAGGTACCTTCTGATCGCAGCATCTCGCCTTTCAGCATGAGGAATGTCAGGAAATCTACTAGAGCGGCAGGCGTGCCTTTCGGCTCGGCAGCGAATGGTGCGAAGTCACTTATAATGGATATCCGGAGGGGAAAGATGCCTGGGTGTCGAGATCGAAACAGTGCAGGCATCAGATGAAGCAGTGAGGGCCTCTGACACTACACTGAGATCTGTAGTCTCGATGGCAGCGAGTTCTTCAGATGAGATCTGCTGAAAGAGCTGACAGTTGGTAAGCTTCGACGTTCTTCTCGGGGCTGCACGTCCCTTGGGAAGCAAGGAGATGTGCAGCGGGAAGTGGTCATTGCCCCAGGTGTCGGGGTCAACTGACCAGCTGAGGCATTGACCAATGCTGGAAGAACAGAGGGTCAGATCAATGGAACTGTAGGTACACGGGGGTCTGTAGAACGTGGGCAAGCCATCGTTGGCGATAAAGAGATTGTGCTGCAAGATGACATTCTCGATATCCACCCCGCGCTGATCACTGTTGTCTCCACCCCAGGAAGGGCTGTGGGCATTAAGGTCTCCACAGAGAATCCAGGGCTGAGGGCACTGCGAAAGAATATCCTGTAAGGTGGATACAGGAAAGGCAGTGCAAGGCCAGATGTAACAGGATATCAGGGTGATATCATGGCTGTTCAGCCGGATGCAGCATGCTACGAAATCACTGTTCGAATCACTGAAAGTGAGTTCAATAGCATGATGCGTGACGTTCTTGTGCACAAGAATCGCTGCATTGCAGGAGAGCGGATGACTCTTGCTGGTGTGCACAATATAGGGATTGAAGACATAGTGATCATGAAGGTTGGCCTCACAGAGAGCAAGGATGGGAACTGGCATGATGTTGATGTAGTTCCAGACATCAGCAACCTTGCTCCTGAAGCCTCTGCAGTTCTACTGAAGAATGGAAGAGATGTTAGTCGCTCCGTTGGCCGTGCCCATTGTCGGGTGTAACAACGAACCTTCGAGAAAAATCTAGTCAGCACAGTGTGTCTAGCAGTCCACATAATGCGAAATGAGGGAGGCCAACTGATTGAGGATTGACAAAGTTCGAGGTTGAGACTCCTCAGGTAGTGCAGAAGTTACGACCTTGATCAAATCCACAGATAGAGAGAGAATGGTGGGCAGAAGTACTGTGTCCCTGTGGTCCTTCCTGAAATCCTAATGCATTGAGAAGAGGAAGGCTTCTTCAGATCAGGCAGACGAGCAGCCCTCTTCTTCCTAGTCCTCTTTACCTGTTTGGCCAACTGCTTGGCCTGAATGGGACAGGAGTCCACTGCAGGGGCTGCAGTGGAATCCTGCACCATGGAGGTACCTGCAGCACAAGGGGCCTCAGGGACAGAGGACATCACCACAAGAAGGGTAAGGACAGGGGCCAGGGGATCAGCAGGATCAGAAGATGCCTGTGCTTCAAGCACCGGCATCTCTGCTGACGCTACCTCCGTGGCAGCAGCAGGGGTAATTTGACCCCTTGTGGCGGTGGAAAAGCTCACTGAGGGGTCAAAGGGACGCCTGCTGCAAGCGGACTTCTTAGGTGGTGGGGGAGGCAGGGGTGTCACCACGGAGCTTGTAAGACCCGACCTTGGTTCTGTGCAAAGAGTGCACAGGACCAAGGCCTTCCCTCATCATCTCACAGGCAAGCTTCCTGGCGTGGCAGCCAGAAAAGGTGGCGGCATGAGGTCCACCACAGTTAGAAGAGATAGGGGGCCCAGCGTGCTTGTACTGCTTGTGGGAGTGAGGCCCACTGCAGCGCTTACACTGCACTGTACCTCTGCAATTCTTTGCAATGTGCCTGAAGCGTTGGCACTTCAGACACTGAGGTGGGACCTTGGTGCGAGGCTTCACTGGAATCCGGTGAAAGCTCAGGACAACGTTCCCAGGTAAGGGGAATTCATTGAAGGTAAGGACTACCTTCCAAAGGGGAATCTTGTTGACCCCATAATCCGAGGGAAGATAACGATACATACGACGGACGGCTATCACTCTCTGATCCGAGAGGGCATCAAGTATCACCTCATCAGTAAGGGAGGTGTTAATACCTTCTATGAGGCCCTGTGGCAAGCAGTAAGAGACTGGGTAATTCACGGTTACAGGGATACCCAGAATGGAGGTGGTGCACAGAAGCTTCTTGGCAAGGTCAGGAGAGATGACCTTGACGAGAAGGCTTCCCATCTCCAAGTAAAAAGCGTCGACAATCCATGCCCCGATGATTCTCACAATCTCTGTGAATATGGGGTTCTTACCCCTGGGCACTGAGAGAGAGAGTGAGGAACAAGACACCTTGTCAGGAGAACCGACAGATGTTCTCCTCTCCCTGGAGTAAGTCTGCAGGGCCCTCTGAGGTAAAGCACAGAAAGTCTTTGTCGCAGTGGGTCGCGACACTCTAGGGACATTACGCTTAGCAGGAGGGTCTGAGGGCACAGAGTCAGGCGAGCTGACAGACCCTCCTTTCTTACGCTTATATCCTGGGTTGTACGAATCATACCCAGAGTCTAAGCAAGAGCACGAAAAAGACTAAAAAAAATACAGTAGAACAGAAAAATCACTTACCAAAGGCAGTTAGAGAAACCCTTGAACAGCAATAGGAAGCAGCTACAGACAGGTGAAGACTCAAGCAGAGAGTCAGCAAAGAAAATAGTGAGTCGACTAAAGACCACTAAAGACTATGCTGAACAATACTGAACCAAAGAGTCAGCGAAAAACGTACTCTGAGGTAAAGTCGGGAGCTCGAAAACGCACGTCTGTAGCTCTCCGTGGTCGCAGAGCAAAGGGGGGATTCAAATTTTTATTTGTCAACCGTGCGTGAATTCATAATAAAAAAAACAGACCGTAAATGAACTGATTTAATAACTGAAGCAATAAATTTACATCAATAACATACTAATTTACGTATTAATCATTTGAAATACCAATATGCTAAACAAGTATACTAAATGATCCAAACATTCAATAAATACTAACTGCTAAATCAATATAATATTCGGAAACCGAATCACAAATCAAAGCATAGGGACAATTCTTACTAATCATATTTCACTTGTTATACATCACGCATGAAAGAAATGCCTTGCCAGGTTCCCTGACAAAGTGATGGACTTCTTCTGTTCGTTATTACAGATCTTGTACATATTGTGGTATGGATATAGGCATTGCTTCAGGCCGACTATGTAAGAGGTCACAGGGAAGACGGAATTCTTTCCAAAGAGCATCATGGAAGGGGTCTGCCCATTTATTTCGTTCGCTGCTGCCCTGAATGTCAGCAAAAAGAGTGGTATATAGCGATCCCAATCACGTTGATGATCGTTGACAAACAATGCTAGATGTTGAGCATTCGTTTAGTTGCAAATCTCAACCATACCATTCTACTGAGGGTGTAGGGGAGTAGTTTCTGGTTTACTGAATGACTTGAAGTTGGGATATGCCTTGAAATACATTGGATTCAAGATTGAATTGAATAAGTTTATTTCACGCAAACTAATTTATGCATTGGTACATAAAGTATCGACAAGTTCACAGGTGCAAAAAGGAAACTTATGTTCTCTTTTTTCACCTGTGAACTAGCTTCACCTGTAAGCTCCAGCTTTTGAATAACTGTTTCCTGAAACACAGTTACATTTAAAAGATTATAGATGGCCTTAATCTATACATTTATATGAGCATGTGTATTTTTTAAGTTTGACACTGTCATTGCCTTCATAATAGGTATAGTTTATATATATTTAATAGTTCCATATTGTTCAATTATGGTAGTAACCTCTGGAATCTTTCATTTCAAATATTAATGACAATATACCATACTGATCTTCGGCTTTTGTCCAAGTGAAGTTGCAAAGCTACTCCATACCTCCTGATCATTATCATCTATTCACTATCATCTCTGCAACTGATGTTGTCTCCTGATCCTTGATGGGATAAATTTCAGCCCGCTTTGTGAAATAATCCATTGCCACTAATAAAGAGCGATTTCCATCATCAGTCCTGGAGAATGGACCCATAACATAGATAGCTATTCTTTCAAAAGGGGCATCACCGTTATAATTTTCCAGCTTGTCCCAACTCCTAGTCTTAGGATCTTCCTTAGCTGCGCGCAGACCTCACATTACCAAAAGCATCTTTCAACATCTACCTTACTTTTCAGCCAATGAAATCGTTCCCTGGCATTTGCTAATGCCTTATTAACACCGAAGTGTCCTCCAATGGCGCTATCATGTACATCTTTCAACACTAATTCCACTCGCGAGCAAGGAAGCACAATCTCCCAGCGAATCAGACATGCAGTGAAATTTTCCCATCTTCTGTATAATACACCATCTCCAATTTGAATCAACCAATACTAGATTTCATTGAAACTTCTACTACACTACCAAATTAAGAGCAGATATCTAGTATAGCTCAACTACCAAAAGCTATTGGACACAGTGGGACACTTAAAAAAAAATAACCGAAGCATGACCCAAAGTGTCCAACAGCTTTTGGTAGTTGAGCTATACTGGATATTTGCTCTTAACTTGGTAGTGTAATTGAAGTTTCAATCAAATCTAGTATTGGTTGATTCAATTGAATCAGCTAATTGGTGAGTCAACTATAGTATCTCAATCATCCTGTTGGGCCTTTCTAATTTCTATCAGGCTCCAGATGTCATGTGTAACGTTGTTTTCTAGTATAGATGTTATCTATCGAATAGACATTATTTCTTAAGCGCCATATCTCAACTCTACTGCAGAGTTGAGATATGGCACTTACGAAATGCTTTGAGGAATTCCGTATGAAACTAATTTTTTTTAGCTGTAGGAATTACCTATTTCAGTGATGGTATATCTGTTTACTAAATCGTTCTTAAACCAATAAAAACAAGCAAATCAGAGAAGCTCTCTTAAAAAGCACGATTTAATCGAGATCATTAAAAGAATAAACGTTTGCTAAAGATCATTTTCTACTCTAAGTTAATATCTGGTGGTGGTCGATAGTGTGAAAAGGGAAGACCAGATAGATCAAATGAAAATTTGCAATGAGCATTCTATGTCAAGCTTTTCTCATTTCAATTTCAGCTTTTCTCGGCAATCTAATGTAAACATAAGTATGTTTCTTGCAATCATATATGACCACACTAATGTGACTTCGCTATTGGAAAGTGCGCTTATATCTGCTTATTCATCAGTTCGCTTTGAATTATTAAAGATGTATTAATGTCAATAAGGTTGAGGAACAAACGGACTACTCTGAAAAGATGGAAACCTGAATTAAAACACATTCTTTTTACTTCCCAAATCGTTTTTTTTTTCCAAAGAGCACACGTTGAATTGAATTTTTGACACTAATAAGTAACCGATTAATTTGAATTATAAAAGTAATCGTCATTTAACGTTGATTCACTTAATGTTTTTACGTCATAACGTCGCTGACACAAAAAAGAACTAGTGATATTTTAACGTCGCTGATACAACAGGAAACTAGTAATATTTTAACGTCGCTGATGAACGTTTTATCTCCGCAAAACACCGCGGTCCATAGGGGACATCGATGAGCTTGGAAAGGCCGCCGTCTGTCGGATGGAATGGGATGTTAGTAGTGAGAAGAATGAGAGTTCTGGCACAATGTTAAAGTATACGGAAACCCATGTTAACCAATGGGGGAAATGTTGGGGGATGAGGGGTTAAATTAATTTTCAGAAAGTGATGTGTGTGAAAGAGATGAAATGACTGGTTTTGTTGAGAAAATGTTGTAGTTATCATACACTTCATTGGATTATTAGGCTGTTGGGTTGTAAAAGCCAGGTAAATCGGGGAAGTCTACAAACCCAAACAGTTTTTGGAAATTAGTTTGAAAAAGATGGCAATTCAAAAATCAACACACAAAATGACATTTTCGGGGATGAGAGAAAAATATGATAATATGATAGATTTTGAAGAACGTCTGTGAATGTATGAATTTTCTTTGATCCAGTAAGGATCAGAGGATATGAAATGAAACCAATTTCGAAAAAAATTGCAAGTAATGAAATTACGGTGAATTAGTGAAACAGCCAGGATACAAGTAACAAATTTAGGCATAACAGACCAAATGCCTCATTATCGTCTGAGGCGCTAATTGTATTTTTTTGTTGTATTGAACATTTGAAGTGATGTGGATTAGAAAAAAGTGGGGAAAGTTTCTGGAGATGAGATTTGTATTTATTTTGAAAATGATGAAGAGTATTGGAATAAGTGAAATGGAGAGTGAAATATGGGTACGAATGATGGTATTTGTGTGTGTGTGAGATATAAAAAATTTTAAAGATTAAATTTGAAGTAAAAAGTGGTTAGAATAATTTTTAAAATATATGATGTTTGTATAGAGAGAAAGAGAAGAGTTTTTCTTTATGTTATCGCGCTTAGTTCAAACTTGAGTGACCTGTACTATTATTTAAGTTGATTTGACTGATCCAATACACGGGACAACACTCCATCCCTCTCTCCACCTTCCCCATCTCCACCTTCCCCATCTCCACCTTCCCCTCTCCACCTCCCAATACTCCATCCCCCCTCCTCTCCACCTCCCAATACTCCACCCCCCTCCTCTCCACCTTCGCCATCTCATCCTCTCCTCATCCCCCTCTCCACCTCCTCACTCCACTGCCTCTCGAGCGCAAAAAAAAAATCCTTCTATTC
Source organism: Ryuthela nishihirai (assembly GCA_038380435.1). NCBI lineage: Eukaryota > Metazoa > Arthropoda > Arachnida > Araneae > Heptathelidae > Ryuthela > Ryuthela nishihirai. The sequence goes on along the minus strand of JAWZYU010000029.1, from coordinate 2,988,481 downwards.
CAGGTGTATACAAGATACAACTGTAACCGGAGACCCATGTTTGTGAAAAATCATCTCAGACCGCTACTAGACTTCCAGCAATGGGCCGAGCTATCCCCTGGTTATTGCACTTAACTGCAGGTAACAAGTGGCAAGTTAGCCAGGGAAGGGTAAGTAACAACCAACTGACCTGCATCCTCCCTAAAGAGGTCTCATGTACTTAGCCTAAAAGGAACTAACCCCTCCCCCCCTTAGTAATGAGCATTAGCCATTAGTAAAAGCCTTAGTAATGAGCATGCTCATTCAATATCAAGGAAAACGATACTAACGTTTAAAGCACATTGTCTTTATATATCATACTCGTCACCAACTCATATTCTAGCGGTGGGTAAAAAAAATTTTGAAAAATAAAATAGTATCCCCCCTCCACAAAGAGGTCTCATGTACTTAGCCTAAAAGACCTTAATAATGAACATTTTTTTACCAAACGGATTAAAATACACAATATCTCTGTTTTTCTTCATATTTTTGTCTTTACAGTCCTATTAAATCTATCCACAATTTGAGCTTTAGTCTCATTTTCGGTGGCAAACCAATGGACACCTCGTTGATTTGACTGATAGCATACACGGGACAACACTCCATCCCTCTGTCCACCTTCCCCATCTCCACCTTCCCCTTTCCACCTCCCAATACTCCATCCCCCCTCTTCTCCTTTTTCGCCATCTCATCCTCTCCTCATCCCCCTTTCCACCTCCTCACTCCACTCCTTCTGAAGCGCAAAAAAAATCCTCCAATTCCAGCTGTATACAAGACACAACTGTAACCGGAGTCCCATGCTTGTGAGAAATCATCTCAGACCGCTACTAGACTTCCCCCAACGGGCTGAGCATTCCCCTGGTTATTGCACTTAACTGCAGGTAACAAGTGGCAAGTTAGCAAGGGAACCAACTGACCTGCATCCTCCGTAAAGAGAGATATTTCTTGGTCGGCTTCGTGTCTCTTTTTAGTTTCTATAGATTTGCTGCAAGAAATGTCGTGATTTTTGAAGGCTTTGCCCACACGGTTAACACCAGGATCTCCTCGCATCAACCTTTTCTTCAGTTTCGTAAAAGGTCCACAATAGTGGTAACCTGGAATGTGCATTTCAGGTGGATTAAAATTTTCTTGAATCCAGCCTACTATATCTCCACCTTTTAAAAATTTTCCTTTCTGTTTCACAAATTTATACATTTTTCCACATGCTCGACATCTACCTCTCATCATTATTCTTTTATTCTTTAATGTGACATATTCAACGTTATCCGTTAAAGTTTTTGTTTTACATTTTACACAATACTTGCTTAATTTTTATATATAAAATATAAGTACGTGATATTTATAAAATAAAGTATAATGTATCACAGTTTTCTAACTAGTTTAACGCCTGGACAAAAGCAAAAATTGAAGAGTACATTTTTAAATAAGAATCCTATAACTTTAAGTCTTGATCCGCAGAAGAAATGTAACGATACTTTGAAACTGATAAAGAGACAAATCATTAAACTGAAAAAAAATCTAAAACGCCTGTTCGATTTCTTTTCAGTAAAACACAGGTAGGTGGATTTCTGCCATTCTTAGAACCTGCACTCGTAGCATTAGGAAAAGCAGCTGCAGTTGCGGGATAAGCTGGTACTAAGCTTGCACAAAAATTCTAGGAAAAGGGCTATACATTCCTGGAAAGCAAAGAGCAGTTGGCTTATCTAAAAATAAAACAAAGGGAAAAGGTTTGTATATTCCAGGAAAACATATAGCTCAGGGATTTAAAAAAAAGAGCCTTAAGTAACTTAGATATCGAAAAAATACTGAAAAACGAAAAAGGATTCCATGGTATATTCTTTATAGATTCTTTGCCAACAAAAATATTCAAGAAAGGAAATGGTATAGTGAACTTTGATGTTTCCCATGGTTCAGGAACTCATTGGGTAGCTTATTTCAATGATGCTAAGTTACGTTACGTCGAGTACTTCGATCCATTCTGTTTATTGCCACCAGAAGAAATAAAACACTATTTACTTACATCTTCAAAGCCATTCGTGTATAAATCTTCGCAAATTCAAGCAAATTATTCTTTAAAATGCGGTTACTATTGCATCTATTACATTAAACGAAGGAAATAACATAAGCCCATATGATTGAAATGAATGAATTTTCCATGAAATTTCGAAAAATACGAAATATTTACCAAAGATATGGACGTTTTTCTACATCCGCACAACAGTTATACACACGTCAGAGGCAAAATATTGAAATCAGATGGATCTGATATCGGCGGCAGTGATGTAGTTACGATGGTCAATAACGGGTACAACATTTTTAAGAGAGCTCAATATTATATCGATAACAGAGTATTGGAAGATATTGAATTGCCGGAAGTGACGACCATCATTCATAATTTAATTAATTTTACCGAATACTTTTCACACAGTGTTGCCACAAGTACTACAGACAGTTCGAAAATGAATAAATAATTGTACGACGGAGGCGAAGATAAACTGGACAGGAATAATAAGATAAAGGATTTTGCACAAGCGTTAAAGAGAAATCTTGAATTCAATCAAGGATTCTCGGGCAGACATGAAATTACAAGAAATAGTCAAAATGTAAGTTTAATCTTACCACTGAATAGGCTGTTTGGATTCTGCTGAGATGTGGATAAAGTGTTTGCGTGGATAAAGTGTTTTGCATACCATAAAACTAGAAAAAAATGACGTCAATTATATTATTCTGCTATTTGGGGCTACATTGTATAAACCCCCACGCACCCCCACGTACTGTGCTTTCCCCTATGACGTCACCAGCCACGCCCATATACGCTCCCACTAATACCCCCGTTATTAATATTCATAACCGACCACATTCCCTTATTAATATTCGTAATTAATAATTCATAATTAATAAAGGCCCCCTGGTTGACCCATTAAAACTCTTATCAAAAGTTCCACCCCCGTTTATTAAAAATTCCTCCCCCTTTATTACAAACCCATGGCACCATCTAGTGTATATTATGAGTACTATATTTAGAAAAGCCCTCTATTTTAACTGAAATTATTCCCAATTTTTACTCCCCCTTCATTAAATTCCCCTTATCAAAAGTTCTGCCCCTTTATTAAAAAACCCCCCTTATCAAAAGTTCCGCCCACTTTATTAAAAACCCTACCACTATTTTTAAACTCCCCCTTTAAAGACTCCCTGGTTGAGACACCTGTATTTTTAAGCCCCCCTGAATTTCCTAATATCTGAAAGATTCTTCGATTTTTGGTGGCTCCATCTAGTGTATATTTTAACAAGATTTTAACCGATATTATTCCCAGTTTTTTAATCCCACTCATTAAAAAAAAAACCCTTATGAAAAGTTCCACTCCTCTCTATTAAAAATTGCTCGCCCTTATTAAAAAAACCCTTGGCGCCATCTAGTGTATATTATGAGTACTATATTTAGAAATGCCCTCAATTTTACCCGTAATTTTTTCCATTTCGGACACTCCCTCATAAAAAAAAACCCTTATCAAAAGTCCGCTACCCTTATTAAAAACCCATGGCGCCCGCTGGTGTATATTATGAAATATATATTTAGAAAAGCCCTCTATTTTAACTGAAATTATTACAAATTTTTACTCCCCCCCTCATTAAAAAAAACTCTTATCAAAAGTTCCACCCCCCCCCCTTTTAAAGACTCTCCCACAGTAACTGTTTTAAAAGACTGTCCCGCACAAAATGAAATGAAAAAATGCTATTGGGTAAAAATAAAAAAAATTCATAAAAAGAAAACGGCGAATTAAAAATAAAATCTTTTTTTTTAAAAACAAATTATTCGTAATTATGAAAAATATTGAGGGGTAATATGGTCTGGTGACCTGTATGGGTGACATAAAAGACTCACTTTAGAACACGCAACAAGCGCTCAGTACCTCACCCTTAATATAGACCACGTTTTATTGAAGGATGCATCTTGGATCATGTCACCCACTGCGCTGTCGATACCCCTTTGCTTCCGTATCAACATGAAATCAACAATGAAAACCCACATCTCGAAAATTTTCCAAGTCCAGAGACGGTTGACAGCCCTTCTGACTAAACCGCATTGTCACCTCCAATTCTACCCCCCTTTCTTTCATGCCATCACAGGAGATATGATAGGGAAACAATGTTTTGGAAATAATTTTCCATTCTCTTATCGAAACATCCCATTTCCCCTTTATGATAGGTCAGCTATTTGTTTCAATTTACCCCGTCGGAAGAAGACAAATTATTTTTGAAATCATGCACCCCTAAACCTCCAAGACTTGAGCTTTTGTTATCTAAATTAGTGTCCATCGGGTTGAATGATGTTGCCATCAGATATTTGTGTTCACACATATTCTGCACTCTCCACGTCAGGACTTATTTTGGAACGATAAAGTGGTTTTACGTTTCTCTCAATTAATTACTCTCCGTAAGGTATTGGTAAATGGCAATGGGTAACGTCTCCTACAGATAAGTAAACTCAATGGCTTCAGAATAACTAACACTTATTACAAACACCGCGACTTACATAAGTACATATGGGTTTCACCTGATGGGCTGCATAAGAATATGATTCATTATATACTAATTGACAGCAAATGGGCTAGTTCTGTTAAGAATACCAGGCCATATAGGGGAGCTGAAATTTGATCTGACTATTGCCTTGTTAAAAGTGTATTGCAACTTAAACTTAAAAGTGTTGTGCTCAAGTTAAAATATTTTCCTTTAATACCGAAGCTCTGAAAGACCCAGTTATAGCTAAAGCTTACCATGAAAGTCATTATGAGAGTCATGGTCTTGGTCATTATGACAGTCATGGTTTGCTTACTACTGAAGTTGAGGAAGAATGGGGCCATTTTAAACAGGCTTTTTTGGAAACTAACAGTACTCTTTTAGGAAAAAAGGAGCAGAGGAGACAGAATTATTTGAGTGATAAGGCACTTAACCTTATTTTTGAAAGAAGGAATGCAGGAATGTCCTTAATCAGTACCCTACTGGTCTTAATAGAAAGCATTACAGAGAGCTTAATACACGGGTAAAGGATCAATTAGCTTCTGATAAGAATCGTTGGCTTGATGGCTTGGCTGACAAAGATGAGGAAGCAGTTAAGCAGCAGAACAGCAGAGAGCTGTACCAGATAGTTCATGTTTTCTGTGGTAGAAAACAGACAGGCATACGAGGATTCAAGGATAAACAAGGAAAGGTTATAGAAGAGGGAGGATTCTGTCATGGCTAGGTGGGCTGAGCATTTCTGTGATGTTCTGAACAATGTGGGTAGTTCTACTCCCATTGTTTGTAATGATGATAGATGCATTGGTGGCTTTAATGTTGGCCCTATAACACAATTTGAAGTTATTTTGGCTATTTCTAAACTTAAACTTCATAAATCCCCAGGGGTAGATTAAATTACTACGGAAATGCTTAGAGCTGGGAATGTTTCTGTTACCACTTGGATGACTAAAATTTGAATATCTTTTGTGATAAAGGCATGGTTCCTAAAGATTTCACCAGAGCAATTATTATCCCTATTTTCAAAAAAGGTGATCGCAGTTCTTGTCATAACTATAGTGGTATCAGCCTACTCTCTGTTCCAGGTAAAGTTCTTTACATGATTGTGGAAATAAAGTTCCATAAAGTTCCACCCCCCCCCACACCCTTTTAAGTTCTATAACATTTTCTTGTTTATCCTTCAATCCTTGTATGCCTGTCCGTTTTCTAACAGATAAAACATGAACTATCTGGTACAGCTCTCTGCTGTTCTGCTGCCTAACTGCTTCCTCATCTTTGTCAGCCAAGCCATCAAGCCAAAGATTCTTATCAGAAGCTAACTGATCCTTTACACGTTTATTAAGCTCTCTGTAATGCTTTCTATTAGGATCAGTAGGGTACTGATTAAGGACATTCCTGCATTCCTTCTTTCAGAAATAAGCTCAAGTGCCTTATTAGAAAGTTAGAATTAAGAATCTGGTTGACAGTCAATTGCGTGATGAGCAATGTGGATTCAGAAGTGGTAGGGGATGTGTGGATTAGATATTTTCACTTAGGCAGATTCTTGGAAAATGTTTAGAGTTTCAGAAACCTTTGGTTGCTAGCTTTGTTGATTTCAAAAGGCTTTCGACTCTGTTGATAGACATGATTTGTGGTTGATTGTGAGATCATATGGTATACCAGAGAAGCTAGTTAACATAATGAAAGCTTTCTATAATAACACTGAGTCGTGTGTGAGAGTTGATAAGGCTTGTAGCAATTGGTTTAGCATTACTTCTGGTGTTCGACAATAGTGCATTTTGCCTCCTTTTCTCTTTAGTTTGGTTATTGATTACGTTATGCGAAATTCGTTGGAAGGGAAAGATTTTGGCCTTAAATGGTCTGGAGGTACTAAAATTTCTGATTTAGATTATGCTGATGATTTAGCCCTTTTGGCAAATGATGTTGATGAGATGAACTCTTTCGTTCGAGCTGTTGATTAGACTGCTAATGGAGTTTTCGTTATAAACAGAGAGAAAACTAAAGTGATGAAAATTGGTCAGGCAGGTTGTGATTCGTTTCATCTGAATGGTTGCAGTCTTGAACAAGTGTCACAGTTTAATTACCTTGGGAGCTATGTAACAGATTCTTTTGATATGTGGTATGAGATTAACAGATGAATAGGGATTGCTGCCGGGACTTTTAAGAATCTATGGAGATTGTGGAGAAATAGGCGTATACATCTAAAGACTAAAATTAGACTGTATAATAGTTTGGTTCTTTCTAGGTTAGTTATGATAGGGAGACTTGGACGCTTCATAAACAAGATTACAGGAAACTTGATGCTTTTGATTTTAGATGCTTTCGTAGTATCTTAGTCAAAATTTAGCAAATACTTCAACGATTATGTCAGTATATCTATGGAACAAGCTACATGAGAAAACTTCTTCGATAACATAAAAATCCGCCTAACTATGCTCTGACATATATGTTCTGATCGGGCCTCAGTAAAAGAATTCTGCACATATGTCACAAAAAACGATGTTCTGACGTAGAGCGTACAAGAAGCGACCAACAAAAAATAATTTTTTTGTTTGTCGTTGTTTAGTTTTTTTTGTTGTTGTTTAGTTATTTTTCCCGCATTAGAATGCATGTTTCTCTACGTTCGAAACTTTTTTCCCTGTTTATTACAAGTATGTGCACGTGTGAAGTACAGTAGTAACAATAGTTTAGCCACAAGTATGCATTTTTTAAGTATTAGGGTGTTAATGTCACAATATCTTACAACGACGTTCATTTCTACTGAGATAAAAGTCAGCAACGTTATTTTTCCTGCAAACGTTCATTTTTTGTGCAAGCATGTGAATATTACATGTAACTTTTCAGTTGTATGTGAATCAAATATTCACTTTTCTGGACGGGGGTGAAATCCACACACTGTGTATAACATTTGTAAGCATGAACCAGTTTGGATAAAGCGCCTGCACGTGCGAGACCTACTTACGTTTTTCGGAGTGTTCGAACTTGTATTTATGAAATTAGTTTTTCCACGAGTTTCGAAGAAACATTCTTTGTTCAAAAAGTGGTTATGCAAAATATTTCATCACTGATCCTTGAATGTTCATATTTCAGTAAGTGTAAGGATTTTTCTTCAAAGCATTTGAATCTTTTTAAGCATGGCTGTCTTATGTTACGTCTTACGTTACGTTTTCTGTCAGATGTGTCGTAGTGTTTTTTGTTAATACAGAATATGACATACAACCGAGAATTTTTCAAACTTAGAATAACACAATATCCTGATGCGTTAAGAACGAGGCAGAAGGATGCTAACAGCTGAACATGGTCTTCGACCGGCGAAATGCTTGTTGCTTCGCGCAAGTGGTGAAGGATGATAAAACATGTAATAACATGTAAAACGTAATATCCCTGAAAACAGACAAAATCTTTGTACCATAAAAGGCCCTCTTTTTTGAAACAACTGGATTTCCCTTTTCGGATTATTACATGTTTTATCATCCTTCGCCCCTTGCGCGAAGCAACAAGCATTTCGTCCGTTGTCTACCATGTTCAGCTGTTAGCATCAGTACACCTCGTTCTTAACGCATCAGGATATTGTGTTATTCTAAGTTTGAAAAATTCCCGGTTGTATGTCATCTTCTGTATTACACGTTACACGTCTTTCTGTATTTACACGTTTTGTTCGTTACAACAGATCTGACAGAAAACGTAACGTAAGACGTAACGTAAGACAGTCGTGCTCAAAAAGATTCAAATGCTTTGAAGAAAAATCCTTAAACCTACTGAAATATGAGTATTCAAGTTAAGATCAGTGATGAAATATTTTGCATAACCACTTTTTGAACAAAGAATGCTTCTTCGAAACTCGTGGAAAAACTAATTTCATACATACAAGTTCGAACACTCCGAAAAACATACGTAGTTCTCGCACATGCAGGCGCTTTATCCAAACTGTTTCATGCTTACAAATGATATACACAGTGTGTGGATTTCACCCCCGTTCAGAAAAGTGAATATTTGATTCACATACAACTGAAAAGTTACATGTAATATTCACATGCTTGCACAAAAAGTGAATGTTTGCAGGAAAAATAACGTTACTGACTTGTATCTCAGTAGAAATGAACGTCGTTTTAAGAAATTGTGACATTAACACCCTAATACTTAAAAAATGCATACCTGTGGTTAAACTATTGTTACTATTGTACTTTACACGTGCACATACTTGTAATAAACAGGGAAAAAAGTTTCGAATGAAACATGCATTCTAATGCGGTAAAAATAACTAAACCTTTCTTAGTTGAACATGAAATATGTATGTTGATTTGCTTGTGTAATGAAACACGAATACATATCACTGTCGAAAAAACGTCTCCTTGCAGGAAAAATAACCACTTTTACACTTGTAAAATACAGAAATATACATACTCGTATGGAAAAAATTACTAAACCTACTCTAACCTAAACACGAAATATGCATGTTACGATCTACGTACGTAGTGAAACACATATGGGAAAACATAATATTTTCAAAAAAATGGGTCATTGCCGGAAAAACAACCACTTTCACACTTGTAAAACATAGTGTACTTACATACTTGTTCTAAGAATTCCACACCGGTGCGTGAAAAACAACCATTTTCACACTTACACAAACATAGTGTACTTTCATACTTGTTCTCAGAATTCCACACTAATCCTTCTACTATGGCATATAAACTGACAGGCTCCTGTCAGACCTCTGTGGCAAGCAGCTGCTTGAGGGGATATTTATTTTTTATATTATATAGAAATATATATTTTCATGCAGGAAAAATAACTGAACCGATTCTTACTTAGACATGAAATGCGCGTGTTAGATTTCCTCGTGTAGTGAAACACGTATGTGAATTCATATCATTGTCGAAAACGTGTGCTTGCAGCGAAAAATAATCACCTTCGCCTTATACACACAGTTTACTTACGCGCTTTTTGAGACGTAGTAGGGAACTATAAAAATACACACAGAACCCTGAAAAGACATGAGAACGGATCCGAAAATATAGACATCCTTAGTGCAAATCTACGAATTTAACACACGTTTATACTTTACATGTTCCTATACGAAAATATCCAAGCGTGCTAACCTACTGCCTATGGGATAGATAAATTTAAATCTTTTAATCTGTTGGCTGTCATAACTTATATCTGATTCTGTATCGTGGGTAAAGTACTGAATAGTGTCCATTTCAGGCTGTTGTGAGATTTTCAACGTAAAGAATTAGCAAGTCTAGACATATGGAAAAATTAATAATCTGACTCAGATGATGCTTGTTATTTTACCAACTTTGGTCGTTAAGGTATGGTTTATTAGAAAGTAAATATACACATATGGAAGATGAATCAGTGATTGTGTTCTTTTGAGCAAGTTACTTTAATTATCTTGCGCGATGTATGAGAAAATGCAGAGAATAGATATTGAGAATTTACGATTCTATGGAGAAACATGCATCTGAAGATTAAGCTATATAATGAGTTAGTTTATATCTAAGATTGTATGACAGTGAAGCTTTAATAAGCAAAATTGCAATCAGTTTGTCTTTCATTCTAAACGTTTACATAATATCTGAATCAGTTAGGTAGTTTGTCTGTGTAATGATGAATGATTAGCGTCTGTTGAGTAACTATCTTGTGCAGATAGCGACTTTCTCCTACTGGCGTTTTTTACGTTACATTCATATACAAAACAAAATTTTGTTACAGAACTAGGGAATAAACTAGAAACTATAAATAATAATAGCGTTTTAATAATAGGTGATATGAATATTAATCTAAAAGGAAATGATAAAATTAATCATGAATATTTACAGCTGATTAAGTCAAATGGTTTTATTTTGTGTCATGGAGAGATCACTAGAGAGGAAGCAAAAATTTGTTTGGACCACGTTTTGTAAGACGTACGATCCAAAATAATTTAACTACTTATATTATTAAACTTAATATTACCAATCATTATTTTATAGGAATAAATTTTCAGTTAGAATTGAACAGAAATCGGAAAAAATTAAATACAATACGTAGGATAAATATGGACAAGTTAAAAGAATTTTTGAAGGGTAAAGACTGGAATGAAATTAAAATAGGAAATGATGTAAATGCTTCATTCAGGTTATTTTCATTGAAATTGCAGAATATGATAGAGTTATCAAAAGACACTATATATTTAAAGAATAAAGAAAAGAGGCTGAAACCATGGATAACAAATGCTCTTTTAAATTCTATTAAAAAGAAAAATAAGTTATATACGTTGAGTAAAAATCAACCATTTAATACAAACCTAAATAATTGTTTTAGAAAATACAGAAATTTAATATTAAAATTAATCAAAGAAGTAAAATCAAAGTATTACATTACAAAATTTTTAGATAATGACGGTGATACTAAACAATATTGGATGTCTGGTATACAGCAAAATAACTTAATGTCCCCTTCAGAAATAAAAATAAATGATATTATTTATGCTTTTAATGAAAATCCTGTGTTGTTTATTGATAAATTTAATACCTATTATACAGAAATTGTTGGTAATCTTGTAAAGGAAATTCCTGATTATGCTGATAATGAAAGTCATAAATCGATTTCATCTCTAAATTCTATTTTTATTGATTATATATCAGAGAATGAGATTTTTTGAGTTATTGCATCATTAAAATTAGGAAAAGCAGTTGGAAGTGATCAGATATCTCTGAAGACACTAAAAGAGTTAAAAAGTTATATTGCAGATATATTATGTTACCTATTTAACTTATCGTTATCATCTGGATGTTTTCCCTCGATTTTGATAGATTCAACCGTTGTCCCAATATATAAAGGAAGTGAATATTTTGATATCGCAAATTACAGACCGATATCCTTGCTCTCGGTTTTTTCAAAGATTTTCGAAAAGTTACTTAAAACTAGAATTTTAAATTTCTTGAATAGAAATAAATTTTTTCTGATCATCAGTATGGGTTTAGAAAAAATGTAGGTACTGAGGATGCTATATTACAATTGTCTTCCACAGTATAAAGATCTATAAATGATAATTTGAAAACTGTTGTGCTATTTTTGGACATCAAAAAAGCGTTTGACTCGGTTTCGCATGATTTGCTGATAAAAAAACTTGAAATGGCTGGAATTCGAGGAAATGTTTTGAAATGGTTGGAAACATATTTGAAAAATAGAATTCAAAGAGTAAAAATGGTAAACTTGTTTAGTAAGCGAATTAAACTAAAATATGGAGTTCCACAGGGTTCTGTGTTGGGGGCCAATATTATTTAACTTTTTTATAAACGATCTTTGTAATCTTGAACTTAAAGGGAAAATAATAACTTTCGCTGATGATACAGCTTTGATACATGCGGCTGGCAATGAGAATATTTTAATTGAAGAAATAAATGAACACTTGGGTAATATTAGAAAATGGTTCTTAAAAATAAATTGTTATTGAATATTAATAAAACGAAATATTTGTATTTCAATTTAAAACGTAATAAAGTCGATAAGTTAAAAAATAAATTATTATATCATTCTGTAAACTGTATAGGACATCAGTGTGCATGTGAAGCAATTGAAAGAGTAGAATATAATAAATATTTGGGAGTATATATAGACAGTCAGTTAAATTGGAATGAACATATTAAATATTTGATAAAAAAAATTAATGCAATAATTCCAAAATTGTTTTACATTAGAAATTTTATGAATTTTACTTTTTTAAAGCTTATATATAATGCTTGGGTTAAGTCATATTTAAGTTATGGAATAATATCTTGGGGAGGAATGTTTTACAAAAATATTAAATCCTTAGTTAATATTCAAAATAGAGTAATTAGATGTGTATTAAGAAAAAGAAAATATGATAGTATTGAATATTTTTATAATGATCTTCAAATTTTACCACTATGGAAAATGTATGTTTATAATGTGATCTTATATTTAAAAAAAGTACTATAGAGAAAGTGACATTAAAAATGTAATGCAGAATACTAGAACAAGTGCACATATTAATTTCATTGTACCACTTCCGAAGAAAACTATTACGCAAAAACTTTATATATTTTTGGCGCCTAAAATATTTAACAGTTTACCTGAAACTATAAAGGATGAAATAAATTCTTTTACGTTTTCTCGAAAACTAAGAGATTGGATTTGTAATATAGATGATATAGAAAAATTTCTTTAGGTCGGAGGGTTTTTCCCCTATATTTCTGATTGTAAAATTTTCTTTTTATTTGTTTGCTCTTTAGGATGTTAAATTTTTGAATAAAAATTGGTGTATTTATAGTTTATTATTGATTCTGTTACTATGTTGTTGATGTAACCATGACAGAAAATATTAATATGGTAATATACTTAAAATGTTGTTTCTAATGTTTATATATTTTTTTTATTTTAACCTTATTCTCCGCGTGCGAGTCTATGAACTCTTGTGGAGTTATACATTTCCAAAATTTTTGTAAATACTTATATTGTATCATAATTTAATATAAATGGAAATAAAGAATACTACTACTACGTTTAGTGAATAAGATGTTAGAAAAGAGGAAGTCTTAAATTTTATGTGTAAAACATCCGTTGTGATCTCGATAGGATTAGACAGCAGAATTAAACTTTATTTTTGTTGAAAATTCGTGGATGTTAGTGCATGTTAACACTATTGCCATCTAACAAATGATGCAGGGAATAATGCTAAAGATTTCTTTTCACATTACTTCTATATCATATCACACTGGGATTGAAATTTTCACACATTCTATTATTTTGCGAAACTCATATTTAATGATACTTTTTTGTTTTTCCATTTTACACTGATTTTTTGTTACATCGCTACCGTTTTGTGAAATACGTCACATATTTCTTATGACATTAACAATTTTCTGTTTCTTTAATTGCGATGAACAGTATAAGAGGACATTTTAAAATCAGCTGACTGCTTGGAGTTTTTGTACGCGATAAACTGTTGTGTTCTTAAGCTGAAAAGACCCCACCGAAAATAAGACGACCACATACAGGGAGCTTCCATTGCTCTCTCTGCCACAGTACGGTATTTCGTCTTGTCATTATTTGTTTCACTTTGTCATTAGGGTTCAAAAGGTTCTTGAGGAAGATAAAAGTCACATAGTGAGCACCTCTTCCCATAAGTATAGGATTTAGATAAATAGTAGCATATCTGTTTTTGCATCGAAAGACTGTTCCATAGGGCAGTGCGAAAGCGACCCCCTGACCTTTATCACCGGGTGGGCAGTCTATTTGCACGCTTGTCTCCTGGCCATTTCTTCAGATAACGACAATAATATCAGGAGCTTTCAGTACTTGTAATAGAGGCGATGTTAAATTTTAAGAAGTAGGAGCGTGTATGGAATTTTCCTATTTTTTTAAGAAGGGTATTTCTGGACTTGGGGTGTTTCACAATGAGTGACTCTTAGTTTGTAAAGACATTATTTTTTGTTTGTCGCTTCTTGTAAGCTCTACATGAGAACATCGTTTTTTTGTGACATGCGTGCAGAATTCTTTTACTGAGGCCCGATCAGAACATATATGTCAGAGCATAGTTAGGCGGATTTTTATGTTATCGAAGAAGTTTTCTCATGTAGCTCGTTCCATAGATATACTGATGTAATCGTTGAAGTATTTGCTAAATTTTGACTATCATCCAGTTGCAAATAAAATTTCGGTGGATTAGCTCAGGTAAGTTGAGAGGGTACGATCGAGTGAGACTTATTAAATGTATTGTTTTTATAGTAGCTTAGTGTATTTTATAGTATTTGTTAAAACTAATATCCCCTACTCCAATAAGATACATTCATGTTGGACTTGGATGTAGAATTAAATTTAAATGTTTTACGCAATGCAAGCGGAAACGCAAGGGAGCCCGCAACGTATGAATTGATTTCTACTTTTAGCATTGCTTACTTTCTATAGCATTCAACCGCATACAAAAAATTCTTTACACAATTATATTTTACCCCGATGAAAACAACTGACCTTGTAAAGCATAACGAACAAGCATGTGCTAACAAGAGGTCGCAACGCAAAATAAAATTTCATCAGCGTGATGAGTCTTGTGATCACACGTTCGCCGGTAAACGGTGGAAAAGACGATTTTTAAAAACTGTGAGAGCGTTTAGAATTGTAGATTTAAAAAAAAAATGATTATTTCCAAATAATTAGCTGATTTTTCTTCCGAGGAAGAAACTGCTATCGACTGTTACTGCATAGTGTTACTTTCTAGGAATGAGTAATATTTTGCATCATAAGTTCAGTATACAGCAGCAGTAAGTATTGGGAATAAAATGTTTTAAACCATGACGCATAACGTTCTTCTTCTTCTTCATCAAGAAGCCATGGGCTACGGGGTTCTGACCAGACCATGAAGTTTAATTCTCCAAGTATATCTGTCCTGAGCTACATCTGCTGCATCCAGCCGCTGCACACCAGTTCTAACAAGGTCCTGTTTGACATTGTCTGCCCACCGCATCCTAGGTCTCCCCCTCCTTCTGAGACCTCTACTCACACGGTTCATAACCTTATTCGCCAATCTATAATTATCCATACGGGCAACATGGCCAAACCAGCAGAGTCTCTCTCTGCACAATATGCTGCTTAAAGGAGGTTGCAGACTCCTTTGCCTAACCTCATCATTAGTCACAAAGTTGAACCATCTAATACCTAAGATACTACGTAAGCATCTAGAATCAAAAGCATCAGGTTTCCTGTTATCTTGTTTACACAACATCCAAGTTTCACTACCATATCTAACCCTAGAGAGAACCAAATTATTATAGAGACTAGTTTTAGTCTTTAGGTGTATACGCCTCTTTCTCCATAATCTCCATAGATTCCTAAAAGTCCCGGCAGCAATCCCTATTCATCTGTTAATCTCATGCCACATATCACCAGAATCTGTTACATATCTCCCAAGGTAATTAAAACGTGACACCTGCTCAAGACTGCAACCATTCAGATGAACTGAATCACAACCTGCCTGACCAATTTTCCTCACTTTAGTTTTCTCTCTGTTTATACCGAAACCTAACTCTATTAGCAGTCTAATCAACAGCTCGAATGAAAGAGTTCATCTCATCAACATCATTTGCCAAAAGGGCTAAATCATCAGCATAATCTAAATCAGAAATTTTAGTAACTCCAGACCATTTAAGGCCAAAATCTTTCACTTCCAACGAATTTCGCATAATGTAATCAATAACCAAACTAAAGAGAAAAGGAGGCAAAATGCACCATTGCCGAACACCACAAGTAATGCTAAACCAATAGCTACAAGCCTTACCAACTCTCACACACGACTCAGTGTTATTATAGAGAGCTTTCATTATGTTAACTACCTTCTCTGGTATACCATATGATCTCACAATCAACCACAAATTATGTCGATGAACAGAGTCGAAAGCCTTTTTGAAATCAACAAAGCTAGCAGCCAAAGGTTTCTGAAACTCTAAACATTTCTCAAGAATCTGCCTAAGTGAAAATATTTGATTCACACATCCCCTACCACTTCTGAATCCATATTGCTCATCAAGCAATTGACTGTCAACCAGATTATTAATTCTATTAAGCACAATCATGGAAAGAACTTTACCTGGAATAATATCTTCAACTAACCTGGCTAATATCTTCAACATAAGATAAAGATGTTAACATAAAGATACAAAGGGCCTTCAAAAAATTCTTGACACATGTCTGTAGATTTGGAATCGTTCCTCCGAAGTTAACGAGCTCGAATTGTTTGAAAACTTCTCTAAACTTGTCATTACGTGTTAAAAACAAAGGCCATGTCATCATTTCTGTCTTCTCTGGTAGAGCGTAAAGTTCGGTCTGCAAATATAGTATAAGCAATATAGTAATATAGTAATATAAGCAATATAATCTGCAAATATAGTATAGGCTGATACCCCTATAGTTATCACAAGAACTGCGATAACCTTTTTTGAAAATAGGGATAATAATAGCTCTGGTAAAATCTTTAGGAACCATGCCTTTATCATAAAAGATATTCAGAATTTCAGTCATCCAAGCAGTAACCAAAACATTCCAAGCTCTAAGCATTTCTGTAGTAATTTCATCTACCCCTGGGAATTTATGAAGTTTAAGTTTTGAAATAGCCAAAATAACTTCAAATTGTGTTATAGGACCAACATTAAAGCCACCAATACATCTATCATCGTTACAAACAATCGGAGTAGAACTAGCCACATTGTTCAGAATATCACAGAAATGCTCAGACACCTAGCTATGACAGAATCCTCCCCTTCTATAACCTTACCTTGTTTATTCTTCAATCCTCGTATGCCTGCCTGTTTTCTACCACATAAAACATTAACTATCTGGTACAGCTCTCTGCTGTTCTGCTGCCTAACTGCTTCCTCATCTTTGTCAGCCAAGCCATCAAGCCAAAGATTCTTATCAGAAGCTAACTGATCCTTTACACGTTTATTAAGCTCTCTGTAATGCTTTCTATTAGGACCAGTATGGTGTTGATTAAGGACATTCCTGCAATAAATTATTTCAGAAATAATCTCAAGTGCCTTATCACTCAAATAATTCTGTCTCCTCTACTCCTTTTTTCCTGAAAGAGTACTGTTTGTTTCCAAAAAAGCCTGTTTAAAATGGCCCCATTCTTCCTCAACTTCAGTAGTAAGCAAACCATGACTGTCATAATGACAAATAACCTTTCATGGTAAGCTTTAGCTATAACTGGGTCTTTCAGAGCTTCAGTATTAAAGGTAAATATTTTAACTTGAGCACAATACTTTTTAAGTTTAAGTTGCAATACGCTTTTAACAAGGTAATAGTCAGATCCAATTTCAGCTCCCCTATATGACCTGGTATTCCTAATAGAATTAGCCCATTTGCTGTCAATTAGTATATAATGAATCATATTCTTATGCAGCCCATCAGGTGAAACCCATGTGTACTTATGTATGTCGCAGTGTTTGTAATAAGTGTTAGTTATTATGAAGCCATTGAGTTTATTTACCTGTAGGAGACGTTGCCCATTGCCATTGCAGCTACCAATACCATACGGAGAGTAATTAATTGAGAGAAACGTAAAACCACTTTATCGTTCCAAAACAAGTCCTGATTGGAGAGTGCAGAATATGTGTGAACACAAATATCTGATGGCAACATCATTCAACCCGATGGACACTAATTTAGATAAGAAAAGCTCAAGTCTTGGAGGTTTAGGGGTGCATAATTTCAAAAATGATTTGTCTTATTCCGACGGGGTAAATTGAAACAAATAGCTGACCTATCATAAAGGGGAAATGGGATGTTTCGATAAGAGAATGGAAAATTATTTCCGAAACATTGTTTCCCTACCATATCTCCTGTGATGGCATGAAAGAAAGGGGGGTAGAATTGGAGGTGACAATGCGGTTTAGTCAGAAGGGGTGTCAACCGTCTCTGGACTTGGAAAATTTTCGAGATGTGGGTTTTCATTGTTGTTTTCATGTTGATATGGAAGCAAAGGAGTATCGACAGCGCAGGGGTTGACGTGATCCAAGATTCATCCTTCAATAAAACGTGGTCCATAGTAAGGGTGAGGTACTGAACGCTTGTTGCGTGTTCTAAAGTGGGTCTTTTATGTCACCCATACAGGTCACCAGACCATATTACCCCTCAATATTTTTCAAAATTACGAATAATTTCTTTTTAAAACAAACGATTTTTTTATTTCGCCGTTTTCTTTTTATGAATTTTTTATATTTTTACCCAATAGCTTTGTTTCATTTCATTTTGTGCGGGACAGTCTTTTAAAACAGTTACTGCGGGATAGTCCTTAAAAGGCGGGTGGAACTTTTGATAAGAGGTGTTTTTAATGAGGGGGGGATAAAAATTGGTAATAATTTCAGTTGAAATACAGTGCTTTTCTAAATATATTACTCATAATTTTAACCAGAGGGCCCTTTTCAGGACAATGTAAAAGTACTGAACATTACAGCTCGCAGAGGAGGCCAATGTTTTGAAAGAAGTTAGTGACAATACGGACGCGTGCACATTTCAGCTTCGTACTGTGATTGTTGATGAGAAGGGAGGTGATGGAGTAATCAACGGTTACTATAGCATTAGGCTCCCGGAACAAAGCATCTCTTTCGGCATTGTAGCGGGAACAGTTGAGCAGAATGTGGGATACAGTCTCAGGTGTGCCACAAGTGGCACAGTCTGGACTGTTAACTCTGCCAAGAGTGTGTAGAGTAGAATTCTTGTAGATGACACCAACTCGTAGACGATTTAGGTGGGTCTCCTCGCATCTGAGGAGATTACCGAAGTTAGGAGCAGTGAGAGAAGGTTCAACCCGATACCTGAATGAGGAACACCTGCTGTCCTTCTGCCACTGAGCGAGATGGAACTGGCTCACCAGTTGTGAGACAGAACTCTTGAAGTCACTGAGAGAGAGAGGGCAATTACTTACATACCTCTGACTCTCCAGTGCTTCCTTCACGGTGTGATCAGCGAGCTCATTTCCAGGTATCCCTACATGTGAAGGGATCCACTGGATATGTACAGTGATTCCAGCAGAAATGACATTCGAGCAAGTCTCCATGATCTTCTGGATGAGGAAGGGGTTGCAGCTCCTGCTGTCTCGCTTCTGGAGAGCTTCCAAGGCTGACTTGCTGTCACAGATGATGACAAAGTTGCCACTCTCGAGGCTGAGGATGAAAAGTACAGCCTCAAGAATAGCATGAAGCTCTGCACAGGTGGAGGTGGTTAGATGCGGAAGACGGAAACCCCTGGCAATGCCAGTATCGGGGATGACAATGGCAGAGGCAGAACATTGCCTCTCCTGGTCCATGGATCCACCAGTGTAGACCTCAGTACATCTCTCATATCGTTCAGTGACATAGGAGGTGGAAAGAAGTCTAATGGCCAATGGATCAGAGTCGCTCTTCCGACCAAGAGAAGAGATAGTGACATTGATCATTAGATCACTGTTCCTCCAGGGTGGAAGGTCGGGGAAGAGAGTATTGCCAGCATCCAGCATCTGTCCCTGCCAGCTCATGCATCAGGAGCTGGCAGGAAGGACTCGGTCGTAGAAGTCCTTGGTGGACAGGGCAATGGTAGAGTGAGACCTGTCATGCAACTTCCTGAGAAGCTCTTGGTTAGAGTGCAGGGAATGGAGCCTCAAGAGATGACACAGTATATCTCTCTTCCAGTGCAGGTGGAAAGGCATGTCATCAACCTCTGCAATGACAGATGCATTAGGTGTGTTAGGGCAGAGTCCGAGGCAGAGGTGCAGAGATATAGTGTGGATAGTTGCCAACTTGCTGAGCAGTGTATCAGAGGCATTGCACAGGAGGTGACCACTGTAGTTGACGCGGGAGAGGATCAAGTGCCAGTACAAGACCAGGAGGGTCTTGCAGGAACTTCCCCAGTGGGTACCAGTAAGAAAAGACAGAATATTTCTCTGTGCAGTGGCAGCTGTCATAAGATGCTGGATGTGAGGCCCCCAGCTCAGCCTGCTGTTCAGGACCACACCAAGGAAGTTAATTCCTTGATGTGTATCCAAGAGAGATAGCTGCGAGATAGCTTTCCTCAGAGAGCTAGCTGAAAAGCAGATTTTTCTGCATCTGCTATCTCACTATTCCGTTGTGACTGTTGTAGGGAGCCCCTTCTCTGGAGGCTAATTTCACCATACTTACAAAACCTTGAACCTTGAACCTTGGGCGGAACTTTTGATAGGGCGGTTAATTAGGGGGTGTCAAAAATTGGAAAACTTACGAGTAAATTTGAGGGCTTTTCTAAATATAGTACTCATAATATATACTAGATGGCGCCACGGGTTTTTTTTAAATAAGGGGGGAATTTTTAATAAAGGGGGCTGAACTTTTGATAAGGGTTTTTTTTAATGAGGGAATTAAAAAATTGTCTATAATTTCGGTTAAAATCTTGCTAATGTATACACTAGATGGAGCCAAAAAAATCGAAGAATTTTTCAGGTGTTAGGAAATTCAGTGGGGCTTAAAAAATACAGGTGAGTCAAACAGGCGGTCTTTAAAGAGGGGGGGGGGCTTAAAAATACAGGTAGGGTTTTTAATAAAGGGGGCAGAACTTTTGATAAGGGGGGGTTATAAAGGGACAGAACTTTTGATAAGGGTTTTTTCTAATGAGAGGGGAGTCAAAAATTGGGAATAATTTCAGTTAAAATAGAGGGTTTTTCTAAATATATTACTCATAATATACACTAGATGGCGTCAAAGGTTTTTAATAAATGGGAAAAATTTTTAATAAAGGGTTTTTTTTAATGAGGGGGGAGTGAAAATTGGGAATAATTTCAGTTAAAATAGAGGGCTTTTCTAAATATAGTACTCATAATATACACTAGATGGCATCATGGGTTTTTAATAAAGGGGGAGGAATTTTTAATAAAGGGGGCGAAACGTTTGATAAGGGTTTTTTTTAATTGGTCAACCAGGGGGTATTTATTAATTATGAATTATTAATTAATTATTATCCGGCCCAAAAAATGTTTTTGCCACCTCAAGAAAATTTTCTCTGTTTTAGCTGTCCCGACAGATTATATTTTTTGTTACGTCAAAAGAACTTAGAATTTTTGTGTATTTCACTGAATACAATTTTCTATCTCTACACTTGCAATGAAATATTAGGTGAATGTTAACTAATTTGAGTTCAAAATTTTTATGCTAAAAAATTATGTAAAGATAGCATTTTGCTAATATCTTCAACATAAGATAAAGATGTTAACAAAAGATACGAAGGGCCTTCAAAAAAAATTCTTGACACATGTCTGTAGATTTGGAATCGTTCCTCCGAAGTTAACGAGCTCGAATTGTTTGAAAACTTCTCTAAACTTGTCATTACGTGTTAAAAACAAAGGCCATGTCATCATTTCTGTCTTCTCTGGTGGCGCGTAAAGTTCGGTCTGCAAAATCTGTGCACTGTTGTTATTGAATACAATTTTCTATCTCTACACTTGAAATGGAATATTAGGTGAATGTTAGCTAATTAGAGATCAAAATTACTATGCTAAAAAATTATGTGAAGTTAGCATTTTGTTAATATCTTCAACATAAGATAAAGATGTTAACATGAAGATACGAAGGGCCTTCAAAACATTCTTCACACATGTCTGTAGATTTGATATCATTCCTCCTGAAGACGGAAAAGATTCTATTTTTTCACAAGGATGCAGCTTCTGGGCGACGCAAAAAAAAACTTCATGCCTATTTGCACACAAGAATTTGGAGATCATGTCTGTTCATATGGCACTGTTACAGGATGGATGCACATATTCAGAGAAGGATGCTAGAATGTAGAAGACCTCCCTAATGCCGGAAGACTTAAGGTGGCAGGGAACGAGAAAAACATTGCTGCTGTTCGTGAACTCATTCAGTAAAACCCATACGTCACGATTCAAATAATACGTTTATATGTCAGTATATCGATTGGCAGAGGGAAAACAATTATTCATCAACCTTTAAAGTTCCAAAAATATGTGCCAAATGAATCAACCAATAAGAACTTCACAAATTCAGAGAACAGTAAAAAAGGGCTAGAGTGCAAGGAGATGCTGGCAATATTTGAAAACTGGTGGCAACTAACGATTCACAGACCTTGTTACATGTGAGGAGACGTGGCTTTGTTACTATACATTCCCAAAAAGTTCAACAAATATGTTTGGTTTGAGGAAGATCTTCTTCATGACATTGCACTGCTCACAGAATCCGACAGGTTATGACCTAGAGTGATTTTACTGTTCTAGAAGAGAATGAGTTTTTTTACTGTTCTAGAAGAGAATGAGTTTTTTTACTGTTCTAGAAGAACAGTAAAAAAAAACAAACTTCTACTCATTGTGCATATTCATCAGATCATACACCATGGAATTTTTGGTTGTTTCCAAATATTAAAAATTACTTGCTGTGAAGCCTTTTTCAAGGTGCAAAAAACCTTGCAAAATGAGTTCATTCAGAGTTGTGGAGTAATCCCAAACAGGAATACCACCAAGAATTTCAGAATTGGTGTAGATGTCTGCAACTTTGTGTAGATGCTGGAAGGGAGTACTTTGAACGATAGTAAAAGTTTTCGTAATCTATTAATTTAATTTTGGTGGTCTTGTGGACATTTTTTGAGGTAAGTGTAATGGAACACTTACCTCAACAGATAAATTTTTCATTCAGCTGATGCGTGTCAATAATTTTTGAACATCTTTCGTATTAGCAATGTGTATTCAATTTGTCTCGATGATAATGCAATTTTATAGAAAATATGTACATTGAAGTTCCAGCTCAGTTCCTATTTCATGTAGGCATGAAACTAAACCTTTAAAATATTTTTTTAAAATATTTAAAAAGGTTATTTAGAAAATCGTTACTATAGTGCAATGGTCCTCAACTTTTTATGCTTCACGAACCCCTTGGAAATGTGTATGTAACTGGCGTACCCCTTGTATAGATAGATAAAACTATAGTTATAGTATAACAATGGGAATAAAATTTTGTTACTAGATCTAGCGACTTTTGAGCTCTCACGGCGTACTCCAAAATATTTTACCACGTATCCCACGTTGAGAACCCCCTACTATAGTGATCCATATGTAACTGAAATTCTCTATTAGGTCAGTGTATTGAAATTTGAAAATATTGTTTAAAATGTTCATATAGTTTGCCATATCTATCAACCTACCTACCTACCTACATACATACATAAATACACGCAAATACATCAAGCAGTCATGGTCTATAAGATCTAACTTGATTGCAAATTAATCCTCTACATACGTCTCTACTGAGCTAGAGCTATTGCATTTGGCCACTGCAGGGAACACGTTTTTCTTGTGACTTTTTAGTCACACTGTTCATAACTATTTGTTAATCTGTAGTTCTGCATATTGGCCACATAACGAAACCAATTAGCATTGGTTTCGCTATTTGGTCAATATGCAATTATTATTAAAAATTAATAATTATCATTGATTATTAATTAATAATAATGAATGTCTCTCTATACAAGATGATATTCCAAGATATAAAAATATACAAGGGGTATGCTCAAAGATGATTGCTGACTCCTTCATCCAACCTCAACTTTGCTTACATAATCTCAGTACCTAATGCCAAAATAACATGCATAATCTAGAATCAAAGTCATCAAGTTTCTTGTTATCTTGCTTAGAAAGAGCGAAATTTCTCTACTATACCATACTTTACAAAGGACTAAACTCTGATATAACCTAAATTTAGTCTTGAGATGTATAGGCCCAATTTTCGGTAGTCACCACCGATTTTTAAATGTCCCAACAGCAAAGCTTATTCTTCCGTTATCTCTTGTCGTACGTATCCACTGCCTGTCGCACAACTTTCTCAAGAGCACAGTCACTTAGAACTGGAGCACAGCCAACTGACTAATTTTGGCATTAGTTTTCTTTCTATTTATCACGAAATCTACCTTCTTACCGGTTGCATCAATAGAATATTTCAGAGTTCTCATCATCATTTGACAAAATTTCCAAATCGTCAGTATAATTCAAGTCAGATATTTTCATATCTCTAGACCAGGCTCGTCCAACCCATGGCTCATAAAACATATATTCAATATATTGAATCTGACTTATTTCTACTAATTTTTCGATCAAATAATTTTAAGAGCATAATTGAACGATTTTGACGATTCATAGCACTCATTAAAAATGCATATTTTTGTTTATTAATCAAGATCTTTTCTTTATTACTTACAAATATATTTTCCCCCAATTCATTACTCATTAGAAATGTGTCTTTTGCTTTTGAGTAGAGAATTTTCGTTTCAAGTAGTGGGTTGGGTTGGGTTGTTTTACCTCTGAGTGGCACTTTTTTGTACACCAGGGGTTAAATGGCCAGGTCACAAAGACCCCGAATGCTTAGAAAAGGTTGGGGGAGGGGACCCATTGGAACAGGTGTTGGGAGACAGATGGTAGCCTCCCGTCAAGGCCATCCAAAGTGTTCTTTAACGTGCACGTAAAATGGGGACGTTAACGGTATGGCTCTCCCGCATACGGGACCATGACTTAACGTCTCATCCGACGGACGGCAGCATTTCCAAGCCCATTGGTGTCCCCTACTGACCGTGGGCATGGCGGGGAATTTTTCAAGTAGTGAAATTTAAGTAGAGCAATTTCATTTTGTTAAGAACAACAATGGACATAAGTTTACAGAGAACAGTGAGTATACTGATACCTCTGTAATTACCACAAGAACTGTAATCACCTTTATTTAAAATAGGTATAATAATATTTTCTTGCACTCCTCGAGTTGGGAGAGAATATGACATTTGGCAACTCTTTGAAAGAGCAAAATAACTCTGGCAAAGAAATCCGAAAAGCTGGAGTAAATGTTTCAGTTCTTAACTCTTACTTCAAATGGTATCCAAACAGAATATGTTTTAATCAATGTTGAACTCAATACTTGGATATCTGAAATCAATTAACTCGAGCCCACACTCTTGGTGTCAATCGACAGGAAGACTGCTTAAATAATCCAGAACTGAATGGTGAGCCTTACCTATGTAAACAATATACTTCTGCGAGTTAGGAAGTCCTAAAAGGAATCCAACTTTCGCCTGGAACCTTTCCAAACAAATGTTCCACTATTAAACAACTCTTTCTGTTAGTCGGCTAAACGAAGGTCCGATTATCAAGGGTGTAAGGTTTGACGTCTTTCGTCAAAACTGTTAACACTACCAATCTCACAACAAGCAAGATTATAAAAAATATTTCCTGAGCTAATTGTATAAAAATAATACATGTGGTATATGTTGTATTTTCAGTCCCCAATACATTATATTTCACCTTTACTCAATGAAATCTAACCAACTCGTTTTAAAAGATGCCACACTTAATGCGATGTATAGTGTTTGCTTGCTGACTTTGCTTGTCTACCTTGCTGACTGCCGAGTTCCCAGAACTCGGCAGTCAAAATACGTAGACCATATATTATGGTGGCCATATTTCGATTGACGAAACCTGGGACATTTCAGTAATGTCCCAGTTTTGCAAAGCTGAAACTGGAATATTTTAATTATGGTTCTGATTTTGATTTTCTAAAAGTGGGAATCCTGCAAAACACGCAATTAAATTTAACTAAAATTTAACGAAATTTAACTAAATTTAATAGGATAATGGGCATGACAGACAATTTACAGTAGATGGGAAGAGCAATACTTAGCTCAATCTAGGCGTGTGAACTATAGTGCACAGTTTTGCTGCACAGATTGACAGTAACCCTATATGGCACTTTTTTCGTGGCATGGATGATTTGAAGCTCACGTGAAATACTTTCTGCAACGTTCGTACCTCATTGGCAGCATTCAAGTACAGCACTAACGTACGCTGCCTGGTGTTCAGAGCAAAACTCTGATATTCCATAAAAATGTCCACATAATTTAAAAACGCATAAATACAATGACTGAGTTATCACAAACATGCATTAATTGCATTCATGTAGATAGAGAGCTGATTTTATATGGCCCAAAAAATCAGGACATTTGGATATCCCTAAATTTTTTCTGCATATTTGTGATACTTATCTAAAAATTGGGAAAAATCCCAGAAGACCAGGACACATAGACACCTTATCATAAATGTACTTACACGAAAATGTAATATGACATGTAAAAATCCTTTCTAGCTCAGTAAATGGGATATTGACTTTGCTGCCTTATATAGTTGAGCTGGTCAAGATCATCACTGGCACTTAGAAGGGTGACCTGTTAACATATTATTATAAATTTAATATATGAAAACTAAGCGTGAATTCAAACGTATGCTTACCAAACATAAATATAAGTGAAGTAATTTATTACAAAGCTAAACAAATAAGGCAATCTTATTTAAATACAAGTTTTTATCTTCATCAGTAAGATGCTAAACTAGAAAAAGAAAGATTTATTATGCTCAACTAATTTTCTAATGTTTACACTACAATGTTTTCAATATTTACTTCCAGTGCACATTAGAATCTTTGATTTCATAACATTTAAAGAACAACGCAAATACCTATCGAAATTCTTTGTGATACCACAATTACCTTAACAGTTCTTTGCACCTTAAAAAGAACCTAAAACAAACTTTTCCTGTTGGTTTCTCTTTACCAGTGGAACTAGGCTTTATTTTAAACAAAATATAAACAACCTTTTCACTCAGAATCTCATAACACTAGCCTAACAACATCAACACAATACGTCATTTTTACTACTAAACAAGAATTCCGTTCTGCTCCTCAATTCCTATTCCAAAGTTTCGCTCTGTTCCAATCAGTTGATGACGTAATTATCACGCTGAAGCATATGCGAGCATCAATGACAAATTTATCATGGGTTCATTCTAGCACGTTCATCTGTCGTAACACTGCCCCCTCCTAGGTCTTGTTCGTCTCGAACAATTCTGGATTCCGAAGCTCCTTCAGTTCGTCGATGAAATATGGGCAAAACGATCCACGCGAACGACCTTGCACTTTGTAGTCGGACGTCGATAAATGCGATATACCACGTCGTTAATCCTGTTAACTACCGTATATGGATCTTCCCAATATATCTGAAGTTTTGGAGAAAGTCTCTTCTTGCTGTATGGATTGTAAAGTCAGACAAAATCTTGATCGAAAACAGTCTCATTTGTTTTACTTTCGTTCCTCATTTTGGTTCTCTCGCTGGCCAAGTTAATGCTATTCCTGACAGAGTGATGGATTTCTTCTTGTCGTTGTTGTAATTCTTGTAGATATTGTGGAGTAGACACAGGGATTGCTTCCAGCCGACCATATAAAAGATCACAGAGAAGACATAATTTTCTTCCAAAAACATCATGGATAGTGTCTGTCCAGTTGTTTCGTGCAGTGCTATGCTATATGGCAACAAAAGGAGTGGTATATGGAGATTCCAGTCACGTTGATGGTCGCCGACAAACAATGCTAGATGTTATGCAATTGTCCTTCTAAATCTCTCAACCATACCACCTGAATGAGGGTGTAGAGTAGTTGTTCTGTTTTCTGTTTTTTTTAATACATAATAGTTGGCAGATGCCTTTAAAGATATTAGATTCAAAATTCCGTCCTTGGTCAGAGTGTAATTGCAAAGGTACTGCATACCTGCTAATTAAGTTATTCACTATCATCTCTGCAACTGTTGTTGCCTCCTGATCTTGGATGGGAAATCACTTCGTGAAATAATCCATTACCACCAATAAATAGCGATTTCCATCATCAGTCCTAGGAAATGCACCCATTATAGCAATAGCTATTCTCTCCTAAGGGGCACCAACGTTATATGACTGCAGCTTACCCCAACTCCTAGGCTTAGGACGTTTCTTTGCTGCCCAGGTCTGACATTGCCTACACCAACTTTCAACGTCTGCCCTACTTTTCAGCCAATGAAATCGTTCCCTGGCTTTCTCTAATGTCTAATTAACAGCGAAGTGTCCTCCAGTCGCACTATCATTCACCTCTTTCATCATTAGTTCCACTCGAGAGCGAGGAAGGATTATCTGCCAACGGATCAGTCGTCCAGTGGGATTCTTCCATCTTCTGTTATAGTACACCGTTTTTAACTTCTAAGGAGTCCCACCGCGCCAAACAAAACTTTTGGTAGTTGGGTTATATCTCGAGATTTGCTGCCAGTTAGGTCTTATATCAGATTTTTCAGTCAATTCTGTTATTGGCCTTATATCTTCATCACGTGTTTGGGATTTTCTAATTTCTATTGGGCTACAGACGTTAGGAGTATCATTGTTTTCTTGTGTCGAAGTTAATTGTCTTATGGGCATTATATTTTAGTACCATATTTCAACTCTACATTATAACAATGTTTACAGTTCTCAATATATCATCATCATCATCATCATCATCATCATCATCATCATCATCATCATCATCATCATCATCATCATCATCATCATCGTCGTCGTCGTCGTCGTCGTCGTCGTCATCATCATCAAGCAGCCATGGCCTACGGAGGTCCAACCACACCGTGCAATTTAGTTCTCCAAGAAAGTCTGTCCTGAGCTACATCTACTGCATCTGGCCACTGCACACCAATTCTAACAAGGTCCTGTTTCACATTGTCTGCCCACCGCATCCTAGGTCTCCCCTTCTTTCTGAGGCCTTTAGGCACACTGTTCATAACCCTATTCGCCAATCTATAATTATTCATACGGGCAACATGGCCAAACCAACGGAATCTCTCTCTGCACAATATGCTGCTTAAAGGAGGTTGCAAACTCCTTTGCCTAACCTCATCATTAGTTACAAAGTTGAACCACCTAATGCCCAAGGTTAGCTGCCATAAGCATCTGGAATCAAAAGCGTCTAGTTTCCTGTTATCTTGTTTACAAAGTGTCCAAGTTTCACTACCATAACTAACCCTAGAAATAACCAAACTATTATACAGTCTAATTTTAGTCTTTAGGTGTATACGCCTATTTCTCCACACTCTCCATAGATTCTTAAAAGTCCCGGCAGCAATCCTTATTCGTCTGTTAATCTCATGCCGCACATCACCATTATCTGTTACATAGCTCCCAAGATAATTAAACTGTGACACCTGATCAAGACTGCAACCATCCAGATTAACTGAATCACAGCCCGTCTGACCAATTTTCATTACTTTAGTTTTCTCTCTGTTTATAACCAAACCTACTCTACTACCAGTCTCATCAACAGCTCGAATGAAAGAGTTCATCTCATCAACATCATTTGCCAAAAGGGCTAAATCATCAGCATAATCTAAATTAGAAATTTTCGTATCTCCTGTCCATTTGACGCCAAAATCTTTCCCTTGAAGTGAATTTCGCATAACATAATCAATAACCAAACTAAAGAGAAAAGGAGACAAAATGCACCCTTGTCGAACACCAGAAGTAATGCTAAACCAATTGCTACAAGCCTTACCAACTCTCACACATGACTCAGTGTTATTATAGAGAGCTTTCATTATGTTAACTAACTTGTCTGGTATACCATATGATTTCACAATCAACCACAAATTATGACGATCAACAGAGTCGAAAGCCTTTCTGAAATCAACAAATCTAGCAACCAAAGGTTTCTGAAACTCTAAACATTTCTCAAGAATCTGCCTAAGTGAAAATATCTGATCCACACATCCCCTACCACTTCTGAATCCACATTGCTCATCACGCAATTGACTGTCAACCAGATTCTTAATTCAATTAAACACAATCATGGAAAGAACTTTACCTGGAACAGAGAGTAGGCTGATACCCCTATAGTTATCACAAGAACTGCGATCACCTTTTTTGAAAATAGGGATGACAATAGCTCTGGTAAAATCCTTAGGAACCATGCCTTTATCATAAAAGATATTCAG
Source organism: Ryuthela nishihirai (assembly GCA_038380435.1). Classification (NCBI taxonomy): domain Eukaryota; kingdom Metazoa; phylum Arthropoda; class Arachnida; order Araneae; family Heptathelidae; genus Ryuthela; species Ryuthela nishihirai. The sequence continues at coordinate 2,958,625 of JAWZYU010000029.1, read as the reverse complement.
AATTTCAGTCATCCAAGTGGTAACCGAAACATTTCCAGCTCTAAGCATTTCTGCAGTAATTTCATCTACCTCTGAGGATTTATGAAGTTTAAGTTTAGAAACAGCCAAAATAACTTCAGATTACGTTATAGCGCCAACATTAAAGCCACCAATGAATCTATCATCATTGCAAACAATGGGAATAGAACTAACCGCATTGTTTAGAATATCACTGAAATGTTCAGCCCACCTAGCCATGACAGAATCCTCACCTTCTATAACCTTACCTTGTTTATCCTTCAATCCCTGTATACCTGTCCGTTTTCTACCACACAAAACATTAAATAACTGGTACAGCTCTCTGCTGTTGTGCTGTCTAACTGCTTCCTCGGCTTTGTCAGCCAAGCCATCAAGCCAAAGATTCTTATCAGCAGCTAACTGATCTTTTACACGTTTATTATGTTCTCTGTAATGCTTTCTATTAGTACTAGTAGGGTATTGATTAAGGACATTCCTGCGATTCTTTCTTTCCGAAATAAGCTCAAGTGCCTTATCACTCAGATAATTCTGTCTCTTCTGCTCCCTTTTTCTTAAAAGAGTACTGTTAGTGTACAAAAAAGCCTGTTTAAAAAGATCCCATTCTTCCTCAACTTCAGTCGTAAGCATACCATGACTGTTATAATGACAAAGTAACCTATCATGGTAAGCTTTGGCTATAACTGGGTCTTTCAGAGCTTCAGTATTAAAAGAAATTTTTTTAACCCTAGCACAACACTTTTTAAGTTTAAGTTGCAAGGCACTTTTAACAAGGTAATGGTCAGATCCAATTTCAGCTCCCCTATATGCCCTGGTATTTCTAACAGAACTAGCCCATTTGCTGTTAATTAATATATAAGCAATCATATTCCTATGCAGCCCATCAGGTGAAACCCATGTGTACTTATGTTATGTCGCGGTGTTTGTAATATGTGTTAGTTATTCTGAAAATATTGAGTTTACTTACCTGTAGGAGACGTTGACCATTGCCATTGCAGCTACCAATACCAAAAGGGCCAATCACCCCTCCCCAAAGGTCAGAGTCAGTACCAACTTTGGCATTGAAGTCACCAAGAATAAGTGTAATATCTCCTTTCTTGACAGAATTCAAAATATCCTGAAGTTGTTCATAAAACCTATCCTTCTCATCCTCATCGGCATCCTCAGTGGGGGAATAACAGCAGATAACATTCAGGTCTTTAACGCTTGTCTGAAATTTTGCTGTAAGAAACCTTTCATTAATGCACTCATATCCTAGAAGAGCATCTCTAGCGTGTCTGCTGAGAAGCGGACCCACGCCTTGGTGATGCTTATTGGCGTCCCTCCCTGAAAAGAGAAATTTAAGATTATTTTTAAGAATCTGACCTTTATCTGTCCATCTGGTCTCTTGCAAGCCGAGAATATCTAAATTATAATGGTGGAATTCCTGTGTCAGGACATCAAGAGAAAAAGCTCTGTGCAGAGTCCTCACATTCCAACTACCTATGGAGAGAAAATGGTTAGTGGGATGTTTAAAGAAACTATGTTTATTGAGAGAGGGAATGCCGACAATATCAAACAGCCCCCTAATCGCAGACATGGGGCAAAGACCCGTTCCCCCACCACTAAAGGCTGAAGCCATCTACACTGGAAGACTTCCTCTGATGTAGAATTTGACGATGCCAATAGAAGAAAAGAGTTCAGGTGCCTGCGATGACCTCTGCTCAGGATTAGCCACCAGCTGATAAACATATCCTGTGAATCTATTCACTTGGGGCTGTCAACCCACAAACAAACAGAAAACACAGCGGAAGATTTTCCCTCCACAGAAGCCCACTAGTGCAGCAAAATCAGGATCCATAATCAAGCTCAGAGCCATATATCTCTCCAGTCCAGTGGGTTTATATGGTCAGCACCAGGACCCTTTGTGGTTGACCACTCCTCAGAAGGGTAGAAAAAAAAATTAGCCATAGTTGTCCAGATCAGTAGGCCACACTAATCTGGAAGCCCTCCCCTTCCGTTAACTTCCAGAAGAGAGGATCTCTTCTGAAAGGTACTAACGGTCTGCACCACGAGAAGGCGGGGTCGGACATTAGGTGGTAGGCCGGGCCGGTTCTATGCATCATCACAGGGGATTGGTGCATAGCTCTGCTTCCAGTGACTACCTAGCTACCATTTACAGACATCTGGAAAGAGCATCTAAATTCCTGTATAGCTTGCTACTTCGATGCTCAATGGAGAAATTATATTTTTTGCAACCGCTGTATCCACCTGGAAATTTGTCTTTCAGGGTTTTTAAAGTATAGTAGCCACCTGAGAGCATCATAAGCAGTACGAATAAGAAATTCCTGGCCATATAGATAATGATGAAAATGCTGTATTGCTTTTACTATTCCTAAGAGTTCTTTTCGTACGACAAAATGATTTCGTTCTGGTTTGGATAAAGTTTCGCTGAAATATGCAATAACCCTTTCTTGTCCGTCTTGTTGTGAAAGTACAGCACCAACTCCTGTGTTACTAGGGGCGGGGATGGCTCAGTCGGTAACGCGCCAGGCTCGTAATCTGTAGTTCCCAGGTTCGAGTCCCAGCTGGGTCAGCGTTGAGATTTATCTCCGCAAAATTCCCCGCCCTGCCCACGGTCAGTAGGGGACACCGATGGGCTTGGAAATGCCGCCGTCCTTCGGATGGGACGTTAAGCCGTGGCCCCGTGTGCGGGAGAACCATACCCTGTGCACCTTAAAGAACATGGTGGATGGCCTTGACGGGAGGCTACCACCTGTCACCCAACAGCTGTTCCAATGGGTCCCCTCCCCCAACCTTCTCTGAGCCTTGGGGGTCCATGTGACCTGGCCATTTAGCCCATGGTGTGCAAAAAAGTGCCGCTCAGAGGTTTGGGTTGTTGGGTTGTTTTACCTCTGAGCGGCACTTTTTTGCACACCATGGGCTAAATGGCCAGGTCACATGGACCCCGAAGGCTCAGAGAAAGTTGGGGGAGGGGACCCACTGGAACAGCTATTAGGAGAAAGATGGTAGCCTCCTGTCAAGGCCATACAACGTGTTCTTTAACGTGCACAGGGTATGGCTCTCCCGCACACGGGGCCACGGCTTAACGTCCCATCCGACGGACGGCGGCCTTTCCAAGCCCATCGGTGTCCGCTAGTGACCGTGGGCAGGACGGGGAATTTTGCGGAGATAAATCTCAACGCTGACCCAGCTGGGACTCGAACCTGGGAACTAGAGATTACGAGCCTGGCGCGCTACCGACTGAGCCACCCCCGCCCCTCCGCTCAGAGGTAAAACAACCCAACCCTGTGTTACTTGCGTCAGTATCTATTATGAACTGTTTTCCAGTTTGTGGATATGCTAACGCTGGTGCTGTGGAAAGAGCTTGCTTCAACTGTTGGAAGGGCTACGTCACATTCGGTGGTTCAGATGAACTGCTGGCCCTCCTCTTTTTGACGATGTAATGGCCTTGCGATGTTGGAGAAACCCTTGACAAATCTTCTATCGTATATGCAAAGTCCAATGAAGCTACGTAGTTCATCAACATCCTATGGTAGAGGACAGTCTCTTATAGCTTCTATCTTACTAGGATCAATCTTAATCCCTGATGTAACGATGACATGACCAAGGTAATGGACTTGTTATTGGAACAGTTTACACTTTGTCGGTCCCAATTTTTGCTTGGCTGCCGTAAGTTTTTCAAACGCTTGATGAAGATTTCTCGAATGTTTCTCAAAAGTCTTTCCAAGAACGATGATGTCGTCCAAGTAAACAAACCTCCCAAGACAAACCTTTGAGCACCAACTTGATTACTCGTTCAAACGTTACAGATGCGTTGTAAAATCGAAATGGCATCACTTTAAACTGCCAAAGTCCATTTCATGTAGTGAAAGCTGTTTTCTTACGATCTTAACGATGTATACCAACTTGCCAACAGCAGCTCTTCAAATCTAATATCGAGACCCATTCTGACCCAGATAGGGTGTTCAGTATATCGAATCCTGGGTAAAGGAAAGATGTCCTTCTTTGTTATATCGTTCAATCTGTGGCAATCTATGCAAAATCTGGTGGACCTGTTCCTTTTCTTGAACAAGAACCACTGGTGATGCCCATGGACTGGATGATGGTTCTATAATGTCCTGAGCTTCTATGTATCTTATAAGTTGTTCTGTTTCCTCCCGTTTTGCTAATAGAAGCTTTCTTGCTGCTAGATGGATTGGAGGAGTATCTTATATTCTGTCAGGTTAGTACGACCATAATCATTTGATGTACCAGAGAAAATGTCAGAAAACTCTTAAAGTAGGTTCTCAGCCTCAGCAGCTTGGTCTTCAGTTAATAACTTCCTTGTCTCTTTTCACAAGTCAGCAAGATGGGAGAGGATGTAAAGGAGATTTTGCTCATGGTATCCTGGTTGTAAGGACTCTAGTCAAAGTAGATAGAGGACAGATTCCTATCAGAGTGATGAACTGTGACAAATCCAATTGATTATTGAAAAGGGTGAAGAATTATTAATATGCAAACCTATATGGTGTTAGTTTGACTCAGTAACTTCTATTGGGTTTACATTAGTTACCCATGTAACAGGTTCGCATATTGCTAATTCTTCATCCTTTGCTAATATTCTATTGCATTAGCTGCAGTTCATCACTCTGATAGGAATCTGTTCTCTCTCTACTTTGACTAGATTCCTTGCAGCCAGGATACCATGAGCCAAAGCTCCTTTACTAGGGGTTTCAGCGATCGTCAATCGGAAGGACCCAGAAGTCTCCGTGCGATGTCCATGGACTATAATTTCATTTTGTGAAGGGATCTCTTCTGTCTTATAGATGAATAGGCTGTCACTGGGTCTAATACTGAATCCATATTTCTTTAGGAAATCAAGGCCTAATAGGCATTTATTGTAGATGCCAGCAATGTAAACAGGATGGTGTACAAGACAGTTGTTCCACACCCCACCAGCTCTGGGTGATGGGGTGGAAAGAACCAGGAGGAATCGAAGAATTTAGACCCCCCCCAAAATGAGTATGCTTTGCGTTGTGTCTTTTTATAACGTTAACTTATTAAATCGCATTATTCAGCCCTGTTATGCAGATTACTCTGTTAACTTTGAGATTCAGATACCTAGACATTTAACAACAAGAACAAATTGAGCGAAGAATGCAATTAACACAAAAATACAACATTTATTAACACAATTCATTCATCAGACAACATAAGGTAACTAATTCCCACTCTTGGGATAATTCCGTCATTTGCGCTCCTAGCATGGCCTTTTTTAATAAGGAAAAACCTTACGCAGTGATGCAGGACCAGTTTATTTTGTTCAAAGTTCATGGGAACGAGCGGCTCGCTCATTCCCCATGAATGAGAGAGCCGCTCGTTCTCCATGAAACTCACAATGATGCTCACAATCTTTATGAATAGTTGGAGGTCCCACTCTTGGGCCTCGTGGCAGCGGCTTCCAAAAATTAATAATGCGCTTGCGAAAACTGGTTTCCAGAATAATGATAAAGTATTCCCCTACCTTCATTCTGATGGAGACTTTAAGATAAAGCTGCATCACTAGGCCGCTTGGCCGGGTTGAGACATTGTTCTGTCCAGCACTCCGCTGCACATTCGCTTATATTCATATTGTAGAGTTTTGGCACCATCTGCAGGAGAAGACTCTCACCTTTGAGAGCTCAGACAAGAAGAAGGGGTCAGAAGAAGAACGACCGCAACACTGTTCACCTCTAAAAAAAGAACAAAAGTGCACCACAACCCCTATCGAAGGGCAGCGTTAGCCGACGCGGCTGCCGCTCATTGGGTAGTGCGGCCGACCCATGGGGGATGCACCCCTCGGTGGGCCTTGATGTTCACTGCGAAGTTCAAATCGCGAATCTTCCATGTTTAAGGCGAGAGTCTGTCCTCTGCTAAAGTCTGGCGCTGGAGAATTTCCCTGAACTGCAGGTCACCTTGAAAGTCTTTGTCGCTACCATGTAGACTGAATGTTCGAGAATCCTTCCGACCCAAAGTCGTGTCCACTGGATAAAATCTCTGTGGGCACGACACAGCTACCAACTCTAATATTGAGTTCTATCCTTCCATGGACTTTAGGGGCGGGGTGGCTCAGTCGGTAACGCGCCAGGCTCGTAATCTGTAGTTCCCAGGTTCGAGTCCCAGCTGGGTCAGCGTTGAAATTTATCTCCGCAAAATTCCCCGCCCTGCCCACGGTCAGTAAGGGACACCGATGGGCTTAGAAAGGCCGCCGTCCGTCGGATGGGACGTTAAGCCGTGGCCCGTGTGCAGGAAAGCCATACCCTGTGCAGGTTAAAGAACACGCTGGATGGCCTTGACGGGAGGCTACCATCTGTCTCCCAACAGCTATTCCAGTGGGTCCCCTCCCCCAACCTTCTCTCAGCCTTCGGGGTCTATGTGACCTGGCCATTTAGCCCATGGTGTGCAAAAAAGTGCCGCTCAGAGGTAAAACAACTCAACCCATGGACTTTATCAGTATCCCAGTGACTCTTTATAGAGTTATATTTGACTGTCTAGCATTCCAGCTGGGTGAGGTATTTTCTTTACTATGTCTGATCTAAATAAAGTCACATTTTCAACAGTGGCTACTATCATTCGGCAAGGCACTCCATTCATTGTTCTATCAGCTACTAATCCATTATTTCCACCATGCTGTACTGAGTCTCTGGAAGTCCTTGGGTGGAACCTTTAACTTCTTTTAAAAGAGTTAGTATTGCTTTGGTTAATTCTCGCATTTCAGTATTTTTTCCGGTAATTTTTTCTGCATTCACAAATCTCACTGTGCATTTATTTGTTCGGGAGGAAAGCCTGAAGTACTCATATTTCATAGTACCACAGCTGACTTCAAGGATTCACCTTCCAACATTCTCAGGGGTTGGTGAGTCTCAGGGTCGGCAAGAGAATCAATAAACTGTTGTTCAGCTAAGCTATGCTACATATCTGGTGGTGACTAACTGGGCTCTAAATATCACTGGCTAGTTCTTGAAAATTTTCACCACTCTTCTGCATGAGATGTTTAAATTGAGCCATATAGTATTATTTCAAAAAACTATTACCGGATCTTAGTTCTAATGCAGATACTAAACTTTGATAATCAAGTCGCTTTTCCCATGGAACAGACTCTAAAACTTCCTTAGCAGCATTTCTTATGGAAGCTGCAAGGAAACTGGTCTTCTGAAACTCATTCCACTTATTTGCTCTAGCGATGACTTCGAATAGTGTTTTAAACACTGTCCAAGATGATTGACCATCATATGTGGAAGGTTTAGTTGTATTTATAGCTATATGAGTAAATACATTATTGTCGCTAAGATTACCATTATAACAAAAAGAGGGTAACATTTCATTTCCTAAAATCTGAAACTGGCGTTCACAATCTGTTTTTGCACTATCAATTTGAAGATTACAGTTTATCTCAACGCTATCACGTTTGGTGTTAAAATCACAAATGAGATCATTTACGTTACACTTTACACCATCAATATCATTTATATACCATCAATTTAGTTCTTTAAATTATCACACTTGTCTATTGAGTTCGGTCGAAATGTCGTCGTCGTCATCATCATCATCATCATCATCATCATCATCATCATCATCATCATCATCATCATCATCATCGTCGTCGTCGTCGTCGTCGTCGTCGTCGTCGTCATCATTATCCTCAAGCAGCCGTGGACTATGGAGATCCAACCACACCGTGCAATTTAGTTCTCCAATCATATCTGTCCTGAGCTACATCTGCTGCATCTGGCCACTGCACACCAATTCTAACAAGGTCCCGTTTGACATTGTCTGCCCACCGCATCTTAGGTCTCCTCCTCTTTCTGAGGCCTTTAGGCACACTATTCATAACCCTATTCGCCAATCTATAATTAACCATACGAACCAACGGAGTCTCCTCTCTGCACAATATGCTGCTTAAAGGAGGTTGCTGATTCCTTTGCCTAACTTCATCATTAGTTACACAGCTCAACCACCTAATGCCCAAAATACTGAGTAATTTCGGCTTTCAAGTCATCGTTTTGAGACGCTATTTCAGCTCTCATGTGATTATTTTGACTAGCAATATCACTTGTTATATCAGTTGTAAGTTTTTCTAACTTATCCATACTTATAATGAATGGCATTAAACATACATTATATGAACCAGTCTTGATATCAAATGTTATAAATTTAAGAGATGAAAACTTGAGCGTGAGTTCAAAAGTATGCTTACCAAACATAAATATAAGTGAAATATTTTATTAGAAAGGTATAAAACCATGCAAATAAAAGAATCTTATCTAAACAGAAATTTTTATCTTCATAAGTATGAAGTTAAAGCACAAAAAGAATGATTTATTATGCTAAACTAATATATAATGTTTACACTAGAATGTTTTCAATATTTACTCCCAGTAAAAATAGGATATTTGATTTCATAACATTTAAGGAGCAACACAAATATCTATTGAAATTCCTTTGTGATACCATAATTACCTTAGTAGGGGGAAAGTAGGGGTTCTGAGCCAGTGGCGGGTCAATTTTAATCCTATGGGACCCGCCACCCAAGTGTTTCAAGCCGGTGGTGGGTCATTATCAATCGCATTGCTCAGAATTCTCACTGTTTTTAAGACCGAAGTCGGACAATTGTGAATAAACACCTCCCTCCAGTGATGTAATAATCTGAAATTATTCAGTTAAATTACAGATAATCCACTCGTAATTTCCACCGACGTCCATCGTGGTTTCCACAAAATTTTCGAGTCCACCATTTAGAAACCTGACGTCACTACAAACCCCAGCGATTTTACCGATAGTCCACCATCTCGGTTTCTAACCTCATCCGAAGATTCCAAGTCCAGACTTCACCATCTTGGTTCCTGACATATTAATTAAATGCTTATCAGAAGTTCCATTCCCCTTTATTAAACCTCCCTTATCAAAACTGTCACCCCTTCATTATTTAACCCGTATCAAAGTCCCTTTCCCCTTTATTAAAAAAGACCCCCCCGCCTCTTTTCCTCTGATTCCATCATTCTGACATCCCCTGTGGTTGCGTCATCCTCCTACAGCGTGAAGTAAGTCCACCATTTTGAAATCCGGCGTCACCGAATAGCAGTTCTGCCTTTTAAAGTATTTTTACCCATTAGCACTGTTTCTTTTAATTTATTGCGGGACAGTCTTTTAAATCAGTTTCTGCGGGATAGTCCTCCTCCCAGTATAAATACGACATCCATCAGCCAGAATCCTCATTCTGTTCTCAAACGTTGACAGTGACGGTTCTCTGCTTCTCCATGATTTTTTCAACTGTTAGAAGACAATAGTGATAGTTCTCCACGTCCTCGTGTAGTATCAGTTATTTTTACAAGTCACTGTTTCATAATGTATCCATGCGATATATGTGAGAATGTTTTCCTTCATCAGACCCATCTCATTCGTCATAAGAGAAATCATGATGGAAATAACCTGTTTAAGTGCTCTGAGTGCGAATCGACATTCACAAGGAGAGATGATGTTCGACGTCACGAGTTATCCCACACCTCCAGGAAAACCTACAAATGTGAAGAATGCGCAATGGAGTTTGGGAGAAAAGACAGTCTTTTGCGCCACCAAAGAAAGCCCCACAATAATAAGCGAAAACGTTCTGAAGATGAAAGGATTCCCCAGAAGAAGCAAAAACCAGACGCTAAAGACCCCTGTCAATTTACAGAAGAAATGAAAAGGACCTGTCAACACATAAGCTGGTGGCAACGGTTGAAACATTGTTGACCTCACCTTTTTCCTCGAATCCTCGCGGGAGTCACTCCTAATTCATCTGAAAGAAGAATTGACCTCGAAAGGTAGCATTAAATGGTACCTTGTCATGCAAGTGCGCTTCAGGCAAAAAGTCTCCCTTTCTACCTTCGAACACTGTACCCCGTTTTTCCGAAGTAACTGTGTCACAAGTTTTCCTACATCATCCCTAAACAGAGAACTGGACTCAGCGTGTAAGAAAGATCTCATTTGAAGAATTTGAAGGAGCACATAGTGGATGGACACTGGATGCCGTACTCCATGCTGAAATGAACATTGGGAAATATATACCTCTTGCAGGATCTAGTTATATCCCTACCCCAAGAGAATTACTATTAAAACCTGCTATTGTGAATGTATGTAATTCCGACCAAAAATGTTTTGTCTGGTCTGTTTTAGCCTTTTGCCACAGATCATCCGCAGCGCCTTAACATTTAGAAGAAAAATTCAGCACAGCTTACCTAATTTTCCCTGTTACAATAAATCAAATATCTAAATTCGAAAAAATGAACAATAATGCTGTTAATGTTTTTGGATATGAGAAAGAGGTGTTCCCACTCTACCTCACACCATTCAGATTTAAAGCACACACGAATCTCCTTCTGTTATCGGATGATGAAAAGCAGCATTATTGCACCATTAAGAATATGAGTCGAATTCTTAGTCCTCTCACTAAATATAAATGTCAGACTTTCTACTGTGATTACCTATGACGTAACATTATGTAACATGACATAATCATTACATAATCATTACGTAACAGGCCACGCCCCCTTATTAATAATTAATAACCCCCTTTCACCCCCTTTCTCCCCTCAGTGGCGCCATCTGTTGACAGTGAGAAGTACTATTTTCCCAAAAACCCTTTATTTTCACTCTAATTTCTCGTTTTCGGATCCCCCGGTCGACCTACCCTTATGAAAACCCTGCTGGCGCCATCTGCTGACAGGGAGAAGTACTATTTCCCCCCCAAAAAACTATTTTAATTCTAAACCCCATTTCACGTGAGCGTGGCCATAAAAGCACTGTGGGGTGTGATGATACTACTACAAAATCCCGCTAGGTGGCGCTCTGAGCAAAGTCTTCAAGTTTCTCTCGTCTGCCCCAAGGTCTAATAGTAACTGTGACGCCATCTAGTGGCTGAAAATGTAATTAAAATTATTCAGTTTTTTTTATTCTTTAGGTAGAAAGCACTTCAATATTATGTTAATTTCCAAATAACTAGGCTGTATTAATTCGTTTTGTATATAGAATACGTTGATGACAATATATTAAGTATATAGTGTTAAAAGAAATTCAATTAAAATTCTTTATTTTGCCCTTAAATTATAAGAAAATGTTTTAAAGCCGATTTGTGGAGATGCATTTAAACAGGAAATATTGCTCACATTACTTCCAATTGGAATACTTAACTGTTGAATGAAAAAAAAAATAGTAATTAATGCATAAACTACTGAAAAAATGTGTAATATTGAAACACAGAGCATGTCATATTTAAGTATCAGAGGTACATGTTGATACGTTCGATAGTCCTTTTTTTTCTTATGTGCAATGCTAAAAGGAAAAAACAGGAAATCCTCTGTATTTCTTGATATTAAGCAGCTGAAATTAGTGGTGAATTTTCGCTATTTTGCATTGTATTTAATGTAGGTAAGCACATTATTTTTTTTTTTATCTCAGTCGTTAAAAATCTGGGAATTAAATGCATTTTTTTTTACTAAATAGTTGTAATAAGTGGCGAATTAACTGAGTAATTTGAATAACAGTATGAAAATCCTTTTTTTTTTATTCATAGGAAATAAAATTCGTCTGTACACCTCTGTATTATATACCGGAAATTATCCTTTATTCTAAATTATTAATATTCAGTAAAACACTTTATCGCTAAATGGCTGATGCAATAATTTCGATTATTTGTCTGTAAAAATCTACGTAAAGTTCTCGTCTCTGCAAAGTAAAAAAAAAATTAGAATTTCATTCCGTGCTGATAATTTTCTCATAAACACAGCACTCGGTGCATTTATTGAAGTCATCCACTTCTGAGAAGTGATCGCTTCAAAAAAAAAAAAACCTTGATTTCGAGGTGGCTTGATTCGGGCCATGTAATGAACTAGCAAGCAAGCGAGTTACGATAACTTTGAAAGGAAATCTTATATTTTCATCACTTCTTAATATTTGAGAACGTCACTACATCGCGAAATTATAGGTAATGTTTGATAAACCATGAAAATTTAGAGAATTACCAACCATTTATTATAAGTGTAATCCCAGAAATGGATTCCCAGAAATGCTTTCTCCCAGTGACTGAGTGAACTGCTTCCAACGCAATACTGGCGAGGTAATGATTCAGCACCTCGAGTGTCCGTGATAATGCTTTTTTATCTCCCGCTTGCTAATGATAAAACTCAGACGACACATATATTTCATTTAAAATTTTTTATTGATTTCAAAGTATTGAATGATACAATGCGTGTGCATGTAATGATTTCCATTGGTTTACAATTTTATACATTTCACAATGATGCTTTTTTTTCACATTGATTCCCATGGCCGAGTGGTTAGCGCGCTTGGCTATTGATCTAAGGGACCTGGGTTCGAGCCCCGGGTAAGGTGCGGTTGTATGTGGCGTTTTTCTGCTGAGGTCCTGCCATCCTCTCAGACCTTCTACTGTGGCATATAAACTGACAGGCTCCTGTCAGACCTCTGTGGCAAGCAGCTGCTTGAGGGGGTATTTACTTATTTTTTTATACTTTACAGCCTGCTTTACAAAAAAAAATGCAGGTTAACAGATGAAATGGTTTTTACGTACAGCTGTCTACATATAATAATGATGACATGTAATATTTTTACATATATAGAGGGTTATATGAATACATGTGGATAAAATATCATATTTTTTATACTTAAATAGCTCAAACATATTAAAAAAAATCACTGTGAAATATTCGTTTTTTCTGTTATGTTATTTTTTTCATTGTTTTGTAGTGACCGTACGAAAGGGTGTCATAACCATTCTCTAAAATATATCTTTTATCGTCAAATGGTGACAGACCAAGTTTTACACCTTTCACTGTATGAAGATGATGGTTGCTACTTTGAATCCTTGTCAAATCTACTTGACAAGATGATTTGTTTATTAAGCAGTCTCTGTAATCCTTGTGACGAAGGGTTCCTTTTACGATGTATTTGGAGACTCCTTTCCCCGTCTTCTTCTCCTCATGTAAACTCTGAAGGGAATACATTTTGGAACGAAGGCCTGCAAATTGTTTGATAGGTACTCCCGAAAGTTCATCTTTCATTTTACCTAGTACCTTTTTATTATGTGTACTATGCAAAACATGGTCAATGTGATAGTCGTACGTGTCAAATGATCTATATCGTCTTTCATATCAGCATACACGTCCTCGGTTTGAAGCTCGTAGCACAGTGAATCTGTATCAGTAAACAATAATTTAGCTATTTCTCCATATTTCGGACTAATATAGTCATAATGAAAGCTATACATCAGTAGTTTACTAATATCTAGAATACTGAAACCAGCATAAATAGGCCTGTTGAGTTTCAATTTAGTTAGCTTTGATTGCACACATGCGAGGTCGTTGTCAAAAACACGAAAAGCGTGAAAAGCAGGGGATGCTACGAGTTTACATACTCTCTTCGGGCTCTGAGTCAATCCAATTTTCACTCGATTTCTCAAATTTTCCATCGTTTTTCCAAACACAGCATTATTCATCACTTTGAAGAAGTCCTTCTCGAAGTCGTTTCTAGCTTTCTTCCTCTGATCTGTATTAAATTCTATATATGGTTTTAGCCAGCAAGACTGATTAAATTCTAAAACGCGATGTATTTCCTTCAGTTGCATACCGAAGGCTAAATATTGTTTGAGATTTCGATAGTGAAGGACATATTTTTCCTTAGAATTTAGATTTGGGGCTAATTTCACGACTGATTGGCTTGTATTTATTCCAAGGCTTTGGGCAACCTCTTGACAATATGGGGATAGCATGCGGCTGGTAATCTGAAGTTTCTCAGGGGCTAGTGGATAATCATTATGCTTGTCGTGTAGAGAAACTGGATAATCTAAATCAACTTCCAATATGTATCCTTTATTCGCATCATCAGCAATTGTCGTAATATTTAGATCTGCTATTTCTTCTTTATTAAGCCATTGAAAATCGCTTTGAGGGAGACATTGTGACATTGCCCATCCATAAAGATTGTTGGCATCATAGTACATAATGTATTTAGAGGGTAACTGAGGATCATAGGTGTCCAAATACTTGTTGTTTGCAGTACTAAGACGATTGCATATCACAGAAATTTCCCCTCGTATGCCTTTCTCCAGGAAAAGGTACATTGTAGGGTCAGTTATCAACTCAAGATTTACATTTGCCATTTTTAAGCATGCTTGCCAGGCTAATCCAGGAGCTGTGTAAACATGGCAGGGATCGATTTCATAGTATCTGATGCATAGTTTTCTGAAAATTTCGAAAACATCCGCTAAGAGGAGCACGTCTGTCTTCAGGTACAAGTCATGATACTGGCCTAGATTTTTTATGTTGAATGTATTCCATACCCTTATTGCATGGGTGTAGTCTTCTTCCCCTAGTGCTTCTTCTGTGAGTTGGTTGTAAAATGCTTCGCGTGGTGGTAATACTGTTTCTTCAAACTTTTCACTGTTGTCAATATAATCATAGGGGTAAACTCCTTTTCTCAAAACCAGGTGTAACCGTTCAGTTTCAACATGTTCCTTTAAAATATGGAACTCATCTGGTGATAAATTATTTACTAGCTTCTCAAGGGATGTGCTTGAAAACTGATAGGAGTCTATAAAATGTAATGTCCCCAGGGAGAAGGCTATGTATGTTTCCATGTTATTGGGAATGCAATTAATCTTCATATTTTTGATTCTGCCGATTCCCTGCATAATAAGGTGGCTGTCATATCCCTTTAGTTTGTGGAAGATAACTGGAATCCTATTGGTTAACTTAAAGTTCAGATTACAGGAATTATGGGCGGCTTCTCGGAATTTACCTGTTATATAATCGTGATCTCTCACACGATCTGTTCCTAGGGCATGCTTACAAATATGACAGTCAGTAGCGTTGTGAAATGATTCCTCTTCATGATTCGAGAGCTGCATTGGCTTTATCATCGACAGTAAATTTTTAATGTTTTCTTCTTCTTTAAGCAAACGTTCTAAAAATTCTTCTACTACATTAGGACCTCTATAAACTACTGGAAGTTTATAGCTGCAATCATCAGACCCAACAACAAGATATGCAAATCCACAGGGTTCAGGATTTGCCGTGATAGTGGTGTGAGATTTTTTAGGGTTAGGCATACAAGTGTCCACTTTCACTAGGAATGATTCAAAGTCGGCATAAATCACGTATGGAACGGGCTGCTGAAACTTAAAATTTGTGAATTTCAACCATTTTTCTTCTTCAGTTGGGAATTGTACTCTTTGGGGTCCATGTTCTTGAATAGGGAACATGATCCTATTCAAGAACATGGACCCCAAGGGGAGGTTTAAGTTCTTGAATAGGGAACATGATCCTTCAAGAGTGATTCATTTTTGAAACGGTGAAGGCAGTAATCACAGTAGAAAGTCTGACATTTATATTTAGTGAGAGGACTGAGAATTCGACTCATATTCTTAATGGTGCAATAATGCTGCTTTTCATCATCCGATAACAGAAGGAGATTCGTGTGCGCTTTAAATCTGAATGGTGTGAGGTAGAGTGGGAACACCTCTTTCTCATATCCAAAAACATTAACAGAAATATTGTTCATTTTTTCGAATTTAGATATTTGATATATTGTAACAGGGAAAATTAGGTAAGATGTGCTTAATTTTTCTTCTAAATGTTAAGGCGCTGCGGATGATCTGTGGCAAGAGGCTAAAACAGACCAGACAAAACATTTTTGGTCGGAATTACATACATTCACAATAGCAGGTTTTAATAGTAATTCTCTTGGGGTAGGGATATAACTAGATCCTGCAAGAGGTATATATTTTCCAATGTTCATTTCAGCATGGAGTACGGCATCCAGTGTCCATCCACTATGTGCTCCTTCAAATTTTTCAAATGAGATCTTTATCTTCTTACACGCTGAATCCAGTTCTCTGTTTAGGGATGATGTAGGAAGACTTGTGACACAGTTACTTCGGAAAAACGGGGTACAGTGTTCGAAGGTAGAAAGGGAGACTTTTCGCCTGAAGCGCACTTGCACGACAAGGTACCATTTAATGCTACCTTTCGAGGTCAATTCTTCTTTCAGATGAGTTAGGAGTGACTCCCGCGAGGATTCGAGGAAAAAGGTGAGGTCAACAGATGTTTCATCCGTTGCCACCAGCTTATGTGTTGACAGGTCCTTTTCATTTCTTCTGTAAATTGACAGGGGTCTTTAGCGTCTGGTTTTTGCTTCTTCTGTGGAATCCTTTCATCTTCAGAACGTTTTCGCTTATTATTGTGGGGCTTTCTTTGGTGGCGCAAAAGACTGTCTTTTCTCCCAAACTCCGTTGCGCATTCTTCACATTTGTAGGTTTTCCTGGAGGTGTGGGATAACTCGTGACGTCGGACATCATCTCTCCTCGTGAATGTCGATTCGCACTCAGAACACTTAAACAGGTTATTTCCATCATGATTTCTCTTATGACGAATGAGATGGGTCTGATGAAGGAAAACCTTCTCACATATATCACATGGATACATTATGAAACAGTGACTTGTAAAAATAACTGATACTACACGAGGACGTGGAGAACTATCACTATTGTCTTCTAACAGTTGAAAAAATCACGGAGAAGCAGAGAACCGTCACTGTCAACGTCTGAGAACAGAATGAGGATTCTGACTGATGGATGTCGTATTTATACTGGAAGGAGGACTATCCCGCAGAAACTGATTTAAAAGACTGTCCCGCAATAAATGAAAAGAAACAGTGCTAATGGGTAAAAATACTTTAAAAGGCAGAACTGCTATTCGGTGACGCCGGATTTCAAAATGGTGGACTTACTTCACGCTGTAGGAGGATGACGCAACCACAGGGGATGTCAGAATGATGGAATCAGAGGAAAAGAGGCGGGGGGGGGGTC
This sequence comes from Ryuthela nishihirai, assembly GCA_038380435.1. Taxonomy (NCBI): domain Eukaryota; kingdom Metazoa; phylum Arthropoda; class Arachnida; order Araneae; family Heptathelidae; genus Ryuthela; species Ryuthela nishihirai. The sequence continues at coordinate 2,941,731 of JAWZYU010000029.1, read as the reverse complement.
TTTTTTAATAAAGGGGAAAGGGACTTTGATAGCGGGTTAAATAATGAAGGGGTGACAGTTTTGATAAGGGAGGTTTAATAAAGGGGAGTGGAACTTCTGATAAGCATTTAATTAATATGTCAGGAACCAAGATGTTGGAGTCTGGACTTGGAAACTTCGGATGAGGTTAGAAACCAAGATGGTGGACTATCGGTAAAATCGCTGGGGTTTGTAGTGACGTCAGGGTTCTAAATGGTGGACTCGAAAAATTTTGTGGAAACCACGATGGACGTCGGAGGAAATTACGAGTGGATTATCTGTAATTTAACTGAATAATTTCAGATTATTACATCACTGGAGGGAGGTATTTATTCACCATTGTCCGACTTCGGTCTTAAAAACAGTGAGAATTCTGAGCAATGCGATTGATAATGACCCACCACCGGCTTGAAACACATGGGTGGCGGGTCCCATAGGATTAACATTGACCCACCACTGGCTCAGAACCCCTACTTTCTCCCTACTTACCTTAACAATTCTTTACACCTTATTTATGTGAGGCGTCAGAACTTGAAGCGGACCTGAAACAAACTTATATCCTTCGCTTCTCTTTACCAATGGAACTAGGCTTCATCTTGAACAAAACATATAAACAACCTTTTCACTCAGAATTTCATAACATTAACCTAACAACATCAACACAATACATCCTTTTTCACTACGAAACAAGTTCTTCCCTTCGTCTCCTCAAATCCTGTCATTCAAAATCTCTCTCTGTTCCAATCAGTTGATGACGTAATTGTCACGCTGAAACATATGCGAGAGTCAGTGCTATATCTCTCATAGGTTCATTGTAGCACGTTCATCTGTCGCAACAATATCCTCGAATATGGCAATGCTCTTGGCAATTTATGTCATACGACACAATTTAGACGAAGGAAATAGCATAAAGGATTCTGCTTCTTTGGATCGTTAGTGCTCGGACGATAATATCACTTCAGGGACAAGTATTTTCTTCTTCCAGCAGCTCTGAATAAGGTACGCAGAGGGGTATGGATTGATGAGTAGTGAATACAATAGCTGATGCTTTGATGGGGCTGCCATTACTTCACACACTCCACGTTGATACCTAACTCACACTGAATCCTAACTAATTGTATGGTGTCAGTTTCCTTTTATTCCCCTCATGTCTACATGCTGCCTTTGGGATTGAAGTTGGAAATCCATGTACATTTAATGGCTATGTTTATGATTGCCAATGGGCCTGTTTTGGCTCTCATGTCATCTTCTTTCTCTCATGTGATGTTTTCATGATGTCCATGTTAGCGTATTTCAAAGTTTTCTGAAAAATATCCGAAAATATGGTTTTAATGTTAGCTATATAACTGTTGCGATTTCTCCTCTCCATCATAGCATTAAAGTTGTTTTTGCCAAAGGTTTGGTGATCTTGTGGACAGCTGAAAAGGGGTTTATACTGGGGGGGGGAGTAAAGAAATGACTGATGATGACATGGACATTCCATGGTAAAGGGAGATAAGTGTTGCACACAATTTCACTGATGTGAATCAGAGTGCAACAAATATCTGTTGTAAAATCATTATAAATAATCCATTTTTCATATAGAAAGTATTCAGTCATACAATAAGCCATACCAGAGTAGATTATGCTTCAGCTCTAAGTATTACAGCCGTAGTTTCATATATCCTTGATTTTCGTATAATTTTAATTTAGATATAGTTAAAATTACTTCATATCGTAAAAGAGTGCGAACATGTACAGTCTGAATGTGCAAAATTAATCAGTAAGCCTCTGCTTTCATTACATTAGGAGTAGAACTAATCACATTGCTTGGAACATCTCGGAAATGTTCAACCCTTTTCTTCATGACAGATACTTAATCGACAATAACCTTGTTATCATTACTTCTCAATCAATATAGCATATCATTAGGTTTTTCGCAATACTAAATGTTTCCTACCTATAACAATTCTCTGTTGTATTCGATATCAGATTTCTCTGCTTTGTAAGCCAGGCTATCAATATTTAGCAGCATCCAACAAATCACTAATAGGTTCATTTAGCTCTCTATACTGTTGTCCATTACTATCCGTAGATTGTTGGGTGAACTCAACCCTGTATTCATTTCTCTCATAAATAAGCTGCATAGGTTTTTCGCTGAAATTATTCTGGCTTTTTTTGCTCCATTTTACCCAAAGCAATAACGCTGTTTCAAGAATAATCTGTTTTAAATGGGTCTCATTCCTCCTTAACTAAGTGATAAACAAATAGCGATTGTCGTAGTGACTGAGTAGCCTGTCATAGTAAGCTTTAGTATCTTAGGATCTTTCAGAGGTTCAGTGTTAAATGCAATGCTCTTAAATTTAACACGTATCCTTTTAACAAGGTAATGATCAGACTGAATTTTTTCTCCCCTTTATGACCTGATACTCACAGCAGAGTTACACCACTTAGTGTTAATTCATAGATAACAAAATATTCTTATGCAACCCATCAGATGACACCCACCTGATATATATTATTACATATATATATATATTATGATGTGTGTGTATATATACAGGGTGTCTCAAAAATATAGGTACAAACTTTTAGGGGAGGTAGATAACATCTAAAGGAATGAGAATTGCATAGGAACCCATAACCGGAAACGTCATGGGAAAGTGGTAGCAGAGGTACAAGATCTGAAAGGACACAAGACAGTGATTAATAGGAAAACGTTTATTGGACATAATTATTACAAATGGCGTACTAGATGATACAGCAGATGCTCGAAGTTTCCACCGTGAGATGCGATGCATGCGTGACACCGAAGGAGCATTGATTGCCGGACATGGTCTAACACTCCTGGAGTTTCTTTGATAGTAGCCGCAGCGCAGACGAGATTGCCACGAGATCCATGTCAGACTCCACAGGCGATTCATACATGATAGCTTTCAGGGCCCCCGACAGAAAGAAATCAACGCTCGTTGAATCAGGTGAGCGTGGGGGCCAGGCAACTGGTCCTGCACGCCCAATCCATCATTGCCCAAAAGACATGTTCAAATGCGCACGAACACACCTTCCATAATGGGGAGGCGCCCCATCATGTTGAAACCACGTGTTGCGTCTCACATTTGCTGGAACATGGGCAAGCAAACCTGGTAGAACCTGTTCCAGAAAGATCAGATACTTTGCGGAGATCATGGGGAATGGTAAAAGGTGTGGCTCGACTAAGCAGTTGCCGACTAAACCTGCCCACACATTTACTGCGAAACGATGTTGTGTCACATGGGTGCCCACACCGTGGGAGTTCTCATGAGCCCACAAATGCGCATTGTGCTGATTGAGTACGCCATCCTGAGTGAAACTGGCCTCATCAGTAAACAAAACGTAAGCTGGGAAATTCACATCTTGGGCACTTCTTGGAGATACCACTGCACAAATCGCACATGTGCAGGATGATCTGTGGGGAGAAGTAACTGAACCCTTTGGAGATAATAGGGGTGTAAGGACTCACCGTGCAAAACACACTGTACACTGCAACGAGACACTCCTAAGGCAGAGGCAACGGCACGTGTGCTGGTACTAGGATTAGTCTCCACGACATCCAACACACTTTCTTCCATGGCGGGAGTACGCATCGATCGTGGACTGCCCTCACTTCTGCTACCTCTTAATGACCCATAATCGCACAAATTTTGATGTGCCCGCGCAAACAACAGTGGCCCACTACATGTCTATGTGGGAAGCGTTCGTGATACATTCGTTGAACGGCTCGTCTGTTGTCCTCAGCTATTCCATACACAAAGTGCATGTCTGCCAGCTCCCTGCTCGAATACCTTTGCATGCTCTTCGTAAGCCGACTACCGCTCGAATGAGGAAAACCGAAATTACCCCTCTAGCGCACTGATGAACAGAGCCGCCTATTGACTTACGGTGACGTTTCCGGTTATGGGTTCCTGTGCAATTCTCATTCATCTAGATGTTATCTACCTCCCCTAAAAGTTTGCACCTATATTTTTGAGATACCCTGTATATATATATATACGAAGTTCTCTCTTATGCATTCCGTATTTGACGTAAATATTAGTTATCCTCATACCATTAAGTTTAGTTACCGCTACGAGATATTTTCCATTGCTATTGGAAGTACCAATGCCAAAGAGGACCAATCACTCCTGCCCAAACTTCAAATCAGTACGAACTTTGAGCATACTGGATCTAACAAGAAAAAATAAAATTGGGGAAGGGAAGGAGGAAGTGATCGTAGGTGAAAGAGAGACCAAGATTCCATCGGAATGAACGGGAACACCATTCCGATATATACGTTTTCCCTCCATTACAGTGACATTTAACAAAAAGCTATAACAATTCGGATATATGTGTTTCAGATTTTTTACGCCTCTGTTTACTTCCTAGATTAGATAGTGTATTTCTGTTCCATCCTTTAAACATAATCAAATATAGAAACGGAATCAAATCAAAGAGCAAATGAGAGAAGCTTTCTTAACAAGTGCGATTTAATTGAGATTTAAAAGAGTAAATTTAAAGAGATCATTAAAATTTAATAGATCATTAAAAGAGTAAGCGTTTCTTAAAGGTCATTTTCTACTCTAGATAGTATCTGGTGGTGGTTGATAGTGTGGAAAGGTAATGTCTTTACTTTTAGATGTATATATATATCAATGCCGTATCATCAACAAATGTAATTATTTTGCCTTTTATATTCAATTCACAAAGATCATTAATAAACACGTTAAATAAAAGGGAACCTAATACTAAACCTTGTGGTACACCATATTTTATTCTAATTTCTTTGCTGCAATAACCTCCTACTTTCACTTTCTGAGTTCTATATATTATATAATTTGTAACCATTTTAACATATTACCTCTAATTCCAGCATTTTCTAGTTTAGATAGTAGTAAATTATGTGATACTGAATCAAATGCTTTTTTAAATCTAAAAATATTATGACAGTAGTTAAGTTAACATTGATAGCACTATAAACTAATGATGTTAGTATCAGTATAGCATCTTCGGTTTCTATTCCTATTCTAAAAAAAATAATTTTTAGAAAAAAACATTATTGATTTTGTTTAAAAAATTTTGAATTTTATTTTTAATAATTTTTTAAAAGATTTTTGAAAATAGTAAAAATAAAGATTTTGGTCTGTAATTGCGTATCTCGGAATGTATTCTTTCTAAATTGGAATAACAGTTGAATTTTTAATATATTAGGAAAACAACCTGTGTGTAATGACAAATTAAAAAGATGATATAGCATCCCTACAATTTCAAAACTCATTTCTTTTATGACTGTTGTGGAAATATCATTATCTTTAGTTGCTTTATTTGATTTTAGATTTTTAATTACAGTACTAATAGGGGGCGGGGGTGGCTCAGTCGGTAGCGCGCCTGGTTCGTAATCTGTAGTTCCCAGGTTCGAGTCCCAGCTGGGTCAGCGTTGAGATTTATCTCCGCAAAACTCCCCGCCCTGCCACGGTCAGTAGGGGACACCGATGGGCTTGGAAAGGCCGCCGTTCGTCGGATGGGACATTAAGCCGTGGCCTGTGTGCGGGAGAGCCATACCCTGTGCACGTTAAAAAACACGCTGGATGGCCTTGACGGGAGGCTACCATCTGTCTCCCAACAGCTGTTCCAGTGGGTCCCTTCCCCCAACCTTCTCTGAGCCTTCGGGGTCCATGTGACCTGGCCATTTAGCCTATGGTGTGCAAAAAATTGCCGCTCAGAGGTAAAACAACCCAACCCAACAGTACTAATATCTTCTTGTTATATAATCAATGAAAATTGAGTTCAACGATGTATTCAACTGATCATCTATATCATTATTTTTAATTAGGAATATATCTTATTAAGTCTTCCATTATTTCTGTAAAGTTTTTATTAAACATATGAGCCAATTGCATCAGATTTTGGTTATAAGAAAATATAATATTTTTAATTATTATTACTTTTGGGAATGTTGAAGTATTTTGATTCTTACCTGTTAATTCGTTTATAATATTCCAGTACTATTTGATATTAGCAGTATTGTTTAAAAACTTTTTTGTATATTATTCTGCTTTTGTTTCCCTAATTAATTTTAATAAAAAATTTCAATTTTATTGAAATGATTTTTGAATATTAAAAGTTTGTCTCTTTCATATATTATACAATTTGTTTCGTTTTCCAATGGAATTTATAAGTGCTTTAGTTACCCATTGTTTAATGTTTTAGTCTTATTTTGTATTTTTAGTGTATTTAGATATTTTAGTTAGTTTATTTAATTGTTCTAAGAATAATTTAAACGATATATTTATATCCTTTGCTATCTTAACATCATTCCAACTTTTATTTCCTAAAAATTCTTTTAGTTTTATTATGTCCATTTTGTATGTATTTTGCAATCGTTTAACACTTTTAGTTAAGTCATATTTAAACTAGAATAACTACTGTAATGATATTCATTTGAGACTTAGTAGGCTCTTCCTAATTAGCAAAAATTGCATCAACATATTGTCATCTGCCAGTTCAGATAAGAATCAGAAAACGAAACAGAATTAATGATTACATCATGACTATTGACTAAACTATGGTCAAAATATATATTTCATAATGATTTTGTCTGACTATTTCATACTGCATAATGTCGACAAATTTTGAAATAAAGTCAACAAATTTTGCTGTCGATTCGATTATAGAATTAGAAATAATTATCTTTCCATCTACTAAATTTAGTTTAAACAAATCAACGTAATGTTTACCATAACTTGAAAGACTCTCTCACACATGCTCATTTGTCATTGTTGTGCGATGAAATGATCCAATCTGTGTCACTTGACGGTGAATTTAATTTACGAAACGTTTCTTTAACATTTCCTCTCTTCTTTGACTTTTAATGGGATAACATAGTTTGGCTAATTTACATCTAAATGAAAAGCGATCGATTCGATAAAAAGAGCTACTGTCCTAGCGATATTTTGATTAATATTCATAGCGCGACGTCCCTCTATGGAGAGCAAACAGAAAGAACCAGATAACAGCGAACAGTTAGGCGAAACAGCAGGTTTCATGTTGTCATCCTCACTAAGTTTTGTAGCTGTCATCTGAGTCACAAGACAGATTGTGAGGACCCTGTCTCCTACCCTATACCCATTTCCTTCCCCCTTACCCTTTTCAGCCAGCAGTGCCCAATAGTCGTATATTACCCGCCAGAACAATGATATCATCACTTGTTCTGTAGGCCATCGGCCAGATAACGGTGTTACGTGACAGGATATGACGCCAGACGATGTGACTAGCCATAAAGAGCAGTTAATGAGGCTACGAGAGTCCTCTTAGCGATGGGCGGTCTTTGTAACAAAATGTACCCCAAGTAGGTACATCTATCTAGTATTATCAACCGGTACTTCCTTGCTAATTCTTGTACGAAAAGGAACTTGTCCAACTAAAACTACGATGGTTGCATATTAAGTTCGAATGTTTTTTTTACTAAGCAAATGTACTTCATTTGAAGATTAGTTTCGGATGCACAGACTGAAGCAAAGAAACTTGCAGATTAGCAAAAGATGTGCTCAGTCGTTCGTATTTCATTTTTCTATTCACATCAACGTGTATGTAAAGAATAAATTTAACTTCGTTTCCAAACGTGAGGGGATGGTAGTACACACCAAACCCACCAATATTCGTCATAGAATATGCTGCTGCAAACGCAGTGAGGATCGTGCATGATTGAACAGTGTCGTGTACGAGACGCCCATGGATGATCTGGTAGCCTGACTGTCCCTATACCCATTTCCTTCACGTCACAAACACAGAGGTTTCCAGAGTGACATTTATTGTAGATCATTACAACAAATGCTCAAACGTCCGCCCACCAAAGTTGATGCAGGCGGCACAACCGTGGAGTAGTGATCGGGGTACCTGCTCGTAAACCCAGGACTTATCGCACACATCGGCGGCTGCGATGGACAGTCAGGCTACCAGATCCTCCATGGACTACATGGGCGTCTCGTACACGACACTGTTCAAATGTCCCCACACAAAGAAATCGATACAAAAAAAATCGGGCGATCTGGGGAGCCACGGGATGGGACCACCGCTCCCAATCCATCAGTTCCTAAATGTGGTATGAAGATGCTGACGCACGTTCATACTGAAATGGTCGGGTACCCCATCATTCTGGAACCACCTACCTACGCAGATTGCGGCTGGAACATCCTGAAGCAATTCCGGCAAAACCTGTTGCAGAAAAATGAAAGGATGTCGCCCATTGAGACCGTCCGGCAGTAGGTATGGTCCAATTAAGTAGTCATGCACGATCTCCGCCCAGATATTTACGGCGAACCGTTGCTGGTTCGAATTTGGACGTATATCCTGGGGGTCCTGGGCCGCCCCCAAATGCGCATTATGGATATTCACTACGCCTTCACGTGAGAATGTTGATTCATCCGTAAGAGCACATTCGCGGGGAAATCGGGATGTGCGGCAGTTTGCTGCAGGAACCACTAGGCGAAATCCACGCGCAGGAGATAATCAACAGCTGTCAATGCTTGCACTAGCTGCAAATAATAGGGGTGTAGCCCTTCTTCATGCAGTTTTCGCCAGACACTGTTCCGATGCACACCCAGGCTCCGGGCGGCGAATCGCGTGCTTTCATCTGGGTTATCTGTCACCATACGCAAGATGTCCATGCTCATAGCTGGCTTTCTGACCATCCGTGCTCGTCCAGCATTATATCAACTGACGTAGAAGGTACGTGCCTCAGACAGCTGGCAGTGCAGTCGCACAAACATTTTATGAAACAGGCACACGGCGCATAGGATATCGCTCACGGTAGTCTTTGCGCCTCTGTACCATTGCCCTCGACTACACCGTACATCAGGTGCATATCAGCTTTCTCTGCGTTCGTAAGCTGCTCCACTCATGTCCTGTCGAAGCTGAGAATGCTCGGGTTTGGCCGATCCAGCGCTTTTATAAACCGTGCTGCCACGTCTGCGCCCCTACCGGCACCGGGCTGCGTTTGCGGCCGCATATTCTATGACGAATATTGGTGAGTTCGGTGTGTAGTACCATCCCCTCACGTTTGGGCCATGAATTCAAGGACACCCTGTATAAAGGCGATATAAAACAGATCTTACTAATTACAAAACTATTTCAATTCTTGGAACTTTTAGAAAAATGTTCGAAAAACATATTTATAATATTGTTTTCAAATTTTTACAATCTCATAAGATTCTTAATAATAACCAATTTGGTTTTCAAAGAGAAAAATGTATAATTCAACTTTTATCAAAATTTTCAGATAAAGATAATCAGTCATTGAACAAAGGGGAAAAGGTGGTAACCATATTTTTACATCTTCAAAAGGCTTTTGATACAATTGATCAGAGGTTCTCAACGTGGGGTACGTGGTAAAATATTTTGGGGTAATAACCATTGTTTTATTATAATTATAGTTTTATCTATCTATACAAGGAGTACGTCAGTTACATTAACATAAGAATAAAAATATTTACAATTAACATAAGAATAAAATGTTGAGAACCACTGCAAAAAATCATTCCTCATTTCTTAAAAAATTAGAAAATTATGGAATTCGAGGTGTTTTATTAAATTGGTTTAAGTAAATAAATATGCCATCACTAAAATAAACAATCCTATAGCTCAAAAAATTAATTTCATTCCGAATTCCTCAAGGCTCTGCTCTAGGTCATTTACTTTTTATAATATACATATAAATGATCTACCACTTTTAAATTTTAAAAGCAATATTTTCTTATATGCAATGATATTTTAATAATGAATAGCAACAAACATTTGAATAAAAGTATTGAAGAAATCCAATTATATTTTAATAATATTATAAAATAGCTAAATCATAATAAAATATATGTAAATAATAAAAAAATAAGTGGATGACAATACATTCTCCAAGGTTATCAGATAATTTTTTCATTAAAACTCATAGAACATAATGTCTTGAAAAAATAATTTTATTAATGACTATGGTTGCAATTGTTCTAAACTTGAACATGTAAATTACATAAAATATCTAGGTATTTATATATATATTGATAAAGGTTTTAAATGGAATATGCACATCTCTAAAATTTGTGAATGTCTCAGATTATCTGCTTTAAAAATTCAAAAATTAAGATATATATTTAATACTAAAACATGCATTTAATTCTATAAATCTGTATGTGAATCAATTATGATATAACCATTCGTGATTCAACAAATCTAACAAATGTAAGGAAAGTCAAAAATCTTAATCTATAATAGCCAAAATAATAATACCTACAAAACAGAGACAAAATTACGGAATTTTAAGAGACAGATTACGTTACTTGAAATTGTTATCATACAAAAACTTATAAATTTAAAATAAAATCTTAGATATTATTTTGAAAAAACGTTTAAAAAAATAATAGATCATAGTAAAAATACAATAACAGAAGCTAAAATTTATTTCAAACTCCTTAAATTTAAAAACAATTATGGAAGATGTATCAGTGAGTACAAAATACCACACACTTTTAATTTAATTCTGAAAGAAATTATAAATGATAACAGTTATAATAGATTAAAAATAAATGTAAAAGATTATCTTAAATAAGTGATATAACTATATTAAATTTTTCATATTTCATAAACTTTTTGTATTTTATATTTTGTCCTATTTTAATTATTATTTTTTAATTAACTATTAATTGAAAGAACATATATATATATGTATTATGAATGTTTTATTCAATTAGGTACAGAGCTACTTAGCTTTGTGGGTCCAATGTATTTTGTATTGAATTATATGTTCTTATGAATGAATAAACAATGTCTTAAAAAACGAGGGACATGGCAGTCGCCATAACGGTTAATCAGCTTAGCACAACCTGCTGACAGGTGAATGCGCCCTGCTCCTAAAGACATTTTGGAACTTCCTCTTAGACAACGTCATCTGATGGAAATCATTATTTTCAGAGATGCTTCTTCAGCTTCCCAAACATGTGAAAATACGACGGCACCATGTCTAGGCTGTACGGAGAATAGTGAAGAGTATGAAAGCACTAACCGAGCATCCAAGCCACACACAGCCACTATCCATCTAGAATTGCAATGGTTGATCTTCTGTACTCACAAAACCGAATTAGTTTTAAGATCTCCACCTCCATATACATATGCAGTACCTTTGCCATGTTCGATCTGTCCTGTCTTTAGTTACACAAGTTAGCTGCTCGAAAAGATAAGAAAAAAATGCAAAATATAACAGAGACCATATCTTGTAAAATTCTTGTAATAATCATTTGTATTAACAGGTCGTACCAAATTACAGCTGATATTGCAGCAGGTATTTGCTGAATTTTTTCAGAAATGATTATTATTATTTTCCTTTGGTACTTTCTGCACGACATCACCAGCAAGTTTCAGATACCTGTTTCAACATAATAAAGTTTCGTTTTTGTGACATCACAATGTTCATTTGGCACTGAAGAAAACGTACTCATGCTAAGGCCGCTTTAATACTAACAGATCCAAGTTATATCGAGGAGAATTTTATTGATTCAGAGCTTAGTGACATCGGAAGTAAGTTTTTATGGTAAATTGTGACTGAGAGTAAATTAAAGATCTAAATCAAATCTATAGAAATCAACAGCATTCTTTCCGTATTTGAAAGAGTTACGGAAGCTGAAACATTTAACAGCTTATCTCGTTCTGTAAATTCATTACTTGAAGAAAGATCGTTGCTAAAATTACCAAAAATAAAATTTCTTTTAGGCTCGAAAATTGAGCGTTTTTAAAATTTTATAATTTTCTGATAAAGCTGATTTTGTGAATGCTAAACAATGAAAATAAAAACCCCCTCAAGCAGTTGCATGCCACAGAGGTCTGACAGGAGCCTGTCAGTTTATATGCCATAGTAGAAGTCTGTGAAGATGGCAGGACCTCAGCAGAAAAACGACACATACATCCATGCTTTACCCGGGGCTCGAACCCGGTCCCTTAGATCAATAGCCAAGCGTGCTAACCACTCGTCCACGGGACGGCTACACTACTTTCTGAAAGGATTTCTTTAATAGTTTTAAAAGTTCATTCAAACACTTCCCTGATAAAAAAGCAGCAATCTCCTACAAAAAAGAGGATCTGTCGAGTCACAAGGAATTGCTACAAGAACATGCACACTCGAGTAGACAAAAAGTAGGTATTGCTACAGGACATACACCCTCGAATAGACAGAAAGTAGGCATTGCTTACAAGGACATGCACATTTGAGTAGACAGAAAGTGCTATTGCTACAAGGACATGCTCACTCAAGTAGGCAGAAAGTAGTATTTATTATAAAGAACATGCACACTCCAATAAACAGAAAGTAGGTATTGCTAACAGGATATCCACACTCGAGTAGACAGAAAGTAGGTATTGCTACAGGGACATGCACACTTAAGTAGACAGAAAGCAGGTATTGCTACAAAGGACATGCACATTCGAGTAGACAAAAGGTAAGTATTACTATAAAGAGACATGCACATTCGAGTAGGTAGAAAGTAGGTATTGCTACAAAGATATGCACACTCGAGTAGGTAGAAAGCAGGTATTGCTACACAGACATGCACACTCGAGTAGACAGAAAGTAGGTATTACTACAAAGAGACGTGCACACTCGAGTAGGTAGAAAGTAGGTATTGCTACAAAGACATGCACACACGAGTAGACAGAAAGTAGGTATTACTGCAAGGACATGCACACCTCAAGTAGACAGAATATAGGCATTGCTACAAAGACATGCACACTTAAGTAGACAGAAAGTAGGAATTGCTACACTTCAAAGTTTTAGCTTTGCCTTGCCTTAGTGAAAGAAAAAAAATTGTCACCCCGTCTTCTCTACAATTGTTGTGCAGTGCTTTACAATTGAACTTACTGCGACTCCCAAGAAAAGTGACAAATCCTTTCAGTGTTTGTTTCTAAAAGCAGTATTACTGAATTAGAAAACAAATATGTTAAATGAATAAGATATTTCACCTGTAAGAAAGATTATATTGAAAGAAGAAATATTTCACCTTTTAGTTCTATTGAACCTAAGCAGTGTTCTTTCATCTGTAACGACATTAAAAAGTTACCGTCTTTCCTTAATTCGAGTTCAAGAAATAAATTTCAACAGTTGGAAGCAATTCTTGAGTATTTAAATGAAAAGACCAATATTTTAATACTTTTGGATATATGGATCAAAACACGAGTTAGATATGTATCAAATCACCGAAGAGCCAAAACATTATGACCAGTGCGTCTTTATGCAAATCGGAGCAACTGCAGGTAAACGACGACACGTGTGAAGGTCATGAAACGGTATAAAAAACAATTGATACTGAGCTCTGTTAATCAGTGTTAATCTTGTTCTCCAGAAGGAAAAGACAGCTGACTTAAATGAGTTTGACAAAGGCCAAAATGTAATGTCCATACGACTGGGCCAGAGCATTTCTGAGACGGCAAGGCTTGTGGGGTGTTCACGGTCAGCCAAGGTTAGTACCTTCAAAAAGTGGTCCGAGGGGGGGGGGAGAGAAAAGCGAACCGCCGTAAGGTGTGGGCCGACCATGGCTCATCGATGCTAAAGGTGAGCGAAGACTATCCCATATGGTACGAGCCAACAGAAGGGACACTGTGGCGCAACTCGTCCGTGATTTGAATGCTGGTGATGGGAAAAATGTGTCACAACACACAATGCATCGAACCCTGCTGAAAATGGCACCACGTTTCCTGTTGCACCACGTGGATGGCCGGGTACATGTGCATCGTTTACTTGGGAACAGTAAACCAGGATCCATCATTACCAGGATGCACCGTAGAGCGAAAACAAGCAGGTGGAGGAAGTGTAATGCTTTGGATAATGTTCTGCTGGGAAATCCTGGGTCCAATTATTCATGTGTAGGAAACTATGACTCCACCTACCTAAACATCATTGCAGACCAGGTACATCCTTTCATGGCAACTGTATATCCCTCTAGTAGTGCTTTCTTTCAGTGCTTTCTTTCAGCAGGATAATGCGTCATCCACAATGCGTGGATTGTTCATGAACGGGGTGCGGAACACAAGGAAGACTTTCAGGTATTGCCCTAGCCACCAAATTTCCCAGACATCAGTCCAATCGAGCATCTGTGGTTTGTGTTGGAACAGCATATCCGATCTGCGGCGGCTCACCCACGTAACTTACATACAAGAGTAAAATGATACCACAAGACAGCTTTAAAAATCTTGTAACGTCCATGCCTCGCCGGGCAAGCGGCTGTTTTGGCGGCACGTGGAGGAACAATATCATATTAGCAGGTGGTCATAATGTTTTGGATCTTCGGTGTATGTTCCATTGTTGTAGTGATTACAATAAATATGATGGGATGTTTTGCTACGTTAAAAGTTTTTTAATAGTCAAGCAAATTGCATTTAATGCTATAAGTTCAGCTGAATATATTGTTATTTATCTAGAAAGTTATTGGCAATATTTCGTATGTATCTATAGATCTCTTTGTATTCCCTACTTACCACCTTCCTAGTAGAATTTCAGGAATTACTCTTATCATTTGACAATAAAGGGGAAGTTGTTGTAATTGGTGAGTTAAATATAGATATACTAGGAAATGATCACTACACAAATGAATATCTAAATTTACTGTCATCGAATGGCTTTCAAAGTTTCATAAATTCACCAATTGCAGAAAGTATATTTTCTACTTGATTAGATCACATTTTTGTCAAAAGCAAAATCGAAAATTCATTTAAGAGTAGTACTGTTAAATGAGCAGTGACTGACATTATCCCATTACTTTAACAGTTAATTTTAAGAATAATATGAATGCTCAGTGTGATAATTATACAGAGCCAAATCTCTATCATTACATAGACTATACATTATTGAACAGCCATTTAGGTGAATGTTCCTGGGACAAGGTGTTATTTCTTAATGATGTAAATGAAGCTAATAGTAAATCTTAACTATATTTAATTGCATAATTAAAAATTCAACTAGCGAAAAAAAATTATAATAAATTACAATCAACAGAACCATGGAAAACTTCAGAAGTTCTAAACTTATTAAAACAGAGATAAGCTATAAAAAAAACACAAAAAATACCCTTTAAATGAAACTTAAGAAAGTAGTTTTAAAAATTTTAGAAATCAAATAAATTACAAAATTCGGGTTGAAAAAAAAACAGTTTTCTTAAAACTCAATTTAAAAACTGTGATGGGATATATGAAAGCATTGGAAACTGATAGGCAAGATAATAAATCAGAAGAAGGTACAAAATAAATATCAAGAATTAAAAAGTCTAAAAAAAGTTTCATGGTTCTGTTCAAGTATCTAATTAGAATCTAATAAAGAATTTCTAATTCATGTGAAAATGCTACGTTATCAGCGAACGAATTTAAATAACTTTGTAAATATAGCAGTATGGTATAGGATAACTATATGAATAATAATGCTAAATCCATGTTTGTGGAAAGGAGTCCAACTTGTGGAAAGGAATTTGATTTTTTTAAAATAAAAAATCTGCTGGACATGACAACATTTCTATTATTCTTGTTAAAAATGCTCTTTTTAACTTGATTCAACCATTGGTTTACATTTGTAATTTATCCTTCGAAACTGTCACTTTTCCGTATTTAACCGATATCTCTTCTCCCAGTTTTTTCAGAAATATTAAAAAAAAACAGTTAATACTTAGCGATAAATTTTTAGATAGTTTTAATTTTCTCTCTGAAAATTAATCTATGTTTAGGACGGGTAGAGGTAGAGAAAGTTGCATTGTTGACATTTACGTCAAAGATGTTTCGTTCCATGGACATTAATCAATTTACTCTGTCGGTATTTCGTCAATGGTGAACTTCCATGGCAGCAGAGGTTGATACCTTTCGGAGTTAAATGAAGTGTGTCTATTTTCGTATATGATTAGTTGCTTATATAAATCCAGTTTTTCTTGTAAGAAAGAAGATTAGAATTTTTCTAGAACTTTTATATTTTTGAAGTAAGGAATAACTTGTTTTTGCTGAACGATTCGGGTTAACGAGGTATATATATATATTTTCTTGTTGTTTTTGCTGAATATCTTTTTGGTGTTCCGTTATTCTTATGGCTACAGAACATTTGGTTTTACCCTTGTATGGTCGGGATTCTTTATCATTAGCTATAGGAACTGTGGTCTTGTAAACGCCATCGGTTTTCTTTTTAAAGCTCGATCTTTTTTCGCCATATTAAATGTATTACTTGCTGCTTTAACTGGAGTGTTTACTATCTCTGGATATCTCTGGATTTACAATTACTGGATTATTATACGATCTCATGATATTCTTCGGTGCTTCTGTTAGTTATAGAATTGGAGGTATATTAGAAATATTTTTATTTTTTGTAACTTGCCTCTGTGCGGGTGTTATTTGAATATTTTTGACGGTGGCTTCTGTATTGATACATTTGTTTCATTTTCGGCTCTTGTAATGATGGCTGTTGGGTACCCTCCTTTTTTGCGCTGTAATAAAAATGAGTGCCCGCTCTAGGATCCGCCCAGCTCTGGTGATGGCGTACCATAAATTTCGAAAGAAATTTCGGGTTTCTTTATTCTGTTCCAGAAGATGTTATAATTATACGGAATGAAATGTAAATGGATGGATGGCTTATGGTATAATTGTGTGTTTATTATGTTGTCTTTTTGATGAAATTGCATATCCAGTGAAGGTAGTAATCGACTTTCTTCAAATTTAGTAGAAAGGTTGATAGTAGTTTAAATACTATTCAAGTGCTTTATTATAATTTTTTCGATGTCAGGTTGCTTACGATATACGGTTATAATATTTCCGATGTACCTTCCATAGTATGACAATGGAGGAGTGGTTGCACCGAAAATAATATTCTTTATATGCCGTATGAGATTTCTGCTAGGAGCCTGGAAAGTGTAGAACCCATTTGGACTCCATTCTTTTGTTGACATATTTATTCGTGTAGAGTATAAAAATTGCTCCAGGTGATTAGCTTGAGGGCAGTAATGTTACTCTCTAGATGTAATTTGTCTATATCATGTATCATGTGCACCAGCTAAGTCATTTTTTATTAGAACGAGACTATCTTGTAGAGGTGCATTGGGGACACTGCTTATAAAATAACAAGTGAGGCCATTTTGTAGTTGGGTTCGGCTCCTAAGTTGGCGAATTGCTCTCACTTGTAAGGATTATTGATGATATAATCTGTAGGAAGATAATACGGAGGGCGTTTAAAAAGTTTTTGATACCTGTTCTTCAGAAGTTAACGAGCTACGATTTGTTTGAAAGTTTTGTCTAAACTTGTCATTACGTGTTAAAAACAAAGGCCATATCATTATTTCTCTCTTCATTGGCGGCGCGTAAAGTTCAGTAATCTGAGTAATCTGTGCATTTTTGCTATGGAGCCTACTAAAAACAGGGAAAGATTTTTCATTTTCACAAGGATGCAGCTTGGGGATGAAGTGAAAAAACTCATGCCAAATTATTGCAATTATAGGGAGATCATTCCTTGTTCATTTGGCACTGTTACGGGATGGATGCTCAAATTCAGAGGAGGACGGTAGAGCTGCTGTTCGTGAACTCATTAAGGAAAACACACAACACCATTCAGGTAATAAGTTTAGATGTCAGCATATCGATTGGCAGTGTGACAACAATTATTTCTCAACATTTAAGGATTCGAAAGATCTGTGCCAAATGGGTACTTCACAAACTAACAGAACAACAAAATAGGGCTGAAATCGACTCGGAAAGAGAGATACTGGCAATGTTTGAACCTAGTGGCCCCAAACAGTTAACATACATATGTTGCGAATTTAAAAATGGATAAGCACGGAGCGTGAGTACTAATAACTATATTTTCAAACCAATTACAATACAATGCAAATTGTTACAAAAATATGGATGAAGTATCTTATAAACAAATTAACTACTATCATATATAAGTCATTAACCTTTTTATATAGAGCATACAATATCAGCTCTGTCTGTTGAACTAAAATAATACCTCTTCATATTGTTTATCATGTCACTTGAATACCTTCAGACGTAAACAAACGCTCGTCCTGTGCTAGTTCACTAAACGTTTATTACTAACAACAGAAAACAAACACCCGCGCACACACTAATAAATATACTAATTATTTTCACTTAACTCGCACTGAATGAGAACATCTGAACGTCCTTTCTGATCTCACAACTTTAACACACTAAACGCGTAAATACTCAGATGAACTTCTTCATCTTTTACAATGCCACGCAGTACTGCATTACATTTCTCCCATTTTCATTCTTCCGAACTATTCTAAGTTTCAATTCGTTGGCTAAATTGAATCTCACGTAGAAGCACACTCGAGATTTCAAGTCACGTTAAGTCATGAAGTTACTGCTACTCGTTCATCTATCGTAACAATACATTGTCACAGGTGATGAGACGTGTTTTCCCAGAAAGATCGACATTATGTTTGAGTTGCAGAAGATGAACGGCGTTCCTAAATCCTCCTACAACACTTTTGCTCAAGGAAGCACAAAACGTGAAAACTGATTGCGCAATTCCTAATTCCAATATTTTCAATTACCTTACCTGAAAAAATTACTAAAATTGGCCAATACTACACCAACATTGTTCTACCCAAAATGGTTAAGGAGGTGAAGGAAGAATCTATAGGAGGATAATACGGAGGCACGGTCGTCCAAGTCTGTCCAACAACAGGCGTGTCAAGGGTTCTCCTTCTTTATGACATTGCAGAGCTCATAAAATCCGTCACATTACTGCCTATCTGGAGCAGGACAAAACAAAATAGCTACCCTATCTTACATATTCTCCCGATCTTGCACCATGCATATTTTAATTAAAAAGGAACTTGCTACGATAAGTGTCATGTCCGTCTAATTTATTTATTTATTTTTATTTATTATTGTATTTTTGTTCTTATTTTTATTGTTGTAAATATATATCTGTATTAAGTGTGTATTTGGAAGTGCTGAGATGACGATGTGAATCACGTTTGTTATTCAGGCCTGATCTATCTCGCTGCACATGCTGACAGCAGGGAAAGCGCTTTTTCGGGGCGGGGGTGGCTCAGTCGGTAGCGCGCCAGGCTCGTAATCTGTAGTTCCCAGGTTCGAGTCCCAGCTGGGTCAGCGTTGAGATTTATCTCCGCAAAATTTCCCCGCCCTGCCCACGGTCAGTAGGGGACACCGATGGGCTTGAAAAGGCCGCCGTCCGTCGGATGGGACGTTAAGCCGTGGCCCCGTGTTTGGGAGAGCCATACCCTGTGCACGTTAAAGAACACCCTGGATGGCCTTGACGGGAGACTACCATCTGTCTCCCAACAGCTGTTCCAGTGGGTCCCCTCCCCCCAACCTTCTCTGAGCCTTCGGGGTCCTTGTGGCCTGGCCATTTAGCCCATGGTGTGCAAAAAAGTGCCGCTCAGAGGTAAAACAATCCAATCCAAAGGAAAGCGCTTTTACAATTAGCCTGAAGCCCTAATGCGAGCATGGAGAGAAGCGCAAAAACAATGGTCAGCCTGAGTGCCATTGACAAACATAAAGGACATTTGCCAAGCATGTCAACTAACATGGCTCTTTTTCAAAAACAAAACCCTTATGGAGAGGATTCGGTTCTGTGTGAACCAGGTAGCAGGCAAGGATTAAATATCCTCTCGTCGGGTTTGAAGCCTGTAAAGAGAATCTGTTGTTAAGCACAGATTTCCTCCTTATTGTATGACGGTTTGCAGTAGCAAAGCAGCAAAGGCCTATGGAATCGAGCGCATACCCAGCACTTAATTGTATAAAAATATAAATAAACTGTGTCGTCCAAATACTACTCTTATGATTGAATTGTTGGACACCTTTCTGCACATCATTTGGCGCAGCACCATATTTGGCACAGTCGACAGGATTACCGTTCATGTGCCGAAGAGAATTTCGATTGTGCTAAAAGAAAAAGTGTAAAAACATTTCCTGCTGTGCCAAAGTAGAAAAAGTGCAAGGAATTTAGAAGATTCTGTGATTCTGTGTCAGGGATTCTGTGAAAGTGAGGAAGCTGCAAGCAGTTCAGTGGGCTGAGCTACATCCAGTTCAATTTTCTACAGAGTGCAATTTCCCCAAGTACTAATCATCGAGATCTTCACAGAGGTTCTATGTGCCAAGGTCCCTCACTGTGGAGGAGGTTCCTTGGTTTGGAATAAGACTCCAGGTACAGCAGGCAAGTGAGCAGAAGCTGATCTTCGCGGAAATGAAAGGTCTGTGGTTTTTTACTTTTTTCCAATTTTATGCGAATTTTGAGTTGCCAATGATCCTTAAGAGTCGCGATAAAACTAAGGGTGGAGCTGAGCAGGAGAGCAGCGTTGATTTAACCAGACACATTGAGGATGGGGAAAGTGAGGAAGTTAACGAAATTGATAGGATTGATGGCAAAGTTGGGGTAGAACAGGGTGCTAGCGGATGTGGTTCGAATCCGGTCGAAATGAAAGAGATAGGGAAGAAAGAAGATTGGAAATGGAATACAAAAGAGAGAAAGAAGAAAGAGATAAGGAAGAAAGAATATTGGAAATGAAAAACAAAAGGAAGAAGGAAGAAAGAGATAGCCAAATAGAACTTAGACAATTAGATATAGAAAGGGTAGTAAGATATAATAGAAAAAGTAGCCAAGGAAGTCAAAGACCAGTGGATTTGGGAGATCTAAAATTAAAAATGCTTCAGAAGATTCTAAACCCTAATAATTATTCCTTACCGAAAAGGGCGCAGGTATTGCCAGCTTATTTTGAGAAAACAGAGAAATTGTTTAAACACTGTGACATAACAGATGACTTGCAAGGAATGTTAGTTCATCCTTTGCTAGGGGAGAGAGTGCGAAACATTTTTACTGTGCTGAGTGATGAGGAAATTCAAAACTGTGAAAAAAATAAATCTTCTGTGCTGAAAAACAGCAAATTGACTCCGTTTGAGTACAAAAGGAAATTCTATGTTTAAGTTCTCTACGGAAACGTGGACGCAATTTTCATCTCGAATGGAGATTCACTTTAATTATCTCAAGAGTTGGGAAGTTGATGATATCCAGAAATTAAAAGGTTTGATCTTAGCCAACAAAATTAAAGATCTATTACCACCGGATGCAAAAAATCATCTCATGTTGCAGGAGAATGGGCCATGGAAAGATTGCCATAGAATTGCCGAAGTTGCAGAGAACTTTCTGCAGGCACGAAGAACCTGAAATATTAATTCTCGTGAAAAATTTAAGTCAGAAAATAGGGGAAACAGATTTGGCCAATCACCTATAAAACTAAGTTGTAATTAAAGGAATTTATGACAAAATTCGAATCCGCAAAACAAATTGGCAGAAAACAAAAGTAGTGATTTTAAAAGAAATCAGAATAGAGCTTTTCTTCCAGAGCATGCTTTTTCTGTAACTAGAAAGGGACATTTTGCCATGCAATATAGCAAGAATACGAAAGTGGCCAGATGGTTTAATGTAAAAATTCACGAGATAGAACCCACAGAGGGGAGCGGGGTCATTATTGCAAAAGTTCGGTACCAGTTTATGACAATAGAATCAGAAGCAAGATTCGACGGCTACCTTGCAGAAAGACAGAAATAGAGAGGTCCGTGTCATGGCATAGATTTTTTAACGACATTTCGCATTCAGTGTGAAGATAAAATGTTTAATGCTATTGTGTATTCAGGGGCTCAAGTTTCTGTCATAAAATGTTCTGTAGTCCCAGAGAAATATAAGGAGTCGGATGCGAAGATTTTACTAGTTAATGCTTTCAAGGTCGATTGAAGGCTCCATTAATCACTGTCCCTCTTAAACGGGCTACTGATGGAAGCCAGTTGAGAGTATACAGAGTAAAATGTGCAATTTTTTATGCGATGGTGGATGAATTGAGCGCTAATATGTTAACCACTCTGAATTGTTTTGCCGCTCTAGAGAAATTGGTTGAAAACGATAAGCATAAGGTTAAATTTAAGGTACTTAACGAGAAAAACTGTACACAGACCACGGTCCATAGTTTTTTGCTTCTTAGAAATATGTTTTCCCTTTTACAGTTCGTCACTCATTATTAATACATGTTTTCGTTTATAAGTAGAGAATTCCTCCTCCAGCTTTTCAAGAATATATTTTTTTTCCTAGGGGCTCTTCACTAAGTTTGTATTGGCCACCCCTGGTCATATGATCAGAGTCACAGTTCCCAAGAGAGAATAAGATTTGGGCAGGAAACCCATTGGACAACTATTATTAAGGTCAGATGGTACCCACCCTTCAAGCAATCAAATGTGCTTTTAACGTTCACAGGGCGAACACCCTATGAGTCAGAAGCCAGAAATTGTCTCGTTTTTCATCAACGGTAGGTGCAGGGCTTGACAAATCGCCTGTTTCTCTCCGTTCGCGACGACTGTATTCGTTTCAAGGACGACTGAAAACTCCGCGCGGACTTGTGGATATATTTTATAATAAAATTTTCTCACTTTCTTCTCTTTCTAAAGAATTTATTTGTATTCTTTTTTTTTCCCCTTTTACTCTCCGTTTAGCGAAGATATATACTGTGAGTCTTATAAACAATTTTATCGGTGTGATATACAGATTCTGAATATTTAGAGGACAGGTTAAAAGTTATGCCGCCCTTCCTCCAGAATAGATAAACTTTTCAAAACTTTCAAGCCCTGGTAGGCTGGCAAAACACTGGTACAGTTAATATACATACGAACCAATTGTGCAGCTTTGTTTTTCCTTACTGTATATGGCCGAGTGGTTAGCGCGCTTGGCTACTGATCTAAGGGACCTAGGTTCGAGCGCCGGGTAAGGCATGGACGTTTGTGTCGTTTTTTCTGCTGAGGTCCTGCCATCCTCTCACACCCTCTACTATGGCATATAAACTGACAGGCTCCTGTCAGACCTCTGTGGCAAGCAGCTGCTTGAGGGGGTATTTATTTTTTTTTTTTTATTTTATATTTCAAGAATATATTTTTAGAAGATATATTGTAACTAATCACAATAAGAATAATTGTAACTAATTACGACATGGAAATATTAATATCACGTTAATTTTTGTGTGCTATTAGGAATATGTTTTTAATATTCAGAACATGGAAAGTTATTTAAAATGCAGGCATTTATCTGATTCACCCTAGTTATAAGTCATAACACAGTCACTGCCAGTAGAAAATGTAGCCATTGTAGTCTCTAAGCCACTGCCAGTAGAAAATGATCAATGATCTTTTGATTCCTTGTCGGACATAGGTGTGCCCCTTGGTCTCAAGATTGGAAAATTATTGTTTTTTCTTTTTCGTGTTTTTTTTTTTTTCATTTTTGTTTAATTTGTTTCTATTTGTGAATTTTAATTAACAGCTAAATTTAAATATGTTCTCTATAATTAATAGCTGCAATTCATTCCAAACGCGGGTACAGTTTTTCTTGTCAATTAACAAATAACAGGTACAAACGTTTGACAAGCTCTATAAATCTAATCTACGGGTAGACACGATTGTTGGTGTTTGACTGCTGAGGCTGACTAACTCACCGACAAGGGATCACATTAATTCTAACTATGATGTAGAAATGGTGGAGCTCTGTAAATATGAGCCTGGGACGCAGATTTCGGGAAATATACAAAATGTGAACTTTGATAGGTCCTTCAACATCAAATAGAGGTCGTATAAAGGTCAAACCTACCATTGTCAGAATTATGAAAATCGGTATCCAGGGTGTGTTTTGGGCTGTAGATGTAGGAAACGTTAGTAGATTTCTGATTCAGAGGGCACTTCGTGGTCAAAGGTCAAATTTAAATCTATAGATGCTGGAAAGCTAAAATTGTTTCCTGCGGGTATATCGTAAACGTTGTGAAATTTGGCTTGGTGTCATTTGTTCGATTCAAACCTATTCGACGAAATATCTTCGAAATGGAAATTTGTTCGACGAAAATTTTTGTGAAACGGAAATTTATTGGAAACGGAATTTTGTTCGAAACGGAAATTTGTTGATCGAATTTTGTTCGAGAGAAATTTGTTCGACCAACATTTTATTGAAAGTTTGAGAATTGAGAAATGTTGAGAGGCATACTCCTCGATAAGGTCTGTTCTGGTTTCTTACTGGGGAATCAATGGAAAATCGGGGGGGGGGGTGGGATCTGGGAAGGAAGGCAACAGAAGAGAAGGCGCAGTTTTAGATTAGGTAGAATAAAACTTTACTTGTTTTACAGATGATCTAGACACCTTTTACTTCCTCTTTTTTTTCACTATTATTATAGGTTATATTCAGAGCTATGTAGAAGAGGAATAATGTTGGAAATTTAAAACTGTAGAATTTACCCCCACTATACTTATTTTTTGCAAGCATACTCCGTACTGAATTTAGGCTGATATGACCTTTTTTCTATCTTGGACAGAATTTGTAGCATTGATAAGTTAAGGGATTGATATTAAGTTTTGCGATAGTTAGAAAATAGCTGGAAAGGTTTAAAGTAGGCGAAGGGAGAACGACTTATTTCTTCTGAGTTTTTCATGTTTCTTAATGTTTTGTTTTTATGTTAAGTTTCTTCAGTCATAAATCATGTTTTGTTTTGTGTATATTACTTTTCTTCCTGTTACTTCATGATTCATATTTTGGTTTTGAATTTTGTCTTAATCTTCGTGATATTTTCTTTTTATTTTTCTGTGTTAATTTTTGTTTCATTATTACTTTTGTCTTTGCTTTTGTAGCTTGATTTCCTATTTTTGTTAGTATAATGTACGTTTTATCTTTATCTTTCGATTTCTTATTTTCCAGTGTTTTATATTTATTTTCCAAGGCTATACATATATATATATTTATTTACTTCCAGCTTTTATTTTTTTTTAATTTTAACTGGAGGTTTTTTTTGTGGTGCTTTTTTTTTTCACTTTTGAGTAAGTTCGCTGTTCTGGTTGTTTTGTCTCAGATGACTTGGGCTGCTGGGAATGTTGGAGTGGTGTTTGGTGGGCTTCTTTCGTTGGGATGATGCATCTGGTTTGATCCGGTATCTTCTGGGGACTTTAGGCTGGATGGAGGTATAAGAGTCCTTGCATTTTTAACTTTCTTTGAACCTACTTTGGCTTTTGAGAACTAAACAACATTGATGTCTTTTTTTTTTCTATTTTAATTGCTAACAGTTTTTATTCGATATTTTTTCTACCACAGCTATACGCTGAATGTTATATCAATGGGATTCTAATTTTGAAGTCCTGTAACTTTTAAAATAAACTCTTTTATGGGAAAATGTGATAAAGGTAAATTAAAGTACATGATCATTTCTATCTAACTATCCATTTTCAACAATATTCCCTTTAATATTTAAAGAATTATGGAAGTTTATAATGTTATAATGGTAGTGCTAGACCTTTTAACTTAATTGAAACTGAAATAGGAAATATTATTTTAAACCAGTTCATATGTAATTACATATTTTAAAACGGTGTGCAAATATTTTCTTAAATATTCTCCTTTCTTTGATAAATTTTCTTAGAACACATTTCTTCTCTGAAAGGTTTAAACTTCAATAACTGCGTAAATACTATGAGAATGTTGTTAAAATTCGAGATTTAGATAGATTTGATTCAGACCTTCAAATTATCCTCGGCCACATTTTCTCAGAAAACGCTGAATTTAGAAGCTATGACATGGGGTAGTCACGTTACGACAATGTGTATAAAATTTAGAGAGTGTGTTTATCTATTTGTGTGTCTGTCTCTTTATTGGATATCTTCTCCTAGACGGTCAGAACTAAGACCACCAAACCTCGTGTACTGCTTCATCTCACCATAACTAAGTATATTGTAATGCTTTCAACCCCACAAAATTAGGCCCTCCCCCAAAACGTTGGCTTAGAAATGCCGCTCATTGATAATTTGGCGCATCGATAAATATTTCTCCATCTATTAGGAGGTAACGGCAGCAACTCCAGTAATTTCGGACACTTGAGGAGTGTTCAATCTCGACCCACTGCAACTAGGAACCCGATGTCTAAATCTTACGTAGCAAGAACAAAGTGGAACCACCATACCAAATTCGGGACCTAACGATCGAGTACGTCATGGATTACGAAGGGCAAAACTTTTCGCCACACTGACGTCACTATGGACGTAAACGATTGTCCTATGTTTAGATACGCTATCTGCATCCGTTAGGAATACGCTTGTTGCTCTTAATCATTACATCTAGGCACAAGCAACGCGGGCAAATCTACTGACGAAAAAAATGAACGTAGTTTACATTCTACATACCTATAATAATGTTAAAAAAAACATTTGTATTAGATATTTATTTGAATATCTAACCACTTGAATAAACAGTAAAACTACAAAAACTCTTTAAATACTATTTTACTCCATTTATATGGGTGAACACATTTCTATTGAAGGGGAAAATAACCTATTTCTATTCGATTGAAAATAGTTGCCTGTCTTTGGATGGCTTCGTGTTCTCATTGGAAGACTGTTGCGGACCCCTGCTTTACATTAAAGCTTTTTTGGAGATATCAGCGGGTTCCGATGAATTTCAAACAGATGTTTCTACGTTACAATAAATTCTCAAAATTGGAGGTTTATTTCTTTCATCCTAAGTTCTGTTCTGAGCAGTTTTAAACAACTTGTGACGGGAATACGTGAACAGTGCTGTGCTTGCAAATGAGTGTTCTGACATTTAAACTACAACTAGAAACACTAACAGTATAATTATTATTTTAAAACCCTTAGAAACTTTAATGATACTCATTCTTCATGCTACTCGAATATTACAGATTTTGTGTTTCGTATCCGAAAGCAGATGACAAGCCACCAAAAGCGTATGGATTTCCGTACTCGGTACCAGAAAGGGAATCACGAGTTCCCTTAAGTTCAATTACTTGAGCTATGGAGTTCAGAGTAAATACTCTCATCAGCCTCATTTCTCATTTTCAAACAGCTAATGATATGATCGTATGAGAAGCAATCATTCTCTGAGTATATTACATTACTGGCTTTGCCGAAGACATTATTCATTTGGAAAATGGCCAAAGACTTCTCTATTATGTGCTGCTACGAATAATTCTTTAGTGCTGAATGGTCCTTCCCTTCATCAGACCACTTGGGTGGGCTAGAGTGACCTGGTGACCCGAAAGAAATACAAATAAAAGACTCACGCTCTACCCCCAAAGCGTAAAAAAAGAAACTGGCTGAAGCAGCTGGCAGTCTTCGATTTTCCGCTTACTGAATGAACAAGTCGGTGACGCAGAAGAGAAATAATTTAAGTTTAAAGCAGTCATTGATTACAATGTAAAACCCATGACAGGTAATTATGGTCTGGTATTTTAACCAAATATCACTTCATAATTAATTAAGTTAATCTGAATTTAACTTATGCAACTGTTTTGTGATGTGAGACAATATTTCAATTCGTTTTTTACCAACGTTCACGCGTTTAAAAAGCTGGCGAGAGTAATATGCCCATCTATTTTCGTCAGCTGGAGAATCATATTCGTTGTTTTCTTTCAAACTTGACTCTTATAGTCTGAACCAGAGATGCAGGGCCGCCGACAGGGGGGGGGGGGGGAGGGGGACTAGTGCATAGGGGCCCGTCAGCAATAAGGGCCCGCCAGATTAAGTGACTCTTTATTTTTTCTTACAAAAATTATTCTTAGTTAGGCTATATATCGATCCTATAAAATTCCATAAGAACATTATTTGTTATAATATGCTTTTAAAAAGAAACACTAGTTGGATTATGACATATTATCTCATTAATAGTAGTTGAACGAACCATTTCTTAACATCCTCTTTTGTCCGCGTTAACTTACAGCATTTGCTTGTATTTTCCATATTAACCACCCCACCCCTGCAGCAGTAAATTGTTGGCCTCTCCCAAACCCAACCCGTGCGATCAGGTATATTACATTGTTCATGTTTCGAGTTCCAGTAACATCGTCTGTGGTCTGTGTGTCAGTGTTACAAATTATAACAGTTTAAAGTCTCTTGTCGGCACATTTGTTTCACCATTTCGTTGTCATTTGTTTAGTAAAATGATATATTCATTGGTGATATAGTCTAACTGAACAATGGAGAAGTGTAAGCATAAGTCAGGAGCTGCGAAGCTCAAGGAGAGAAATAAGAAATTGGAAGTTATTAAGAAAGGGAGTAGAACTTTGTTTGAAGTCGGTGGAAAAGTGAATGTGGACAGTGAAGGTGCAAAAAATGCATGCCTGACTGCGCAACAGGCTTTTTTTCCTCTGAATGTCATCATTGTGTCCAGAATAATTGCTATTAATGATTTGTAAAGATAAAAAGTTTTCAAGGGGGGGGGGGCGAGCATAATATTACGTAGGGGGCCATAAATTCTCTCGGCGACCCTGCAGAGATGAGTTCGGTCTCGTGCTCGTGGGCTCAAAATAGCACAGACGACTTCGGCTTACTCTCAGAATCATTCAAATTTCAAATATATATTGCAATTGCGAAAAAGTTTAGTAAAAATATAAAATATTTTAGATTATAATCTCAACTGTTTTAATCATTCTTTAGTAATTAAAGTTAAGCATTGTGCGGATTTTGATTTTTTTTTACGTATTTGCATTTGTAATTCGAATGCAACAAACTTTCGGTTTTTGCTAGTATTTCTAATATTTTCGTTTAGAATTGCATTTATATTTTAATTTCATCAAACAATGGCGTCCTGAATTTCTGTATATACATATCGTATGACGTGTCAGAGAAATATTTTCCTGAAATCGATCACGGGCTCAATAACTAGAAATAGTTTGGGCTTGGTCGGACACGGACTCAGCTCGAAAAACTGAACCCGAACTCATATCTAGTCTGAACAGCTTTCAAATTGAATTTCTAATGTTTGTAAAGTACAAATATTTTTGACATATAGAAGACAATCTTCTATTCTTCTTAAAGCCCGGTTTGTCTGCTGGTTTGAATTTATCCACACAGCACAATTACATTAAAAGAATATCCACAATGTAATCTCCAAATATTTCTGGATATCGCAGAAATATCACACTTTTTGTCAGTTTACCTTTTATGCACATGCATAAGTAGTCACGACTGTCGATTGTTTTTCATCCGGAATACATCCATAACATGACTACACTGAATATTGTCGATGTGTTAAGGATGCTTATAGATATCTAGTACATCTTATAGATGTTTTATGTTCATATTATGGAAACTGATTATTTTGGAATATCTTTCAGACGTTGCTGCTAGCTCATAGCTGTCTTAAGGATATTTTTTGCACATTATAGGGGTCCTAAAGTTATTACAGATACACCGAAGAGCCAAAACATTATGCCCACCTGCCAAATATGATAGTCATCCACGTGTGCCAAAACAGCTCTTACCGGTGAGGCATGGACGCTACAAAATTTCTAAAGGTGTATTGTGGTGTCTGTTACCAATACATTACCAGCAGATCCTTTAACTCTTGTAAGTAACGTGGTTGAGTCGCCGCTGATCGGGTATGCTGTTCCAACACAAACTACAAATGCTCGATTGGATTGACGTCTGTGGAATTTGGAGGCCAGGGTCCTTGAATGTCCTTGAAGTCTTCCTCATGTTCCACAAACTATTCTCTGTGTGGCATGACGGATTATCTTGCTGAAAGAAGGCACTACTAGATGGATATACCATTGACATGAAAGGTTCTATCCTGAAAGGATCTATCCTGGATCTATCATGAAAAACTGGATCCAGAGTTTCCCAGCAGAACATTTCCCACAGCATTACACTTCATCCACCAGCTGGTTTTCGTCCCATGGTGCACCCTGGTGCCAACACGTCCTCAGGTAAGCGATGCACATGTACCCGACCATCCACATGGTGCAACAGGAAGCGAGATTCATCAGACCAGACGACCTTCTTCCAATCATTCAAGGTCCAGTTGTTATGCTCGCATGCCCATTGTAGGCGCTTTCAGCGGTGAACCGAGATTAGCATGGACGCTCGAAGCAGCCTGTGGCTTCGCAGTGCCATTTTTAGCAGGGTTCGATGTATTGTGTGTTGTGACACATTACTCCCGTAATGTTCATTCAAATTTCGGGCGAGTTGCGCCTCAGTATCCCTTCTTTTGGCTCATACCATGCGGGAGAACCTATGCTCACCTCTAGTTCGATGAGCCATAATCGGCCCACACCTTTCCGACAGTTCGTGGTTTTTCCCTCCTCGGAACACTTTTTGAAGATACTAAGAACTGCTAACCATGAGCATCCCACAAGCCTTACCATCTCGTAAATGCTCTGACCCAGTCGTCCGGCCATTATAATTTGGCCTTTGTCGCTGTCTTTCTCATCTGATGAACAAGAATAACACTGATGAACAAAACTCAGTATCAGGTGTTATTTATACCGTTTCATGGCCTTAACATGCGCCTTCATTTACCTGCAGTTGCTGCGATTTGCATAAAGACGGGCTGGTTATAATGTTTTGGCTCTTCGGTGTATATTATGCATGCCTTCTAAATGTTTTTGATTGGCTATGGGTAGCCAAGGATGCTCTTTACATGTTTCATAGATGTTTAGAATCAGCCAACTTCTATCCAGTGGACATCCATGGGAGATCCTTACTCGATTCTGATCTGTTATGGATATTCTACACCATTCTAAAGTACACTCAGTGCTCACTAAATAATGACCACCACTTTCCATGTTATATCAGTGTAAGCTAACTTCGAAACTTTATAACTTCTAAAACGTTTTGCGACATAATGGGACTGAAGGTAAAGATTTCATGAAATTTATCTAAAACTCGATTTTCAATAATATTCCCTTATAATTTGAAGAATTATTAAAGGTTGAATATTCAACTCAGAATTATAATTTGAATAAGTATTATTTCACATCTTTAATGCAACAGATGTAAGTTTGAAAAGTTAATGTAAATAATTTTTCGACATTTTTCAATTTTTCTAAGACGTTCCAATTCTTTTTGTTAAATATTCAAACTTTTACAGTTCTTTTAAGTACAAAGCGAACTTTACTGGAAATCGTGATTTAGATTGGTCGAGATTTAATTTTTTCATAAAACACTTATTTAGAAGTTATAGAACTTTGAAGCTAGCTTCCACTTACATAACATGGAGAGAGGTGACCGTAATTTAGTAAGCGCCGAGTGTATATCTTTTCATTATAATGATTGTTTAAGTAGCATGTCATGTATGGAATATGTTGGGAAACGTGGTTACATAAAGATCCGAAATCACAAATCTTAACAGAAAACTGTCACGAAATATAGTTAATCATTTCTTTGAAGTACAGAAGATGAAACGTTTGAGTTCAGGTTAAATATTGTCTCTGTTGAAGAAAACTTCTAAAAATGTATTGTTTCTTATCTCTTTAAATATCAAAGGATGCTGCCAAAATTTGATTTAATGAAGATTATGATTTTCCCCAATAAGTGTTCAAGGTTATGGAACATTGAATTTGGCATTCCAACCACATTGTACAGAAGTTTCAACAATTTTGATGATAGTGTACAATACTGATTGTAATGAAGAAAAATCTTGCATGAATGGTAAGCATAGCAGTAATGTAAATTTAGGAAATAATTTACGCTTAAATTTTTAAACGTTTAAGTTTCCTTTAATGGCTCTGACACTGATCTGGAAGGCAAATTTCAGCAATTTTTCTTTTATGCTGTCAAGGTATTCATCGTTATTTTTCCAATTATCAGCCTATTCAATCATAAGAAGTTTGAAAACTGTTTGGCAAAAACTAATAGCAATCCCCCAACCCTCCCTCACACCTCAAGAGCTTAGAGGTTATTTAAGCTACCCTTCACATTTATATTGATTGTTGTATCTAATTCCTCTTATTTTCAAGAGTTACAATAAATATCAAAAATATTAATGATGCTATTAACAATGTTTAAAGTATTTTCACTAATACATGTCGTAATACACTGGATTCCATAAATTAAGGAATATCCCTATGTTAATCAATGGGAAGCAAAACGTCAAAGCTCCATAACTTCTGAAATAAGTTTTTTGTTTTGAAAAAAATGTGATTGCAGATAAAGATCTCAATTATATGAATCAATATCTTGATTTTCAACAATATTGGTTTAATATTTAATGAGTTATGGAAATTTGAATATTTATCGACAACAATGCCAGCCACAAAAATTGACTTCAGAAGTTAATTAAAACTTAGTTATAAGTATGTATAAAAGTGTTTAATAAAATAAGTTTTATTTTAGGACTTTGTGTAAAGAATTCTTTCACTATTCTTCAGTTTTGTATAAGTTTCTTAATATTGGTATTGCTGTTGTTAAATATTCAAACTTCCATAACTCATTAAATACTGAACGAATATTGTTTAAAATCGAGAGAGAGCTTTGACGTTAGCTTCCCATTGACTTAACATAGGGATTTTCCTTAATTTATGGAAACCAGTATATAAATATATATATATTTCAATTTATTAGCATACTATACATATTTTACAAAGTGGGACATCTAGATGTGTAGCTGGAACACTTTGGTCCCTGGCCTTTGCATGCCTAAGGCAATTTTTTATAACTTCTTCAATGTCATTGTCTGACTTATTTTTACATCATAGAGTTTTTCCTGTAGCATCTGAAAAATATCTAAAAAATACACTTTTAGAAGTTTTATAGCAAAATGAAAATTACAAGGAAAATGCGAACTCCATTACGACGTTTTCAATTAAACCACCTTCCATTTAATATGCATGCAATTCGCAATTACATAAAAAAATTATCTAAACAATATAACAATTGAGAGTGAATATCTGAAACTAACTTTTTAATTTAAAACAAATTACAACCATCTACTTAATTCCCACAAATTACTTAGCTGTGACTAGGATACATCATTGTTTTCAACATCTTACATTCGTAGTTCCTTCCTGAATAATTTTAAAATATTTTCTTTCACTATGAAAAGTGAAATAACATATTCCCTTAGCTTACTTCCAAATAATTTAGTTTGAAAATTAATAAACCACTTTCCGAATATGGCCATTCCCTCTCACTGAATTCAGAAGCCAATTTGTCAGTCTAGATTTTTTTTTAAAGTTCAGGGAATTACATTTCCAAATTTCACACACACACACACACCTACTTCATTCAATACAGTGGTCTACAGAGACTTTAAAAAATTGGCAAACTTAATTCTGCAGATTAAAAAATGCATAAAAAACAGCAAAAATGCAAGCTTGCAACAAATCAATTTATGTAAGTATTTTTGCAAATTACGAATTATCTGTTTTTATCCAGAAAACATATTAAAATTACTACCATGTGATAAAAAAGAATATAATATACATAATACCTGAATTGCACAAAGAAAAAAAAATGGACATGATTATTTATATTTAACACCAAACATTAAAACTGCAACTAACAATCATTTACTTAAAACTTGAAAAATTCAATTTCTACAATTGATAATTTCTTGCATGTTCTTTGTAGTGATGTCTATGATGTCTTTTGTAGTTCTTTGTGTCGCTAATTTTTACTTAGCATTTAATTGGTGTTGAAACAGAAGTTCAGAGGATTATATTTAATAAGTATAGAGAAAAAGGTTCATTAACCAGGTGTAGGAAGCTACACAGCTAACGACAATTTTTTTGCTCTATAACTATTTAATGTATATTACTTATAGGGTTCCTCCCTATATTTGTCTATTATTGAACTTAAGATTACTTTTCTGCACTTTCACCCTGCAGAAATAAAATTACTGCTACGACACACAATTAGAATATTTCAATGTAAAATTTAAAAAGAAATAGATCTTGCATCACAATTTGAATTTACCACCTTAAATATTTGACTTTGTGTTCGAAAAAAAGACATTCATTTTGCACATTTGTAAGCAATGTTGTCAAATTAGATGTGTAAGAAATAACTTTATTCTTTACACATCTAATAAGGAAAACCAAGGAGTGGAGGTAGAAAGAGGTCGAGCTGGAATGTCAAATGGATTAATATTCACTGTTCTGAAGTAAAAAGTTTTCGTTAATCTCCAAACTGCATCAATTGAAACAATTTTTAATTTGAAGTTATTTTTATTCTGAGTATTATTTTCATTACAAATGACTGGAATGCCCTGAGAATTACGACACCAAAGACTTCGAACAAAGAACCTAACTGAAAAATAAGAAAGAAAGAATTATATGAGAAGGAGCTGGAGTGTGAAAGGAACCGTAGTTAGTATCAGTTTGAACACGATAAGATAATATAAAGAAGAAATTATTTATGTGGTGTGTGCGCGGGATATAAATAGGTTAGTAGTGTTGATTCTACTAGGGGACTGACAAGAAAAATGAGGATGTTTAGGATACTTAAAAACATGGCGAGGAGATTTTATGTTAGTCGAACATAGAGAGCTGATTTTAACTTTTCTGTATGAAGAGTTCATGAATTGGTGAATAGTTACATTTAGTCTGTTTACAAGAATTGGTAATGTTATTCTCGATAGATTTCAGATTTGTTTACAAATATGATTGTACTGCTCGTCGACTGATATAAGCCTTATTTTATGATTTGAGTGTAAATAGTAATAAGATACTAAGTTATTTTGAAGATTTATTTGCGTACTGATGTAGATTTGTTGTTGGTTGACTTTAGTTTATATAACTGTTTTCATTCATACTCTTGTAATAAATTGTATTATTTTAGAATTATAATTGTTATATACTATATTTTTGAACTCACGCTCAGTTTTCGTCCATTTAATTCTTAACAATATAAACATAGGAAAATTTAGACAGGGAAGGGGCCCAGCCATTATCATAGTTTTTACTCTCCGTAACATCTATTGCACAGACTTTCCAAAGAATATCTGTATTCCCTCGTAACCAAAAGAAACGTTAACTTAGAAAGATCTTGAAGCTAGGACTGAAATCAATGAACATGTAAGCTGAACAAACCCATGACCTTGAGGGCAAGAACAATAACAAGTTAAAACACTTTGAAATTATTTAAGAATACTAAATTTTCTGCTAGCTTTTATTGAGCATGTCTCGTAAATGTAGTTTGATAGAGCAATGAAATATTTACTCCTACATACCAAAGTTCAATTTTACTTTGGTCATTCTTCAGCTGATTTTCCAGTTCATCAATTTCTTTCATATTTTTTGATAGGAAGTGGAAACAACTTGCATTGAAATCAATTCACTTGAATGTTTATGAACAACCCTTTTACCTGAGTATAAAAACTTATTTCTATATTTCTGAAAATATTTTGCATAAAAGTTTTAAATTATACATTAGAAATTGCACATAATGTATGACAAACGTAACAGTAAACTCTATTAAGACAGAGTCTATTTAATTACAAAAGACTTTTGATCCTTCGCAACTCTTTAGGAATTCGTGAATGAATCGTTTCATAACAAATTAACTAAGAGATATTTCTACAGTATTAAAAACCTTATAAATTTCCAATGTACACAAAAAGTATTTATCACCCACGGGAAGAAAAAAACGCATCAGTCATCAGATGTGTTTTATATATTTCTCTCTTCAAGTAACTCATAAAATATAATAGCTTCCCACTTTTAAATATGGTTGGTATACATACTTTGAAACGAAGTAAGCAGTGAAAACATGGTATCTAAAGCTTCTCCAAGTTGTCACACTGGCTTAAATCACTTAATCACTTGTACCTCTTTCTGAATCTGTATCTTTACACCATTTTCAGAATTTTTTTAATATTGTCA
Organism: Ryuthela nishihirai; assembly: GCA_038380435.1. NCBI lineage: Eukaryota > Metazoa > Arthropoda > Arachnida > Araneae > Heptathelidae > Ryuthela > Ryuthela nishihirai. The sequence goes on along the minus strand of JAWZYU010000029.1, from coordinate 2,906,059 downwards.
TTAAGGGCGAAAACTAATATATTGATTATGTGGTATCTTAGCAAAAGGGGAAAAAACTCAAACTTCAAGAAGAACATTTTCGTATCTTTAGAAAAGGCAAAATATACCAATTATGTAGCACAGTAAAATCAGTAAATTAAACTACTGGGATGGAAAGTCTCAAAAAATGAAATATCCAAATTATTATATATATTACTTATTTTTCAATTGGTAGTTCACAAATACAAATATATTTATAATCCAACTACAAATGGCATCTTGAAAGTTTTAGGACAAAAAACTGACATAGAGGAAGTCTCATTGGAATTTGTATATTGAACATAAAAGAAAATCATTCACCTAAAGCAAAACGCATACTTGATTTAGTGGTCAGAGCATCTTGCGTTATTTTGTTCCTAGGTTTGTATCTCACTCAAGGCAAAAGTCAATGTTTTTCCCCTAACTATTAATGAGTACCTTGTTTAGGAGACTTGTCTACTATTTCAATTATATTAATTTCTTTTTATTATATCATGCAAAGTATGTATTTAGCAAAGCTTTAATTGCAGTAAGAAAAACACAAATGTAAAATTTTATGGCATGCAGCAGTGCTAAACTTGGAAACTTTAGATTGTGGGTTTCGCAAATTATCAATTTTGCTCCTAATACTCTGTACAAGAAATGGAATCGTGTAGTGAAATACACAATTACTGACAAATCCCATTACTATTCAGTGTTATACAAATATACTGATAATTAAAATTAACTCTTACATACCAAGTATTTGACTGTTGATATATTTGTATCAGTTGATTTTTCACTTTGTCAGTTTCTTCCATAATTTTTGAAAGGTAAATGGAACTCACTTTCATTACTATTTGAAATTAATTCCCTTGACTGCTCCCAAGTTGATATTCACTTGTGTTCAAAATTTCAGCATTAGTAAATTTTTTTCAGCATTAGTTTTTCTTTCTACCCTGCTGAGGAGTGGTCAACCACACAGGTTCCTGGTACTGACCATATATTTCAAACTGAATGGGATTATGGCTCTGAGATTGATTATGGATCCTGATTTTGTTGCACTGGTGGACTTCCGTGGAGGGAAAATCTTCCGCTGTGTTTTCTTTTTTTGTGTGGGTTGACAGCCCCAAGTGAATAGATTTACAGGATATGTTTATCAGCTGGTGGATAATCCTGAGCAGACGTCATCGCAGGCACCTGAACTCATTGCTTCTATTAGCATCGTCAAATTCTACATTGTAGAAAGTCTTCCTGTGTAGATAGCTTCAGCCTTTAGTGGTGGGGCCGTCCCGTGGCCGAGTGGTTAGCACGCTTGGCTACTGATCTAAGGGACCTGGGTTCGAGCCCCGGATTAGGCATGGATGTGTGTGTCGTTTTTCTGCTGAGGTCTTGCCATCCTCTCAGATCTCGTACTGTGGCATATAAACTGAGAGGCTCCTGTCAGACCTCTGTGGCAAGCAGCTGCTAGCGGGGGCATTTATTTTTATTTTAGTGGTGGGGGAACGGGTCTTTGCCCCATGTCTTCGATTAAGGGGCTGTTCGATATTATCGGCATTCCCTCTCTCAATAAACATAGTTTCTTTAAACATCCCACTAACCATTTTCTCTCCATAGGTAGTTGGAATGTATGGACTCTGCACAGAGCTTTTTCTCTTGATGTCCTCACACAAGAATTCCACAGTTATAATTCAGATATTCTCGGCTTGCAAGAGACCAGATGGACAGATAAAGATCAGATTCTTAAAAATAATCTTAAATTTCTCTTTTCAGGGAGGGACGACAATAAGCATCACCAAGGCGTGGGTCTGCTTCTCAGCAGACACGCTAGTGATGCTGTTCTAGGATATGAATGCATTAATGAAAGGTTTCTTACAGCAAAATTTCAGACAAGCATTAAAGACTTGAATGTTATTTGCTGTTATGCCCCCACTGAGGATGCCGATGAGAATGAGAAGGTAGGTTTTACGAACAACTTCAGGATATTTTGAATTCTGTCAAGAAAGGAGATATTACCCTTGTTCTAGGTGACTTCAATGCCAAAGTTGGTACTGACTCTGAAATTTGGGGAGGAGTAATAGGCCCTTTTGGTATTGGTAGCAGCAATGGTAATGGGCAACGTCTCCTACAGGTAAGTAAACTCAATGGATTCAGAATAACTAACACTTATTACAAACATCGCGACATACATAAGTACACATGGGTTTCACCCGATGGGCTGCATAAGAATATTATTGATTATATATTAATTAACAGCAAATGGGCTAGTTCTGTTAAGAATACCAGGTCATATAAGGGAGCTGAAATTGGAAATGATCACTACCTTGTTAAAAGTGCCTTGCAACTTAAACTTAAAAAGCGTTGTGATAAAGTTAAAATTTTTACCTTTAATACTGAAGCTCTGAAAGGCCCAAAAGCCAAAGTTTACCATGATAGGTTACTTAGTCATTATGACAGTCATGATATGCTTACAACTGAAGTGGAGGAAGAATGAAATCGTTTTAAACAGGCTTTTTTTTGACACTAACAGTGCACTTTTATGAAAAAAGGAGCAGAAGATGCAGAATTATTTGAGTGATAAGACACTTGAGCTTATTTCAGAAAGAAAGAACTGCAGGAATGTCCTTAATTAATACCCTACTAGTCCTAATAGAAAGCATTACAGAGAACGTAATAAACGCCTAAAAGATCAGTTAGCTGCTGATAAGAATCTTTGTTTTGATAGCTTGGGTGACAAAGCTGAGGAAGCAGTTAGACAGCACAACAGCAGAGAGCTGTACCAGATAGTTAATGTTTTGTGTGGTAGAAAACTAACAGGTGTACAGGGATTGAAGAATAAACAAGGTAAGGTTATAGAAGGGAGGATTATGTCATGGCTAGGTGGGCTGAGCATTTCAGTGATGTTCTAAACAAAGTCGTTAGTTCTATTCCCATTGTTTGTAATGATGATAGATGCATTGGTGAGTTAAATGTTGGCCCTATAACACAATCTGAAGTTATTTTGTCTATTTCTAATCTTTGTAAACAAGATAACAGGAAACTAGACGCTTTTGGTTCCAGATGCTTACTCAGTGTCTTGGGCATTAGGTGGTTCAACTTTGTAACTAATGATGAGGTTAGGCAAAGGAGTTTGCAACCTCCTTTAAGCAGCACATTGTGCAGAGAGAGTATCCGTTGGGTTGGCCATGTTGCCCGTATGAATGATTATAGATTTGTGAATAGGGTTATGAACAGTGTGTCTAAAGGGCTCAGAAAGAGGGGGGGACGTAGGATGCGGTGGGCAGATAATGTCAAACAGGACCTTATTAAAATTGGTGTCCAGTGGCCAGATGCAGTAAATGTAGCTCAGACAGACTTGTTTGGAGAACTAAATTGCACGGTCTGGTTGGACCTCCGTAGTCCAGGGCTGCTTGATGATGATGACGCCGCCGCCGCCGCCGCCGCCGCCGACGACGACGACGATGATGATGATGATGATGATGATGATGATGATGATGATGATGATGAAACATTTTACACATTAATATGAAATTGCAGGACAAATATTTTATGCAATGTACAAAATTTTTAGTCCAGTAAACTCTTATTTTACCCCTATGTTAAACTTTAGTTTTAAGGAAATTTCTCCATACTAGTTAGTCTTCAATAATTTTCTGTGTATAATTTTAATAGAATTATATTTTTATGCTTGTAAATGGTAGTTAGGCGTAAACTGGAAGGAGAGCTGTGTACCAATCCAGAGTGATGATGCACAGAACCGGCCAGGTCTAGCACCTAATGTCCGACCCCGCCTTCTCGTGGTGCAGGCCGTTAGTACCTTTCAAAAGAGATATTCTCTTTTGGAAGGGAACGGAAGGGGAGGGATGCCAGTTCAGTATGGCCTACTGATCTGGTCATCTATGGCCACTTTTTTCTTTTTTTTCAACCCTGCTGAGGAGTGGTCAACTTCACAGGGTCCTGGTGCTGACCATTTATACCTACTAGACTGGACTTGTTTATGGATTTGAGCTTGATTATGGATCCTGGACTTGCTGCACTGGTGGGCCTCTGTTGAGGGAGAGTCTGCCGCTGTGTTTTCTGTTTGCTTCTGGGTTGCCAGCTCTAAGTGAACAGAGGCATGGGATACCTTACATCAGCTGGTGGATAATCCTAATCAGAGGCCATCGCAGGTACCTGAACCTTACTTAGCTAGTTGGGCATCGTCAAGCCTAAACTGGAGTAATGTGTCTCAGGCAGGCCATATGGTTCTTGAAAAAGTCCACTTGAAAAGGTGATGCCTGAAGTTCCTACCAGCATCGGTGACTTCAGCCTTTAGCGGAGAAGGAACAGGTCTTTGCCCCATGCCTGCGATCAGGGGGCTGTTTGATATTGTTGGCCCTACCAATCTCAATAAACCTAATTTCTTTAAAAATCCAACGAATCATTTTCTCTCTGCAGGAACGTGGAACGTGAGGACATTACATAGAGATTATTCTCTTGATGTCCTCATGCAGGAATTCCAGCGCTATAAACTAGATATTCTAGTCTTCCAAGAGACCAGATGGGCAGGTAAAGGTGAGATACTTAAAAATAACTTCAAATTTCTCTTTACAGGGAGGGAGGATGGAAAACATCACCAAGGCGTGGGTCTGCTGTTCAGCAGACATGCTAGTGATGCTCTTGTAGGATATGAGTGCATTAATGAAAGGTTTCTTACAGCAAAATTTCAGACAAACATTAAAGACTTGAATGTTATCTGCTGTTATGCCCCCACCGAGGATTCTGATGAGGATGAGAAGGATAGGTTTTACAGACAACTTCAGGATATTTTGAATTCTGCTAAGAAAGGAGTATTGCCCTTGTTCTTGGTGACTTCAATGCCAAAGTTGGTACCGACTCTGACCTTTGGAGAGGAGTAATAGGCCCTTTTGGTATTGGTAGCTGCAATGGCAATGGGCAACGTCTCCTACAGGTAAGTAAACTCAATGGTTTCAGAATAACTAACACATATTACAAACACCGCGACATACATAAATACACATGGGTTTCACCAGATGGGCTGCATAAGAATATGATTGATTATATATTAATTAACAGCAAATGGACTAGTTCTGTTAGAAATACCAGGGCATATAGGGGAGCTGAAATTGGATCTGACCATTACCTTGTTAAAAGTGTCTTGCAACTTAAACTTAAAAAGTGTTGTGCTAGGGTTAAAAAATTTACCTGTAATACTGAAGCTCTGAAAGACCCAGTTATAGCTAAAGCTTACCATGATAGGTTACTTAGTCATTATGACAGTCATGGTTTGCTTAATACTGAAGTTGAGGAAGAATGGGATCATTTTAAACAGGCTTTTTTGGAAACTAACAGTACTCTTTTAGGGAAAAAGCAGCAGAGGAGGCAGAATTATTTAAGTGATAAGGCACTTGAGTTTATTTCAGAAAGAAGGAACTGCAAGAATGTCCTTAATCAGTACCCTACTAGTCCTAATAGAAAGCATTACAAAGAACTTAATAAACGTGTAAAGGATCAGTTAGCTACTGATAAGAATCTTTGGCTTGATGGCCTTGCTGACAAAACTGAGGAAGCAGTTAGACAGCACAACAGCAGAGAGCTGAACCAGATTTTTAATATTTTGTGTGGTAGAAACGAACAGGTATACAGGAATTGAAGGATACACAAGGCAAGGTTATAGAAGGTGAGGATTCTGTCATGGCTAGGTGGGATGAGGATTTCGGTGATGTTCTAAACAATGTGGTTAGTTCTACTCCCATTGTTTGCAATGATGATAGATGCATTGTTGGCTTTAATGTTGGCCCTATAACACAATCTGAAGTTAGTTTGGCTATTTCTAAACTTAAACTTCATAAATCCCAAGGGGTGGATGAAATTACTACGGAAATGCTTAGAGCTGGGAATGTTTCAGTTACCATTTGGATGACTGAAATTTTGAATAACGTTTATGATAAAGACATGGTTCCTAAGGATTTTACCAGAGCTATTATTATCCCTATTTTCAAAAAAGGTGATCGCAGTTCTTATGATAACTATAGGGATATCAGCCTACTCTCTGTTCCAGGTCAAGTTCTTTCCATGATTGTGCTTAATAGAATTAAGAATCTGGTTGACAGGCAATTGCGTGATGAGCAATGTGGATTCAGAAGTGGTAGGGGATGTGTAGATCAGATATTTTCACTTAGGCAGATTCTTGAGAAATGTTTAGAGTTTCAGAAACCTTTGGTTGCTAGCTTTGTTGATTTCAAAAAGGCTTTCGACTCTGTTGATCGTCATAATTTGTGGTTGATTGTGAGATCATATGGTATACCAGACAAGTTAGTTAACATAATGAAAGCTCTCTATAATAACACTGAGTCATGTGTGAGAGTTGGTAAGTCTTGTAGCAATTGGTTTAGCATTACTTCTGGTGTTCGACAAGGGTGCATTTTGTCTCCTTTTCTCTTTAGTTTGGTTGTCGATTATGTTATGCGAAATTCACTTCAAGGGAAAGCTTTTGGCCTTAAATGGGCTGGAGATACGAAAATTTCTGATTTAGATTATGCTGATGATTTAGCCCTTTTGGCAAATGATGTTGATGAGATGAACTCTTTCATTCGAGCTGTTGATGAGACTGGTAGTAGAGTAGGTTTGGTTATAAACAGAGAGAAAACTAAAGTGATGAAAATTGGTCAGGCAGGTTGTGATTCAGTTAATCTCAATGGTTGCAGTCTTGAGCAGGTGTCACAGTTTAATTACCTTGGGAGCTGCGTAACTGATACTGGTGATGTGCGGCATGAGATTAACAGACGAATAGGTATTGCTCCCGGGACTTTTAAGAATCTATGGAGAGTGTGGAGAAACAGGCGTATACACCTAAAGACTAAAATTAGACTGTATAATAGTTTGGTTCTTTCTAGGGTTAGTTATGGTAGTGAAACTTGGACGCTGTGTAAGCAAGATAACAGGAAACTAGATGCTTTTGATTCCAGATGCTTACGCAGTATCTTGCGTATTAGGTGGTTTAACTTTGTAACTAATGATGAGGTTAGGCAAAGGAGTCTGCAACCTCCTTTAAGCAGCATATTGTGCAGGGAGAGACTCCACTGGTTTTGCCATGTTGCCCGTATGGATAATTATAGATTGGCGAATAGGGTTATGAACAATGTGCCTAGAGGCCTCAGAAGGAGGGGGAGACCTAGGATGCGGTGGGCAGACAATGTCAAACAGGACCTTGTTAGAATTGGTTTACAGTGGCCGGATGCAGCAGATGTAGCTCAGGACAGATATGCTTGGAGAATTAAACTGCGCAGTCTGGTTGGACCTCCGTAGCCCATGGCTGCTTGATGATGATGATGATGATGATGATGATGATGATGATGATGATGATGATGATGATGATGATGATGATAAATTTTTAACAGTGATCATGTAAACAAACGAATTTGATACATGTTTTTTCCGTTTTTTTTTCTTTTTTGTAAATCTTTACAGTGACAGAAATACTCATGGATCATTGATCGAAAAACACTGGCCGATATCAATTATCATTTGCTATATAATAGTGTCATCAAACCCAGAATTTACACTTCAGGTATGCATTGTTAATAACTTTAAGAAAAACCTACATATTTCAAAATTTCATTATTAACATTTAAATGCCAAAGAATTTTGCATATTACATTTCTTCAAGACTCATACAATTCAGACTGTCATGAAACGCATTTACTGTTAGTATATATATTATTATAGTGTGAATCAACCTTTATTAATGTCCGATGCATTTCAGAAAGCACTGCATCACATTTACAAACAGTGAAGTCTCAAATGTACCTATGTTGAGAATTTTCTTTGCTCACCTCCATTTTGAACTTGATAAGATAGGGAAACCTATCTAACCAAGCCAAAAGTGAATTATCTAATCAACTGAACAGCTTTGAAAGCCCACCACCCATTTGGATGGCACATTAAGTGTAGAACAGAGAGCCTAACTTGTGAACCAACTGGATGGCCTTCACAGGAAATTTCAAACCATTTTTCTAACAGCTGTGCAATCAGATCCAAATTAACCATTGGGCGCCAAAATTTTCCAGTCCCCTTTTGCTGAAATTCTCTCCACTTTTTTGAATGGATTGTTAAATTTGTTATCAATAAATTTTTATGGTAGCTAGGTGTAAACTGGAAGGAGAGCTGTGTACCAATCCCTAGTGATGATGCACAGAACCGGCCAGGTCTAGCACCTAATGTCCGACCCCGCCTTCTCGTGGTGCAGGCCGTTAGTACCTTTCAAAAGAGATATTCTCTTTTGGAAGGGAACGGAAGGGGATGGCTGCCAGTTCAGTATGGCCTGCTGATCTGGTCATCTATGGCCACTTTTTTCTTTTTTTTTCAACCCTGCTAAGGAGTGGTCAACTTCACAGGGTCCTGGTGCTGACCATTTATACCTACCAGACTGGAATTGTTTATGGATTTCAGTTTGATTATGGATCCTGGGCTTGCTGCACTGGTGGGCCTCTGTTGAGGAAGAGTCTGCCGCTGTGTTTTCTGTTTGCTTCTGGGTTGCCAGCTCTAAGTGAACAGAGGAATGGGATACCTTATATCAGCTGGTGGATAATCCTAATCAGAGGCCATCGCAGGTACCTGAACCTTACTTTGCTAGTTGGGCATCGTCAAGCCTAAACTGGAGTAATGCGTCTCAGGCAGGCCATGTGGCTCTTGAAAAAGTCCACTTGAAAAGGTGGTGCCTGAAGTTCCTACCAGCATCGGTGACTTCAGCCTTTAGCGGAGGAGGAACGGGTCTTTGCCCCATGCCTGCGATCAGGGGGCTGTTTGATATTGTTGGCCCTACCAATCTCAATAAACCTAATTTCTTTAAAAATCCTACTAATCATTTTCTCTCTGCAGGAACGTGGAACAAGAGGATATTATATAGAGATTATTCTCTTGATGTCCTCATGCAGGAATTCCAGCGCTATAACCTAGATATTCTAGGCTTGCAAGAGACCAGATGGACAGGTAAAGGTGAGATACTTAAAAATAACTTTAAATTTCTCTTTACAGGGAGGGAGGATGGAAAGCATCACCAAGGCGTGGGTCTGCTGCTCAGCAGACATGCTAGTGATCCTCTTCTAGGATATGAGTGCATTAATGAAAGGTTTCTTACAGCAAAATTTCAGACAAGTATTAAAGACTTGAATATTATCTGCTGTTATGCCCCCACTGAGGATTCTGATGAGGATGAGAAGGATAGGTTTCACGGACAACTTCAGGATATTTTGAATTCTGTCAAGAAAGGAGATATTACCCTTGTTCTTGGTGACTTCAATGCCAAAGTTGGTACCGACTCTGACCTTTGGGGAGGAGTAATAGGCCCTTTTTACTGGTAGCTGCAATGGCAATGGGCAACGTCTCCTACAGGTAAGTAAACTCAATGGTTTCAGAATAACTAACACATATTACAAACACCGCGACATACATAAATACACATGGGTTTCACCTGATGGGCTGCATAGGAATATGATTGATTGTATATTAATTAACAGCAAATGGGCTAGTTCTGTTAGAAATACCAGGGCATATAGGGGAGCTGAAATTGGATCTGACCATTACCTTGTTAAAAGTGTCTTGCAACTTAAACTTAAAAAGTGTTGTGCTAGGGTTAAAAAAGTTGCTTTTAATACTGATGCTCTAAAAGACCCAGTTATAGCCAAAGCTTACCATGATAGGTTACGTAGTCATTATGACAGTCATGGTTTGCTTAATACTGAAGTTGAGGAAGAATGGGGCCATTTTAAACAGGCTTTTTTGGAAACTAACAGTACTCTTTTAGGAAAAAAGCAGCAGAGGAGGCATAATTATTTAAGTGATAAGGCAATTGAGCTTATTTCAGAAAGAAGGAACTGCAGGAATGTCCTTAATCAGTACCCTATTAGTCCTAATAGAAAAGATTACAGAGAGCTTAATAAACGTGTAAAGGATCAGTTAGCTACTGATAAAAATCTTTGGCTTGATAGCTTGGCTGACAAAGCTGAAGAAGCAGTTAGGCAGCACAACAGCAGAGAGCTGTACCAGATAGTTAATGATTTATGTGGTAGAAAACGGACAGGCATACAGGGATTGAAGGATAAACAAGGTAAGGTTATAGAAGGGGAGAATTCTGTCATGGCTAGGTGGGCTGAGCATTTCAGTGATGTTCTAAACAATGTGGTTAGTTCTACTCGCATTGTTTGTAATGATGATAGATGCATTGGCAGCTTTAATGTTGGCCCTATAACACAATCTGAAGTTAGTTTGGCTATCTCTAAACTTAAACTTCATAAATCCCCAGGGGTAGATGAAATTACTACAGAAATGCTCAGAGCTGGGAATGTTTTGGTTACCACTTGGATGACTGAAATTTTGAATAACTTTTATGATAAAGGCATGGTTACTAAAGATTTTACCAGAGCTATTATTATCCCTATTTTCAAAAAATGTGATCGCAGTTCTTGTGATAACTATAGGGGTATCAGCTTACTCTCTGTTCCAGGTAAAGTTCTTTCCATGATTGTGCTTAATAGAATTAAGAATCTGGTTGACAGGCAATTGCGTGATGAGCAATGTGGATTCAGAAGTGGTAGGGGATGTGTAGATCAGATATTTTCACTTAGGCAGATTTTTGAGAAATGTTTAGAGTTTCAGAAACCTTTGGTTGCTAGCTTTGTTGATTTCAAAAAGGCTTTCGACTCTGTTGATCGTCATAATTTGTGGTTGATTGTGAGATCATATGGTATACCTGACAAGTTAGTTAACATAATGAAAGCTCTCTATAATAACACTGAGTCATGTGTGAGAGTTGGTAAGTCTTGTAGCAATTGGTTTAGCATTACGTCTGGTGTTCGACAAGGGTGCATTTTGTCTCCTTTTCTCTTTAGTTTGGTTATTGATTATGTTATGCGAAATTCACTTCGAGGAAAAGATTTTGGCCTTAAATGGGCTGGAGATACGAAAATTTCTGATTTAGATTATGCTGATGATTTAGCCCTTTTGGCAAATGATGTTGACGAGATGAACTCTTTCATTCGAGCTGTTGATGAGACTGGTAGTAGAGTAGGTTTGGTTATAAACAGAGAGAAAACTAAAGTGATGAAAATTGGTCAGGCAGGTTGTGATTCAGTTAATCTGAATGGTTGCAGTCTTGAGCAGGTGTCACAGTTTAATTACCTTGGGAGCTATGTAACTGATACTGGTTATGTGCGGCATGAGATTAACAGACGAATAGGTATTGCTGCCGGGACTTTTCAGAATCTATGGAGATTGTGGAGAAATAGGCGTATACACCTAAAGACTAAAATTAGACTGTATAATAGTTTGGTTCTTTCTAGGGTTAGTTATGGTAGTGAAACTTGGACGCTGTGTAAACAAGATAACAGGAAACTAGATGCTTTTGATTCTAGATGCTTACGCAGTATCTTGGGTATTAGGTGGTTTAACTTTGTAACTAATGATGAGGTTAGGCAAAGGAGTTTGCAACCTCCTTTAAGCAGCATATTGTGCAGAGAGAGACTCCGCTGGTTTGGTCATGTTGCCCGGATGGATAATTATAGATTGGCGAATAGGGTTATGAATAGTGTGCCTAGAGGCTTCAGAAGGAGGGGGAGACCTAGGATGCGGTGGGCAGACAATGTCAAACGGGACCTTGTTGGAATTGGTGTGCAGTGGCCGGATGCAGCAGATGTAGCTCAGGACAGATATGCTTGGAGAATTAAACTGCGTGGTCTGGTTGGACCTCCGTAGCCCATGGCTGCTTGAGGATGATGATGATGATGATTTTATATATTCAAACTTCTACTTTTACAACTTCAAACTTCTACTTTTATATATTCATATTTTGTAAAAATATCTTAAATCATACCAAAGCAAATCGAGCCACAAAAATATTGTTTGAGAAAAATCCCCCTTCACAAGCTTTTTTTAAAATCCCCCCTTCACAACCTTTGAACCACTGAAGTCTTTGTGACCTGGATGTTTAGCTCATTATGTGTCAAACATAATGCCACTCATAGGTAAAACAATCTAGATTAAGTTTTTAAATCAGACAGTAAATATGACACGTGTCTGTATAAAATATCATATAAAAAGCTACGACAAGACAAGACCTTACTAGACAGACAACATATGAAAACAAATGTCCGTCCTTATCCAGGGCTCAATATCTAAGTTCTTTTATGTCGAAGCTAAGTACAGTAACCATTCTGCCATCAGAATGACGTAATTTAAGCAAATTGCCAAGTGGTTAGTGTGGGTGACTACTATCAAAAATTCTGGGTTCAAGCCCCAGATAAGGTAAGAATGCTTTTGTTTTGTGTTGTCTTTCTGCCTTTGTCACAGATTTTCTCTCTCGCATATTGTACTGATAGGATCCTGTCAGACCTTTGTGGCAAGCAGCTGCTTAAGGATGAATTTTTTTATTGTAAATTTAATGAGAGAGTATGAATTCACATGAATATTAATTGGAAAATAATATAAAATTATTTTTACTGGAAGCATAGTTCAGTGCTGTAAACTAGGTCTCATTTTTTTTGGAAAAGATTAGTACAAATTTTTAATAAGATTTGTACTACTCTTTTCCAAAATTAAAAAAGTATGAAAATACTTTTTTACCTACCTGAAATTTAAAGATTCTATAATGTGATAAATTTTTTGCAATACCTTTGTTAATTCCCTCCCTGAAAAATACTTTTCAATTGTGAGAAGTTAATGAAAATTTGACATGTGTATCTTGCTTTTGTTTAGAATGAAGTTCATTCTAAGTAAAAAGACAAAATAAGTTACCAAAGTTCACCACCTATCCCAGAGATCAATGCAATTAAATATCAATTAAATATTAGTACATATGTGAAACTGTCCAAAATATTAGAAGTTTGAAAACATTTCTGAAAGGAGTTATAGTCTTTTACACAAAAATTTGAAAACTTTGAAATCATAATTTATAATTTTCATTTTGGATTATATATAAGAATAGTAAAATTTCTCAGTCAAAAATTATACTTGTATATTTTTTGTTAAGAATTCAGTTACATTCATGAAATAATTTACCATTGAAAAGTAGAAGTTTTAACTTGGCAGTAAAATTTGGTCCAACAGATAGAATAATTTGCATATACCATATTTAACCTTTATACAACACTGAAAGTTTTTGATATTGGGAGAAATATGGACGTTTTGCCAGTTATTGGTCAATATATACTTCAAGGAACCAGACACATGCTCAAGAGGGTCTGAGAATAAGACTTCATAGGGTTTTCCATTTACTAAAATATTCCTCCACAGGACAAGTTGGTTGTTTGGGGTTTTGTGTCACAGTGACAACTGAAGCCATTATGCACCAAACAAAAGTCAAAATAAACGATAAAAGGACATAAAAACCCATCATATTTAAAAATAACACAAAATACAAAAACACAAACATTGGAAAAAAATGTAAAACAACAAACGAGTACACAAATAACCAGTAACACAATGATAGAAATACGAAATAAAATCAATTCAGATGTAAAGGATCTTGGTTAAAGATAAAGAACAAGAACAATGAAATAAAATCAAAAACGATTAAAATATTCAAATCTTAAAAACAGGTGGTAAAAAGCAATGATCAGATGAAAGATGTCCAAGTGGTTCGGTTATAAAATTGGGAAAGCTAAAATAAAAACAAGTTTCGATATCAAAAGCAGGGAAATCAGTTAAAATATATTTTACCCTTTCTCTGTACTAGAAGTTCTCAACGGAGGTTACGCAGTAAAATGTTTTGGGGTACAGTCGCTCAAATAAATATCCGAACACTATGGCTGATTAATTCAGAATTCATAGGAATTCAGAAAACATATCTGGCAACGATTTTTTTAGAAATTAGTGATCTTGGCAGCATTCATGTACAGTACACAAAGGTTGCCAGATCATTAATTTCTAAAAAAAATCTTTGCCAGATATTTTTCTGAATTCTGTAATCAACCAAATGTTCGGATATTTATTTGCGCGACTGTACACCGTGAGAGCTCAAAAGTCGCTAGTTCTAGTAACAAAGCAAAAATAACATTGTTATACTATAACTATAGTTTTATCTATCTATACAAGGGGTACGCCCGTTACATACACATTTCCAGGGGGTACGTGAAGCATTGAAAGGTTGAGAACCATTGCTCTATACCACACCGACCCAAAACGGTCCAAACTGCAGATAGGAGGTAGTGAAGAAGGAAAGCCTTGATTGGACGAGTCCATTAATCTCGGCAGTTTTAAGTCGGTATGGTACTGACAGGTTTGATGGTTAATGTGGTGTCACAAGACTGACACTAGGTTCGTCATCCTCCTCCAATGGACAAGAAAGGTTAAAATGATATTCTACATGGAAAACATTTTTAGTATTTTTTTAAATCTTCTTTAGTGTCGGACATATGCTACGCTTATATGGTTAAAATAAAATTATACAAAGACACCTGTTATGGATCAAATTCCATTACAACATACAAAGTCAGTAGACAAGTTTGGAGGATTGTGCACTGTCCCTGAGTGCATATTTGCAAGTAACCACACTGGCAGATATGTACAGACCCCTGCAGAATATTTATCAATAACATATGTAAAATGTCCACTTTTTTCTATTTATCTATGAAATATTTTGTCTAATATTTACAACAGACTGTAATGTACAATATACGAAGTTTTAGTTCTTATGTATACGACAGCAATTATCACTTATTTCCATAAAACTAATACATTCAATCAATTTTTTAATTTGCAACAAAAAATTTCCTTAGCGCAACAATTTTAATGTTGTTATAATACCATAGAAGTAAAGGAAATATTTTATTTTTCAAACTTGCAATTTATAAATTTCTCACTATATTTTAAGTGGTTAGTGCGCTTGGCTACTGATCTAAGGGACCTGGGTTCGAGCCCCGGATAAGGCATGGACGTTTGTGTTGTTTTTCTGCTGAGGTCCTTCCATCCTCACAGACCTTCTACTATGGCATATAAACTGACGGGCTCCTGTCAGACCTCAGTGGCAAGCAGCTGCTTAAGGGGGAATTTTATATATAATTATATCTCACATGTACTATTGTAAATTTCCATTAAAGTCAGTGGTGGACTGGTCTGGTTGAATTAACATAAAGTGATTAACAAAACACAAATTAAACAATTTTTTGTAGGAAAAAGAAAGTAGATACTCTATGCAAAGAATACTGATAACCTAGACAACTCGTTTAGTAGTCAGGTATACTAACCACTACACTAGGTTTGGATATATGGTTCCACTAATCAGTTAACAGAATATGAGCCAATTATTGGATCCGATACAGAGTTTCTTCTGTAGCATTTCATTTTTGGTAAGCAACCCAAAAAAATTAAATATATTATTCCTCAACAAAGTCTACCAGTGTAACATGTAATAAATATATAAAACTAAAAATCGTAACTAGTAGACTATCCAGATGGTTTAAGTAGTCAACATCGAATCTCTGTGAAATTGACATTTTAGAGGGATGAGAAAAATGCCCATTATTGAAATACAGTTCACTAGGTCAAAATGATGTAGCGGCCAGCCCCCTTCCTCCATTTCAAGAGAGAAGGAAATGGAGTAACAGAAATGGAAGAAAGAAAGAAAGAAAGAAGAAAATGGAGTAACAGCTTGCCCAACGAGAAGGTATAGTACATATCTATCCTTTCAGTGTATGCATAGCTATCATTTACAGACAAAAAATACATTTTTAAACCTACAGTACGAACTGTCCTGCATACCTACTATAGTTTTGATGCAAATAAGTTATATTAAACTTTAAATATCCAAAATATACCAATTTACCATGATTTCAAACCCCTAAACCCCTTAATAACCTCAGAACCGTTTGCTAAATATCTTCCTAACGTTTTCCCTCCGTTTTTCAAATCTACCCGGATATAATAAAAGCATGCATTCAGAAAGTTTTCTGCTCTGTTGTTTTATTAAAGTTAGGTACACTTTCTAACAGTGAATTACCCATAATTTCTGTGTACATTTTTCACAAAATAATATCTATTAGTAAGGGTGACAAATACTCTAGCTGAAACATAATATATTATGCCGATCAACATGACAATAATTTCCATTCCTGATCACTTTAAAGATCAAAATGCATAACAACGACTTGCATCCATGTGGGCACGGTGTGAATATGCTAATGCAGAAAAACTTATTAAGGGCACTATGGCTTATAAAAAAAATAATAATAAATACCCCCTCAAGCAGCTGCTTGCTACAGAGATCTGACAGGAGCCTGTCAGTTTATATGCAATAGTTGAAGGTCTGAGAGGATGGCAGGACCTCAGCAGAAAAACAACACAATCGTCCATGCCTTATCCGGGGCTCGAACCCGGGTTCCATAGAATTATCAATGGCATATGCAGCAAGTTCTGCTTAAAATATAGGAATATTTCAACAGCACTCCTGTGTTTCCACGAGTTTTCTGAAAAATCACCTATAATTCCATTCAGGGTCAGACCCCCAACCCTTTCAGTGTAATAGTAAGGGTAATAAAGGCAAAAATGAAAACTATTAAACTCATTTATATTCATGCGTTTTTAAAGAAATTTTATAAAGAACTGTAAAACGGAAGGAACAATATTATAATGCATTGGTAATCTAGTTCTTGCACACACCCTTTAAGATATTTTTGGGTGAATTGTTTCTTGTCCCCCCTCGATTATTTTCTAGATCCGAGCCTGTTCCATTAACACTAAAAGCGGCAGCTGAGGGAATTCTTAAACTACAGTTCTAGAATTTCACCCTGAAAGAGGTTTCTGTCATTAATAGATAACACTATCTATTGCAAAGATCTTAGAAGTCCAAACATTATCTAAGAATAGTCTAAATATATCGATAATATTCAAATTTACGCTCAATTGTATCGTATGTCTTCTACTAAATATCTGTTGCTTTAGAATATTATATTACTACTTCTAGAGTTAAAATCCCTTTCATTAACGAGATTACGTTGAGTAACATTTCTTATAAATTTCAAAAGTTTCAACATTGCGTATAGCGATCCTTCGATATTTTTATTAAACAATTAGGGCGCATTTTTCTTTTACATTTATGCATATCTTAATGAAAAGAAGGACTGAATATTAATATTGAGCCAAGCTGTAATCTTTCCTTTAACTAATTTGCTTCTACAACATTTCCTATAAACTTTTACAGCCAACAACAATGTATTCAAAATGGCGTAGTTCTTCATCAAATTCTATGACTACAATGTGTACGCACTTAATCATCAGAAAGATAACTCTTTTCCTAAATATTGTAAATATCAATTTTCCTATTTTTAAATACGAATTTCCCAATAAAAATAAAAGAAATATTACTCTATATCACATGTAAGCTTATGCTTATCTTCTACATTTGTGTCTGATTTCGCATACTTTCGAATTACGTATGATAGGTAGTCGATATCCATAGACGTGCACGGGGTGTTGAATCAAAAAATGTCTATAAGATATCTCTGGACGTTTGCTGCATAATATCTTTTCACTGTTATGTTGAGATACAAACGTCCAGTGGATGTTAGAGACATGTTCCGGATATTCTGCACATTTTTTCGATATCCATAAGTTGTCAGTGGTTGTGTAGGAGTAAGTTTAATCAAAACAACGTTTTTGCACACAATGGGCTAAATTGTGGTCCCCTAGAACCAGAGCTCTGTAAGGTGAGTAGAACAGTTTAAAGTCATTCAGCATGTTTTTCAATGAGCATTTGGTAAGGTTCTCCAGCACAAAGAGACAAGGCTTAATCTACCATCTAAGGAATCGCAGCCTTTCCAAGCCTTTGGGTGTCCCCTTTCTCACCGAGGGCAGAACGGAGTAAGAAGCATTGGTGCAGGGGTTCCGCAAGGCTCGATCCTTGGCCCAACTTTATTCAATATCTACATATCAGCCACAAAATGATCGAGTTCTTGGAGCCATGTATGCCGACGATACAGCATTCCTGGCATCTTCCCTGGCAGTGCACACTGCCTTCAGAAGAATGCAGGAAATGCCTAATACATACGAGGAATGATGCACTGACTGGCGTATCTCAGTAAACAGCGAAAAATGTGTAGTTGTATTTACTACTCGGAAGCGTAACTTCCATGCAACCAACTTCCTATTTTTTGACAAGCAAATTGCATGGAGTGGCCATGCTAGTAATCTGAGAATCCCAATTCACAAAATTTTGAAATGGGACTGCCACATAACCAATGTCATACTCTAGGCAAGAGTCATCAAGATTAGACTCTTCCCATTAATAGGGGAAAATCTAGCCTTTCTGCCTCTTGCAAAATCTTGTTATACGATCAAGTAATCAAGCCCATCTTCACGTATGCTGACCCCCCATTTGAAGAGTATGCACGACAACCAACGTACAAAGGCTCCAGGACTTCTAAAATTCAGCGCTAATATCAGTTGTGGTAGCACCATGGTTCCTGCGAAATTATATAATCAGACGAGACCTACAAGTGTCCACAGTGGTATAGACAATTAAATGCATGAGTAAAAATTTCTGCAACTCTGCACAGCAGTATCTAAATCAACTGATCAGGCATGTAACGCAATACGAAGTCATGCGAGAGCAGAAGTACAAAAGATACAATACTCTATTATGCTAGAAGCTTTCATCTTCCTTCCCCCTCTTGCTCTACTGTATCCCTTCTTCGCATTTCTTGCTAGCCGCTACAGCCTCACACTTTTTCCCCCTGGAGAGGTGGGGAACTAAATGGTGGACCTTCCCACTAATACAATTCATCAAGGTGGTCTCAATCTCGGATCTGACGTTTAGCCCTACAGTACATCACATAACTAACAGTTCAGGTGAAACAGGTATGAGCCCCAGGCCCGGTACTGTAAAAATCAGTCATGATCTTTGACTTTATTTGCACCAAATTTCGCTGCTGAGGAGTAAACAACACTAATGTTTCTTTCTCTATTTTCATTTTTTGACACCTTTCATTTGATATTTTTTCTACCACAAATATATGCTGAGTGATCATTGAAAATGACCACCCCATTTTATATCAGTGGGACTCTAATTCTGAAGTCCTGTAACTTTTAAAATAAACATTTTTATTGGAAAATGAGATAAAGGTAAATTAAAGTTCGGAATCATTTCTAAACTCAATATCCATTTTTAACAATATTCTTTCAGTATTTAAAGAATTATGGACGTTTGAACATAAAATAATAGCAGTGCTAGACATTGGAAGTTAATTGAAACTGAAATAGGAAATATTATTTAAACCAATTGATATATAAATACATATTTTAAAAGTGTGTGCAAAAAATTGGTTAACTTCTTTAATAAATTTCTTCAGATTGATGCTCTGAAAGATTTAAATTTCAATACCTGCTTAAATACGGATTTTAGAAGTTATAGGGGCTCCGACGTTATCATCCCATTGACATAACATGGTTTGGTCATGTTACGCCAATGTGAGGCTAATTTCGAACAATTAACCTGACTTCTTTTGTTGAAGTTTGGTTCTTTCTAGGATTAGTTATGGTAGTGAAACTTGGACGCTGTGTAAACAAGATAACAGGAAACTAGATGCTTTTGATTCTAGATGCTTACGCAGTATCTTGGGTATTAGGTGGTTTAACTTTGTAACTAATGATGAGGTTAGGCAAAGGAGTCTGCAACCTCCTTTAAGCAGCATATTGTGCAGAGAGAGACTCCGCTGGTTTGGCCATGTTGCCCGTATGGATAATTATAGATTGGCGAATAGGGTTATGAACAGTGTGCCTAGAGGCCTCAGAAGGAGGGGGAGACCTAGGATGCGGTGGGCTGACAATGTCAAACAGGACCTTGTTAGAATTGATGTGCAGTGGCCGGATGCAGCAGATGTAGCTCAGGACAGATATGCTTGGAGAATAAAACTGCGTGGTCTGGTTGGACCTCCGTAGCTCGTGGCTGCTTGATGATGATGATGATGGTGGTGGTGGTGGTGGTGGTGGTGGTGGTGGTGGTGGTGGTGGTGGTGGTGGTGGTGGTGGTGGTGATGATGATGATGATGATGATGATGATGATGATGATGATGATGATGATGATGATGACCTTGACTTCAATGATAACTGAGAGTATGTCTTCTAATAACGTAGATCTAGTGAATGCATGAAAAATACTTTGGGTTTTGGGAGAGGGACAAGTGGTCAGATCGAAGCAGAACGAACTTAAAAGCAGTTCTAATATATATATGTTTTTCCTTCTATTTTAGTGCTTTTTCAAAACTTTTATACAAAATATATATTAATATATATATATATCATTAAAATTTTTGACTGCATTTCTAGTTATTAATATGACCATAGATCCTTAAATTCTATTTCATATTTGTACTATTATTAAATTCTATTGAAGAGAAATCCCCAGTCATTGAAGAGAAAACTTCAACCAGGTACAGTCGCCCCCCTCTCCCCCTATACATACCCACCGTTCCAAAAAATCTCTCAAATCAAATACCGAGACTTAGCCTCCATGACTGTGAGTTTTATCGCCATGGCTATCCACATTTTCACACGAAATCAAATACACACCATTTAACAGAACAGGAAAGAAACAATGACAGAATTAAAGGAAAGGAAAAACTACGCCACATCCACCCCTTCCCTCCATTGAAAACCAAACTAAAATATTTTGCACTGGAGAGATACAATCATCCCGACACTTTTTCTAAAATAACTTTGATTCCGTTTGGAATAAATTTCTGTTTCCAACAAAATTCCGTTTCGAACAAATTTCCGTTTCGAAGAAATTTTCGTTTCAAACAAACTTCCGTCGAACAAATGTTGTCGAATATCAAATGTTGTCCTATATCACATTCCGAAGTCGCATTGGAGAACTCTAAATTAAAACTGCATAAATTCCCAAGGGTGGATGGAATCACCACTGAAACATACTCTGTTTGAGGTAAACTGGGAGCATTTGTGATGTCAGATGATTGACTGAAATTTTGAATATTTTTCATGATAAAGGTGTTGTTCCTGAGGATTTTACTAGAACTTATTATTTATCTTTATTTTTTTTTTAAATTGATCACAGTTCATGAGATAATTATAGGGGAATCAGTTTATTTTCTGTTCCAGGTAAAGTTCTTTGCATTATTATACTTAATAGGAATAAGAATTTAATTGTTGGACAACTGCGTGATGAAAAGTGCGGATTCAGAAGTGGTACGGGATGTATTATTCATATATTTGCAATTAGGCTGATTTTTGAGAACTGTTTACATGCAAAATCCTCATGCAGTCATGGGTTATGACGGTCCTACCAGACAGAGTAATTTTCATCCCCAGTCATGTCTATTCTGAGCTACAGCTGCTGTATTTTGGCCATCGTAGACCAATTCTAGTAAGGTCATCTTTGACATTGTCTGTCCACCGCATCCTAGCTCACCCCTTTTCCTGAGGCCTTTAAGGAAACTTCATAATCCTGTTTGCCAATCTGCAGCTGTGCATACGGGCAACATTGCTAAACCAAAACAGTCGCTCTCTGCACAAAATATTGCTCAAAGGAAATGTGATGACTGTTCCTTCTAACCTCATCATTACTTACAAAGTCAAACCACCTATTGCCCAAGATACTGCACAGTCATCTAGAATCAAAGGCATCAAGTTTCTTGTTATCCTGCTTGCAAAGGGTCCATGTTTCGCTACCATAACTGACCTAAGAAAGAAACAAACTATTATATAGCCTAATTTTATTCTTTAGGGTGTATACGGCCTGTTTTTCAACACTCTCCGTAGATTCCTAAAGATGCTAGTAGCAATTCCTATTCTTCTATCTATCTCATGCGCACATCACCCGTATCTATTAAATAGCTCCAAAGATATTCAAACTGAAACACTTGATCAAGAGTGCAACCATTTAAAGTAACTGAACGGGGAGTTTTGCTGAGATAAACTCCAATGCTAGCCCAGGCGAAAAGGAATCTTATGAAGATCCTTTTTAAAAAAAAAATCGAAAATCCATCTATTGTATTACAGGAAATGAAAGCATGATATTTACAATTAGTCTCGCTAATCTGACAATCGTTACAACGGTTTCCTATATTTCTATTCAATCCTCTTCGTTCTAAGTGATTCTGAGAGATATCTCAAAAGAAACGGCAACAGGAAACGAAAATGTATATGACTATAAGTATTCTCTCTAATCCGACACTCAATTCAAAGAATTTTATAAAGATCTCTTCCTCCCAAAATCCGTACTCAGTCTAATGTATTACAGGAAATCAAAACAGCCGATACTTACAATTATTCTCCCTAATCCTGCTTTCGATTGAACAGTTTATTATATTTATGTTTCATTATATTCGTTCTAAATGAAACAATCTCAAATGAAAGAAACGACAACAGCAAACGAAATTGTATATGACTCTCAGTATTCCCACTAATCCTACATTCAATAAAAAGAATATTATAAATGTCCTTTCTTTCTAAAAAAATAATCGGACATCAGTCTAATTTATTGGAGGATATCAAAACAGCCCATATTTACAATTATTCTCACTAATTCGACTTTCCATACAACGGTTTCTTATAATTCTATTTCATTCTGTTCGCCCTTAGTGAAACAATCTCAAATAAAAGGAACTAGAGGAAACGAAAATGTACATGACTATTAGTATTCTTAGTAATCCGACACTCAGTAAAGCGAATCTTATGAAGATCCGTTTCTTCTAAGTGAAACAATCGAAATCAATCGAATGCATTATAGGAAATCAAAACAAAGAATGTCTACAATTATTCCTACTAATCTGACTATCGTCTAACCGAATTATTAGATTTATATTCCATTCTGTTAGTTCTAAGTGAAACAAATCATCCAATAAAACGAAGAGCATCGGGAAACGAAACTGGATAAGACTATCAGTATTCCCAGTAATCCTATCTAATATATACAGGGTGATTGTAAACTCTTTCAACAAAAAAAGAGAGGTGATAGTACCATCAAGACGACCAATTTTTGCAATGGAACCAAGGGTCGCATTCCACTCCTTCCGCCAGAAAAGAGTACTTTCGAAAAACGCCACGCATGCACAAGTACTTACAACCGGTGCATGAAAATCACAAGATGCAAATCAGGTGCGCTGAGCAAGTGCGTAGACGATTAAGAACAAACGTGTAAAATCGCAGCCGAACCCGTTCATCGACATTACCGTGATAACGTTACATGAAGACTACACATACGAGGAATTGGCGTATATGCATCTGATGTACGGCCAAGCAGGTGGTAATGGACGTGAAGCACAAAGATTGTACCGTGAGAGATTTCCGAATCGTCGTATCGTGATTTTCATTCACCGGTTGTAAATACTTGTGCATGCGTGGCGTTTTTCGAAAGTACTCTTTTCTGGCGGATGGAGCGGAATGCGATCCTAGGTTCCATTGCAAAAATTGGTCGTCTTGATGTGTACTATCACCCCTCTTTTTTTTGTTGAAAGAGTTTACAATCACCCTGTATATTATCCGGTAGGTCCTGTCATCCTCTCAGATCATCTACTATGGCGTATAAACTGAGAGGGTCCTGTCAGACCTCTGTGGTAAGCAGCTGCTTGAAGGGGTATTTATTTATTTTTTACTTTTTTATAACCAGAGTAAAATTAAACCATACCTAAAAAGTGAATAAAGATATTTCATTCAGGAAAGTAAGCACCAGACAATCTATAACCTTTTCCCAATGAGATACAAATTTGTAAATGCTACTCCTGTAGAACTACCGATGTTTAGAAGCGAAGAAAGTAGCCAACTCCGTTTCCCCAGCGCCTCTCCGTTTCGAAATTGTCAGTTGCACATATGATTGATTGTCCAGCACCAAGAAAAGATTTTAGTCGGATGGCACGATGTCTGGGGAATACGGAGGGTGGAGTGGAGTTTCCCAAGGGAGGCTTTTCATGCAGGCTGTATTTGGAGCAGTGCATCTGCAACCTATTGTAGCTTTGCCGAGTAGACGTCCTCAGTGATTATTTGACCAGTTGTAAGAAGCGCTCATAATGGACGGTACCAGCTGTGGTCCATCAGACACACACAACAAAATGTTCTGTTGGTAGATCCTGGGCTTTGGTGTATGCAGTGTAGGTTCACTGACGACAAACCGATGATACGAAAGTTTGGTGTTCCTATAAACAATCCATTTTTTATTGCACGTCAACAACCTTTCCGAAAATGGATCATTCTTGGCGTGAAAGCAGCGACGAGCAGATCGTAAGCGCCCGAATTTGTTGTCGGCAGTCAATTCATGTGGAACCCCATTTACTCAGCTTGCAGACCTGACACATATTGTTTGTAATCTTTGTAGTGAGTAAGTCGTTATTGATTTTTGTATTAATTTCCTTTAGTGGCCCAGACAAACCATGTGGTTTTTGGGTTAACTCATAGTCTTCTATGTTAAATATATGATGAAATAAAATTGATTGATTAATTGATTGATTGAAAATGCAAACCAATGGTTTCGTCACTTAAATGGAACCTTTCTGCAAGCGTTGACGTTTCTACGTTTGACGTGAATCCAACTCGATGCTGGCCTTCAGTTCATCGTCATCAATGACGGTCGGTCTTCGCTCGCTAGCTGCATCTTCATTTGTCTCATCGCGTGATGCAAATTTCTGAAGCACTTTTGGCCTTACGTTTCCCACGATTGCAAAGGGCCGCGCCAAGAGCGCCTGTTAAAATCGTCTCAAAAGTGGGAATTAACAAATTAGTTCAACACAATATGTTAAACTGATTTGTTAATAAATGGTGTTTTTGTTACCTGTAAATGATAATAGTTTTGAGTATTAATATATGAGTGTAGATTTTGATGTGGGTCCGGGAACTGGCTTTAAGTTGGCAATTGCAAAGAATCACGGCCTCTAATGTGTGTGCCGCCCTAAAATATACTCAGGGGTGGTCACAACAAATTGGTTCCCGTGACCACGATATACGAACCTGGTTTATTGCGGCCAAGAGAAAAATTCGAAATTATTAGAAATTAAGAGTGAAGTATTATGTATATGTGAAAAGTGCATGAAATATTGGAAAAACTAGTACTAGCGAGGACTGTAATATATGCTTAGATAGGATTTTCAGAAACATCTGTCCGGCATGGGACTTCGAAAGACATGGCGCTGATGGAAAGCAAAGGGCAGAGGGTGCCTAAGTCACATGACGTCATCTACGTGTTCTCTGAGCCGTTAATGAGACGCAGGCAAACCACGGAGTGCCGGTTGATTGACTCTCCCCAGGGCAATTGTAGTATTGTATGGCAAGACCCGATGCTCCGCTATACATAGACAGCACTACATCTTGTGGGAAATTCCATTTACCGCCATCCACTTTCCATCGAGTCCTTCAATACAATAATACATTACACTCAGCAGAGAAAGGACCTATCATAACGAGTAAGACCTTTGATAAATCATGCTATGTCTGTTTGTTTAATCATTGAGATGAGTGAGAGGTCATTTCGAATTTTGAGCGTTGCCTACACAATAAAGTCAAACATATTAGTGAAATTTCCTTCAAATTCAATTTGCCAAACAATAACAGAAACTTAACTTTGATAGTAGATTTTGAATTTAGACTGTCAATCATAAAAGAGTACATTCCTAACTTTTGATACTGAGGAAGCTACCGTGGTGGAAACTTAGTCAGTATTCCATTAATAAGCCTGTCAACCGGGGATCCCACTCCCGGTCGCAGAGCCCTCAACTACGTCCTCTCCATCGGAGCCGACCCCCCCCCCCTCCAGCAAGCAGTCCGCCGACCCACGAACTTCGTCGGGGCTGCAGTCCCGAAGCTTCTCAGAGGCCAGTCGATGAGCCCGCTTGGGTGTCGCCCTCATTCCAGCCAGCTGGACCCTCAACTATAGGCCTCTTCATCTGGGACTGTAAGCTCTCGTGAATGCCAGGAGCACCAAACGAGCCGAACCCCACTTCACAGAGGCACCGTAAGCTCCTCCACCACGTCAATCGTAAAATAAAACATTCTAAACAAGGGTTGCCTAAAGGTTCTCGTGGAGACTCTTAGTTTGGCTTTTCCATCGATAAGCCTGTCAACCGGGGATCCCACTCCCAGTCGCAAGCCCTCAACCTCGTCCTCTCCATCAGAGCCACGGACCCACGGCCCACGAGAGCAGTCTGCCGACCCACGAACTTCGTCAGGGCTGCAGCCCGAAGCTTCTCAGGGCCAGTCGATGAGCCCGCTTGGGTGGCCCCTCATTCCAGCCAGCTAGACCCTAAACTATAGGACCCTCCATCTAGGACTATAAGCTGTCGTGCACACCAAGAACAACGAGCCATGACCCTACTTCACAAAGGCACCGTAGGCCCCCCAACAGGACCGCCTTCTGCCGGGGAACTTCCGTGTAGCTAGTCATTAGGCGCCCCGACTGGGTCCAACTGTGGAACTCGCTGGTGCTCAGGAAGCGATCGTCACCGAGACCCATTGGCTGATCAGCGTCCGTCCTCCCACTCATTTATTCCTCTCCCAGGGACATGACATAAAGGATATAATGACATAAATGCGGACATGACATACGTATCCCCCTTAAGGGGGGATACGTATTTATTTTTAAATACGGACACGACTGTTGGCGTGGAAGGTATCAGCCTCCATTATGTTCAGCTAGTGTAGTGCCCCCTTTACCTCCATTTTCGGCACCCAGTACAGTCGGTGAAGAACGCCGCCCTCGGCATGAACATTCTGGAACATGGTCCGGTGACCCCCAGGTGACAGGGCTGTCGTTGTAAACAAGCTCGCTAAAGATGGGTCGGGATTTGTACTTCGACCCGCGCGAGCCAATGAACAACAATCACACGTAGACATCGATGACCTCTGCCGAGGGACGGGCGATAACGACAACTAGGAGAGCTCACGTTTTTTGGACACTAGACTCCGACCCGAGCAGAAGAAGATGTGCAGCAGTTTTAGTTGAGTGTGAGCGAAAAGAGCGGAGAAGTGACGGAAGCATGGTCGCGAGAGCCTTCACCTACCCACGGCACCTGAACCATCGGTAGCAGTCTGGCCAACGATGAAGCCTACCCTTATGGTGCGCCTGAGCTGATGATAAGGGGATCAAATTGCAATTCTGATCTGGTTGTTCCCACACGTACAGTGCTACTTATTATGTCACGATGCTCCCTGATGGGACAGAAAGACTTTTTGACGTCTGGTAGACTTTTGAGCAATTAGCTCAATCATATGGAACTGGAAACAGACTGATCTCTATCATTCCTTAAGTTTCCCTTGATTGCAATGAGCCACGCCAAGGGCGCCTGTTGAAAACGTCCCAAAAGTGGGAATTAGTTGTGTATAATGTATTGAACTGTTCTGTTAATAAATGATGTTTTTGTTACCTGTAAGTGATATTAGTTTTGAGTATTAATATGTGAGTGTAGATTTTGATGGGGGTCCGGGAAGAATTCATGGCAAAGATTCACGGCCTCTAATGTGTGTGCCGCCCTAAAATATACTCAGGGGTGGTCACAACAATGCTTTCGACTTTGTATCGACGCATGGGCACCACTTGCAATTGTGCTTACATACTTTTCGTTGAAATGATAACATTGAGAAACCGCAAGAACATAATTGTTTGCCTGATATTTAAACAGAAGAAAGCATTTCCCTACACAAGGACACTACCGCTGGTCTTAATAGTTAGGTACGTTATTAGTCACGTTGAAGTTAACCAACGATTAGACAGGTAGTATATATAAAGAGGAAAGTTTGCTTTTGTGGTTGTTATTTCTGTATTAGTATTCCTCTCCCTTCATTCGGAAGAGCTAGCGGCTACAAACTTTACATGACAGTCTCTTTCACCCAGGGAATTAGCATAGTCTACGTTGTTTCTTTTACCACTTGCATCACTTGAAAACCCGCTGGGATCTACGAAATCTGGAGTTGGAAGGTTTCAGTTTGTCGAAATCCCCTAGACTTAACATTAGCGGTTAAACACCGGTATCTGAGTTCTACACCGGTATCTGAGCGATGTGTGATAGAACGTGTTGCTCACCAATATCTATCATAAACTTAGAATTAACAGTTCTTCAAAATCATGCAGGGAGTGCCATCTACTCCAACTTTCTAGAGTTTTGTTCGTTAGAGTTCAGTGGCCGTGGGGTTGGCAAACAGATTGCAGTGAGTTTTATGCCAAATGAAAGCTTGCAACTACCATCATCATGAAGTGCCATCTACTATATATTTCACAGAGTTGCAGATTCGAGCAACGACGGGTAAATCTGCTAGTACTCAATGAAACGAATCTTTTAAAGATCCTTTGCTTCTAAAAGAAACAATCTAAAATGAATTAACAATGCACTCTTGAGTTTGTAAGTTCATGATTCGATTGAAAATTGAGAATCACATATATACTCTGACAATCAGGCTAGATATGGGTGGGGTAGGTTGAGTAAATGGTGAGAAATTGAAAGGGTGCGCATAGAAATCATCGAACTTTAAAGAATGAAAGGATCACAAAACGTTCGTAAACCACTAGATTGAGGAATGGAATTGTTAAGAGAGGCTGCTGAATGTGTGTGGAGGAGGGGTGAACGAATAATGAGAAATCATCATCAGCATCAAGTAGATTTTTATATGATTTGCCTTCAGTGGCAAAATACTGGTACACTGACTAAGAAAAGACATGATGAAAAAAATTGGATTTAACATAGCTTTTGGTTACCGAAATTTTTAGAAAGATGATGAAAAAAAAATATGATTTGAAAAAAAAAATTATAGATGATGGTATACGTTTGAATTAATTGGAAAAGTAATTAGTGTTTTGTCTAAATGAGTTTAATTGAAAGTTGATATGTATTTAATATTTCGTTACCATCATCATCATCATCATCATCATCCTCAAGCAGCCATGGGCTACGGAGGTCCAACCAGACCGTGCAATTTAGTTTTCCAAGCAAGTCTGTCCTGTGCTATATCTACTGCATCTGGCCACTGCACAACAATTCTAACAAGATTCTGTTTGACATTGTCTGCCCACCGCATCCTAGGTCTCCCCTTCTTTCAGAGGCCTTTAGGCACACTGTTCATAACCCTATTCGCCAATCTATAATTATTCATACGGGCAACATAGCCAAACCAACGGAGTCTCTCTCTGCACAATATGCTGCTTAAAGGAGGTTGCAAACTCGTTTGCCTAACCTCATCATTAGTTACAAAGTTGAACCACCTAATGCCCAAGATACTGCGTAAGCATCTGGAATCAAAAGCATCTAGTTTCCTGTTATCTTGTTTACAAAGTGTCCAAGTTTCACTACCATAACTAACCCTAGAATGAACCAAACTATTATAGAGTCTAATTTTAGTCTTTAAGTGTATACGCTATTTCTCCACACTATTCATAGATTCTTGAAAGTCTCGGCAACAGCCGCTATTTGTCTGTTAATCTCATGCCGCACATCACCATTATCTCTTATATAGCTCCCAAGGTAATTAAACTATGACACCTGATCAAGACTGCAACTATTTAGATTAACTGAAACACAGCCTGCCTGATCAATTCCATCACTTTAGTTTTCCCTATGTTTATAGCCAAACCTACTCTACTACCAGTTTCATCAACAGCTCGAATGAAAGAATTCATCCCACCAACATCACTTGCCAAAAGGGCTAAATCATCACCATAATCTAAATCAGAAATTTTCGTATCTCCAGTCCATTTAAGGCAAAAGTCTTTTCCTTGAAGTGAACATAACATAATCAATAACCAAGCTAAAGAGAAAAGGAGACAAAATGCACCTTTGTCGAACACCAGAAGTAATGCTAAACCAATTGCTTACCAACTCTCACACACGACTCAGTGTTATTATAGAGAGCTTTCATTATGTTAACTAACTTGCCTGGTATACCATATGATCTCACAATCAACCACAAATTATGACGATCAACAGGAGTCGAAAGCCTTTTTGAAATCAACAAAGCTAGCAACCAAAGGCTTCTGAAACTCTAAACATTTCTCAAGAATCTGCCTAAGTGAAAATATCTGATCCACACATCCCCTACCACTTCTGAATCCACATTGCTCATCAGGTAATTGACTGTCAACCAGATTCTTAATTCTATTAAGCACAATCATGGAAAGAACTTGACTAGGAACAGAGAGTAGGCTGATATCCCTATAGTTATCACAAGAACTACGATCACCTTTTTTGAAAATAGGGATAATAATAACTCTGATAAAATCCTTAGGGACCATGCCTTTATCATAAAAAATATTCAACATTTCACTCATCCAAGTGGTAACTGAAACATTCCCAACTCTAAGCATTTCCGTAGTAATTTCTTCTACCCCTGGGGATTTCTGAAGTTTAGGTTTAGGAATAGCCAAACTCTACTTCAGATTGTGTTATAGGGCCTACATTAAAGCCACCAATGCATCTATCATCATTGGAAACAATGGGAGTAGAACTAACCACATTGTTTAGAACATCACTGAAATGTTCAGCCCACCTAACCATGACAGAATCCTCACCTTCCATAACATTACCTTGTTTATCCTTCAATCCCTGTATACCTGTCCGTTTTCTACCGCACAAAACATTAACTATCTGGTACAGCTCTCTGCTGTTGTGCTATCTAACTGCTTCCTCGGCTTTCAAGTCAAAGATTCTTAGCAGCAGCTAACTGATCTTTTACACGTTTATTAAGTTCTCTGTAATGCTTTCTGTTAGGACTAATAGGATGTTCCTGCAGTTCTTTCTTTCCTAAATAAGCTCAAGTGCCTTATGACTCAAATAATTCTGTCTCCTCCGCTCCTTTTTTCCTAAAAGAGTACTGTTAGTGTCCAAAAAAGCCTGTTTAAAATGATCCCATTCTTCCTCAACTTCAGTAGTAAGCATACCATGACTGTCATAATTACTAAGTAACCTATCATGGAAAGCTTTGGCAATAACTTGGTCTTTCAGAGCTTCAGTATTAAAAGTATATTTTTTAACCCTAGCACAACACTTTTTAAGTTTAAGTTGCAAGACACTTTTAACAAGGTAATGGTCAGATCCAATTTAAGCTCCCTATATGGCCTGGTATTCCTAACAGAACTAGCCCATTTGATGTTAATTAATATGTAATCAATCATATTCTTATGCAGCCCATCAGGTGAAACCCATGTGTATTTATGTATGTCGCGGTGTTTGTAATAAGTGTTAGTTATTCTGAATCCATTGAGTTTACTTACCTGTAGGAGACGTTGCCCAGTGCCACTGCAACTACCAATACCAAAAGGGCCTATTACTCCTCCCCAAAGGTCAGAGTCAGTACCAACTTTGGCATTGAAGTCACCTAGAACAAGGGTAATATCTCCTTTCTTGACAGAATTCAAAATATCCTGAAGTTGTCCGGAAAACCTATCCTTCTCATCCTCATCGGCATCCTCAGGGGAGTCATAACAGCAAATAACATTCAAGTCTTTAACGCTATTCTGAAATTTTGCTGTAAGAAACTTTTCATTAATGCATTCATATCCTAGAATAGCATCACTAGTGTGTCTGCTGAGAAGCAGACCCACATCTTAGTGTGCTCATTGTCTTCCCTCCCTGAAAAGAGAAATTTAAGATTATTTTTAAGAATCTGACCTTTATCTGTCCATCTAGTCTCTTGCAAGCCGAGAATATCTAAATTATAACGGTGGAATTCTTGTGTGAGGACATCAAGAGAAAAAGCTCTGTGCAGAGTCCTCACATTCCAACTACCTATGGTGAGAAAATGGTTAGTGGGATATTTAAAGAAACTATGTTTATTGAGAGAGGGAATGCCGACAATATCAAACAGCACCCTAATCGCAGACATGGGGCAAAGACCTGTTCCCCCACTACTAAAGGCTGAAGCCTTCTGTACTGGAAGACTTCCTCCAAAGCAAAATTTAACGTTGTAAGTAGAAGCAAAGAGTTCAGGTGCCTGCGATGACCTCTGCTCAGAATTATCCACTAGGTGATAAACATATCCTGTGAATCTGTTCCCTTGGGGCTGTCAACCCGCAAACAAACAGAAAACACAGCGGAAGATTTTCCCTCTACAGAAGCGCACCAGTGCAGCAAAATCACGATCCATAATCAAGCTCAGAGCCATAATTCCGTTCAGGTTTTCCGTATATGGTCAGCACCAGGACCTTGTGTGGTTGACCACTCCTTAGTAGGGTAGAAAAAAAAACGGAAAGTAGCCATAGTTGTCCAGATCAGTAGGCCACACTAATCTGGCAGCCCTCCCCTTCCTACGAGAAGGCGGGTCGGACATTAGGTGCCATTTCTGGCCGGTTCTATGAATCATCACAGGGTATTGGTGCATAAATCTCCTTCCAGTGACTACCTAGCTACCATTTATCATGAATCATTAAATTGATTATTAACCAGTCAATGATAATTGTTAAATATTATAGGGAAATCTGTTTTCTTTGAAAATTGCAAATTGTCAGGTTTAAAATTTTGCTTTCATTCAAAATGTAAATAATCGTTCGGAACGTAACCACATTTCTTTTTTAGCATAGATGGAGGAGCTTAAGTTAGAAGGAGAAGCAGGGAAGGCAGAGCGCATTCTGTATGTGTGTGTTTTTTCCTGCCTAGCAACGTTTTCGTTTACAGAAAATTCCTTTGCTGCCGCATTCTCCATAAAGAGGTATTATGAAGTGAAACTGCTTCGCTGAGCACTCTTTTCATGTTCCTGGATATGACATAACTGTTCAAATCCTTGCAAACCGAACTAGAACAATCTATGAAATTCGTTTGTCTGAAGAAGGTGGCTGAAACCAAAAATAAGAGAAGAATGGATATCAAAGAAGCTCGCTGATGTGTAGAAGGAGAGAACAAAAACAAAGATAAAAGTGAAATAAGCTGCAGTTTCTTATTTTCATAATGATTACTTAAATGTCTTCATAAATCAAATGGATGAGGTAGCGGAGGTATATCAGATAACGGAGAGGAAAACTTGTCAGTCTCCTCCAATACAAAGGTTAAAAAAAAAAACCTGTACAGTGAAATACCCTTGGGCGTGTTCTGCATCGAAGCCTTTTACTCTCGGCGACTTCCCTTCCAGTCCTACTAAACGTGGACGTTCACCACTCGAGCCAGAGGAAAGAGCATATCAATGCTGTCATCTGCACCGCGATGTGTAATAGAACGTGTTGCTCTCTAACAATTGTTTCCGTCACGAATGCGCTCGATGTCGGTGTTCGATTGGCTTTGTTGGAATCGTCCAGACGAGCACCTGGTCACCTTCACTCTTCCCACTTTAAACGAACTACCAGAGGCAATAATTTACTGTCAAGTTTATCCGTTGTCTGGCTTTGAAATTTCTCGAAAGTTCTGATGCGAGCAAAAATGGTAATCATCATTGGATAAATCATGCAAAGCAACAGAAAGCAATATTAAATAAGTAATTGAGAAACGTTCAATAAAAGGAGAAAAAAAAGAGACGGACCAACGCTCTTTGGATTAAGAAAAAGTGAATTTAAACCCTATATATTGGGTAGACAGCTCTAATATATGTCAAACACGATCACCGTAAAACTGATTTCTTTTGAGTATATCTTTCGATGATAATTCTAAGAATCGTAATTCACCATGAAGAAGGTTCATTCGTAACAGTCTCTGCAGGATTTAAGGTCGCAGGTTCTAATGCATCATCGAAGATCTCCTTCCCTGTTTGGAAGGTGGTGCCACTCAAACAGCAATAATTGACGTCAAACAAGCATGATTCTTACTCATGAACTTTACTCATGAACTTTACTCTTTGAGATGATCTTTACTCATGAACGTCAAACTCATGAACTTTTTGTTTTACTCATGAACGTCAAAGATTGAGATGATCTAAAAGATGATCTTTACTCATGAACGTCAAACAGCAAAAATTGAAGTCAAAATGAGACGACAATCGCTGCCGGTAGCGATAAATGCATTTTTCCTGTATGACTCTAGCTATTCAGTTTCTAAATGACAATCGACAACTATCCTTTAGACCATAAATCCACTTTCATCATCATCATAACCATCATCATCCTCAAGCAGCCATAGGCTACGGAGGTCCAACCAGAACGTGCAATTTAGTTTTCCAAGCAAGTCTATCCTGAGCTACATTTACTTCATCTGGCCACTGCACACCAATTCTAACAAGGTCCTGTTTGACATTGTCTGCCCACCGCATCCTAGATCTCCCCTCTTTCTGAAGCCTTTAGGCACACTGTTCATAAACCTATTCACCAATCTATAATTATCCATACGGGCAACATGGTCAAACCAACGGAGTCTCTCTCTGCACAATATGATGCTTAAAGGAGGTTGCAAACTCCTTTGCCTAACATCATCATTAGTTAGGAAGTTGAACCACCTAATTCCCAACACACTGCGTAAGCAGCTAGAATCAAAAGCATCTAGTTTCCTGCTACCTTGTTTACAAAGCATCCAAGTTTCACTACCGTAACTAACCCTAGAAAGAACCAAACTATTATACAGTCTAATTTTAGTCTTTAGGTGTATACGCCTATTTCTCCACACTCTCCATAGATTCTTAAAAGTCCCGGCAGCAATCCCTATTCGTCTGTTTATCTCATGCCGCACATCACCATTATCTGTTACATAGCTCCCAAGATAATTAAACTGTGACACCTGCTCAAGACTGCAACCATTCAGATTAACTGAATCACAGCCTGCTTGATCAATATTCATTACTTTAGTTTTCTCTCTGTCTCATCAATAGCCCTAATGAAAGAGTTCGTCTCATCAACATCGTTTGCCAAAAGGGCTAAATCATCAGCATAATCTAAATCAGAAATTTTAGTATCTCCAGACCATTTAAGGCCAAAATCTTTCCCTTGAAGTGAATTTCGCATAACATAATCAATAACCAAATTAAATAGAAAAGGGGACAAAATGCACCCTTGTCGAACACCAGAGGTACTGCTCAACCAATTGCTACGAGCCTTACCAGCTCTCACACATGACTCAGTGTTATTATAGAGAGCTTTCATTATGTTAACTAACTTGTCTGGTATACCATATGATCTCACAATCAACCACAAATTATGACGATCAACAGAGTCTAAAGCCTTTTTGAAATCAACAAAGCTAGCAACCAAAGGTGTTTGAAACTCTATACATTTCTCAAGAATCTGCCTAAGTGAAAATATGTGATCCACACATCCCCTACCACTTCTGAATCCACATTGCTCATCACGCAATTGACTGTCAACCAGATTATTAATTCTATTAAGCACAATCATGGAAAGAACTTTACCTGGAACAGAGAGTAGGCTGATACCCCTATAGTTATTACAAGAACTGCGATCACCTTTTTTGAAAATAGGGATAACAATAGCTCTGATAAAATCCTTAGGAACCACGCCTTTATCATAAAAGATATTCAGAATTTCAGTCATCCAAGTGGTAACTGAAACATTCCCAGCTCTTAGCATTTCCGTAGTAATTTCATCTACCCCTGGTTATTTATGTAGTTTAAGTTTAGAAACAGCCAAAATAACTTCAGATTGTGTTATAGGGCCAACATTAAAGCCACCAATGCATCTATCATCATTGCAAACAATGGGAGCAGAACTAACCACATTGTTTAGAACATCACTGAAATGTTCAGCCCACCTAGCCATGACAGAAACCTCACCTTCTACAACCTTACCTTGTTTATCCTTCAATCCATGTATACCTGTTCGTTTTCTACCACACAAAACATTAACTATCTGGCACAGCTCTCTGCTGTTGTGCTATCAAACTGTTTCCTCGGCTTTCAAGTCAAAGATTCTTATCAGCAGCTAACTGATCTTTTACACGTCTATTAAGTTCTCTGTAATGCTTTCTGTTAGGACTAGTAGGATATTGATTTAAGCACATTCCTGCAGTTCTTTCTTTCCTAAATAAACTCAAGTGCCTTATCACTCAAATAATTCTGTCTCCTCTGCTCCTTTTTTCCTAAAAGAGTACTGTTAGTGTCCAAAAAATCCTGTTTAAAATGATCCCATTCTTCCTCAACTTCAGTAGTAAGCATACCATGACTGTCATAATGACTAAGTAACCTATCATGGAAAGCTTTGGTAATAACTGGGTCTTTCAGAGCTGGAGTATTAAAAGTATATTTTTTAACCATAGCACAACACTTTTTATTTTTTAATTTGCAAGACACTTTTAACAAGGTAATGGTCAGATCCAATTTCAGCTCCCCTATGTGACCTGGTATTCCTAACAGAACTAGCCCATTTGCTGTTAATTAATATATAATCAATCATATTCTTATGCAGCCCATCGGGTGAAACCCACATGTACTTATGTATGTTGCGGTGTTTGTAATAAGTGTTAGTTATTCTGAATCCATTGAGTTTACTTACCTGTAGGAGACGTTGCCCACTGCCATTGCAACTACCAATACCAAAAAGGCTTATCACTCCTCCCTAAACTTCAGAGTCAGTACCAACTTTGGCATTGAAGTCACCTGGAACAAGGGTAATATCACCTTTCTTGACAGAATTCAAAATATCCTGAAGTTGTCCGTACGCCGTTTGGCTTGTAAATGGTAGCTAGGCGTAAACTGGAAGGAGAGCTCTGTACCAATCCCCAGTGATGATGCACAGAACCGGCTAGGTCTAGCACCTAATGTCCGACCCCGCCTTCTCGTGGTGCAGGCCGTTAGTACCTTTCAAAAGAGATATTCTCTTTTGGAAGGGAACGGAAGGGGAGGGCTGCCAGTTCAGTATGGCCTACTGATCTGGTCATCTATGGCCACTTTTTTCTTTTTTTTCAACCCTGCTGAGGAGTGGTCAACTTCACAGGGTCCTGGTTCTGACCATTTATACCTACTAGACTGGACTTGTTTATGGATTTGAGCTTGATTATGGATCCTGGACTTGCTGCACTGGTGGGCCTCTGTTGAGGGAGAGTCTGCCGCTGTGTTTTCTGTTTGCTTTTGGGTTGCCAGCTCTAAGTGAACAGAGGCATGGGATACCTTATATCAGCTGGTGGATAATCCTAATCAGAGGCCATCGCAGGTACCTGAACCTTACTTAGCTAGTTGGGCATCGTCAAGCCTAAACTGGAGTAATGTGTCTCAGGCAGGCCATATGGTTCTTCAAAAAGTCCACTTGAAAAGGTGGTGCCTGAAGTTCCTACCAGCATCGGTGACTTCAGCCTTTAGCGGAGGAGGAACAGGTCTTTGCCCCATGCCTGCGATCAGGGGGCTGTTTGATATTGTTGGCCCTACCAATCTCAATAAATCTAATTTCTTTAAAAATCCTACTAATCATTTTCTCTCTGCAGGAACGTGGAACGTGAGGACATTACATAGAGATTATTCTCTTGATGTCCTCATGCAGGAATTCCAGCGCTATAACCTAGATATTCTAGGCTTGCAAGAGACCAGATGGACAGGTAAAGGTGAGATACTTAAAAATAACTTTAAATTTCTCTTTACAGGAAGGGAGGATGGAAAGCATCACCAAGGCGTGGGTCTGCTGCTCAGCAGACATGCTAGTGATGCTCTTCTAGGATATGAGTGCATTAATGAAAGGTTTCTTACAGCAAAATTTCAGACAAGCATTAAAGACTTGAAAGTTATCTGCTCTTATGCCCCCACTGAGGATTCTGATGAGGATGAGAAGGATAGGTTTTACAGACAACTTCAGGATATTTTGAATTCTGTCAAGAAAGGAGATATTACCCTTGTTCTTGGTGACTTCAATGCCAAAGTTGGTACCGACTCTGACCTTTGGGGAGGAGTAATAGGCCCTTTTGGTATTGGTAGCTGCAATGGCAATGGGCAACGTCTCCTACAGGTAAGTAAACTAAATGGTTTCAGAATAACTAACAAATATTACAAACACCGCGACATACATAAACACACATGGGTTTCACCTGATGGGCTGCATAAGAATATGATTGATTATATATTAATTAACAGCAAATGGGCTAGTTCTGTTAGAAATACCAGGGCATATAGGGGAGCTGAAATTGGATCTGACCATTACCTTGTTAAAAGTGTCTTGCAACTTAAACTTAAAAAGTGTTGTGCTAGGGTTAAAAAATTTACCTTTAATACTGAAGCTCTGAAAGACCCTGTTATAGCTAAAGCTTACCATGATAGGTTACTTAGTCATTATGACAGTCATGGTTTGCTTAATACTGAAGTTGAGGAAGAATGGGGCCATTTTAAACAGGCTTTTTTGGAAACTAGCAGTACTCTTTTAGGGAAAAAGGAGCAGAAGAGGCAGAATTATTTAAGTGATAAGGCACTTGAGCTTATTCCAGAAAGAAGGAACTGCAGGAATGTCCTTAATCAGTACCCTACTAGTCCTAATAGAAAGAATTACAAAGAACTTAATAAACGTGTAAAGGGTCAGTTAGCTACTGATAAGAATCTTTGGCTTGATGGCCTTGCTGACAAAGCTGAGGAAGCAGTTAGACAGCACAACAGCAGAGAGCTGTACCAGATAGTTAATGTTTTGTGTGGTAGAAAACGAACAGGTATACAGGGATTGAAGGATAAACAAGGTAAGGTTATAGAAGGTGAGGATTCTGCCATGGCTAGGTGGGCTGAGCATTTCAGTGATGTTCTAAACAATGTGGTTAGTTCTACTCCCATTGTTTGCAATGATGATAGATGCATTGTTGGCTTTAATGTTGGCCCTATAACACAATCTGAAGTTAGTTTGGCTATTTCTAAACTTAAACTTCATAAATCCCCAGGGGTGGATGAAATTACTACGGAAATGCTTAGAGCTGGGAATGTTTCAGTTACCATTTGGATGACTGAAATTTTGAATAACTTTTATGATAAAGGCAAATTATCCTAAAAATTTTACCAGAGCTATTATTATCCCTATTTTCAAAAAAGGTGATCGCAGTTCTTGTGATAACTATAGGGGTATCAGCCTACTCTCCGTTCCAGGTAAAGTTCTTTCCATGATTGTGCGTAATAGAATTAAGAATCTGGTTGACAGGCAATTGCGTGATGAGCAATGTGGATTCAGAAGTGGTAGGGGATGTGTAGATCAGATATTTTCACTTAGGCAGATTCTTGAGAAATGTTTAGAGTTTCAGAAACCTTTGGTTGCTAGCTTTGTTGATTTCAAAAAGGCTTTAGACTCTGTTGATCGTCATAATTTGTGGTTGATTGTGAGATCATATGGTATACCAGACAAGTTAGTTAACATAATGAAAGCTCTCTATAATAACACTGAGTCATGTGTGAGGGTTGGTAAGTCTTGTAGCAATTGGTTTAGCATTACTTCTGGTGTTCGACAAGGGTGCATTTTGTCTCCTTTTCTCTTTAGTTTGGTTATTGATTATGTTATGCGAAATTCACTTCAAGGGAAAGCTTTTGGCCTTAAATGGGCTGGAGATACGAAAATTTCTGATTTAGATTATGCTGATGATTTAGCCCTTTTGGCAAATGATGTTGATGAGATGAACTCTTTCATTCGAACTGTTGATGAGACTGGTAGTACAGTAGGTTTGGTTATAAACAGAGAGATAACTAAAGTGATGAAAATTGGTCAGGCAGGTTGTGATTCAGTTAATCTGAATGGTTGCAGTCTTGAGCAGGTGTCACAGTTTAATTACCTTGGGAGCTGCGTAACTGATACTGGTGATGTGCGGCATGAGATTAACAGACGAATAGGTATTGCTGCCGGGACTTTTAAGAATCTATGGAGATTGTGGAGAAATAGGCGTATACACCTAAAGACTAAAATTAGACTGAATAATAGTTTGATTCTTTCTAGGGTTAGTTATGGTAGTGAAACTTGGACGCTGTGTAAGCAAGATAACAGGAAACTAGATGCTTTTGATTCTAGATGCTTACGCAGTATCTTGGGTATTAGGTGGTTTAACTTTGTAACTAATGATGAGGTTAGGCAAAGGAGTCTGCAACCTCCTTTAAGCAGCATATTGTGCAGAGAGAGACTCCGCTGGTTTGGCCATGTTTCCCGTATGGATAATTATAGATTGGCGAATAGGGTTATGAACAGTGTGCCTAGAGGCCTCAGACGGAGGGGGAGACCTAGGATGCGGTGGGCAGACAATGTCAAACAGGACCTTGTTAGAATTGGTGTACAGTGGCCGGATGCAGCAGATGTAGCTCAGGACAGATATGCTTGGAGAATTAAACTGCGCGGTCTGGTTGGACCTCCGTAGCCCATGGCTGCTTGAGGATGATGATGATGATGATGATGTCCGTAAAACCTATCCTTCTCATCCTCATCGGCATCCTCAGTGGGGGCATAACAGCAAATAACATTCAAGCCTTTAACGCTATTTTGAAATTTTCCTGTAAGAAACATTTCATTAATGCATTCATATCCTGGGCGGGGGTGGCTCAGTCGGTAGCGCGCCAGTATCGTAATCGGTATATCCCAGGTTCGAGTCCCAGCTGGGTCAGCGTTGAGATTTATGTCCGCAAAAATTCCCCGCCCTGCTTACGGTCAGTACGGGACACCGATGGGCTTGGAAAGGCCGCCGTCCATCGGATGGGACGTTAAGCCGTGGCCCCGTGTGCGGGAGAGCCATACCCTGTGAACGTTAAAGAACACGCTGGATGGCCTTGACGGGAGGCTACCATCTGTCTCCCAACAGCTGTTCCAGTGGGTCCCCTCCCCCAACCTCTGAGCCTTCGGGTTCCATGTGACCTGGCCATTTAGCCCTTGGTGTGCAAA
Organism: Ryuthela nishihirai; assembly: GCA_038380435.1. Taxonomy (NCBI): domain Eukaryota; kingdom Metazoa; phylum Arthropoda; class Arachnida; order Araneae; family Heptathelidae; genus Ryuthela; species Ryuthela nishihirai. Next base: position 2,865,414 of record JAWZYU010000029.1, on the reverse strand, counting down.
AAAGTGCCGCTCAGAGGTAAAACAACCCAATCGAACGCATTCATATCCTAGAATAGCATCACTAGTGTGTCTGCTGAGAAGCAGACCCACATCTTGGTGATGCTTATTGTCTTCCCTCTCTGAAAAGAGAAATTTAAGATTATTTTTAAGAATCTGACCTTTATCTGTCCATCTAGTCTTTTGCAGGCCGAGAATATCTAAATTATAACGGTGGAATTCTTGTGTGAGAACATCAAGAGAAAAAGCTCTGTGCAGAGTCCTCACATTCCAACTACCTATGGTGAGAAAAGGTTAGTGGGATATTTAAAGAAACTATGTTTATTGAGAGAGGGAATGCCGACAATATCAAACAGCACCCTAATCGCAGACATGGGGCAAAGACCTGTTCCCCCACTACTAAAGGCTGAAGCCTTCTGTACTGGAAGACTTCCTCCAAAGCAAAATTTAGCGATGCAAGTAGAAGCAAAGAGTTCAGGTGCCTGCGATGAACTCTGCTCAGAATTATCCACTAGGTGATAAACATATCCTGTGAATCTGTTCCCTTGGGGCTGTCAACCCGGAAACAAACAGAAAACACAGCGGAAGATTTTCCCTCCACAGAAGCGCACCAGTGCAGCAAAATCACGATCCATAATCAAGCTCAGAGCCATAATTCCGTTCAGGTTTTCCGTATATGGTCAGCACCAGGACCTTGTGCGGATGTCCACTCCTTAGTAGGGTAGAAAAAAAAAAGAAATGTAGCCAGAGTTGTCCAGATCAGTAGGCCACACTAATCTGGCAGCCCTCCTGTTCCGTTCACTTCCACAAGAGAGTTTCTCTTTTGAAATTTACTAACATCTGTACCACGAGAAGACGGGGTCGGACATTAGGTGCTAGGCCTGGCCGGTTCTATGCATCATCACAGGGGATTGGTGCATAGCTCTCCTTCCAGTGACTACCTATCTACCATTTACAGACCTATAATGACTGTGTTATCGCAATGTGATCGTGATGTACTTTAGTGCATCACGATCACATTGCGTCACACAGGTCTTTATAAAAGAATGCTAATATTTGAAAATGCTCTATTTTATTAAATAATTAACTAAGAAAAGTAATTATGTGTAGGAAAGGTAGAGAAAACTTTCAAATTTCGTTTGTGTTCAACAGACTTCATTGCGGGAGCCATTGGTTGAGTGATATTGAACTTCCATCCATATTGCGCTCAGGATGTCTGGTGTCACAATTGCAATAGCTATTTTTCTCTTTAAATGCTGTAAATAATCTAATTATGATTTCCTCTAAATGCTGCAAATTACTAATTTTTTCGTAATAAACGATGTGTATAATCTATTACCAGTACAAAAATGAAGGCCAATGATGTTAAATAGGGAATTATTGGATCCACAAGAGATTCTTTGAGAGTTGAGAAACACTTTGAGGGTTTCGTGACATTTTGAACACTAACTTGTTTTTCTACCTAATAATTTAATGAAATATAACACTTTAGAATATGGATATTCTTTTTAAATAACCCTGTAAATATTTCAAGAGGGCTGCAAAGATTTTGAAACTTTTTTAATTAACCAAATAGAATCATTCATTTTAAGCCTATTTTGAACCCTTATTTCAAAAACTTCTAATTTGAAGGATACTGAATAACTGAAGCTTCTCGAAGTCTATTCACCTGCAGAGAACGAGGAACTCAGCAGAAGAGCTGTTACATCAGAGAAACGAGTAATGGCGACTGGGCTGCTGGGACAACGGAAGAATTCCCGGTAGACAGGTCACAAAATTTTTCTCGAGGCAGGTCGGTTGGTAGCTGATTCTTAATTAAAAAGATTTGGGCTATAAGGTCGATAAGCTACCATGGTCAAATGTTGTAAATTGCGGTTAGTGGAAAATATAAAATAATGGAATTGAAATCTCAGAGCCGTGGGTTATGCAATACTGGGGCAATGATGATATGAGTTGATGATAAATTGGGATGAAAGTCGAAAATTGGCTTTTTGCGAATTGCAAATGTTAAATATCTTATCGAAGCTAATTGTTCAATGTATCGGTAATTGTTCTTTTTAAATAATATATATGTTACCGCTAAAGCTCGAAAGCCGTTAATGTGCCTATTACCTAGCTAATCTGCAGATTAACTGATTTGCTCCGTTAACGTACGGAATCAAGAGTTTTCCGCATTTTACCTAGGTAATGTGCACATTAACGGCTTCCGTATCGTTAAAGTTCAAAAGTTTGTTTCTCTCATTTCCTTTCCCTACTCCTTCCCCCCTCTCCCTCCACTTTTAGTTTCGTTCTCACTTGGCCTCCGCTCATCCCGGGCGTTTCACAATAATTCGGAACACTGAGTCACGTGACCCGAAGATTGAGACTCAAGAGATTCATCACTTGACAGATTCGTTCTCACTTGGCCTTCGCTCATTTGGGGCATTTTTTATAATGCGGCAGGCGGTGTACTGTAGAGCCAGATACGTTATCTGAATAATAGGATAGTTAAAAAACGAAAAAGTACAACGTACCGGCTATTACCAATTCCGATAATAGCCGATACGCCATATTTTATTTTCACTTTAACGAGTGTAAATGGTGCAGATTATCCAGGTAATTTGCAGATTACCTAGGTAATTTGAGAAATGAAACGATTTTCGGCACGTTAACGGATCACCCTAGTTAATCTGAACAATATCTAGATAATCTGTAGAATAACTGATTTCTGCACTTTAGCGGTAACATATGTTATACATTAATCGTTTTACTCCTAAAATTTAAGTATTGAGAAATGCAGTTTATGACTAAAAATATTGTGTTTTCACGATTAATTTTGATTAATTTCTTTCCAACTATGTGGGATTGTTCGAAAAGATTTGAAATTATATTTTCTGCTCTTTACGATGTCATAAAATAAAAATAAAAAACTTTTGCTTGAAGAAGGTGTTTTTTGGCATTTTTTGTGATACAGTGAAAATAAGTAAAATTTCTAGGTGGAGAGATAGCTGAGACAAAAATATTTTTAATGTTACAGTACAGAGACTGGTCTGTAAATGGTAGCTAGGTAGTCACTGGATGGAGAGCTATGCACCAATCCCCTCTGATGATGCATAGAATCGGCCAGACCGTTAGTACCTTTCAAAAGAGATACTCTCTTGTGGAAGTGAACGGGAGGGGAGGGCTGCCAGATTAGTGTGGCCTACTGATCTGGACAAATATGGCTACTTTTCTTTTTTTTTCTACCCTGCTGAGGAGTGGTCAACCACACAGGGTCCTGGTGCTGACCATATAAACCCACTGGACTGGACAGATATATGGCTCTGAGCTTGATTATGGATCCTGATTTTGCAGCACTGGTGGGCTTCTGTGGAGGGAAAATCTTCCTCTGTGTTTTCTGTTTGTTTGTGGGTTGACAGCCCCAAGTGAATAGATTCACAGGATATGTTTATCAGCTGGTGGATAATCCTGAACAGAGGTCATCGCAGGCACCTGAACTCATTGCTTCTACTGGCATCGTCAAATTCTACGTTGGAGGAGGTCTTCCATTGTAGATGGCTTCAGCCTTTAGTGGTGGGGGAACGGGTCTTTGCCCCATGTCTGCGATTAGGGGGCTGTTTGATATTGTCGGCATTCCCTCTCTCAATAAACATAATTTCTTTAAACATCCCACTAACCATTTTCTCTCCATAGGTAGTTGGAATGTGAGGACTCTGCACAGAGCTTTTTCTCTTGATATCCTCACACAAGAATTCCACCATTATAATTTAGATATTCTCGGCTTGCAAGAGACCAGATGGACAGATAAAGGTCAGATTCTTAAAAATAATCTTAAATTTCTCTTTTCAGAAAAGAAGGAGGGAAGACAATAAACATCACCAAGGCGTGGGTCTGCTTCTCAGCAGACACGCTAGTGATGCTCTTCTAGGATATGAGTGCATTAATGAAAGGTTTCTTACAGCAAAATTTCAGACAAGCGTTAAAGACCTGAATGTTATCTGCTGTTATGCCCCCACTGAGGATGCCGATGAGGATGAGAAAGATAGTTTTAATGGTCAACTTCAGGATATTTTGAATTCTGTCAAGAAATTTATATTACTATTTATTTATATTATATTACACTTGTTCTTAGTGACTTCAATGCCAAAGTTGGTACTGACTCTGACCTTTGGAGAGTTGCAAGACTCTGACCATTGCAGCATTGGGTTACCAAAAGGGTGATTGGCCCTTTTGGTAAAAGTAGCTGCAATGGCAATGGGCAACGTCTCCTACAGGTAAGTAAACTCAATGGTTTCAGAATAACTAACACATATTACAAACACCGCGACATACATAAGTACACATGGGTTTCACCTGATGGGCTGCAAAGGAATATGATTGATTATATATTAATTAACAGCAAATGGGCTAGTTCTGTTAGAAATACCAGGGCATATAAGGGAGCTGAAATTGGATCTGACCATTACCTAGTTAAAAGTGTCTTACAACTTAAACTTAAAAAGTGTTGTGCTATGGTTAAAAAATTTGCTTTTAATACTGAAGCTCTGAAAGACCCAGTTATAGCCAAAGCTTACCATGATATGTTACTTAGTCATTATGACAGTCATGGTATGCTTACTACTGAAGTTGAGGAAGAATGGTATCATTTTACACAGGCTTTTTTGGACACTAACAGTATTCTTTTGGGAAAAAAGGAGCAGAAGAGACAGAATTATCTGAGTGATAAGGCACTTGAGCTTATTTCGGAAAGAAAGAACAGCAGGAATGTTTTTAATCAATACCCTAATAGTCCTAATAGGAAGCATTACAGAGAACTTAATAAACGTGTAAAAGATCAGTTAGCTGCTGATAAGAATCTTTGGCTTGATGGTTTGGCTGACAAAGCCGAGGAAGCAGTTAGACAGCACAACAGCAGAGAGCTGTACCAGATAGTTAATGTTTTGTGTGGTAGAAAACGGACAGGTATACAGGGATTGAAGGATAAACAAGGTAAGGTTATAGAAGGGGAGGATTCTCTCATGGCTAGGTGGGCTTAGCATTTCAGTGATATTCTAAACAATGCGGTTAGTTCTATTCCCATTGTTTGCAATGATGATAGATGCATTGGTGGCTTTAATGTTGGCCCTATAACACAATCTGAAGTTAGTTTGGCTATTCCTAAACTTAAACTTCATAAATCCCCAGAGGTAGAAGAAATTACTACGGAAATGCTTAGAGTTGGGAATGTTTCAGTTACCACTTGGATGAGTGAAATTTTGAATATTTTTTATGATAAAGGCATGGTCCCTAAGGATTTTATCAGAGTTATTATTATCCCTATTTTCAAAAAAGGTGATCGCAGTTCTTGTGATAACTATAGGGATATCAGCCTACTCTCTGTTCCAGGTCAAGTTCTTTCCATGATTGTGCTTAATAGAATTAAGAATCTGGTTGACAGTCAATTGCCTGATGAGCAATGTGGATTCAGAAGTGGTAGGGGATGTGTGGATCAGATATTTTCACTTAGGCAGATTCTTGAGAAATGTTTAGAGTTTCAGAAACCTTTGGTTGCTAGCTTTGCTGATTTCAAGAAGGCTTTCGACTCCTGTTGATCGTCGTAATTTGTGGTTGATTGTGAAATCGTATGGTATACCAGGCAAGTTAGTTAACATAATGAAAGCTCTCTATAATAACACTGAGTCGTGTGTGAGAGTTGGTAAGGCTTGTAGCAATTGGTTTAGCATTACTTCTGGTGTTCGACAACGGTGCATTTTGTCTCCTTTTCTCTTTAGTTTGGTTATTGATTATATTATGCGAAATTCACTTCAAGGGAAAGATTTTGGCCTTAAATGGGCTGGAGATACGAAAATTTCTGATTTAGATTATGCTGATGATTTCGCCCTTTTGGCAAATGATGTTGATGAGATGAACTCTTTCATTCGAGCTGTTGATGAGACTAGTAGTAGAGTAGGTTTGGTTATAAACAGAGAGAAAACTAAAGTGATGAAAATTGGTCAGGAAGGCTGTGAGTCAGTTAATCTGAATGGTTGCAGTCTTGAGCAGGTGTCACAGTTTAATTATCTTGGGAGCTATGTAACAGATACTGGTGATGTGCGGCATGAGATTAACAGACGAATAGGGATTGCTGCCGGGACTTTTAAGAATCTATGGAGAGTGTGGAGAAATAGGCGTATACACTGAAGACTAAAATTAGGCTGTATAATAGTTTGGTTCTTTCTAGGGTTAGTTATGGTAGTGAAACATGGACACTTTGTAAACAAGATAACAGGAAACTAGATGCTTTTGATTCCAGATGCTTACGCAGTATCTTGGGCATTAGGTGGTTCAACTTTGTAACTCCTTTAAGCAGCATATTGTGCAGAGAGAGACTGCGTTGGTTTGGCCATGTTGCCCGTATGAATAATTATAGATTGGCGAATAGGGTTATGAACAGTGTGCCTAAAGGCCTCGGAAAGAAGGGGAGACCTAGGATGCGGTGGGCAGACAATGTCAAACAGGACCTTGCTAGAATTGGTGTGCAGTGGCCCGATGCAGTAGATGTAGCTCAGGATAGACTTGCTTGGAGAACTGAATTGCACGGTCTGGTTGAACCTCCGTAGCCCATGGCTGCTTGAGGATGATTATGATGATAATGACAGAGACTGTCTGAAGTAGAAAGTCCTTTTTTCATCAATGACAAGGCAAAATCAGAACTCTGTATCTTCTTTCATAAGCTTTTTTGAGAAAATGTAACAGATGATTTAAGTATATGAATAAATTCTACGGGAATCTAGATCTTCAGCATTTTTTACAGAAATATTAAAGAGTAGTATATGGCGGAAAAAATGCATAACTTAGAGCAGGCGTGCCTAGAGTGGCACGTGAAACATTTTTCAATGGCACGCTGAGTGAATTGAAATACACTAAATGATCTCATAAAACAATTGAATTTTTAATTAAATGAAAGCATATAATTTTTTTTAAAGCTATTCGTTTTTTTTACATCCTTTCCAAACGAAAGTTGTTAGATATTGGAGGTAAGAATGTGACATCTAATGCAAACTAACTGAGTGACTGTGGAACAACTATGACTGACCTTGACGAAGTTCTGTTTCCGTCCTAAACTTCCCCTCTCTCCTGACTACCCCCACCACCTCTATAGTTCTCTCGGCTGTCGCATACTCATTCCAGTCAGTCCGTTGACCGTAGAACAAACGTTGGTGTTGGTATTAAGTAATACGGTGCCGTTAAAATGGTTCAAAAAAGGCAAAAACTTGATATATGTACGTTTCAAGACTTTTCGACAGACGAATATGGATGCATACAACAAAAGGATCGTGCTGTTTGTGCTTTATGTTGTGAAAATGTCGTGTGCCGTACGTCAAGTGTACAAAGACACTATCAAACCAAACATCAGTCCATGTTTAAAAACTCTGAGAAGAAAAGTAAAGCCATAAAAAGGGTTGTTTCTAGCTACAAAAAAAAAGTAGTGTTTTTAGTCAAGTAATTGGAACCAAAAATAATGGTACTGAATGTAGTTACAAAATTGCTCAGTGTGTGGCTTCGAAGGGCAAACAGTTCACAGGTGGAGAATACATCAAGGAAACGTTTTTGAGCAGTGCTGATTTTTTGTTTAGTGATCTACCAAATAAAGAAACAATACTGTCTCGGATTCGATAAATACCGGCTTCTGCGAGATCAATCTAGAGGCGCATAACTGATATGGCTGAAAATGTAACGGTAAAACAAACAACCGGGTTACAACAAGCTAACAATTTAGTGTCGCTCTTGACGAAAGTGTCGATGTGAATGACGTGGCGCGATTAGCTATAGTTGCGCGATATTGTGACGACGACGGTATTTATGAAGAACTGTGCTGCTTGATACCTCTTGATGGCACAGCCAAGGGAGAGGACATCATAACTGCATTTGTAAGTTATTTCGAAAATCAGAACATTAACATCAATAAAATATTGTGTTTTACTATTGATGCCGCCCCTGCAATGGTCGGAAAGAACATAAGATTTGTTAAACTTCTTGAGGATCACATTGGACATCAAGTATTGAGCTTCCATTGCATTATAGACCAGAAGAGTTTGTGTGCGAAGATTTCGTCACTGCGCTTGAACTCTGCAATGGAAACTGTTATCAAGATAGTTAACTTCATAGTTTCCCGCTCTTCATTGACCCACAAGCCAATGAACCCACAGGCCACTCCCGCTGTACAGCAATGTTCGTTGGCTTAGTCGAGGTAATGTTTTAAACCGATTTTGCATCAAGTCTAGAAGCAATCAAGGTGTTTCTTGATGAAAAAGAACAACATTTCCCGGAATTGAATGATGAGGACTGGCTGTGCAAACTGATGTTTCTGGCTGACATAACTACACATCTGAATGAATGAAACTTGCGTTTACAAGGGCAGGGTCAAACACTAGTTGATCTTTTTGAGCACTGGAAAGGATTTGGGTGAAAATTAGATACATTTTGCCATGATATTACCACTAACACATACAAGTACTTTCGAAACGTAAAGGCTCATTCAAATCGATTTACTGTCAACAGAGATGAGCTTCAGAAGTACGTTGAAGCGCTCAACGGAGAGTTTGCTAAACGAGATCAAGGCTTCCAAATTCACGTGCCCATATTTTCTTACTTCATCAATCCCGACTTAATTGATCATACTACCATCCCATTTGACCTCTCTCTTTTCGAGTGGATGGATGTTGACAATTTGAAATGCAACACATCGAATTCGAGGCATCAGAGTTATGGAAGATAAAATTTGTAAAATTGCGGAAAACTCTTGAAGAAAACTGCTTGGAAAAGTCAGCTGTCATCCTCAACTGCTGGACATCCCTGCCTGAAGCGTTCACCTATTTGAAGAATGTTGCATTTGCTCCGCTTTCGGCTTTTGGGTCAACTTATACATGTGAGCAAATTTTCTGACACATGAATGCTCTTTAAGTCCACAGAGAAGTCGCGTAACACCTGTGCATTCAGAAGCCAGCGTGAAGCTGAAAGTGACCAAATGCAGACCTGATATTGAACAATTGACCAAGGAGAAGCAAGGACAAGGGTCCCATTATTTGATTAATGGCTCAGATCAATAATAATCAATGATTACTTATATTAAAATTTTAATAACGTGTTTTATGTTTGAATTATTTAATTGCTTTGTTCTTCAAACTATTTGACTTTCTGTCTTAACAAAATATACATATGGCAATTTTATAATAAAATTTCATCATAAAGTGTTCAGAACCTAAATTTTGCAAAACATAATATTTTTTTTGTTCCTATTTATATTAAAGTACTGAATCATCTACAAAGAATAGAATAGTTGTTTAATGAATTGGAAACATGTTAATACAAGATCAAATTAATTTGTTTCAATGATTGTTGTATATAAAAATAAGGTAGACTTAAAATGGCACGCTGAGTGACTTGGCAGCATGACTTCGGCACACCACTGCTAAAAGGTTGCCGACCCCTGGCTTAGAGCAATCTTAAAAGTTTTAAATTTAATTTCGAACGAACTCTGCATACACTTATAAAATCTTCATTTAATATAGTAAATGGTTGGAAATAGTAATATTTTTATGGACTGTTCAGAAGTTAATACTTGAACTAATAATAGAAAGCATTTTTCCTGAAGAGCGAATCCGATAATAAATTCTAATGGATGGTGAAATAACTAGGGTAGATATTTCCCGTTGACGTTTTTAATGCAATTATATACAGCACAATGAATTCAATTGAGCAATGTTTTCGATATCAGGAAAAAATTATGCGCTGAGATATGTGTTACATCTAGTGGTGGATTACCGTACAGCGCATGGGGCCTTCACATCCTTTAGGCCTTGACATTTATGAATGGCATTTTTTTCTCTTCAACATTTTATTTAGCAAAATATTTCACAATTAGTATAATCTGCTATTTTCGTACACCTATCAGTTTTTACTTTGTTTTTTTTTTATTAAATCATGCACTACAAAGAAAGATATTTAGTATTATTTAAAATTATTTTTGCATTTCTCACTATGTGCTAGATTATAAAGTATCACAGGAAATGTCCTGTTCACAAAAATGCACTTGAAATAATCAACTGGAAAAATTGGTTTCGTTCTACGTGGGATTTAATTACTGAATTATTTATATAATACTGCGAGCGTGGGTGATAAATATTACCTCCATCACATGTGACAGCTTGGTTGCTCGATTCCCGACATAGATTGCGCCAATGACGAATCAACAAAAATGGGGAGAATGCTTATATGTCGCATTACTGAATGAAATGATTACTCTATGATAGTGTAGTGGTTATCATACCTGGGAGACATGGATTTGAATCCCACTTAGGGCGAAACCAATTTTTTCAGCTAATTATTTCGATTATATAATATGTATTAAATTTTCTATTTATGTATTTACGTAATTCGATGTGTTTAATCCGCTGAATGGATTTTTTTTTGTTATTCATAAGTTGCAAATATTTTTTGATTGACATGGACAGTTCATGGCTTTCCCAAGTTTTTGCGACTACAATTTAAGGAAAATAGATGTCTGCAAAATTCTATGAAGAATTTAAGTGCTTTGCCTATAAAATACCAAGAAACCGTAACAACTTTAAGCGAGGAATTAGATGGTCTGATTTCAAAATGGGAATGAATTTGAAAATAATGATGAAAGATAGATATATATATATATAAAAGACAAATCCAGTGAGGAGTCTGACTTGGAAAGAATTGGCAGCGACGTGAAGAAATGTGTACGCAAAATACACGCCGTCGAGATTGCATTTCTGCTGCTTTCAGATTGTTTATGTTTTTTGTGGGAAGAAACAAACAGGTTCACAGGGTTTGAGGGATAAACATGGAATTGTGATGACTAGGTGGGCTAAGCATTTCAGAGATGTTATAAATAATGTGATTGTTTCTACTCCCATTGTTTTTAATGAGGATAGATGCATCACTGGCTTTATAATGATGGCCCTATATCACATTCCGAAGTTGCTTTGGCTATCTCTAAATTAAAACTGCATAAATCCTCGGGGGTGAATGAAATCACCACTGAAATGCTTAGAGCTAGGAATTTGTGATGTCGCATGGTAGATTGAAATTTTTAGTATTTTGTATCATAAAGATGTTGTTCCTAAGGATTTTATTAGTCATTGTCCCGATTTTTAAAAATGGTGATCGCAGTTCTTGTGATAATTATAGGGGAATTACTTTACTTTCTGTTCCAGGTAAAATTATTTGCATGATTATATTTAATAGAATTAAAACTTTGGTTGATGGACAACTGCGTGATGAACAGTGTGGATTCAGAAGTGATAGGAGATGTATTGATAAAATATTTTCACTTTGGCAGATTCTTGAGAAATGTTTAGAGTATCAAAAACCTGTGGTTACTAGATTTATAGATTTCAAAAAGGCTTTCGACTCTGTTGATCAACATAATTTGTGGTTGATTGTTAGATCATATGGAATACCTGATAAGTTAGTTAGTGTAATGAAAGCTCTCTATAATAACACTGAGTCGTGTGTGAGAGTTGGTACGTCTTGCAGCGATTGGTTTAGCATTGCTATTGGAGTTAGACAAAGATGCATTTTGTCTCCTTTTCTATTTTGTTTGGTTATTGATTATGTTAGGCGAAATTATTTGCAAGGAAAAGATTTTGGCTTAATTGGTCTAGAGATTTCATAATTTCTGATTTAGATTGTGCAGATGGTTTGGCCCTGTTGGCTAATGATGATGAGATGAATTCATTCATTAGGGCTGTTGATGAGGCTGGTAATTAGAGCAGGTTTGGTTATAAACAGAGAAAAAACGAAAGTGATGAAAATTGGTCAAGCAGGTGGTGCTTCGGTTGCTTTAATTGACTGCAATCTTGAACAAGTGTCTCAGCTTAATTATCTTGGGAGCTATGTAACAGATATTGGTGATGTGCGGCATGAAATAAATAGAAGAATATGGATTGCCGCTTGGACTTTTAAGAATCTATGGAGAGTGTGGAAAAATAGGCGTGTACACCTAAGGACTAAAATTAAGCTGTATAATAGTTTGGTTCTTTCTAAGGTTAGTTATGGTAGCGAAACATGGACCCTTTGTAAGTAGGATAACAATAAACTGATGCTTTGATTCTAGATGCTTATGCAGTATCTTGGACATTCGGTGGTTTGACTTTGTAGGTAATGATGAGGTTAGAAGAAGGAATCATCAACCTCTTTTGAGCAGCATATTGCGCAGAAAGAGAGACTGCGTTGGTTTGACCATGTAGCCCGTATGCATAGCTACAGGATTATTAAGAGTGTGTCTAAGAGTGTTAAAAGAAGGGGAGACCTGGTATGCGGACAGGTACAGAGACGTTTGGAAAGGAAAAGTACAATCTGGTTGGACCTCTGTAGTCCATGGTTGCATGACAATTTTATATGTAAGTATTGACTAAGCGTACTTTATACTCTAAAGCACATAACAATATTTATATGGCATATAAATATGTTATTACATTGGAATCTACCAACGTTGCGTATAGAAAGTTTTTTCGTTTAAAAAGTGTAAAAAATATACTCAGAATTTACTGTCCAAAGGGAACTTAGAAGTGTTTATTTTATGTGCATAGAGAAATATATTTTAGCCAGCTCAAATATATCTTTTAATATTACTTTGGTCGCTAAAAGAGCACCAGAAATAAAATTAAAATTTGATGAGTGTTTTTCGTTTGGAAATAAATATGTACATTTTGCTTTGAATTTCGCATTTTAATTGTAATTTAAAAATATCTTCGTCCCACTCGCCCACAACAGAGAAATTTTCATTTACATAATACCATGGGCGCCCTCGAAAAGGGACAAGACCTTCTGCATTCGACAAGACCCTTCGGCATTTCGCAAAAAAAAAGTGATATAGACACTAACTGTCATCTCACACCATCTCACACTCCACTGTCACCAAGAGAATTATTTTAAAATAATTAAGAGGGACCATTTACTTTATTTATTTTCAGGTAATATTTTTTCGGGATGAAATGTGCTTTCACAACCGTATCCCGATACAAAAAAAAGACTTTTGGCAAAGCACTGACGCCTGAATAAGTAAAAAAGATTTCGTTCCAGAAATGACAAAAAAATTATGCTTCAGAATGAATCCGATGCGAAATTGAGGGCAACGTAAACCTCGATATATCCTCTTAAGAACTCGAAAAGGAAACGTTCAAGCTATTTCAATAATTTTTTATTTTTTGTTGGAGTTTCTTTTATATTCTCATGACCGATTTGAGAAGTCGATACGGCTGTGAAAATACCCTTAAAATGCAGTATTTCTGTACTTCTTATGAAAATGTCTCCCTGGGTGGCGAAACCTCCTATTCGGGGTGGGGGGGATTTATACACCTAAAACCTGGTTTAAAAAAGTATAGGAGAAAACTTTCTGAGGGTGCTCCTGTGTGGTACTTATCCGGAAGCCGGTCCACTGACGATTCCAGGGCCGTTTCGATTTATCAGTTCGCCACTGGAAACGAATCATTTGGGTGACGTTAATATCATGATGACTTTCCGTATAGAGATCACCTATCTTTCAAGCAGTCATTCTGACTGTTCCGCAAAGACGATTTAAGAGGATACAAAGAAGATACAAAGACTTGATTTTTAAGTCTCTGTGAGGATTTTCAGTTAACTAGCGGAGGAGCTACCTGCTCGGTTTTGAACTAGAGAAACTCCCGCTTAAATGGAGAACCCCACCAGTTTTCACCTTGAGAACAATCTCTGACTTGAGGTTACCGCTACGTACACCGAAAGTGATTCATCATGATGTCCAACGCAAACAGCGAAATCCACTCGAAGCGTTTCTCAGATTTTAGTACCACGCTCTCTACCATGTCAATATGACCGTTTGTTTAAGGGAAGTAAACGGCAGTAAAGGTTCTAAAATTTAATAATTTGAATAAATATTCAGTGGCCACGCCACCATTTTGGATTTTACCAAACCCACAATGCAGGAAAATACTTTCAAACCCACAATGATGTAAAGTACCCTATAAAGGAGAATCCATGAATAATTTCCAGACTCTCCATTTTAGATGATCAATCCTTGCCAATAATTGACTCCCAAAAACTTGTCCAGACTTAAAACCCCATGCCAGCCATCATCTTCGATAATGATAAATCCCTTCCAAAAAGTCTCCAAAATTCACAAATCCAACTAAACTTTATGTGGCAAACCCATTAGGTCATTGCATGAAAGCTCCCTTTACACAAAACTCTTGTTTAGGAAAACCCTAGAGGAAGAAAGTAAACAACTTCCTCCTCCTTTTCTAACATGGGACCACACAATACTTTAGTTTTAACAGACGTCCCAAAACTTTTTGATCAAATGACAGACTCCCTCAAAGATTTCTTTTGGAAAGAAAAAATAAGTATATAACCCTCATGGTTCAAAAGAATATTTTCCAAGCCCAACTAAACTTTCAATGGCAACAGCTCTATCATCTTGTTAAGGAAGTGAAACCTAGTCCCTTTTTCATCAAAATTTAATATTACTTTAAACTAGGGGTTCTCAACGTGGGGTACGCGGTAAAATTTTTTGGGGTACGCCGTGAGAGCTCAAAAGTCGCTGATTATGTTATATGTAGATGTTTTGTGTTATTTCCATTGTTATACTTAACTATAGTTTTATCTATCTATATAAGAGGTACGTCAGTTACATACACATTTCTAGGGGATGCGTGAAGCATAAAACTTTGGGAACCACTGCTTTAAACAGACGATCCAATCATTGAGTGATCTACACAAATCTGTGTTGAATGGATTCAAACGTTACGAAGCACACCAGACCATAAATCATTGCTATTTTTAAGGAATGTTTAAATTTTTTCCTATAGAAAAATGGGCAAATCATGAATGATCCAAAATTTGACTGTAAAGTGAGACATTGTTAATTTAATTTTGCGAAGCACACGGCATCACGGTGAAATTTCGTATCTACAAAAAATAAAGATTTGTTGTTTTTAATAGCCTCCACCCCGTGGCTGAATGGTTAGCACACTTGGCTACTAATCGAATGGACATGGGTTCAAGTCCCATGTAAGATATGGATGTTTGTTTCGTTTTTCTTCTGAGGTCCCGCCATCCTCACAGACATTCTACTATGGCGCATCAACTGGCAGGCTCCTGTCAGATCTCTGTGTCAAGTAACTGCTTGAGGGGTTATTTATTTATTTTATTTTTTTAATACTCTTGTGAATTTTTAATAGAAAATCTTAAGCGTGAGTTCAAAAGAATGTTTATCAACATAAATTGTAAATGAACTAATTTATTAAAAAGTATAAAACCACATGCATGAAATAAATTCAACTAACACATATCCTTGTCTTCATCAGTATGAAGCGAAACCATCAAAATAATATTTCACATTATCTTCAAATAGTCGTATTATACTTCTTATAGATTCTGTTCAAGGAATAAAGGAAAACTTCTTTTAACTTTCAATAAGTGACACAATTATCTTTGTGAATAAACTTATAGTTATAAAGATTAAACCTCACCAATTCTCTTAATTCATTAAGCAAATACCTCTTCGATTCGATTACCAAGTCTCTTGAATAATCTTCACTTAGGTTAACCTAATACAAACTCACTAAAATGGAAAAGGAATGTACACTTTCAACCAAAACCGAAAACTTTTCATTTCTCCCTTTAAGCATTTTCAAGTCTGTCTGTTTCAGATCAGACAGACTTGAAAATTCTTAAAGTCTAATGAGGCAATTGAGTCAAAGGCTAGTAAGTCAATAGGCTAGTGAGGTAATTCTCACGCAGAGACACAACGCCAGCGTCGATGACACATCAATCATGGTTTCATTGTAGCACATTCATCTGTCGTAACACTGCCCCCTCCTTTGGTCTTGTTCGTCCCGAATAGTTCTCGTTTCCGAAGTTTCTTTAGTTCTTCTATGAAATGATGCCAAGTGATCCGCGAGAACCACCTTGCACTTTGTAGTATACACCATGTCATTAATCCTGTTAACTATCGTATATAGACCTTCGGTTTCTAAAGTTCTTGGAAATTTTTTTTTTCATGTGGATTGTATAGCCAGACAAGATCTTCTTGATTGAAAATAGTTCCATTTGTTTTACTCTCATACTTCGGTTTGTTTCTCTCGCTCGCCTAGTTGATATTATGTCTGACGGAGTGTCGATATCTTCTACTCGTTGTTATAATTCTTGTACGTATTGTGGAGTGGATACAGGCATTGTTTCAGGCCGATCACATAAGAGGTCGCAGGGAGGATGTAGTTCTCTTCGAAGAGATTCATGGAAGGTAAGAGATTCTGTCCAGTCGTTCACTGCAGTGTATATGCCAACAGAAAAAGTGGTATATGGCGATCCCAGTCACGTTGATGGTCGTTGACAAACAATGCTATATCTTGTGCAACTGTCCTATTAAATCTGTCAACCATACAATCTGACTGAGAGTGGAGGGGAGTCGTTCTGGTTTTCTGATTGCCTCAGAGTTGGAATATCCCTTGAAACACGTTGGACTCAAAATTGTCGTCCTTGGTCTGAGTGGAGTTGTAAAGGTACTCCACACCTACTAATCGAGTTATTCACTATCATCTCTATAACTGTTGTTGCCTCCTGATCTTGGATGGGATAGACTTAAGGCCAATTCGTGAAATAATCCATTACCACCAATAAATAATGATTTTCATCATCAGTCCCAGGGAACGGACCCATTACATCAATGGTTATTCTCTGAAAAGGAAAACCAACTTTATACGTTTGCAGCTGTCCCCAACTCCTAGTCTTAGAGCATTTCTTTACTGCACAGGCCTCATATTGTCTGCACTATCTTTCAACGTCTGCCCTACTTCTCAACCAATGATATTGTTCCCTGACTTTCGCTAATGTCTTATTAACACCGAAGTGTCCTTCAGTGGCACTACCATGCACATCTTTCATCACTAGTTCCACTCGGGAGCGACGAAGGATTATCTGCCATTGGATTAGTCGTCCAGTGGGATTCTCCCATCTTCTGTATAGTACACTATCTTTCACTTCTAAGGAGTTACCTGGGCCCAGTAACCTTTCATAGTTCAGCTATACCTCGAGATTTCCTCCAAATTAGGTCTTTTATCAGATTTTTGAACGAGATCTATTATTGGCATTATATCTCCATCTAGACGATCTAGTTGGACCTTTCAAATCTCTATTGCACTCCAGATGTTACGAGAATTTTTTCGGTGGCTAACATGAACTTGCGATGTTGGCGAAACCCTTGATAAATTCTCTATAATATGTACAAATTCCAATGAAGTTTGATGAACATCTTATGGTAGAGGCCTGTCTCTTACAGTTCTATCTTACTAGGATCAGTCTTAATACCCGATGTAGTGATCACATGACGAAGGTGATGGATTTCTTGTTGGATCAGTTTACACTTCTTCGGTCCTAATTTTAGCTTGCCTGCCCTAAGCTTCGTAAACGCTTGACGAAGATTTCTGAAATGCTTCTCAAAAGTCTTTCCAAGAACGATGATGTCGTCCAAGTACACTAGAAAGACTTCGCAAGACAAACCTTTGAACATAGACCCCATCAGTCCTTCACATGTTGCAGGTGTGTTGCAAAATCCAAACGGCATCACTTTGAACGGCCAAAGTCCATTTCATTTAGTAAAGGCTGTTTTCTCATTATCTGCAGGATGTATACCATCTTGACAAAGCTGCTCTTCAAATCCAAAGTCGAGAACCACTCTGACACAGATAGTGTCAAGTGTATCATCAATCCTGAGTAAGGGGAAGCAGTCCTTCTTTGTTATGACATTTAATCTGCGGTAGTTCACACGAAATCTGGTAGACCCATCATTTTTCTTCACAAGAAACACTGGTGATGTCCAGGACTGGATGATGGTTCGAAAATATCTTGGGCTTCCATGTCTCTTATGAGTTATTCTGTCTACTCTCGTTTTGCTAATGGAAGCCTTCTTGCTGGTAGATGGATGTAGGAAATTCACCAGTATTGGTCTTATGTTCTGTCAGGTTAGTCCTGCCATAATCATTTGATGTAGCAGAGAAAATGCCCTAAAACTCTGCAAGTAGTTCTCGGCCTTAACTGCTCAATTTTCAGTTAATAGCTTCCTTGTTTCTGTCCCCAAGTGAGCAAGATGAGAAGAAATGTCTGAGTGGCATTGCATTCTATTGTATTTGCACGAATTACCATTAACATGTTCACATATTGCTAATTCTTCTCTTTCCAATAATCTATTGGTCGTTGCAGTTCATCACTCTAATCAGAATTTGTTCTTGATCTACTTTGATTAAATTTTTGTCATATAATACTATTTAAATAATTATCACCAAATCTTAATTCTAATGCATATTAAACTTTGATAATCAAGTCGCTTTTCTTCTAGAACAGACTGTAAAACTTCCACAGCAGCATTTCTTAAGGAAGCTGCAAGAACACTGGTCTTCCGGAATTCATTCCACTCATTCGCTCTAGAGATGATTTCGAATTGTATTTTAAACACTGCCCAAGATGACTCGCCATCATATGTGGAAGGTTTAGTTGTACTATTAGTGACATGTGTGTGTAAACACATCATTTTAACTAACATTACCATTATCACAAAAGGATAACATTTCATTTCTTAAAACCTGAAACTTGCGTCCAGAATCGGATTTTACACTCTCAATTTGATGCTTAAAACCTATCGTAACACTATCAATTTGTTCTTTAAGATCACAAGTGATTTTATTTACATTACACTTTACATCATGTCTGTTGTGTTAAGTCTTAATCTCTTTACACTGATCAGTAATCTTAGTAATTTGAGAAGCTACTTCAGCTCTCATTTCGTTATTTTGTGTAGTCATTTCAGCTTTTAACTCGTTGTTTTGACTAACTACAGAACCAATTTTACTGTTTTGTCTACCTATTTCAGATTTTAAATCATCATTTCGAGCCGCTATTTCAGCTTTCATATTATTATTTTGACTAGCAAAATCACTAATTTTATTATTTATATCAGTTTACAAACTCATCCATATTTCTAGGGAGAGTCATTCAGTTGTATAATGTAGCGCTCCTGACATTAATTGCTATGAATTTTAATAGAAAATCTTAAGCGTAAGTTCAAAAGAATGTTTTATCAACAAAAATTATAAATGAACTAATTTATTACAAAAATATAAAACCACATATATAAAATAAATTCAACTTACACAAATCCTTATCTTCATCATATTATCCTCAAATAGTCGTATTACAATTCTTACAGACTCTATTCAAAGCATAAAGGAATTTTTTTTACAACATTCAATAAGTGACACAATTATCTTTGTGAATAAATCTATAGATACCAAGATTAACCCAATTCTTTTTATTCATTAAGATCGCCACGTACCAGACGATGATTAACTTAGATTAATCTAATACTAACTCACTAAAAGGAAAAATGAATGTACACTTTCAGTTACAACCGAAAACTTTTCAATTCTCCATTTAAACACCGTTATTGCTTTCAAGTCTGGCATTCCTGTTCTAGTGACATAATTCTCATGCTGAGCCACAACGCGATAGTCAATGACACATCAATCATCATCATCTGTGTAACAATATCTTACTTCTAAAATCTCTGGTTCTAAATAAGCTCACCAGACAAAAAATTAGTCACTCCAGACTGAATGTCACCTAATAGGGCGTAACACCTCCGTGCGACAGAAGAACAGCCGAAATCCTGTGTGGCATGGATGCCACCAGTGTGTGGATATAGTGCACATCAATATTCATCCACCCTTCCAGCAGCAAATGCTACAGTTCGACCAGATTGGCCGGATGGCTGGGACAGTGCTTAACTCGTTGCCACAAATAGTCCCACAAGTTTTCTATCGGATTCAAATCCGGGGATTTGGCGGGACAGTAGATATGTTTGAAGGATTCAGAATTCTTGTCGTGCCAATCTAGTATACTTCGAGCCCTGTGCACGCGACAATTGTCGTCTTGAAAAAATGGGGTATCCTTCTGGTGTTCACTGTGGAGATGCTGCACAAAAGGCAACATGTGGTCGTCTAGTAGCTCCATATAGCCTTTCTGGTTCAATTGTGATGTCACCTCAACCAAAAGACCCATTTCCTCGTACCTGAAACACCCCCAGAACATCACAGAGCCTCCTCCAGCTTGAACAGAACCTTGCACACAGTCCACATGGAAGGCTTCATGCAGCTTACGATGTACTCGTCGCCTCGCATCATTCGAGTACAAGCAAAAACGTGACTCCGACCAGATCACACGCTTCCAAGAGTCAACAGTCCAGTCTTTGTGGCGCCGTGAACACTGTAGCCATGCAGCCTCATGCAGAACTGTTAACATGGGTTTCTTCCACGGTACTCTGCTCCAGATATCCATGTCATGCAGTTGCCTTCGGAGTGTTCGTTTTAAAACAGCTTGTTGCAGTCCTGCATTGACTGACTGAAACAATTCCTACCTCGTTGCAAAGCGGTCTGCCCTAACAATTCGTGACACACTGCAGTGGTCCCTATTGATGAGCACAGTCTTTCTGCTGCAGTTCTGGCGACGATTAGTGGTGGACTGCGATGTACGCCACTGCTGGAAGACCCTTTGCACAGTACGCTTCGACACACCTGCAAAGACAGCAACTTCTTGCACACTATGCCCTTTGACTCAGCCAAACGCAATAACACCTTTTTGCCACTCATTCACATCTTTGGCGCGACCCATGTTTCACGGAGCAACTAGCACACACATGGCACCCAACCTGTAGCACCCGGCACAACTATTTGTAGGACGCATTCATTAGTGGTGCACCCTCTGTTTCTATCGAACAGATATAACCCTCTTACAGTTGGAGATGACTAATTTTTTGTCCCGTAAGCTTATTTACAATATTGTGAGCATTACATGAACTTGAATTAGTTGCTTCTGTTAATTTCTTTTTCCAAGACTGAAATCATTAATTTTTCTACAGATTTGAAATATCCTTGCCGATACCTTGCTTTTGTTAGATTAATTTTCCCTACTGTACTGACTTGAATATGCTTTCTGATAGTCTGTGCTCTTTTTTACATCCTGTTCTAGAAGCATTTGCTCCAAAGTCTTCTCACATTTTTCCAAATTCTCGAACTTCTGAAATGGATAAAGGTTTTGTAAAACATTGTCCCCGCAAAGTTCACTGCATGGAAAAGAATTTGGGCTTAAAATGTCAAGAGTATTGTTCTCAAAGTATGGTCCGCGAACCCATAAGGGTCTTCGAGACGCTTCCTGGGGGTCCACGACGTTATTTTTGTCTTCCTAAGTATGTTAGAAAAAAATTGTCTCTAAACGACTGAACTAAAAATTTCAATGTAACAAGTATGAACGTTTTGTAAACATGGTACAAGAACTGAAATATGTTCCCATGGCCGAGTGGTTAGCGAGCTTGGCTGTTGATCTAAGGGACCTGTTTGAGGCCCAAGTAAGGCATGGCTATTGTGTTGTTTTATTGCTGAGGTCCCGCCATCCTCCAAGACCTTCTGTTATGGCATGTAAACTGACAGGCACCTTTCAGACATGTGTGGCAACCAGCTGCTTGAGGGGATATTTATTTTTTATATTTAAATATTTTATCTGAAATTCTTTTAAGTTGATATGCAGATAATTTAAATGAGGAGTGGTCAGTGATTTAAATGAGGAGTGGTCAGTTTTGAGTGGTCAGTGTGTTGTTAGGAGGTCCGCAAGCTCGAAAACTTTGAGTTAGGGGTCTGCGGACTCGAAACGTTTGATAACCACTGTCTAGAGATCTGAAAATTTCTAATTTAGATTATGCTGATGATTTAGTCTTTTTGGCAAATGATGTTGATGAGATGAACTCTTTCATCATTTGAGCTGTTGAGGAGACTGGTAGTAGAGTACGTTTGGTGATAAACAAAGAGAAAACTAAAGTAATGAAAATTTTTTCAGTCAGGCTGTGGTTCAGTTAATCTGAATGGTTGCAGTCTTGAGCAGGTGTCTCAGTTTAATTATCTTGGGAGCTATGTAACAGATACTAGTGATGAGCGGCATGAGATAAACAGACGAATAGGGATTGCTGCTGGGAATTTTAAGAATTCATGGAGAGTGTGGAGAAATAGGTATAAACACCTAAAGACTAAAATTAGGCTGTATAATAATTTGATTCTTTCTAAGGTTAGTTTGATTCTAGATACTTATGTAGTCTCTTAGACATTAGGTGATTCAACTTTGTAAGTGATGATGAGGTTACAAAAGGAGTCAGCAACCTTCCTTGAGCAGCATATTGTGCTGAGAGAGACTGCTTGGTTTAGCCATGTTGTCTGCACTTAACTACAGATTTGCGAATAGGGTTATTTATTTATTTAATTTACATATTTAATTATTATTTAATTGCATATTTAATTTATCAAATTAGAATTATTATTTAATTATATATTTAATTTATCAACATTAGAACAGTGTGCCTAAAGTCCTCAGAAATAGGCGCAGACGATGTCAAACAGGTCTTGTTAGGATTGGGCAACAGTGGCTAAATGCAACAACTGTAGCTCAGGATAGGCATGGTTAGAGAAGTAAATTCAATAACCTTGTTGTACCTTCATAGCCCATGTGGGCATGAGGTTTATGTATGTTTGTATGCAATATGTTTTACACTTAAGAGAATAAATATTAAAAAATAAATTACTTCTCAGGTAGCCGAGTCACGCAGAGCTGGCAGTAGCCTCTCAATACAACACACCAGAGATATGTGTGAGGAAGACGAAATCTCAGCAGAAGAAAAACTTCCGTGCCTCACTCAGTATGGAATCCCTTGCTTCACAACCACTGGAGCAATACCTATACATCATTTGAAGAGCTGAACAGTGGCCTACTGTGGCCTACTGTGCAGGAGAGCCATATCCTGTGCATGTTAAAGAACACGTTGGATGGTGTTGACGGGAGTCTACCATCTTCTTCCTGACACAGCTATCCAGTGGGTTGCCTTCCTTGAATCTGCTCTGAGCCTTTGGGGTGCATGTGACTTCACCATTAGTCCACTATGTGCACAAAAAGTGCCGCTCAGAGATAAAAAAATATTACCCCCACCTAACTAGATTTCATTGCTTTAGTGCATTGGATTTGGTGAAATTTCTGAAACTTTTTTTAGCAAAATTTAATGACAAAGCTCATCAACAAATACAATTATATGAGTTTTGTGTTAATTATTTTGTGTACAATTATGTACGCAAAACCATATTAACTAAGCAAATTTAATATATGTTTTATTCTTTTAATATGAAGTATATAGTTATTTTTTCGGAACCCCCTAATTGATGAAAAAGCTGGTTAATGCCAAATAATGCTAATATATATACTATATAAAGCATTGAATGCTCCTAAGCTTTTCTATTTTCGCTGTCACAAATTCTCCACCATTGACATCAATTTTATTCATCCTCGACTTCCTTAATTCCCACTGAGCCTTGTTTCGCCGGGTGTAGCAGAGCACAGAGCGTTACTTGAACCTTTTTACTCTTACCCGTTTGGCTGCATTTCGCCCGACGGTCGCGGTCTATAGAGTCTGTCTCAATACATCAAGCTATGCATTTTGCTGTTCTGAAGCCTATAATTAGACGTTAGGGGAGGGGGTGTTAAAGGATGTTTGGTGAGGCGGGCTAGAAGAAAACACACCGCGAAAACGTCTCTCTCTCGCTGATCATCATCCATCTCGCCCAGTCATCCTCTAAGCAGACCGAATGCAAACAGAAAGTTATCAATAGTGACGTGACAGACAGGATGGATTGCCTCTGCAGCGCTGTGACGGTAACGGTGACGTTCGGCTGGCAGGTCCTCATTACCCCGCAGGTCTCGATGTCTCGGTTTGCACACTTGGGTGATGGATAGTGTGTTCGCAGAGAGACACGTCGTGACACACATTGCAACTCGTATTCTCCCGTGTTCCACTTATGCAGTGATTGGGCTCTGCAATGAGCTACCAGATTACGCCAAATACATCAGCAATTCACTTGCAAGTACCACTTCATTTCATTATGGAGACGCAGAAGTCTTTTTTCCTAACCAGTTATCTTCGTAAGCACAGCTGCATTAAAGATACTGGAACTCATTTGTTACGCCTTTCACTTTCATTGCTGTTATTTAGAAATGTCATCATCTCTCACACAAATCCTTGCCTAAAGCAATAAAAAAAATCTTATTTAACACTACTTTAGTCATCATTTCAATTTCATAAAATTATTAGTTTTCAAATCCACAAAAGTTCAGCAGAACAAAAATGAAAAATTAGAAATAGATTTTTAATGCAAAATTTATTCAACCTCAAGAGAAAAGAGGAACATAGAAGTTGACTGAATTCGCCAAAACCAAAAACCAGATATATTCTTGCAAAGAGATATTATTTCCTGGCAATGAAAAATTCTCATCTTCACCAACATCTTCGCAATGCAAAGAGAAAAAACAGCAACTGAGTTTTTTGAGGGAGATGACCTTAACGTTTCGTAAGCTTATTAAGTCCCATACAGACAAATTTTTCAGAATAATGACTGAATTCAGGACACAGATATTTTGAGGTCTCCTTACTGATAACTTCTCGGCGACTGCGCTTAATAGTCTCCGGAAAACAAAGAGAGAGAACAATGGATTAAAGTCATAAAAAGAGCAAGCTGAAAAAAATTGGTTTTACCATGAGTGGGTTCGAATCCCACCTATGGCAAAACCAATTTTTTTTTCAGCTTATTATTTCATGAGTTCCATGTCTACAGGACATATCCTGTGATTCTTTACTACTGATTTATTGATTTAACGCCATGAGCGTGAGTGGCAAATATTAATTCCAACTATATGGGACAACAAAGTTGTCCACTTCCCGGATAGATGGCGCCACTGTGCGAATCAAGTAAAAAAAAAATCCGGAAAGTTTATAAGGTCACACAAGCTGAAATAATGTTAGACATTGGTGGTGTAGTGGTAGCATAACAGGCATGCTTCCTGGAGACATGGGTTAGAATCCCACTCATGGCAAAACCAATTTTTTTTCAGCTTATTATTTCATGTGTTCCATGTCTACAGAACATATCCTGTGATTCTTTATTTCTGTTTCATTAAATAATTTTAGTATTCACATGAAACACACGTACATTCATCAATTCCCTGCCGTCGCCATTCTCTCAGCAATTGTGTTGAATTAAGGCAATCGAGTCTCATTGTACATATTACTATTTCTCCCTGGGATTATTAGGCATAGTTAATCGTATTACTAAAGATTTCTGCAACGTTATTATTACCTATTTGATGTGTTTGTCAGCTTATGAGGTGAGGTAGGCCTCAATGACTCTTGTAATTAATTTAGGTGGAATAAACACTTCTTTCAGCTTACATAACTCTTATTTTCATACTATACGTTCCCTTGGTATACGTCATTTATTTATCAATGTAAACCACTAATAGTACTAACAGTAGACATTTTTTTCGAAATGATGGAACATAATTGAGGAATGTCTCAGTGGATACGTATGAAAATGTCAAGATTTTATTTTTTTTTTCTGAAACTGTTTTATGCAGTGTTGGAAAACGAAAAAAAACTTTCGTTACGTTTGAAGTGTTAGCTGAAACATTTGAGTTTCTCCAGGAGAGGAATCCGAACCCATGACATCTTGGAAATATCTTAGGGGCTCTACCAGAAAGAAATCCCAAGGTTTGTTCAACTCCAGCTAATGAAACTTTGTTTCCCTGATCTGTAATTGCTCGTGGCTCCATCTATTAATGGGGAAAGTAAAGCCCAGCTGTTTACTTAAAGGATATTATTATTTTTACTGTCAGATACGCAAAAGAAACAGAGATATCTGTTTAGTATATTCAACAATTTTACTATTTTAATTTATTTCATTCATTCAAATATTCAATAAGAGTAAAGGACTCGCTGCTTTGCTATTTTTCAATATTCCGTTACGTTTCTCGCAGAGCGAAAACCTTAATGTCATGTTCAACTGTCAAAGAAAGTATTACTCTTACTTTAACGTCGAAATCAATTTTAGAGGAAAAATTGTCTTAAGCCGGGTAGGATACGAACCCATGACCTCATGAAAACATAAAATCAATTAGAGGTTGGTTGGTTGGTTGTTTTACCTCTGAGCGGCACTTTTTTGCACACCATGGGCTAAATGGCCAGGTCACATTGACCCCGAAGGCTCAGAGAAGGTTGGGGGAGGGGACCCACTGGAACAGCTGTTGGGAGACAGATGGTAGCCTCCCGTCAAGATGGTAGACAGATGGTAGCCTCCCATCCGACGGACGGCGGCCTTTCCAAGCCCATCGGTGTCCCCTACTGACCGTGGGCAGGGCGGGGAATTTTTGCGGATCAATTAGAGGAGATCTTGATCGGCGGCCGGTAGCCCAGCGGTCAGAGTACATGACATATTACCGAGCTCAAGACAATTTTTCCTCTGAAATTGATATCGACGTTAAAACAAGAGTGACACTTTCCTTGACAGCTTCAAATAACGGAGAAATTTAATTTTCCTTATGTTTTTCTTTACAGCAAAATTCACATTTCATTTACCTTTACGTATAACAATGTAGCGTAACATTTTAGCATAAATGCAAAAGCAATGAAGTGTCTTTTACGTTTAGTAGTTTTTGTTAGTTTGAAGTATATGTTATCTTTTTTTCGTAGAGATAGTCATGTGTCGTTAATAGGGACCAGAAAAAGGCAACGTTAAAAAACGGCATACATCGAGCATTACTCCTTCTTAAAGAATTAATGTAACTTAGTCAACTTTGCCAATGCTACGGAGATTATTCCCCAGATGATGTCACAAAATTCCAACGGAGATTTTACGCTTTCAAGAGACCAGAGAGACAGGTAGAGGTCAGATACTTAAAACAAGTTTAAATTTCTCTTTTCAGGAAAGGAAGATGACAGATACATGCAAAGTGTAGCTATGTTTTTCGACAAGAATGCCAGTGATGCTCTTGTGGGATACGGAGGCATTAACGTAAGATTTCTTACATATAAATTTAAAACGTGGATAAAAGACTTGAATATTTTTGCAACTGAAGCTTAAAAATATTGTGATTTGTTCAAAAGAATTTCTTTTAGCACTGGACCAAAGAAAGCCAAAGCTTACCATGACAGTTACTGAGACATGTTACTGAGACAGTTACTGACAGTTATGACAATTCTGGTTTATTTACTACTGAAGGTGAGGTTGAATGAACCATTTTAAACAGCTATTCTTGAAACAAGTAGTATTATTTTGACTAAAATTAAGCATAGGAGGCAGAGTTATTTGAGTGATAAGGCTATGCACTATATTTCTGAAAGAAGGAACTGCAGATCAGAGTTGAATCCACTCCCTACTGATATTAACAGAATGTATTATAAAAAGTTTAATGATAATGTAAATGATCAGTTGAAAGCTGATAACAATCTTTGGCTTGATAGCCTGGCAGGTAGAAGAGAGAAAGCTGCTACAGAACACAACATAGAGTTCTATAATATAGTGAATATTTTGTGTAGGAGAAAAGGTGAGCTTCTGTTATAGCAAAATAATTAAAGGTGAGCTTTCTGTTATAGCAAAATGGGCAGAGCATTCCGGAGATGTCGTAACCAATGTGATTTAGTTCTACTCCCATTATTTGCAGTGATAATAACCGGTCCCGAATGATTCGCTTAATGACGATTGGTCCAATACCAATTCGTCCAAAGGGGACAATTCGTCCAATTCCGATTGGTCCAATG
This sequence comes from Ryuthela nishihirai, assembly GCA_038380435.1. Taxonomy (NCBI): domain Eukaryota; kingdom Metazoa; phylum Arthropoda; class Arachnida; order Araneae; family Heptathelidae; genus Ryuthela; species Ryuthela nishihirai. The sequence continues at coordinate 2,837,720 of JAWZYU010000029.1, read as the reverse complement.
GACTATTCGTCTAATATTATTCCGTCCAATGGTATGATTCGTCCAATACTGTTTCGTCCAATACCATTTTGTCCAGTGGTACGATTCGTCCAATACCGTTTCGTTTAATGGTATACAATACCCATTCATAAAATGGCCCCAATTGTTAAAATTAGATGATTCTTCCTCAAAAGATTGTCTAAAGGAGCCATTAATGTAAGGAGACGATTCGTTTAATGCCAATGGGTGCAAATCATTGTCATAAATAAAATCAGTGACGTAAGTAGAATTTGAGATAGGGAAGGGTTTCTGAGGAGGTTTTACGATTTTCATGCGGAGTTTAAAATTATTCCTATGAGTAGTGTACATATATGTGTATTGTCATCATCATTACCTAATGAATATCAAATTGTAATTTTTCAGCTATACTTAAGACAATTAGATATCATGTATATTAATAATAATAGTAATAAATAAAATTTCGGTTATTTAAGTTTTAGTAAAAAACAAAATTTAGGTCTTTTTTGTGATACATAAATCCCCCAGTTGCTTGAATCATTGCTGTTTTTCCTCCTTTATTTTTCTCCGTTTGTATTTACCTTGTTTAAACTGTCTTGCAACTTAAATTTAAGAAGTGTTGTCCTAAGATTAAAAACGTTTCCTTTAACATTGAAGCTCTGAAAAACCCAGGTATAGCTAAAGCTTATCATGATAGGTTACTTAGTCATTACGACAGTCATGGTTTGCTTACTACTGAGGTTGAGGAACTATGGGAGCGTTTTAAACATGCTTTTCTTGAAGCTAACAATAACTACTTGACTACTGTCTTGAAGCTAACCAGGAATAATCTTGTAGGAAAAAGGGAGCAGAAGAGATAAAATTATTTGAGTGATAAGATACTTGAGTTTATTTCGAAAAGAAAGAACTGTAGGAATGCCTTTACTCAATTTTCCACTAGTCCTAATAGACAGTATTACAAATAGTTTAATAAACGCGTAAAGGATCAGTTAGCAGCTGATAAGAATCTTTGACTTGATGGCTTGGCTGGTAAAGACGAGGAAACAGTTAGACAGCACAAGAGCAAAGAGCTGTACCAGATAGTTAATCTTTAGTGTGGTAGAAAACGGACAGCTATACAGGGATTATAAGATAAACAAGGTAAGGTTATAAAAAGTGAGGATTCTGTCATGGCACCTGATACTCCAGCACCAATACTGAGTATTTCAGTGAAGTTTTAAACAATGTGGTTAGTTCTACTTCCATTGTTTGCAATGATGATAGATGCATTACTAGCTTTAAGTTGGCCCTATATCACAGTCTGAAGTTATTTTAGCAATTTCTAAACTTAAACTACATAAATTCCCAGGGGTAGATGAAATTACTACTGAAATGTTAGAGCTGGGAATGTTTCAATTACCACATGGATGATTTAAATTTTTGAAAATCTTTTATGATAAAGGCATTATTTCTAAGGATTTTACCAAAGCTATTGTTTTCCCTGTTTTTTAAAAAAAGGTGATTGCAGTTTTTTGTTAACTATAGGGATATTAGCCTACTTTCTGTTCCAGCTAAAGCTTTTTGCAAGATTGTGCTTAATAGAATTAAGAATCTGGTTGACGGATAACTGCGTGATGAGCAGTGTGAAATTCATGAGAAATGTTCAGAGTTTCAAAAACCTTTGGTTACTAACTTTGTTTATTTCAAAAAGGCTTCCCACTCTCTTGATCGTCGTAATTTGTGGTTGATTGTGAGGTCATCAGGCATTCCACACAAGTTAGTTAACGTAATGAAAGCTCTCTATAATAGCATTTAGCAGTGTGTGAGGAGTGGTTAAGGTTTGTAGAAATTGGTTTAGCATTGTTTCTTGTGTTCGACAAGGGTGCGTTGAGTAGTTTATTACCAACCTGCGAATCCCCTTTGCACAGTGCTTTCCCCCTATGACGTCACCGACCGGAAATTGCCCCGTGTTGGTCCACATTGCCTTCTGAACTTTGACCCCATATGTCACAATAACCCGGAAATTGACCCCTATGGCAATCCTTATTAATATTCATATTTGACTCCCCCTTATTAAAATTTCCTCACCCTTTTAACCCCTGGTGCCATCTGGTGCCTATGAGGAACACTATTTCCCCCCCCCCCAAAAAAAAACTTATTTTAACTCTAATTTTAAGCCGTCCTTCTCGAATAGTCTCGATTTTTCTTTATTTCAGACCAATGGTTGACTTATATTTTAAACCCTCCACTTGCAGACCCCCTGGTTGACCTATATTTTAAGCCCTACCTATATTTTAACCCCCCTTCTTCCCTCGGAACGGCTGATGCAAGCCTCAAAATAATTGCACAGAAAAGGATGATACAAGTCTCAGTTGTAAAAACACCTCCAAAAAGACCCCCTGGTCGACCTATATTTTAAACCCTACCTATACTTTAAACCCCCCTCCTTCCCACGGAACGGCTGATGCAAGCCTCAGAATAATTGCACAGAAAAGGATGATACAAGTCTCAATTGTAAAAACACCTCCAAAAAGACCCACCATGGTTGACCTATATTTTAAACCCTACCTATATTTTAAGCCCTGGATTTTGCAGACCCCCTGGTTGACATATATTTTAAGCCCTACCTATATTCTAAACCCACTCCTTCCCTCGGATTGCAAGTCTCAGAATAATTCCACAGAAAAGGATGATACAGTATTTATTCCCCAGTAATTAAAACCCTTTCCGTTAAAAGTTACCTCTATTAAAAATCTTTTGCTATTCATTTTGCCAGGACTGCTAAACGATTACCTTTTATTAATTATTCCTTTGGGATTCATTTTTTCCAATCCTGTTAATCGATCCCCTAGTAATTAAACACTCTCACTCACCTTTATTAAAAATCATCCAGCGCTCGAAATAAATCAGTTTTCTGTAGATGCGTTTAATCGGTAAAAAAAAATCATTCCATCGCTAGCGTGATTCGGTACCTCCACATTAATTTTGGGAAAAAGCCTCATCGAATCCAGGGAAATTGTACGATACGTGTTGACATCCTTCAGATCGACACAGTAGTCAGCGACAACAGCACTTTCGCCACATCGACCGGAAATTGGCCCGTGTCGCAACTGTCCACGTTGCCTTCTCAGATTGAGACCCCTATGTCGCAAGCGACTGGAAATTGACCTGTGTTCCAATCGTCCACGTTGCCTTCTCAGATTGAACTTTGACCCTTATGTCGCAACCGACCATATTTTAAGTCCTCTTCATAGACCCCCTGGTTGACCTATATTTTAAGCCCCCTTCTCGAATAGTCTCGATTTTTCTTGATTTCAGACCCCACCTATATTTTAAGCTCCCCTTCTCGAATAGTCTCGATTTCCCGCTGATTAACCCATATTTTAAGCCCACCCCTCTTCATAGACCCCCCAGGTTGACCCACCTATATTTTAAGCCCTCCCCTCTTTAAAGCAAATCAGTTTTTGCGCGTTTAATCGGTATCATCCATACTATTTTTAGTACGTCTCCTGTATTTAAAAAAAAAAATCTGCTTACCACGCCGTATTTGAACCGCTACCTCAGTGCCGATGGCTGGAGCGTCATCGCGCTCGGCTCTGCCTTGTTGCTTGATGTGGTTTAGATGTGTCTCAAACGGGTATAGCCATATAAATCACGTATCTCTTTATTAAGCTTGAATTTTATATTTCAGATATTAACCTAGGTTTTTTATTATCCTACGTTTTTTTTTACAACCTTCGTATTCTTTATAACTAGCTTTTTTCAGCGTATTTCTTATAATGAACTCCGTGACTAGGACAAATCTAGTTTTAAAAGTCTGTCCCACAAAAACAAATACCAATGGGCAAAAAATTAATAAAAGGAAAAAAATTCTGATTTTATTCGTCTGATGTAAAAATGAACAATATGGTGACCTATAACTTTAGTACGTCTCCTGTATTTAAAAAAAAAAACTTGCTTCCGACGCCGTATTTGAAATCGTTACTGCTGTGTCAATAGCGTAATTGCGCTCAGCTATGCCTTGTACGTGATGATGTGGCTTAGATGTGTCTCAAACGGGGTATAGCCCATCGTTATAAATTACGCATCTCTTTATTACAGCTTCAGTTTTATATTTCAGATATTAAACTAGGTTTTTTATTTTCCTACGTTTTTTACAACCTTCGTATTCTTTATAACTAGCTTTTCCTACGTATTTCTTATAATGAACCCCTATAGTCCTTTCATATTAATATACGTATTTTTTAACTGTCGTATTTTAAGTCCGTTTCAGTAACACTTATTTCTTTTAACTCCGTTACTGCTGGTTATCAAATTTTTAATAGAAGGACTATTCTACAGTAAGACTGTACCTCAGAAAATGTCATTGGGTAAAAAAACTTAACAAAAAGGAAAAACGTATTCCTCCTTATGTGTGATATGGTGACCTGTTTGGGTGTCATAAAAGTCCCGCTTTAGAACAAGCGTTCGGTACCCGACCACGTTTTAATGGCAACGAGGGTGTTGCAATTCTTTTACCCGTATTTTGCGAGTTCGACCTTTCATTGTACATTTCGCAACAAGCAGGATGTGACAAGGTCACTTTCTTAACGGGTGATTGCAGACAGATCTGTTGCTATCCGCTCGACAATATTTGCTACTGATAAAACGATTTCCTTCATTAAAAATAGAAACTAATTAAATAATGGGGTATCACTGGGAAAACACTGGGAAGAGCACAAACTGATTTCGTGCTAAAACATCTCCAGATTTCAGCTTACTTGAAAAACTATTATTAGAAATGAACCAGTGACTTGAATCACTCAACTTCCATAAGAATACACAATTATGGTAGAGTGTCGGGAAGAAATACGTTTCAACGAAATTCAATTGCATGTATAATAATAAATAAATAAATACCCCCTCAAGCAGCTGCTTGCCACAGAGGTCTGACAGGAGCCTGTCAGTTTATATGCCACAGTGGGAGATCTGAGAGGATGGCAGGACCTCAGCAGAAAAACGACACACACATCCATGCCTAATCCGGGGCTCGAACCCAGGTCCCTTAGATCAGTAGCCAAGCGTGCTAACCACTCGGCCACGGGACGGCTCAATTGCATGTATACGATCAGAAAAAAAATTTAGTGGACAAAGTTTAAAATAGTTATTAAATGGTACCTTACAGTGCAAGTGTGCTTCAGGCGAAAAGCCTCCCCTTCGAACACTGTACCTCGTTTTTCCGAAGTAACTGTGTCACAAGTCTTCCTACATCATCCCTAAACAGAGAATCGGATTCAGTGTGCAAGAAGATCAAGACCTCATTTGAAGGAGCACATAGTGGATACTGTACTCCATAGTGAAATGAACATTGCCAAATATATCCCTCTTGCGGGACCTAGTTATATCCCTACTCCAAGAGAATTACTAGTAAAAACGTGCTATTGTTAATGTATGTAATTCCGACAAAAAATGTTTTGTCTGTTTTAGCCACTTTGTATCCTGCAATAGGAAACACTGAACACCTTAACAACTATATAGATTTAGAAGAAAACACATCTGGCCTAATTTTCCGTTTAACAATAAATCAAATATCTAAATTCGAAAAAATTAACATTTCTGTCTGGATACGAGAAAGAGATGTTCCCACTCTACATCACACCATTCAGAATTAAAGCTCACGCAAATCTCCTACTGTTATCAGACGATGAAAAGCAGCATTATTGTTCCATTAAGAATTTGTTTCTATGAAATTCAAAGGGATAATGCTGTTTTCCATATTATAAGGAATGCAATTAATACCGATTCCTTGCAGATGGCTGTCCTTTAGGTTATGAAATAATCTTATTAGAACGCTTAAAATTGAGATGACACAAATTAGCTCCTCGGAGAAGCGCTAGGGGGGGTAGAAGACTATACCCGTGTAATGAAAATATTCATTCGACATAAAAAAAACCAACGCCAATATCGCATACACTGACGTGCTCCTCTTAGCTGATGTGTTTGGTGGCAGATACTGATCCCTGTTATGTTTACACAGCTCCTGCCTTCATACCTGAAGATGACAAATAACTAGAGTTGATAACCTACAATGTACCTTTTTGGAAGGCATACGAGGAGGAATTTCGGTGATATGCAGAAAACAAGCATTTAGAATGAAAAACTGATTGCAAGTTTGCTTTACTGTCATACAAACCTGAAAAGAGATGAAATGGGTAGTACTTTACCCATGATACACCGTGTGACTAGGTCGTTAAATCAAATTACATGCATAAACGAAAATTAGAAAAACAACGAAATGGTTGGTGAATTCAATGAGAATCATTAAAATGTAAAGAGTGTTGGAATATCTGTAAATGCACACACATTTCAGTGGATAGGTGAATATTTTCACAATTCTTTGGAAGTGGAAGGCACAATAAATGTAAAACATACTGTGACGAGAGAGAAAGTATATAAATGTAGTGAGATGGTTGTAAAAAATCGCTTCAAAACAGAAAATTACAACGCAAATACTGTAAGATAGAAAAAAACGACTATTCGACGGTTATTCCAAGCCGCTATCTCACGCTCTTTTCAGATTTCCCGGTTCTATAGTTCCCTGGTACGAAGCGCATAAGTGTGGGTGTAGTTGGCTATTTTTCGTTGCAAACACAAGTTGTTTTCACTATTAGTTATTTTTCCTGCATGAGAATACACATTTCTATACTACATTGCATACACACGGATGGACGAATAACACAAAATACTTTGCATATAGAAAACATCAGCAAAGAACCACAGAAGTTTGGAAATTTAAAATCTGAAAACTCAGTGTTTATAAGAAAACAATAATATTTTCAGTATTTCCATGAAAAGTTGGGTCCCAGAATCGATCCGCTAGACCTAACTTTGCATTCTCTGACTTCAACCACAGATAAAACGTAATGTAAGCTCTCTCGTCGGTTATCCCAAGCCACTATCTCTTTTCAGAGTTTCTGATCCCCTTGGTACGTTTGAATAAGCGCATAAGTGTGGTTGAAAATGGCTATTTTTTGCTGCAAACACAAGTTTTTCGACAACGATAGGGTATTTCACTACAATCTAACACGGGATTTCATGTGTGTGTTTAGTTATTTTTCCTGCATGAGAATATTTCTAATCTATCTCATAGACAGCAGGTTAGTTACTTCGGATGTAACAAAGCCAAGGTTTGAGATCCATAGTAAGACATGAACGTTTGTGTTGAAAAGGGCTTAAAATATAGGTAGGGTTTAAAATATAGGTCAACCATGGTGGGTCTTTTTGGAGGTGTTTTAACAATTGAGACTTGTATCATCCTTTTCTGTGCAATTATTCTGAGGCTTGCATCAGCCGTTCCGTGGGAAGGAGGGGGGTTTAAAATATAGGTCGACCAGGGGGTCTTTTTGGAGGTGTTTTTAGAATTGAGACTTGTATCATCCTTTTCTGTGCAATTATTTTGAGGCTTGCATCAGCCGTTCCGAGGGAAGGAGGGGGCTTAAAATATAGGTAGGGCTTAAAATATAGGTCAACCAGGGGGTCTGCAAGTGGAGGGTTAAAAATGTAAGTGAACCATTGGGGGGTCTGAAATAAAGAAAAATCGCGCCTATTCGAGAAGGAGGGCTTAAAATTAGAGTTAAAATAAGTTTTTTTTGGGGGGGGGGAATAGTGTTCCTCATAGGCACCAGATGGCACCAGGGGTTAAAAGGGTGAGGAAATTTTAATAAGGGGGAGTCAAGTATGAATATTAATAAGGAGTGCCATAGGGGTCAATTTCCGGGTTATTGTGACATATGGGGTCAAAGTTCAGAAGGCAACGTGGACCAACACGGACCAATTTCCGGTCGGTGACGTCATAGGGGGAAAGCACTGTGCAAAGGGGATTCGCAGGTTGGTAATAAACTACTGCGTTGTATCGCCTTTTCTCTTTAGTTTGATTATTGATTATATTATGCGAAATTCACTGCATGGGAAAGATTTAGGCCTTAAATGACCTGGAGATATAAAAATTTCTCATTTAGATTATGCTGATAATTTTGGCAAATGATGTTGATGAGATGAACTCTTATTCGAGCTCTTGATGAGACTGGTAGTAGAGTAGGTTTTTCTCTTTAGTTTAGTTATTGATTATATTATGCGAAATTCACTGCATGGGAAAGATTTAGGCCTTAAATGACCTGGAGATATGAAAATTTCTCATTTAGATTATGCTGATGATTTAGCCCTTTTGGAAAATGATGTTGATGAGATGAACTCTTATTCGAGCTCTTAATGAGACTGGTAGTAGAGTAGGTTTGGTTATAAACAGAGAGAAAACTAGTGATGAAAATTGGTCAAGGTACTGTAGTTGTTTTAAATTGCTGCACTCTTGAGCAAGTATCTCAGTTTAATTATCTTGGGAGTTATGTAACAGATATTGGTGATGTACGGCATGAGATAAACAGAAGAATAGGGATTGCCGCTGGAACTTTTAAGAATCTATGGAGAGTGTGGAAAAATAGGAGTGTACAGCTAAAAACTAAAATTAAACTGTATACTAGTTTGGTTCTTTTTAGAGTAATTTATGGTAGTGAAAAGTGGATCCTTTGTAAACAAGACAATGGGAAACTTGATGGTTTTGATTCTAGATACTTAAGCAGTATCCTGGACAGTAGGTAGTTCAACTCTTTAATAATGATGAGGTAAAGGAGTTGACAACCTTTTTTAAGCAGCATATTGAGCAAAGAGACTCTCCGAAATTTCTCTTTTCAGGAAAGGAAGAGATACATGCAAAGTGTAGCTATGTTTTTCGACAAGAATGCCAGTGATGCTCTTGTGGGATACGAAGGCATTAACGTAAGATTTCTTACAGATAAATTTAAAACGGGGATAAAAGACTTGAATATTTTTGCAACTGAAGCTTAAAAATATTGTGATAAGTTCAAAAGAATTTCTTTTAGCACTGGACCAAAGAAAGCCAAAGCTTACCGTGACAGTTACTGAGTTAGAGCTATTGAGCAAAGGTTGAGCATTGGTTTGGCCATGTTGGACGTATGAATAATTATAGAACAGTGAATAGGGTTATGAACAGCGTGCCTAAAGGCCTCAGAAAGCGGAGAAGACATCGGAATGCGGTGGACAGATAATGTCAAACATGACCTTATTAGAATATATGTACAATTTGATCTGGCCATTACGTTGTTAAAAGTGTCTTGGAAATTAAACTTAAGAAATGTTGTTTAAGGTTAAAAATTTTACCTTTAATTCTTAAGCTCTGAAAGACCCAGTTATAGCTAAAGCTTACCATGATAAGTTAATTATCATTATGAGAGTTATGGTTTGCTTACTACTGAAGTTGAGGAAGAATGGGACTCTTTTAAACAGGTTTTTTAGAAACTAACAGTACTCTTTTAGGAAAAAAGGAGAAGAGGAGACAGAATTATTTGAGTGATAAGGCACTTGAGCATATTTCAAAAAGAAGGAATTCCAGGAATGTCCTTAATCAATACCCTACTAGTCCTAATAGAAAGCATTACAGAGAGCTTAATAAACGTGTAAAGGATCAGTTTCCTGCTGATAAGAATCTTTGGCTTGATGGCTTGGCTGACGATGCAGAGGAAGACCAGGTAGAGATAAGAGATAGCAGAGAGCTGTACCAGATAGTTAATATTTTGTGTGATAGAAAACAAACAGGTATACAGGGATTGAAGGATAAATAAAGTAAGGTTATAGAAGATGATGATTTTGCCATGGCAAGGTGGGCTGAGCATTTCAGTGATGTTTTAAACAATGTGGTTAGTTCTTCTCCCATTGTTTGTAATGATGACAAATGCGTTACTAGCTTTAATGTTGGCCTTATAACAGAGTCTGAAGTTATTTTCGCTATATACAAAAATCCCCAGGGTTGGATGAAATTACTACTTAAATGCTTAGAGCTGGGAATTTTTCGGTTATCACTTGAATGACTGAAATTTTGAATATCTTTTATGATAAAGGCATGTTTCCTAAGGACTTTACCAGAGCTATTATTAATCTTATTTTTAAAAAACGTTATCGCAGTTCTTGTGATTTCTACAGGGATATCAGCCTACTTTTTGTTCCAGGTAAAGTTTTTTGCATAATTCAATTTAATAGAATTAAGAATCTGGTTGACAACCAATTGTGTGATGAGCAACGTGGATTCAGAAATGGTAGGGGATGTGTAAATTACATATTTTCACTCAGGCAGATTATTGAGAAATGTTTAGAGTTTCAGAAGCCTTTGATTGCTAGCTTTGTTGATTTCAAAAAGGCTTTAAACTCTGCTAATCGTAATAATTTGTGGTTGATTGCAAGATCGTATGGCATATCAGACAAGTTAGTTAACATAATGAAAGCTCTCTGTAATAACACTGAGTCGTGTATGAGAGTTGCAAAAATTGGTTTAGCATTGCTTATGATGTTCGACAAGGGTGCATTTTGTATCTTTTTCTCTTTAGTTTGGTTATTGATTATGTTATGCGAAATTCACTGCAAGAGAAAAATTTTCGCCTTAAATGGTCTGGACATACAAAAATTTCTGATTTAGATTAATACTGATGATTTAGCCTTTTTCCCAAATGATTCGCTTTCATTCAAGCTGTTGATGAAACTGATTGTAGAGTAGATTTGGATATAAACCGAGATAAAACTAAAGTGATGAATATTGGTCAGGCAGGCTGTGATTCAGTTATTCTGAATGGTTGCAGTCTTGAGCAGGTGTCACAGTTTAATTATCTTGGGAGCTATGTAACAGATAATGGTGATGTGCGGCATGAGATTAACAGACGAATAGGGATTGCTGCCGGGACTTTTAAGAATCTATGTAGAGTGTAGAGAAATAGGCGTATACACATAAAGACTAAAATTTGACTGTATAATAGTTTGATTCTTTCTAGGGTTAATTATGGTAGTGAACTTGGACACTTTGTAAACAAGGTTACAGGAAACTATACGCTTTTGATTCTAGATGCTTACGTAGTATCTTGAACATTAGGTGGTTCAACTTGGTGAATAATCCTGAGATTAGGCAAAGGAGTCGACAACTTCCTTTAAGCAGCATATTGTGCAGAGAGAGACTCCCGTTGGTTTGGCCATGTTGCCCGTATGGATAATTATAGATTAGCGAATAAGATTATGAACAGTGTGCCTAAATGCCTCAGAAAGAGAGGGAGACCTAGGATGCGGTGTGCAGATGATGTCAAACAGGACCTTGATAGAAGTGGTGTGCAATGGCCAGATGCACCAGATGTAGCTCAGGGCGGATAAGCTTGGAGAACTAAATTGCACCGTCAGGTTGGACTTCCGTAGCCCATGGCTGCTTGAGGATGATGATGATGGCCAGATGTAGAAGATATTGCTCAGAATAGATGTATTTGGAGAATTAAATAGCACAATCAGGTTGAACCTCGGTACTCCATGGCTACTTGATGATGATGATTTAATTCAATAATCAATTTCAAAAACGTTTTGTCCATTGCTCAAAACTTTCAAAACAACGGCAAAAGTACATGCAAAAAGCTTCATTAATGCTGTTTGCTTTGCGTTTTTTTCTCAGTAATCCATTTGACGTATTGCTGACTAAAACAATGCAGTCAGCTTCCAAGTCAAAGGCAAGAAATGAACTGAAAAATCAACATATTGAAAGCATTTTCATTGTTTCTTCTTTTGATGAAAGAACAAACTTCGCACATATGTGAAAGGGAAACTTTCGGCGAAATGCACAGTTTAAAATGTTTGGCACTTAAGAGGGGAATTTATATATATATATAAAATACATTTGTCAGTCTTTTTTTTTTCATTTAGTTATAATATGATGTCGAAGCTGAGAAACAAAACCTTATTTTTTCCTTATCTTGTTTTCAAAAGAAAGGAACTTTCGCCCGTCCGTCTGTCTGTAGATTCAAACCTTTTGTTATTACAACTAAATTAAAATTTCTTTTTAGATTACATAGGTATTGATGAAATATTACGATTCGCACTCAGAGGTTTAAATTATGCCCTCTAACGGTGGAAAAAACTTAAAATTGGAAACTTTTTTTCGAATATGTCACACAATGTATTTTTGATGAAAATTGGAATTTTGATGGTAGAATGTGAAGGTAATGAGGTTTTTTACTGCTTACCGACGACTGCCTCCCTCCTAGTATTCTTTCCTTTCCATCTCTTTTTTCGGAGACTCTATTTTAATGCAACCTACATTCCGTGGTTCAAAACAAATCCATAATAAATGTTAGTTCACTTCATTAAAAGCTGTATATTTTCAGTAATAAGAGAAAAAGCATGAAAATGGAATACCGCGGTTAGGATTATTCTGAAAAAAAATTGTTAGTGCTGCTCATAATATAAGTATGGTGGCGTAATACATGCTTTTTAATAGTTAAGTGCAAAACATTTTTTATCGTCATCATCATCATCATCATCATCAAGCAGCCATAGGCTACGGAGGTCCCACCAGACCGCGCAATTTAGTTCTCCAAGCAAATCTGTCCTGAGCTATATCTGCTGCATCTGGCCACTGCACACCAATTCTAACAAGTTCCTGTTTGATCTTGTCTGCCCACCGCATCCTAGATTTCCCCCACTTTCTTAAGGTCTTTAGGCACACTGTTCATAACCCTATTCGATAATCTATTATTATCCATACGGGCAACATGGCCAAAGTCACTCTCTGACTTTCTGAGCTCTTCTGAGCAGTATATTGTGCAGAGAGTGACAGAGTCACTCTCTGCACAATATACTGCTCAGAAGAGGTTGCCGACTCCTTTGCCTAACCTCGTAAGCATCTAGAATCAAAAGCATCTAGTTTCCTGTTATCTTTTTTACAAAGCGTCCAAGTTTCACTTCCATAATTAACCCTAGAAAAAAATTAAACTATTATGCAGTCTTATTTTGGTCTTTAGGTGTATACGCCTATTTCTCTACACTATACATAGATTCTTAGATGTCCCAGCAGCAATCTCTAGTCGTCTGTTAAGCTACAGAAATCAAAAGTAAGAAAAAAATGAAGGAATCACACAGTCAAAAACTATAAATACATTCGAAAACTCTATTAAACGTAACGATCTCTGGGTTTCCTTATCAAGATAACAAATAGTAATATCGTGAAGCACATTAACAAAAAATGTGCGATTTTTTTCTACTCCGCAGTGTGTTTATTTATTTTATTTTCGTTTATTCGTTTAGCATATTTGCATTGCAAATAATATTTAAAAATTTTAAGTGTGTTTGAAAAAAGTAATAAATAATTACGATTTAATGAAGAAATTAAAAAATATGGTTTTCACAAAAAATAGTGATATTTCCATTCGCCCAGGACAGATGAAAGGGCATATTTCCTTGACATATTTCACTTCTAATGGTCCAAACTAAAGATGCAACAGCTTATTTTAGGTGCCCCCCCCCTCACTATCCGCATCCAAAATTATGCTCGTGCAAAACTGGATGTTTTCTTCTACTGAACACAAAAAGTATATCGAAATCGGTTATTAGTTGCAGAAATATTACGTGCATAGACAGACGGATATAAAAAATATCTGCATGCAAACTGAGCCTTTTCCTCCATCCAAATGGAACAATCGAAATCGATTGATTGGTTCCAAACATATTGAATGCAAAGGCAGATGGACGGACAGCCGAACCTGACTATAGCATTAGCAAGTTTTGCTTTCAAGGAAATGTGCTAAAAACAAATAAAAAGAAATATTGATTCACAATAATACTCTTGAAATACAACATTGAAGTTTGGATCTAGAAAGCTAATAAAGGGGCTGGTGGTGAAGGGTAAGAGACTGGATTTCCACTGTAATATTTTTCCTTCCGTTTTGGAGGTTTTTAAAAAAAATTTTGAGATTTTTGAAAAATTCATAATAACCCAGTAAAATTATATATATAACAATTTTTCGTCTCCCTTACCCTTCCTAGAATTCTCGGGGGGGGGAAGCCTCTCCTCTCAGATCCGGCCCTGATAACATTATATTATCGTCATTGGCTACTGTACGGTGTGAGTGGCAACTAGTCAGTAAACACGAAGAGTTTTGAGCTCCTGAGTTTTGCCTTGGTTTTGAATATATATTTCGAGTGCAGACCTTGAATTTTCTGCACAGATTGATGAACATCTGGACTGCCAGTTGGTAAGATTTTTTTATATCAATTAAAGGCGGATATCTACAGCTGGATCAGTTACTTTTGATATTTAGTTTTCCTTTGTGCAGTCAGCATCCAACATCACCCACGCTTCGCACTGCACACGACCTTGAACCTGAGACTCTCCACCATTGTCTCTACTGAGACCTCTCCCCACCCCTAGAAAGTATTTGACACCCGCTGCAATTTGGAGTGTTCCTCCCGGAGCTGCACAATAGATTCCCGTGCTAAGATCCGGAAGTGCGGAATGGCTGCCACATGCGGAAAGTGCGCTGATCGGGTGGTGCTTATTGATGAAATAAAATGTACTGCTGATTGTGGCAAGAAATTTCATTACGCTTGTGCTGGCATACTGGAAACGAATTTTCGAAAGATGTATTCCGAAAGAGTCAGTAAATGAAAATGCATTAAATGCATACAAGCTGTAAAAAATAAGAACTCAAATAATCGAAAATTTTTGGACCGGCAAGAATACGTTAAGTCTAATGAGAGTACATCTGTGGAGATAGAGCAAAAAACTGATAATCCTGAAGTAATAAAGGATATTGACTTAATCATGCGTAGTATAGCCGATATAAAAAAGACACAGCTTTAATAAAGGATATTGAACAAAGTGTAGATTTTTTGAGCAAAAGATATTATGGGATCATTACGAAAATGGATTTGATATTGAATGAGCTGTCTGATTGTAAAAAAGAAAATGAAACCCTGAAAATCTAAAACAGGGAAATGGATTTAGAAGTTCAGAATCTAACAACTAGAATTAACGATCTTGAACAATTTAATTGTAAAAGAAGTGTTGAGATTGTGGGAGTCCCAGAATTGCAAATGGAAGATACTTATAAGCTGGTAAATAGAATTGCTACAGCTTTAGAAGTCAAAATTTGCCCTGATGATATCAGCTCTAACTATAGAGTGGGTAATAATAAAGACAGGCAGAATAAGAAACCTCGCCCAATAGTTGTAAATTTCAGTAATCAAAGAATTAGAAATGATCTATTAGACAAAATGAAACTTAGAAAAAACTAAATACATATGAATATAGCATAGTTAATGAAAAGCATGATTATACATCAATGAACAGCTTACACAATTTTATAGAGATTTGTTTCATAAAGCAAGGAAACTAAAATTTGCTAAAGGATATAGATTCATCTGGACAAGAAACGGACGAATATTTTTAAGAAAAAATGAAGGCTCCCAATGTATCCAGATTAGTAACGAATCAGACTTGGATAAGATTTAAAAATAAATAAGTAAATTGGTGAAGACTAACTTTACTTGTCAACGTGGAGGATGATGTGTATATATCTTTGGAGGATTGTAATAGAATGACGACCTGCTGTGGAACCTCAACTTTATTTTACATGAATTCTAGAAGCTTAAGGGCAAACTCAGATGGAATTTTGTCTACACTGGAAATCATGGGACATTAGTTCAATTTTTTGGGAATTTCAGAAACTTGATTAGCAAATGGTGAGTCGTTACATATAGAAGGATATCAGTCGGCCAATCTAGGAAGAATAAACAGAAGAGGCGGAGGCGTAGCAATCCATTCATTGAATGGAATAAATTATGACATATGTGACTCCCTAATGATACTTCACAACAGTACTGAAATGATTTGTATCAAGACTGATACAATGGTGATAGGAGTAGTATACCGATCACTAGATGGCAATTTTGAATATTTTTTACAAGTTATGGAAACAAATTTTGATAAATTACAGAAAATGAATTCGAGTCTCATAATTGTAGGAGACTACAATTTAGATCTACTGAATTGTACAGATAAGAATGCTTTGGATTTTAGAGATTTAATTAATTCGTGGAATTCCACCATTATAATTTAGATATTCTCGGCTTCCAAGAGACCAGATGGACAGACAAAGGTCAGATTCTTAAAAATAATCTTAAATTTCTCTTTTCAGGGAGGGACGACAATAAGCATCACCAAGGCGTGGGACTGCTTCTCAGCAGACACGCTAGTGATGCTCTTCTAGGATATGAGTGCATTAATGAAAGGTTTCTTACAGCAAAATTTCAGGCAAGCGTTAAAGACCTGAATGTTATCTGCTGTTATGCCCCCACTGAGGATACCGATGAGAATGAGAAGGATAGGTTTTACGAACAACTTCAGGATATTTTGAATTCTGTCAAGAAAGGAGATATTACCCTTGTTCTAGGTGACTTCAATGCCAAAGTTGGTACTGACTCTGACCTTTGGGGAGGAGTAATAGGCCCTTTTGGTATTGGTAGCAGCAATGGTAATGGGCAACGTCTCCTACAGGTAAGTAAACTCAATGGATTCAGAATAACTAACACTTTATTACAAACACCGCGACATACATAAGTACACATGGGTTTTACCCGATGGGCTGCATAAGAATATGATTGATTATATATTAATTAACAGCAAATGGGCTAGTTCTGTTAGAAATACCAGGGCATATAAGGGAGCTGAAATTGGATCTGACCATTACCTAGTTAAAAGTGTCTTGCAACTTAAACTTAAAAAGTGTTGTGTAGATTTAAAAAATTCACTTTTAATACTGAAGCTCTGAAAGACCCAGTTATAGCCGAGGCTTACCATGATAGGTTACTTAGTCATTATGATAGTCATGGTATGCTTACTACTGCAGTTGAGGAAGAATGGGATCATTTTAAACAGGCTTTTTTGGACACTAAGAGTACTCTTTTAGGAAAAAAGGAGCAGAAGATGCAGAATTATCTGAGTGATAAGGCACTTGAGCTTATTTCGGAAAGAAAGAACTGCAGGAATGTCCTTAATCAATATCCTACTAGTCCTAATAGAAAGCATTACAGAGAACTTAATAAACGTGTAAAAGATCAGTTAGCTGCTGATAAGAATCTTTGGCTTGATGGTTTGGCTGACAAAGCCGAGGAAGCAGTTAGACAGCACAACAGCAGAGAGCTGCACCAGATAGTTAATGTTTTGTGTGGTAGAAAACGGAGAGGTATAGAGGGATTGAAGGATAAACAAGGTAAGGTTATAGAAGGTGAGGATTCTGTCATGGCTAGGTGGGCTGAGCATTTCAGTGATGTTCTAAACAATGCGGTTAGTTCTATTCCCATTGTTTGCAATGATGATAGATGCATTGGTGGTTCTAATATTAGCACTATAACACAGTCTGAAGTTAATTTGGCTATTTCTAAATAAATCCCCAGGGGTAGATGAAATTACTACTGAAATATTTAGAGCTGGAAATGTTTCGGTTACCACTTGGATGACTGAAATTCTGAATATCTTTTATGATAAAGGCATGGTTCCTAAGGATTTTACAGAGCTATTGTTATACCTATTTTCAAAAAAGGTGATCGCAGTTCTTGTGATAACTATAGGGGTATTAGCCTACTCTCTGTTCCAGATCAAGTTCTTTCCATGATTGTGCTTAATAGAATTAAGAATCTGGTTGACAGTCAATTGCCTGATGAGCAATGTGGATTCAGAAGTGGTAGGGGATGTGTGGATCAGATATTTTCACTTAGGCAGATTCTTGAGAAATGTTTAGAGTTTCAGAAACTTTTGGTTGCTAGCTTTGTTGATTTCAAAAAGGCTTTCGACTCTGTTGATCGTCATAATTTGTGGTTGATTGTGAAATCATATGGTATACCAGACAAGTTAGTTAACATAATGAAAGCTCTCTATAATAACACTGAGTCGTGTGTAAGAGTTGGTAAGGCTTGTAGCAATTGGTTTAGCATTACTTCTGGTGTTCGACAAGGATGCATTTTGTCTCCTTTTCTCTTTAGTTTGGTTATTGATTATGTTATGCGAAATTCACTTCAAGGGAAAGATTTTGGCTTTAAATGGGCTGGAGATACGAAAATTTCTGATTTAGATTATGCTGATGATTTCGCCCTTTTGGCAAATGATGTTGATGAGATGAACTCTTTCATTCGAGATGTTGATGAGATGAACTCTTTCATTCCAGCTGTTGATGAGACTGGTAGTAGGGTAGGTTTGGTTATAA
This sequence comes from Ryuthela nishihirai, assembly GCA_038380435.1. NCBI lineage: Eukaryota > Metazoa > Arthropoda > Arachnida > Araneae > Heptathelidae > Ryuthela > Ryuthela nishihirai. The sequence goes on along the minus strand of JAWZYU010000029.1, from coordinate 2,819,631 downwards.
ACAGAGAGAAAACTAAAGTGATGAAAATTGGTGAGGCAGGCTGTGATTCAGTTACTCAGAATGGTTGCAGTCTTGAGCAGGTGTCACAGTTTAATTATCTTGGGAGCTATGTAACAGATAATGGTGATGTGCGGCATGAGATTAACAGACGAATAGGGATTGCTGCTGGGACTTTTAAGAATCTATGGAGAGCATGGAGAAATAAGCGTATACACCTAAAGATTAAAATCAGACTGTATAATAGTTTGGTTCTTTCTAGGGTTAGTTATGGTAGTGAAACTTGGACACTTTGTAAACAAGATAACAGGAAAATAGATGCTTTTGATTCCAGATCCTTACGCAGTATCTTGGGCATTAGATGGTTCAACTTTGTAATTAATGATGAGGTTAGGCAAAGGAGTTTGCAATCTCCTTTAAGCAGCATATTGTGCAGAGAGAGACTCTGTTGGTTTGGCCATGTTGCCCGTATGAGAAATTATAGATTGGCGAATAGGGTTATGAACAGTGTGCCTAAAGGCCTCAGAAAGAAGGGGAGACCTAGGATGCGGTGGGCAGACAATGTCAAACAGGACCTTGTTAGAATTGGTGTGCAGTGGCCAGATGCAGTAGATGTAGCTCAGGATAGACTTGCTTGGAGAACTAAATTGCACAGTAGTATCATCACATTATACCGATCCCCCTTTGCACAGTGCTTTCCCCCTATGACGTCACCGACCACGCCCCTATGACGTCACCGACCACGCCCCCCTATGACGCAACATGACGTAATCATTACATAATCATTACGTAACCGGCCACGCCCCTTTATTAATAATTCCTCCCCCTTTCCCCTCAGTGGCGCCATCTGTTGACAGTGAGAAGTACTATTTTCCCCAAAAACCCCTTTATTTTCACTCTAATTTCTCGTTTTCGGCCCCCACGGTCGCCCTACCTATATTTTAAGCCCTCCCCCTTATGAAAAACCCTCTGGCGCCATCTGTTGACAGTGAGAAATACTCTTTTCCCCAAAAACCCCTTTATTTTAAGTCTAATTTCTCGTTTTCGCTCCCCACGGTCGACCTACCTATATTTTAAGCCCTCCCCCTTATGAAAAACCCTCTGGTTGACCATTTTAAGGCCCCACTCCTTCACTCGGCTGATGCAAGTCTCAGAATAATTGCATGGAACGATTGACTGGTCTTAGAATAATTGTACAGAAAGGAATGATACAAAATTCCTTAGTAATTAAACACTCATCAAAATTCCCTTACCTCTATTAAAAATCATCCTACAGTTGAAACTCATTTTACTCTTACTGTTTCCATAGAAAATACCATAGGGTGAAATTAATAATGGTTTAAATTATTCGTAGGGATGACATGTTAAATCTGCTTTTAGAACACACGTCTGCAGTGGAAAAATTTTCAAACTCCGTTAATCAACTCCCTAATAATTAAACACTCGTCAAAATATTCCTCACCTTTATTAAAATCACGGTCGAAATAAAAATCAGTTTTTCTGTAGATGTGTTTCACCGGAAAAAAAAAAAAAAATCGTCCCTCGCTCTGTGGATTCCGTCCGACTGTCTTGCTGTGACTTAGATGCGGGTCAGATTTTTCAGATATTATAGCATTCTTTATAACTAGCTTTTTCTATGTATTTCTTACATCAAAGCCAACACTAGCACTGAATTCTTTTGAATGTAGATCTCAAATTGTAAATCAACTCACAGAGTTGTATTTATTCCTTAGTAATTAAAACCCTTTGCTATTCATTTATCCAGGACGACTAAACGATTCCTTTATAATTAAAATTCCCTGCTATTAAACTCCCTAGTAATTAAACACTCATCAAAAATTCCCTTACCTTTATTAAATAAAACAGTTTTCTGTAGAGGCGTTTTATCGAAAAAAAAAAAACTTCTCTCCGGCCAACGAGAGTCGAACGCGCTACCACAGCTTCACTCTTAACAAGAACCAACCTGCAATGGAAAAGGCATTCCTGAAGTCGTACGTGGAGTCATACACATACGTGTCAGGTAGCAACGAAACATCTCGTGACACATGATGCAATCGCCCTAGGGTTGAGTGTCCTGTGATTGTTGCTCTCTAAGGGTAAGTGACGTGTCACTCGCTGGACAGTCCACGTTATTCTGATCTTGTTGTGACACGTATTAGATAGTGGGATTTGGGGGTGTATATATACGTGGTCAAGTCAGCCCAAGGACATTCCATTGCTAGCTTCTGTACTGAGTTATCAACGCTGCTGACTATCCCAAGATGTCTACTGAGCAAGTTCCTGCTGGATCATCAACAGCTAACAGGTAAATAAAACTTTATTTAATGCTATGTTGTCCTTAAGACACAATCATTTACTGACGTACATAGAATATTATATTTGTTTCTATCCAGTAAAAGTCATTTTACTTACTTTATTCTACTTATAAATTAGTTAAATATTTAATTAGATCTTTTGCCCGGGTTAGCAAACTGTTTCTCAAACTTTAGTGAAATATTTAATTAGATCTTTTGCTCAGGTTAGCAAACTGTTAAATTGTTTCTCAAACTTTAGTGAAATATTTAATTAGATCTTTTGCTCAGGTTAGCAAACTGTTAAATTTTTTCTCAAACTTTAGTTAAATATTTAATTAGATCTTTTGCTCGGGGTAACAAACTGATCAACATAGAGTTTTATTGTAAAACTTAATTTTCAAACTTTAGTTACTTAGATATATTGATCGCGCTAGTAAATGTACTGCATATTCTGAGACCGTATTATCTATCTAGGAAAACTACGGACATGGAGCATTTTGAAATGCTCCTAAAATCAGTGAAGACCCTAGATGATGTCTCCAAAAGAAGCCTGCCCATGGAGGATCCCCAACATGCAAAACGTCCGTGTCGTCAGTTGGAGGCAGGGCAGGATTTACGGCAGAGGACTATGAGGATGTCCCTCACCCACCGGAAGCGCATCGCCGCGGCAAAAGCAGCAACGGAGATGAGACCACCCGCTGTCCTCCGGCCTGATGCGCCCCCTTCAACGGCAACTAGGTAAATGAAATTTTATTTAACGTTGTCCTTAAGAAACTCAGCTATTTATTAACGTACATCGAGTTTTCTAACCTGTAAAGTCATTTTATTGTAAATGCTAACTTTAGTTACTTAGATTTTTTGCTTACGCTAGTAAATGTACCGCGTGCTGTCTTTTATTACAACTGTTAAAAAAGAAAAAAATTTTTTTTTCTCAAACGTTAGTTAAATAGTTAGTTAGGTCTTTTTGCTCAAACTGTGGCGCATGCTGTCTTTTATCATAACATAACTGTTTCAATATAGAGTTTTATATTTGTTTCTAACCTGTAAAGTCATTTTATTGTAAATGCTAACTTTAGTTACTTAGATTTTTTGCTTACGCTAGTAAATGTACCGCGTGCTGTCTTTTATTACAACTGTTAAAAAAGAAAAAAAAATTTTTTTTCTCAAACGTTAGTTAAATAGTTAGTTAGGTCTTTTTGCTCAAACTGTGGCGCATGCTGTCTTTTATCATAACATAACTGTTTCAATATAGAGTTTTATATTTGTTTCTAACCTGTAAAGTCATTTTCAAACTTTAGTTACTTAGATTTTTTGTGCACGCTAGTAAATGTACTGTGTGCTGTCTTTTATCACAACATAACTGTTTCAATATAGAGATTTATATTTGTTTCTATCTAGTAAAGTCATTTTCAAACTTTAGTTAAATAGTTACTTAGATTTTTTTTTTTGCTCAGGCTAGCAAACTGTGCTGTCTTTTATTCTAAAACCTAATTTTCAAACTTTAGTTACTTAGATATTTTGATCATGCTAGTAAATGTACTGCATATTGTCTTTTCTGTTCTAAGATGAAAAACATGTAAATGTTCTGCATATTCTGAAACGGAATTATCTTTCTAGACCCATCAATGCTCCGGACCGCGCGGCCCCCGCAGCTGATGCCGTCTCAACCAATGACGCGCGTTTCAAGACGCTGGACGCTGCTGTCAAGACCCCGACGCCTATCGTGGGCCATGGCGTCCCCCCCAACGAGGTAGCCAGTGATGACGTCATCTCGGGACTCTTCAGCGGCTCTGTAGTCAGGTAAATGAAATTTCATTTGATGTAGAGCAGGTCTTAAACGGCTCAATCATTTACTAAAGCATATATAGTTTTATAGCCTGTAAAGCCATTTTACTTTCTTTATTCTACTTATAAATTAGTTAAATATTTAATTAGACCTTTTGCTCGAGCTAGCAACGGTTAAATTCTTTCACAATCGAGTGTTTACTCCCGTGGAACATTTTTTCTCAGACTTGTACTGTAGGTAAAATTATACTAGCAATGTGTGTTGTCCTTTATTACAACTGTTAAATTTTTCCACATTCGAGTGTTTACTCCTGTGGATCATTTTTTCACAGACTTGTACTGTAGGAAAAATTTCTATATATATATATGTGAATAAATATATGATTTTTATTGGACAAACTATGTATAAAGAAGAATATTAGTAAATGTAATACTTTAAAAGTGTGTATCTGGGGAAAATGTGATACTTTAAAAATGTAATACTTTAAAAGTGTGATACTTTAAAAATGTAATACTTTAAAAGTTTGTATCTGGGGAAAATGTGATACTTTAAAAATGTAATACTTTAAAAGTGTGTATCTGGGGAAAATGTGATACTTTAAAAATGTAATACTTTAAAAGTTTGTATCTGGGGAAAATGTGATACTTTAAAAATGTAATACTTTAAAAGTGTGTATCTGGGGAAAATGTGATACTTTAAAAACATGTATCTGAGCAATACAGCATTATAACTTCAGTTCTAAGATAAAAAACACGTAAAGTACTGCATATTCTGAGAATAAATTATCTATCTAGGTCTGTCGAGTCCTTCAACGGTCCAGGACCATCCACTACCATCAGACCTGCTGCAGTGCCGTACTACGCTGTAACCAAAACTCGTCACTACAACTCCGCCAAGTTTCGCACACAATTTGTTTCAAAAAGTGTGCGGCTTGGCGGAATGGAGGATGTACAGCCCCATAATTTCATTCCGGTCCTGCACGACTTGCACGAGCGGATGCTAGCCGATATCGTCCCCACAGGCGAATATAGCCACGTGCGGCTATGCTCACGCTCCCGGGATTTGAAAAACCCCGTCAACCTGTCCCTAATTCGGCGTAATGCCCTGACGGGTGAGAGATTCATGACTGCATTAGACAAAGTAGTGCAGTCAAATGAATCTCTCGGTCCTGGGAGTGAACTAGAATTTGACTTCGTCTGTGCGGACTTGGACAGGGTCGGCAGTGGCAATGACGGGAGACGTGCAGGACCGGAGAAACGAAGCCTTGTGGATACCCAGTCGTTCATTCGCAATAAGAGAGCTGTCGTGAGGATTGTGAACAAAGACGCACTGTGTCTAGCAAGGGCTCTCGTTGTTGCACGACAGCTCTGCTTGAAAAATAAGGGGCTGACGCACAACTACGCTAGGATCAGCGATTATCGCTGCCCTTTGCAGCGGCAAGAAGCCCAACAGCTTCACCTGAACGCTGGCGTACCTGAGGGTCCCTGCGGACTCCCGGAAGTACAATTGTTTCAAGCGCACATGGTGCAATACCGGATTGTAGTGTATTCTGCTGACGACGCCTTCCTCCCCATCTTCATTGGTCCCGAAGGAGGGGACAACATCTATTTATTGTTTAGTGCTGGGCATTACGATGTGATTACCAAGCCATCGGGATTTTTCGGGGTTAAGCAATTCTGTCCGAAATGTTTAAAGGGGTCTAACAATGGGCACGTTTGCAAGGGGACCTGCAACAGGTGCCTGTCAACCGATGTGGTTCATGCAGGGGAGTTGTTGCTCTGCACAGTGTGTTGTGTGTATTTGCGCGGGGCTGAATGCTTTCAGGCGCATCTGCTGAAGGCATGTCAGACACAACATCGCTGTGTTAAATGCATCAACATTTACGATCCCTTGAAAAAACACGTTTGCAAGGTTGACACTTTAAAATTCGTCGAGCCCTGCAAGATTGACCCTGTCGGTCAGACTTACCTCTACTTTGATGTAGAGACTGTGCAGTGTGCCGACGGATTGCTGAAACCGATACTGTGTGTGGTCACATACCAAGTGGACGACGAGTGGGTCTATGCTTCATTCCCGGAAACGGACGCCTTTATGGATTGGCTTCTAGCCGAAGAACGTCCCGGGGTTCAACGATTCAAGGACGCCACAGTCCTAGCGCATAATCTCAAAGGCTTTGACGGCATGTTCATCATTAGTTACCTGTACAGAAAATTTTTAAAACCGGATCTCGTGTTCGATGGATCCAAGATTTTAGGTATCTTTTTACCTGGCCTTAAAATAAGGTTTATCGACACGTTATCCTTTATTCAGGCTCCTCTTCGATCATTCACGAAGACCTTCAACTTGGAGACGGTGAAAGGCTTTTTCCCCTTTAAATTTGTGAAGGAGGAAAATCTACAATATGCAGGACCCATCCCTGATCGGCTTTTTTTCCAGCCAGAAGACATGGAGCCTGAAACTCTGTCAGCATTCAACGAGTGGTATGCCTCAGCAAGCCTTGAACCCTGGGATTTTCAACAGCAGCTTCTGTATTACTGCAAGGCAGATACAGAGCTGCTGCGGCGAGGCGCCCAAGCTTTCCGTGAAGAATTTTTAAATCTCACAGGTGTAGACCCATTTGCACGTGACCTGACTATTGCTGGTGCTTGCCTTCGCATATTCCGTGGAAAGTTTTTGCAAAAGAATACCCTCGGTGTGTGTCCCGCCCAAGGGTATTCGGCGAGTAACGACCGGCAGTCCTTGAAAGCTCTCGCGTGGTTAGAGTATGAGGCTTCCAAGGACAACATCGAAATTCAAACTGCGCGATCACCCGGAGGCGAGTATAAGATAGGGCAGTACAAATTGGACGGCGTGTGCCACAGTACCCGTTGTTATTACGAATTTTTAGGCTGTTACTTTCATCACTGTTTGAAATGTTTCAACCCTGAAAAAATAGATCAGCGCACGAGAAAGCCATTTGGTCTGCTAAACACCCGGACCATGGATCGTCTTGAGACCTTGAAAGTGCTGATGAACGGGTACACATGCAAAATTATGTGGGAGCACGAATTCGACGAGTTGATGCGCAAAAACCAGTCCGTCGCATTAATTTATAAATCCGTCGAGCCTATCAGGCGTATAGGGGCCCGTGACTACCTCTACGGAGGGCGCGTGGAGGTGTTCTCCATCTTTGCATCGGTTGACTTAGGATGTAGCCTTAACTACGTTGATTATAACAGCCTGTACCCCTATGTTTGCAAGAAGGCTGCATTCGGTAAAGGTCACCCGGTTCGGATCACCTCCGATTTCGCCACGGACCTCGACCACTATTTTGGCATTGCACACGCCACACTGTTACCCCCCGACGGTTTATTCATCCCTGTACTGCCCTATAGGTGTAATGGGAAGCTGCTTTTTCCCCTTTGTAGGATCTGTGCGGATGGACAGCTGGCACCCCCTTGTCGGCACACCGTGAACCAGCGCGCATTGACAGGATCTTGGCCTACGTTCGAAATTTACGCTGCGATGCGTGCTGGCTATAGACTTCTCCAGTTCCACGATGTGTGGCACTTTAATACCATCCTGCAATATGACCCTACAACAAAAAAGGGAGGTGTCTATGCTGGGTACATAGTCACTTTTCTGGGACTGAAGCAGCGCTACTCCGGGTTTCCCCCTGACGTGCAGACCGAGGAGCAAAAGGAAGCCTTCTGTGAGGCCTTCTTCCAGGCGGAGGGGGTTCGGATCCTCCCCTCGGAAGTTGAGAAAAACAACCTTAAGCGAACTCTTTCCAAGGTCTCGCTTAATTCGTCATGGGGGAAGCATGCGCAGAACATGAGTCGAACCCAGACGACCATTGTGAGTTGTCCTGTCAAGTACATGGAGCTCTTGATGGACGCATCGCTAGTCATCACTGACGTCGCTGTTATCAGTGATCAGGCCGTACTTGTCACGCACAAGCCGGCGGAGTCTGCCACTCCAGCGAACACCCGTGGAAGCCTGATTCTCGCTGCAATGGTGACGAGTCACGCCAGACTAAAGCTGTACGAGCTTCTATCAAAATTAGATAGTCGTGCAATGTATTCTGACACGGATTCGGTGATTTATACAACGTCTCCTCGCGACACCTACACACCACCACAAAATCCCTTCCTAGGAGGTCTCGTTGACGAAATTTCTTCAAAGTATGGCCCCGGTGTACACATCACGGACTACATTAGCGCCGGGGCCAAGAGTTATGCCCTTCGGTTGAGCAACGGCGATGAAATTCTTCGCGCCAAGGGCATATCTCTCACGAAGCAAAACCGGTGTAAATATAATTTTGAACTTCTAAAATCCATGGTCCTAGGGAATTCCCCAGCCAGCGAGACCTTCATAGTCCCCTTTAATGTGGTTCGTAATAAAGTGGATGGGTCACTTACGAACAGGCCCATGGTAAAAAGGTTTAAGGCTAACCTCGATAAGCGGTATCTCAGCCCGGGTTCGACTCTCACTGTACCTTATGGTTACAATGACCTGGGCCTGGATACCCTTATCCAACTCATGGATGAGTAATTGCACAGTTTTTATTTATTATTGTACACTAATGTATTATTGTAAACTAATTTATTATTTATTTATTATTGTATCTTCGTTTATTATTTCAGTGTGCATAGTATTACAACTTTATTTCGTTGCTCACCAGTGTAAATATTATTTCGTTGCTCACCAGTGTAAATATTATTTCGTTGCTCACCAGTGTAAATATTATTTCATTACACGCTTTATTTATTTCACTACACACTTTATTTCAGTGTTCCTAGTGAACCTTAGTATTTCACACGTAATGACCCAGCACTGAGGCGTCGTCAGCTTTTGAATTATTGTATTTAACTTATTGTATTTAAAACTACAGCGGATCTGTCATTGTTTTACCGTCCAGCATTGGATCTGTCATGTAAATTATTGTCTGTGAATTGTTTCAATAAAAAAGGTTTCAAAAAATCCGTCTCTTTATTTCTCAGAACTGGAAGACACTATGGTGGGAGAAAGCAAGAGGTAACTTTGTTTTTTTCAGGTGCTCCGTAAGTCTTATCAGTGATCTGCGCTCAGATGTACGCGCACTGTTCCCCTCCAAGTCTCGCTGCTGCAGCAGCATTCTCATTTCCCCGCCCATCGACACTAACGCCCTCTGCTGTACTACTGAGTGTAGCAGCGCGCGTACATCTGAGCGCAGATCACTTCCGGATGTCAAGCATTGAATGAACCATCAGTGTGAAAACATTGAATGGGAAGAGACGTAAAAATGGCAAAAGGCAAATTATCAGTTTTACTTTCTTTTATTGGATACAGATTTTTAATACATGGTTTTGAACACAAGTCTTCAAGCACACAAGTCTTGGAAAGTTTTTTTTTTTTACAGATATTTTCAATACGCCGTCCACTCGGATAATTTTCTTTTCTTACGTCGGATGGGAACAGCAATGTCTTTTGGGGGCCGCTCTTCAGCTATATGATTTCTGGGAATGTTGACTTTTACTTCCTGTGGAGTGTCAAGCTGTTTTGAGAATAACAAATAATTTTTCAAAGCAGTCAGATACTTTTCAGACTTATCGTCAGCATCACCAGACTCTAATATTTTCTTCATCTCTGAGTCTAAATCACACACTTTTTTTCTTATGTTTCTCCTCTGCACTGCTTTCACTGAAATCATTTTTTTCTAAATAACGAGACCAGTAGGGGGAGGGCAGCAGTCAGCAGGGGTATAATGAACCCTGAACCACGCTGCAGGAGATGCTTCTTGTGGCGTAAAGATGCACGTTTGGACGCTAGACTTCTTATGACCGTCTTGTGCTGACGTAAATTCTTTAATACTCGATGGGAGACAGGTATATTTCCTTTTAAGAAATTGGAACACACTTCACATAACGCATACATCTGGGGGTCGGAGATGTGCTTCATCAGAGCTGTACCTAGCTTTGGTAAGCACTGAAGGAACGGACCTTGAGATTTAACTTTCATTTGGAACGTAAAGTATTTCGGGTTCTTCTGATGGAAGAATCTTTGCACGGAGCCTTTCACTGTCCAACGTTCTGGGATGAAGGTCAACACACAAATAACCGCAGGTTACCTGTGTAGCCAGTCTATAGGCATCCGTCAGGAGTTTAGATTGATGGGGGTACACTTGTCTCGCCAGGTGGGTTATTTGTGATGCATCCCGACAATTGCGAAATAAAAACATGTAGTGAGCATTGAGCGATATAGTCCTCGAATGTCTTCCCTTTAAAAACAGATTTTGTAAGATCAGGACAATCGTGATATTTTTATGATGACCCCCACGAATAAACAATTGTGATATGCGCTCACTGGCTACAGACTGTTCCATCAAGTCATCCAGTACCAGAAGTGTAGGTCTGTGAGGATCAAATTCCAGATACGTAGGTAGTCCTTCATAAAATTCCACCGTTTTCTTGAAGGGTTCAAAGGCAGGCTGCCACTCACCGTAGCAGTAAACGACACGCTGGGGTGGGGGTTCGAATACTTGAGCTGCTTCTTTGATGAGTTTCAGAGTGAAAGTCGTCTTCCCACACTGTGAAGGTGCTGCAATTATAATATTTGAAGGAGTGCGGAGAGCCATCGCACCACCATGCAGTCGTTAAAGTCTACTCGACACGTGTAATCACGATGCAGTACTGTGGGAAGAGTCGAACCACACGCTCTTTTAAACAGGAAATACAGACAGTGAGCACCGCATGTGTCTCCCAGGGGGTCCTGCAGAGGTATCGAGGGGTGTAAGACGTGACGTATGCCTAGTCGACTATAGTATTCTTGCATGGAGGTATCGGGACTCGTACCCAGGGGGTCAAAGTGATCCACTTGCACTCCTTTCTTGTAAACCGCTATCCAGTGGGTTCCAGGCAGGGAGGACGGATCGGTATTGTAGATAAACAAGGCTTCTGACTGATTGATTCTGTGAGGTAGTCTGTCACGGGGGAACACTCCGAGACTTGTGGGTAACATCGAAAGGATGGATTCTAGCTGATAGGAATTCATGAGCTGTAGTCAAACAGGACTTTACGGTCCAATGGGATTTCCAACAAATTCTGGTACTCGGCATACAGGATCACAGTGACCGATGCGGGTAGCGGCTTGGCAAACTTTAATTCGACTCTCACACTCCCACTCTTTATTAAAGAAAATACTTGATTGCATTCACGTTGCTCGGGGGTCAATTGGAATCCGAATAATGTAAAACCTTCTCCATAGGCTTTTCGCGATAAGTTAATACCGCTATCGGATTTCCAGGCGTCCACAGCTTCCAATAATCCTTGGTAACAGCGGAGATAGCGCCCATTCGCAAAGTCGGGGGTGTAGGACTGATGATCACTGTCTATGTGAAGACTGATGTAGTTTAGGTCGAAATGTTGGAAGTTGAAGGGATTTTTTTCATACGATCCATTCAGGCTGGTACTTTCCAGCATACCCAGTACAAGCCGTACAGGGAGCTGGCCGAGAAATAAATTGTCACGGTTCACACTCGTCAGGCCTGAAGCGATGGAAAACATACGTAAATCCGTTCTTCGCAGAGGGTACTTGGCACTCTCCGAACCCAGCAGGCGAGCGTGTGCAAGGATGACACCCGAAGTGGGTTTGATTTTACGCACGAAAAATTCAGCTTCGTGTATCTGTACTTTGTAAGAGGGGTCTGCTTCACCTGTCATGAGGCAGAATTCGGGTTTGGATCTCAGCAAACGCAGTCTCAGGTCGACTTGATTGAGTAGGTAACGATCTTGATTAAACAGGTCGGCGTGGATCCACGAGATGAGTTCGATACCTGTTGGTTTGACGTACCCCTTGCGTTGATGCCACCCCTCATTCTCCCTGCTGGTCAGTTCCATTTTACCTGGGGTGTCGAGGTACCAGAGCGAGGTGCCTAGTTGACTTCGTGTGGCATCGGCCCCGTAATTCAATAGAGTCTCTAGATACGCCCTGTAGGGGTACAGAGTGTGAGAAGCACTCATGAGATGATCGTTGAGAAAGACGTCTACCTGGCTGAAGAGGGCGTGGAAGAAATGATTGCAGGGGGCAATCACTTCCGACGGTGCTGTACCATCAGATTTTACAATTTTCAAGACGAGACGTAGGTGACATCGAGATAGATCGATGTAATCGTCCGTCCCCTTCACGATGAATTCGAGTGGTGCATTACCTTCCAGGGAAGCCACAGGTAAATAATTGACATAACAGCCTCTTTCTAATTGTGAGACAGTGGGTGGGACCAGAAACAGATCCAGTTCTGAATTGGCACAGTCGCCAGAATCAGCGTGAATTTTCTGAATGCTCATGATGAAAACACGTCCTGCACAGTACAGTGTCTCTTCACTTTATGAACCTTGGGATGCTGACGACGACGTTTTATTCCTTTCCCTCCCTGCAGCTTTGAACTGGCACGCTGCAAGAGGTCGGCACCCGCTTCACGGAGCCCGGCTTTGGCTGCAGATTTGAAGTTTTGCCCCTGGGACATCTCTGAAACGAACCGTAGCCCGCCCTTACGCAGGGTAGACAGCGCAGGTCGTACGAGAGGGCGTACGAGAGGGCTGATGAAACGTCCGATCCTAGCAAAGATGCTTCCTAGCCCGTCGCCTCTCTGATAACGAGGACCACGGAACACACCCTTCCCTGTCTGGCTCTTGTAGTAGCTCACGTAGGCATCTGCGGAAGGGGGAACGAATTTAACCCTCATGACAGAAATGTAACTTGACTAAAACTTTACCGAATTTAAAATGCAGAGGTTCTCCAGTGTCGGTACGAAGGAAGATTCTCACACTCTCGAAACTGTTCCTTGCAAGGGGGTAGTAATCAGGCTGTTGATATACGGCAACAATGGCTTCGTTATTACTGGTTCTGACGGCAGGATTCACGACACGCAACAGTTCACCGTGAGTATCACCTAACAACTGAGGAGCAATCAGATCTGAATACAAATAAATACCATACATTCCTCTGTTCATATCGATGGGATAGTCACCCAGGACTTTATTCAGCGGTATATCTAATTTAGCAATTCCTAGCATGTCACCTAATCCGGGGTTCGATCGAGGAAATTTAATGTAATGCGACTTGTCTGTATCCATCAACACGGTGTGATCTGCCTGCTGCTTGAAACGGTAAGCTTTTCTCAGCCTGTAGGGTAACATCTGGTTCATTGCATCGAATAACGATTCGACAGTTTCGTATCGTCCGTGGGGTACCTTTCGTTCTTGGAAACTACCTGGTGGGATCACGTAGAAATAACACTCGTCATCTATGTCGAAAGTTGGTGTATTGCAAAGTTTGCTGGCAAATCGTTGGTGGAAGGGTTTGTCAACTTCTCCCTCGCCGATACACAGAAGTTTACCGAAATTCGTTTTAGGAAACATCAGTCCGTACCCCTCACTCGGTTTGAATACCCAGTAACCACCGTTATAGGAAACTATTATTTCTTTGGGGAGCTGTGTGGTGAGGAGAGACAACAGCTCCATTCGAGTTATTTTGCCCGGTTTAAGTTTGATTTTCCTATATTCTTCAGGGGTGGCAGGGGCGTAATATTCATATGTGTCGTTAGAACCATCCACATTGTACCAGCTCACCGGTAAGTGAACTTCTGCTAGCCCCACTTTCCATTTTCCTCTCAGTCTTAGGGGTTGTGCCAGACGGACTGTGAAATCGGTCTGCGAATTGTTCGGATAAATATTCTGACTAGCCGTGGAGGGAAGAGTCAGGTAGAAACTATCCATTTTTTAGGGATCCAGGAAGGTTTGGGATATCCGCGAAATTTGACCAGTGCCTTTTGACCTTTTCTCTCGATTATTTTCTCAACCGTGTAAAGTTCGGGTTCTGTCACTTTTTGAAGCTCCGATTTATAGAATGTGCCTTTCAACACTTCTCCCTCAGAATCCCTTATGACATATACAGGGGGGTGCCGTTGTAATACCTTGTCGACTATAAATATTTCTTCGGTCCACAAATGTGTACCTGCCTTCTTGAAGGGCGCTTTTACACTGGCTAGTCGAACTGTGTCACCTACTTTAAATGCTGGTTTTTCTTTTACTACACTCGGATTGTGATAGAGTCGAACCCACACGACGTCTTCGTTGCGTAAGGTCACGTCCTTGGGGGCCATATCGTGTGCACTGTGAACGGTGGCATTGTATCCCCTTACAACACGCTGCAACACGTCCAGGTAGCGGTAGGTATTGTTGCGTGTATAATATCTCCCCAGTCTCTCGCGTAGGGTACGATTCCATCTCTCCACCAAAGCTGCTTTTTTGTCGGAGTATGTAGCAAAGAACCGAATACCTTTCTTTTTCAGGAATTTCTGGAACACTCTGTTGGTAAATTCCGTACCCTGATCAGTATTTAAATTCATTGGGGATCGACCCTTGGAAAGGATTTTTTTGAAAGCCGACACAATTTCTTTCCCCGTTTTAGCCTTCATGGCCAGCGCCCACCCATATCTCGAGAACACATCGATGACTGTTAATATGTAGCGATACCCGTCATTGAAGCGAGTTAGATTTTTTACGACCATGAGATCGGCTTGCCATTGTTCGTCTAACCCTGTGACGTAAACTTTGTTACGAGGGAACTTTCTGCGAACAGGTTTATGTAACGTGTAGGCAGGCTGCTTTTCTAACCATTCTCGGACGAGTTTGAGTGGCAGTCCCGTATTCTGTGCCAACTTTTTTACACTACCGAATCCTCTTTCGGGGTCGAAATAATGGGACTCCAAAGTTTTGTTTTCTGCTGCACCCAGACGTCGTACCCCACCAGGTTTTGCCATTGATGTAGTGAAAGTGTAACACCTGTCACTGTAGGAACGTCACCTATAAACTGTCTGATATCCACTGTTAAGTTACACACACGAATTTTGTATTCTCCGTCTAAGGCTTTTGACTCCCCACACTGAATATTTTTACTAGGAGCTACAAGTTCTAATACAAGTAAGGCTATCGTTAACAATGTCACGATTACACTACCCACACTAGCTAATACCTTCTTTCTCCTATCCATACCAAGACTAAAATGACAAAGGATGAAAAGACAGACACATTATATAAGGTTATAATTATTTATTTAATTTATACATTTCATTTTTTGCCTCGTCGACAATAGCATTATATTTTAGATTGCAAACAAAACCAGAATCTACAAAATTCAATAGACCTCGCTTCCAGGCCGTATCCACAAATACCTGTGCTAGACCATTAATGTCCAAGTCACCAGACCACCCTACGATGGTCGGTATTTTTTCTTCGGGTTGCAGTCCATCTAACGGTATCACACGCATAAGTTCTTGCTGAAAAATATTCAGCAGCAGCGGGTAAACACAATCGGGACCGTCAAAAACAGGACTCAGTAGGAAAGGACGAATGGATTCAGAATGTTCCATAATGGCTGTACGGAGTTGGTGATCTTTGGGGGTACCGCACACATTGTGCACAATGCGCATCACCTCGTCTAAGTGAATAGCCAGCGTGAACAACTGCGAAGCGTTCAATGTTATACAGCGTCTCACCACACGGAACTGTAGAGTTCTTTGGTCTGCTGATTCTTTGATGAAGTCGACACAGCGTTCACCACCTGCAGTGCGATACATGTAGGCACGTAAACTGTGCATCACGTACCATGTCTGTTGATCGGGTCCGATTTTCACTTTGTCCTCTATGTGGGGTACCGCGGCACACAAAGCCTCCCATTCAGGTATGGAGAGGCTAACTCCTGCTGGTGTAGGGTAGATGAGTTCACCATTTTCAAATTTCTTGTAGCGGCGTACGTGCACAGAAAACTTATTTTTGAACAGTGAGGGCACGACGTACACATCTTCACCGAGACACCACGCATCTGGATTGCTAGGCTGCATCGTGAACAATGTGGCACAGAGCACTCGCTCCCTATTTAACTAGAGAGCCGCACCACCTGAGACGACCAATCAGGAACGAGCTGATAAGCAGGTGTTTGTTGAGACATGCTCTCGACGATCGATCCATCCAAAGAAAGCAACTGTTTCTGCTAAAGAGCAGTGGACGTCCTCTCCGGTGTGATATCCGCATTCGAACTTGGAAACTTTGGGGAGATCACAATATTTGGGGCAGCCGTAAAGTTCGAGATTAACACTGGGAAGATTTAATTGTTCCAAGAGAATTCTTTCCACAGTACCTCCTTTGTAACCCACTACAGCAGCTTCTTCAGTACGTGCAAGTTTGTAAACATATTTCACAATGTTAGGGACGTGATCTAGCGACCACACCTTTTCTCGAGGTAGAGGATGAAAGGGTAGACCTATCACATATTTAGACACGTAGTTGGCTGTCCTTCTGTCTTTTGCTGACAAAGGTTGGTGCTGTCGAAGATTGAAACGATAGACACCACATTTCCCATTCAGAGTTGCATATCCAAGTTCACGCACTAGGAAACGACCATTTACACGGAAACCGTCGAGGTCTAGAACCATACAGATGTTTTGCATAGTTGTACTAGTTCGAGTATCTGGAGATGAAAACACTTGACGTCTTCACACTGGCAGGGTCTACAGACGTCTCTGTCGTTTACGTCTCAGAGCCTGCACAACACTCTGCGGTAGTCCCGGTCAACCATTGGGGTAAAATAAAGAAAAATCGAAGAATTAGAATAAAAATAGGGGCTTTTTGGGAATTAGTGTTCCTCACAGGCACCAGATGGCGCCAGGGTTTTTTTTATAAAGGGGGAAATCAAAAATCGAAGAATTAGAATAAAAATAGGGGTTTTTTGGGAAAATAGTACTTCTCACTGTCAACAGGTGGCGCCACTGAGGGGAAAGGGGGGTTTAATAAAGGGGAGGAATTATTAATAAAGGGGCGTGGCCGGTTACGTAATGATTATGTAATGATTACGTCATGTTGCGTCATAGGGGGCGTGGTCGGTGACGTCATAGGGGCGTGGTCGGTGACGTCATAGGGGGGGAAAGCACTGTGCAAAGGGGGATCGGTATAATGTGATGATACTACTTTGCACGGTCTGGTTGGACCTCCGTAGCCCATGGCTGCTTGAGGATGATGATGATGATGAATTAATTCGTATTTTTGCATGATTGTTATATTTGTGATTACCAAATGACAAACCAACTAGATTTACAAATGTGAATGGCACACCGCTTGATTATGCAATTACTAATATGTCTTGGAAAAGTAAAATATTGCAATCTGATTTAACTGACCACTACCCCGTAATTTACTTTATTGAAGATTCAGAGAAACATTTAGAAAATGATATAACTTACAGGAAGATGACACATAAGTGTGTTTTACATTTTCAGGAAAAAATAAGCGTTATTAATTTGCAGGATTTATTACAGATTACGGATGTGAACCAGGCATATGATCACTTTCTTACACTCTTTATGGATATATATTTATAATGTATGCTTTCCTAGAATTCGAAAGAAGAGATCACAACACCCTGGTTATGCTCCTTGGATAAATAATTATATAAAAAATCTGATTAGAAAAAGAAACAGACTTGCTGAAATATATAAGAATTCCAGTGATGAAATGGACAAGGAAAGGCACAGAATTTTGCAGAAATTATGTCACTGGTTTAATAAGAGAAGCTAAACAAAACTACTATGAAACTAAATTTAATATATATGGTGATACTTAGCTGAAACAGAAATGGAGGCTGATAAATAACCTATTGTCTCGGAATAAAAACAAAAATCTTAGAATTGGGGACATTGAGATGGATGAAAATGTACTAACAGACGATGCACAAAAAGCTACAGCTTTCAACCAGTATTTTAAAAGTATAGCAGAAGATCTAGCAGCTGATTTCAATACAAAAAATCAAGTGCAATATAAATATTATGGATACAGTTTTCCAGATAGTTTATATATTGAATCTTTTTCTGAAGATGATATATGTCATGTTATAAGTATAATGAAACATAATACTTCTTGTGGGCTTGATGATATCTCAATAAATGTAATTAAAAATGTTAAAAATGAAATTAAGTTCTCCCTCACATATATTTCCAACTTGTCACTTCAGAAGGAAATTTTTCCAAATGAAATGAAACTAGCAAAAATAATACCTATTCACAAGAGTAAAAACCTGAAAGACATAAAGAATTACAGACCAATTTCTTTACTCTCAGTTTTCGCCAAGATTTTCGAGAAATTAATGCATAAATGTATATATAAATTTATATCAAACAGAAAGCTAATTATACCAGAACAATATGGTTTACAATATGGCAAATCTGCGCAAGGTGCTATTATAGATACTTATGATTATATTGTTAATAATCTTGAACATCAACGAGTTGGCTTGGCTGTATATTTAGATTTGTCTAAAGCATTCGATTGTGCAGATCATGAAATTCTCTTGGAAAAGATTAGACACTATGGGCTTCGAGGGAAAATAAACAATTGGCTTAAAAGCTACCTATTTCAAAACCAGCGTTTGTACAAGTCAATAGGATTATATCTGAACCAATCAAATTCAATAGGGGAGTGCCACAGGGTTCTGTGCTGGGACCTTTATTATTCCTTTTGTATATAAATGATATTCAATCACAAAAGGGTTGGGTTGTTTTACCTCTGAGCGGCACTTTTTTGCACACCATGGGCTAAATGGCCAGGTCACATGGACCCCGAAGGCTCAGAGAAGGTTGGGGGAGGGGACCCACTGGAACAGCTGTTGGGAGACAGATGGTAGCCTCCCGTCAAGGCCATCCAGCGTGTTCTTTAACGTGCACAGGGTATGGCTCTCCCGCACACGGGGCCACGGCTTAACGTCCCATCCGACGGACGGCGGCCTTTTCAAGCCCATCGGTGTCCCCTACTGACCGTGGGCAGGGCGGGGAATTTTGCGGAGATAAATCTCAACGCTGACCCAGCTGGGACTCGAACCTGGGAACTACAGATTACGAGCCTGGCGCGCTACCGACTGAGCCACCCCCGCCCCAATCACAAAAGTGAGTAGCTAAACTAGTTATGTATGCAGATGATATAAATGTCATTTCTTTCCATACTGATGTAAGAACTTTAGTAGAAGAAACAAATACTCTAATTGGAAATATGCATAAATGGATCACATATAATAAACTAGCTATAAATATTTCTAAAACAAAGTGTATGGTCTTTAAGAATAAGAATAAAAAACTGAATTATAACGAAATAAATATTTTGATGAATGATCAAAAGATTGAAATATGTGACTATATAAAATTTCTTGGACTCTGGGTAGATGCTAATTTAACTTGGAATTATCATATTAACCAGCTAAGAGCTACTATTTCAAAAAATATTGGATCGATTGGGAGGATTAAAAAATATGTAAATCAACAAACTTTGAAAAATTTATATTATGCATTAGTGTATCCACATTTAATATATGGAATTAATGTTTGGGGAGATACTAGTTCAGCCAATTTGAATAGTTTATTTTGTCTGCAAAAGAGAATTATGAGATATATTCTAAGATTAAATTACAGAAATCCGGTACAACACTTGATGACAGAAAATGGAATACTTAATATATATAATATTTACAAGTATTATATGGGGAATTTTGTATACAGAGTGAAGAATAAAATGATAGAGTACTCGGAACTTTACTGCTGCTTAGAAAGAACGAAGACTTTCAGTTATGATACTCGACTTAAGAACAAGATCATGTTGCCCCTTTATAAGAAATCTATAGGCCAGAGATCAATACGGTACATTGGCATTAAGATTTGGAATGACGAGATACCAGAGGATACTGCTGCAATGGAACAATATAGAACTTTTAAATATAAATATAAACTACACTTATTATCAAGTCAATGATAGAGTCAGACCACAAAAATTCATGTGCTCAAATAAATGTATAAATGTATAAATTAATAAAATAAAATAATAAACATCCCCTCAAGCAGCTGCTTGCCACAGAGGTCTGACAGGAGCTTATCAGTTTATTATGCCAGAGTAGGTCTGTGAGGATGGCAGGTCCTCAGCAGAAAAACGTCACATACATCCATGCCTTACCCGGGGCTCGAACCCAGGTCCTGTAGATCAGTAGCCAAGCGCGCTAACCACTCGGCCACGGGAGGCGTATAAATTAAGGTCACCTGCAATTTTTTAAATTTAAGTGTATTTCAGGAAACATTTATTCAAAAGCTACGGCTTATTATGCTCTCCTTTTTCACCTATGAACTTGTCTGTGTTTTATTATGTACCAATATATGTATGTTTGGGTGAAATAAACTTATTCAATTCAATTCAATACTTTTGGACAAACGACGAACGAGCTTTGGATGAATCGGCTTTGGAAGAATTGTCCTATTGGACGAATCGTCTCTTTGGACCACCTGTATTTTGGACGAATCGTCCGCATTAGACGAATTAATTGGCATTGGGTGTAATGGCATTGGACAGTTGTCATTAGACGAATAGTACCAGACCCATAATAACTATATCAGTGGCATTAATAACGGTCCTCTTTCGCGATCTGAAGTTACTTTGGCTATCTCTAGAGTTAAACTACATAAATCCCCAGGGGAGATGAAATCAAAGCTGAAATGCTCAGATCTGAGAATATTGTAGTGTTGAATATTTTCTGTGATAAATGGGTTGTTCCTAAGGATTTAACTACATGTATTATAATCCCGATTTTCAAGAAACTTAATATCAGTTCTTATGATATATATGGTCATCAGTATACTTTCTACGACAGTTCTTTCCATTATTTTGCTTAACAGAATTAAGAATTTGGTTGATGGGAAACTTCGGGATGAACAGCAGGGTGCAGAAGTGATAGCGGCTGTGTAGACCAATAATTAGGTCTAATCTAATTTAATTATAATTAGTCTAAACAATTACATTTAGACCTATGATTACTTGTAGTACTGTAACTGACCATTCTTGCGCCCTGTGCACGATTTTCTTTTTGCATCCGATATTTCTACGAAAATAAGTAGAATAACGAATCACATATCAAATTATTTATTAATATTAAAAAAACACTCGAATATTGTTTGTTCAATTTCAATTACAGGCGTAGCCCGGCCATGCGACACGTTAGGTTTCAGACCACAGCGAATTTCTTCGTATAGCGAATCATTGCTTTATAATGCTTGTAATAGTTTAATAACATTTTAAGCAATCATATATGTGCATAACTGACGTAAATAAAGCACTTACAATTAAAATAAATACTTTCACTCGTCACTAAGTTTTATAATTTTAATCTTAATATCAAATGCAATAGGTTTATCAGTCTTCTTCTTTCACTGGGAGCAACAGTACCCTTACTCTGATTTCTATCTGCCATTATTAACAATAAAATAAAATAATAGTTATAAACAGTTTATAATTCACAGCGAAACACCAAAGCACAGTGAGATGCTGCTGGCAAAGACAATGTAAACATACGAAAACTGCGCATCGGTTGATTCCAAAACTGAGTAAATGGAAAACATTGTCCAATGAGAGGAGTCACGTGCAAAGTCATCGCGAGTAATATTATGCAGAACAGACCACAGGCTTTGGTCATTTGTTGGTTCAAGGTGTTGTATGATTATGGTTGAAATTAGCCTCCAACGAGGGGCTCCCACCACCAGACACGTGTCTGCAGCATGGCAAAACATTGCTCGATGAAATATAGCTCGTGGCGATGCTATCGGTCACTAACGCGGCGCCATTTTTACTATGTTATCGTCCGGCTTTACCCTTTACCCAGCTTTTGTTGATTCACGGCAGCGTCATGTCGCTAAAACCGTCGTATGAGCGAATGCGTCGTCGTAAAAATGCGCACTGGTCGTAATGGAACATCGTCGTAAAACGAAACGTCATAAAGAGCGCTATTACTGTACATGTACATATATATTCCAGTGTTGGCAAACGAAATGGAAAACATTTCGTTACTATTTTCGTTACAGCCAAAAATTTAATATCGTTTTTGGTTACAGCAAAATTTATATTTCGTTATTACGTTAACGTTACAGCGAAATATTTTTAGTATTAAATAGTAAAATATGTGTTATCATTTTTATTGTATATGTATGAAGTAGTGTCGTCCAGCGGTTCGCACCAGTTCAACATTCCGGTTGTTAAAGAACAAAAAAAATTGAAAAATTAAAAATTTGTCAATATTAATAATTATTAATAATAAAATAAATACATATATGCAAATAGAATTGTTTCACTTGCTGTTACAGATTCTTAAAAACTGTGGTTTAAAAAAATGAAATTAAAGTTACAAATATGAGACCCAGTTATGAATATACATTATTCTATGTATTCTAATAATGTATGCAGGCCATTCAATCGAAATTAGTGAAGTGCTTTACACCAAATTTCTAGAAATTGTTTGGCGCATTGTTTGAATTTGGTTGGAATCGTTTATAATTAGAAAGGAACAACTTAAAAAATTTTATTCTTCTTGGTTCTTTCGTTGTAAAATATTTATACAATAAAATGGAGCATTGTTAATAAACATTTCTGAGCTTAAGTATGCGTTCAGAATTCTTAATACTATAGTAATTTTGGTGCACATAACTTTTTTGAAAAAAGTTGCTAAAATGACTCAAGGAAAATTAGAAAAGAAAGGGAAATTTCCTTCAGAAATATTAACATCATAACGTATAAATACGTAAAAGAAAAATAAAATACTTCTCAAGCATCTGCCTGCCACAGATGCTTGACAACAGCCTGTCAGTTTAATATGCCACAGAAGAGATCTGTGAGGAAGGCTGAACCTGAGCAGAAAGACCACTTCATTTACCCGGGGTTCACACGCCTTACCCGGAGCATCAACCCAAGTGCCTTTGATCAGTAACCAAGTGCACTATCCACAAGCGTCCAGTCGAGGAAAATCAAAAGGAAAAAGTAATTCTTACAAAAATATTGACATCATAATGCAATCATAGTTATTCTACTATTTTGTTCATCATTATAAACAAATCTAATAATTTTTGATTCAAATCATTTCTTTTGTCAGACAGAAATCCATTTAAGCATAGAAACATTTTTCTCTACAGATACTTGAGCTGCAGGTACCGCTAGTACTATTCTTTCAAGTATTTAAGTGTTTTGTTTTGATTTTTCCAGTGATTAAAAATATTTTCTTTTGTCTAAATCCTCTTTGCTCTCTCAAATTCATTTAATAAAATTTAAATTTTAATTGCCTTCGCCTCTAATTTTTCTGTTTCATTAAGCTAGGTTTCCAGCAAATTATTTGTTGAGTTATTTCATGACATTGAACTATTTTTATTGATGCTTTCCTGAAGAAATTGGTTTGGTGGAAAGGCCTAAACCGCAAGCTTTGAGTATCGTCAGCAGATAAATGTTCCTTTCCTCCAATCCTCTATCCTATACCCAAGGGGTTCTCAAGCTTTCCAGTCGCGGCCACATTTCAAAAATAATAAATAATTACCACCTCAAGCAGCTGCTTGCCACAGAGGTCTGACAGGATGTCAGCTTATACACCATAGTAGAAAGATCTGTGAGGATGGCGGGACCTCAGCAGAAAAACAACACAAACATCGATGCCTTGCCTGGGGCTCGAACCCAGGTCCCTTAGATCAGTAGCCAAGCGTGCTAACCACTCGGCTACGGGACGGATTGCGACCACATATACCGTTGACAAAATATTTCTCTTCCCACTTACAATTTATGAAATTCTTCGTGACCTCCTTTTACTATTGATGAAATTTGTCACTCACATACTTATATACGCGGAATTTCACCCCTTCTTACCAATGACGGAATTTGTATCATAAAGTCCTTCAGTATTGAGGACCTCATGATGTCATCTTTACCATTTTTTTCCCTTTTCTTCAAATTTCCCTAGAGTCATTTTTGCAAATAGTTTTAAAATATTATGTGCACAAAAGTCACAATAGTACTAAGAATTATGAACGCATACTTATCCTCTTATTATATATATTGTTACGAATTTAAAATCGATGAGCACTGAGTGTTTGTTCAAGTAAATATATGTCAATGATAATTACAAAAAAATGCAATTTATTACAAAGCATGGATGAAATTGTTTATGCAAACTGAGTCAACCGGCACGAAAATCTATATCAATATAAAGATAAGCTTTGAGAAGAATCCATTATCTTATTTCTATTCACACCCAAATCACGAAGCAAATCTTATATCTTTCGATGAACAGTAAAATAATGTTTGTAAAAAAATATGCAATCTATCGAGATTAACCTTACCAGTTCTTATAAACAAACTAAATATTATCGTACATCGAGTAATAATCTCTTCCTACAGAAAAGTTAAGACTAGCTCTGTCTACAAGACTAACGTTTACCTCTTCATTTTTAATGTCAATATTCCTTGTATAACTATCACTTCAGGAATAAACCATTCTTATTTTCGTTGTTAGTTAACTAGCAGGATTTACACTTAATTTTAAATTAAGCACCTCAACGCATAATTTTAAAGATTCTGAATAAGTCTCAAATTTGATTCATAAAGGCCTCCCCATGAAATAATGCCATATTCCAATAAGATTTTATCCACGAATTGTAAATTATTTTTAACATGGACCAATTCAAAAAAACTTCTAATAAAACATATTCTTGAAATCATGATATTCAAGCTTTTTACTACTTTTTTACATGCAACTTCCATGTGAGGTTACTTTCTATAAATACTCCCAGATATCTAAAACCATCTGTCATATCTAAACCCTGTATAACTGGACAAGAATGACCAATTTTGACAGTTTATATCATGATAAATTAACTTATTGTATAATTCATCAAAAGACTTATTTTTTAGCTTAAGATTTATATATTTTGATTTGTTGACATTTAAAATTAGCATATTTTTCACAAACCAGTTAGTTACTTATTTCAAACCTTCATTTATTTTTATAACAATATTACCAATGTTGCAAAGGTAAACCAGTACAATATCATCTGCAAATACAATGTTAATCCCGTTCAATGGTAAATCACATAGGTCATTATTAAAATAATATTAAAAATATTATTGGCCCAAGGACTGAACCCTGTGGGACCCCAAAATTAACATAAGCAGAGGTACTATAACAATTTTTTTATTTGTACAATTTGTTGTCTTTCAGTTAAATAACTAGTTAGCCAAGATAGTATAAGACTTCTCATTCCAACCTTTTCTAATTTTTTCAGCAACACACTGTGAGAAACAGAATCAAATGCTTTTTTTACATCTAGAAACGAAACAGCAACTCTCAAATTATCGTTAATACCACGATGAATAATTGAGGTCAATCTCAAAATTGCATCTTCAGTCCCGCTATTTTTCCGAAAACCATATTGGTTGTCGGAAAAAAAATTGTATTTATCTAAAAAATTTAATAATCTCTTCTTAATCATTTTTTCAAATATTTTGGTCAAAATCGGCAAAATAGATATAGGTCGATAATTTTCAAATTTTGTTTCATCACCCCCCTTGAAAATTGGTACAACAGTAGCAACTCTAAGGCAACCAGGAAAAGAACCTGATAACAACAGAGATTTATTAAATAGAGAGCACAAAATGCCTTTGAGAGTTTTGTTTATTTCTTTTAAAATATATATAGAAATATTATCAGTTCCACAAGACTTTCCAGAATTTAAGTTCTTTATAACTGCTTGTACTTTCCTGTCGTACATTTCTTCAATAAAGAATGAATTGTATATTTCTTTAAATGGAAATAACTCAATATCATTTGATTTTGGATTAGTTTGGGTTAATTTATATATTATACCAGTGAAATAGTCATTGAAAGCATTAGCTAAAGCTACTGGATTTTCTATTTCACTATATTTTTGATCATTATCAACAATTATTTTAGGACAATTGTATTCTTTTTTAGTTCTTCCACTCAACTCATTAATGACATCCCATTGTTTCTTAAAATTACTTTGATATAATAATAATTTATTGCTATAATAGTTTGATTTCGCTTCCCTGATAACTTTAGTTAAGGTATTACGATATTTCTTGTAATTTTGAACTAAATTTGGTCCATTGATATTACTCTCACTTTGCAATTCAAAAAATCCTATTTCTTTCATTGATAGAAACTGAAATTGCATCTGAAATCCACGGTTTTAATTTCTTACTAACTCTTATATTTGTTTTCAATAGAAGTAGCTTCATCTATCATCATATTTAATTCTCTGATAAAGTTCTCAAAAGAGCTATTAATATCAGGATCAATTATAATTGAACTCCAATCCTTTACGCACAACATATTTTTTAATTTACTTATATTACTTTTCCAATTATTAACAGTGTTAAGTTTCAAATTAATGTGTTCCATGTCATTCCTTGCAATTTGTAAACCAACAAAGTAATGATCTGAAATATGTAATTTAATAATGTACGTTCTTAAATCCTGTTGCTAAAATTCCTTAAAAACAAATGTTCCAAGCAACTGCCTGTGATCTCTTCTAGTGATTTCATCGTGGGCAACATAAAAGCCATTAACATCTAAAGTCTGAAGGTATTTTTCAGTTACAGCATCATGCATTTTTAAATCTGTGTTCAAATCCCCCATAATAATGAATATTGGTCATAAATATCAGTAATCTTATCCTGCAATTCATCAATAAATTCTACTTTTGTGTATCCGTGATATCTATATAAGCCCATAAGTACCATCTGAACATTATTAAGCTTCATTCGAATTTTCAACATGTCGACTGTTCTGAACTCTGTATAACAATCAATAACACGAAACCTTTAAATATATAACTACTCCACCTGCCCTATTATATTATCCACATTTATAATATAGACTATACCCATTTAATTTATAACATTCTATTTCACTATCTTTTACCCAAATTTCTGTAAGCATTATCACATCAGGATGTAACCTAGACAAATTTAAGAAAATTAAAAAATGGTCGAAATTTCTTCTCAAACTTCTTATATTTCCAGAAATTATTCTTAAACCGTCACCCCAAATGTAGGACTTACTCTCAAAAACATTTTCATGATTAATTTTTTTCAATTTTGCAAATGTTTTCTCCAGAGTTATTTACTATCACATCATTTAAAGCATATATATTATTATTTCCACATATATTATGATAAATTACATTATTATCCCTCTCTTTACTATGTAAATCGACATCAAACATATTACTCTCGTATACACTACTATTGCTTACACTCATAATTGTAAAACAGAAATTAACAATTAAATTATCCAATACTAGTCATTACTAAATGTCTAGCAATTAGGACAGTTCGAAAGCTTTTCCAGATCAGTTTGATTCCTAATTCTAATTGCTTCTGAATTTTCATCTCTTCTAATATATTTTGGCATCCCTTATCCACACATACTTATATTTCTTTTCTCTTTGTAATGTTTTTGCCTCATATAATAATTTTCAGTAGACAAGTGAAAATTAATAAGCACAACATGTGAACACTATGTTAATGTATGGGTTTTGATCCATGAAAAACCTTATGGCATATACATTTTAAAAAACTATTTCCATTTTAAACATCTACTAAAAGCCTTCGAGGTTTCACGTAGTATTTCAGATAAATTAGTTAACTTTTCGGAATTTCTGAGTTTTTGATGACGAAGTTCATGGTCGTTTCTTATCAGTATCTTGTCCTGGGGCATTATGTAACACGAGGGTTCACAAATTGAACTCTAGTACCTCTGCTTCTCTCTTTGCATTGTTTGCCAAAATTATGATTTCAGAAAAATTTTACTTCATTAATTACGGGGAGTAAGGAATTCATCGCTCGTCGGTCCAACACAACGTCGTGTTCTTATCACTAGGTTGGCGTGTAAAGCTGTTCTAGCAAATTGAATTGTTTCAGGAGTAAGCATAAAAAATGGAGTCACCTGGAGTTGTCATGTTTATTTTTGCTTACGTTTAATTTCACAGCGAAATCCACAGTTCAGGCATGTGATATTTCCTAAAGGGGTAACACAAAAGAAAGTTCCTAAAGGCATGACTGTATCAGCTGAAGGAGAACTCCATGTTCAGGTGATAAAAACTAAGTTTAAGATTACATCTTTTCTAAGAGACCTATGAAAGAAAGAACCGAACACTTCTCCCTACTGAGAAGGACTATGTGATGAAATTCGGACATAATTTAAGCCAGATAGGCTTTTAAATGCGGTGAAGAAATTTAACTCTTGTCGCCTTCTTTAAGTTGACGGGGAAGAACGATATTGGTAAAATGCATCCATACGTATTTATTAAGATCAGAAAACTGTTCTGTGGGAAAGGTTTTAAACAAGAAAACATGCACATACCGGATTTTACTTGAAAAAATTAAGGACAGAATTCTTACGAGATAGTGAATTGAAACAGTCCTACGGGAAATACACTCAGTTGCATTCATTAAGAGTACAAACTGATTTCATGCTAAAACTTTAAATAAGAAACATCCTCTTTTACACCAAATTTCAGCTTACTTGGAAAACTAAGGTTAAATATTTATGTGGACTAGTGACATGAAACGAAGGATTGATTAACCCTCACTCATTTTCCATAAGAATATAATATTATGGCACAGAAACAGAGTCGGGAAGAAATACGCTGCAACGAAAAATTAATTCAATTGCATATATTACGATCAGAAAAATAATTTAGTGGATAAATTTCAAACAAGAAACGGAAAACATATTCTTGTTTCATACCAAGTTTTATCTTACTTAAAAAAATATGAACAAAATTCGAGTAAGATACAAAATTAAAATGAACAAAAATTATTGTAAGGAACGAAACTAAAATATTTCAAACAAAAAATTGCTATGATAGTAAAACGTTAAACAAGAAAGTGGTTTGGTGATAAAATATGGAACAGGAAAACAGGTGTGGTAATAAAACTTTGAGTAACCATCGGGAATAGTGGTAAAATCGCGAACGAACTGGTCTGATTCATAAAAAAGTTTGTGTGAAACGTAATGAAGTGGATTTGAGGGTTGAGAATATAGATTATGATAGTTTGGGATACAACACAGATTAAGTGTAAAATCGCATATAATACGGAGGCAGGGGTTGGCCAAGTCTATAGCACTCTGCATTCAAAAACTGTTATTCCTAGGTTCCAGCCCCCAAATGTGTTGCCATTGAGATTTATTTCTGTTAACCTCTGCCCTCCGTGAGAAAGGGTACAATGCTTTGAAAAATACAATTGTTCTTCAGATGGAACTTTAGGTGTGGAGAAGTGCGCAGAAGAGCCATACTTTCTTAGCGTCAAAAAACACTCTGACTCGACAGGAAGTTTCAGTTTCTCTCCTAGAAACGGTATATTACATTTTCTCTATCCAACTATCAGCTCTTTCATTCATGTGACTAGGCCGCTTAATCAAATTACATGCATAAACGCACCCCCCCCTCAAAATTAAAAAAAAACGAAATGATTAGTAAAATTAAATGAAAAACACAAAAACACAATGAAATGGATGTCAGAATAACTGTAAATTCGCACACATTGCAATGATTGGTAGAATATTTTCAAAATACTTCGGAACTGGATGGCACAATAACTGCTAAATGAAACGAAGTACACTGGAGTTGATTGAATACTTTCAAATTAAGATGGAATGGATGTTATAACTAATGAAAAAATCAACAAAGTACTGTCGCTCAAAAAAGTATCCGAACGCTATGGTTGATTACAAAATTCAGAAAAAAATATCTGGCAACGATTTTTTTAGAAATTAGTGGTCTGGCAACCTTCGTGTCACGTGACACGAAGGTTGCCAGACCACTATTTCTAAAAAAATCTGTTCCAGATATTTTTTTTGAATTTTGTAATCAACCGTAGTGTTCGGATACTTTTTTGAGCGACAGTACACGGGAATGGATTAGAAAATATCTTAGAATATGTGGAAACGGATCACAGAATAACTTCGAATATATGGAAAGGACGGCAAAACATACGGAATCATATAAAAATGCACTGGAATGGCTGTAAAAATCACTACAAAACAGAAAGTTATATAGAAATCGATAACTGAGAAACCTCACACAGGTAAAAAGACAGCATAGAAAAATAACCGGAAAATGAACAACGTGCACAAGAAGAATGGACGGAGATTATCTTCAAAATATACAGGAATAGAATAGACAATAGAATGGTTTAGATCTCCTTAAGTCGTGCCATCTAGTGCAGGAAAAGTGATCTTAAAGACTAAGTGATGAAAGTTCGTCTTTAGCAGATGGAGTTAAAAAATGACATAAAAAGCAACGAAATCGTTGGTAGAATTGCTTGAAAAACACTAAAATACAGTAAAATGGATGATGGAATTACTGTAAATGTGCACACATTGCAGTGGATGGAAGAATATTTTCCAAATTAGTCGGAAGAGGATGGCATTATAACTGAAAAATCAAACAAAGTGTACTGGAGATGATGAAATACCTGCAAAATGTGATGGAAAATATGACAAAAATAACGGAAAAATCAACAACGCACATGGGAATGGATCAGAAAATACCTTCGAATATATGGAAATGGATCAGAGAATATCTTGGAATATATGGAATGGATGACACAATATCTTCAAAACGTACTGTGATGGTACAGAAAACAAGAGTAAAATCACATAAAAATGCCCTGGGATGGCTGTAAAAATCGCTTCAAAGGAGTAAACCACAGTGAAATCAATTACCGAATAACACTAGGCAACAAATTTTCATAAAACTCATGCCTTTGAGATAAAAGTATCCATTTCATAAAGATTTCAAGGTGCTGAACACGAATATGAGAATGAGAAGGCAAAATTGGCTACGATTTTTGAGAAATTCATAATAGTTTCTTATATAATAGGGTAATACGTACATGTGACATGTTTCAGTAAAACTCCGCTTCTGCTTCCGACGTCGCTTTCCCGGTGCTTGTACATCTGCTCAGAATGATCTCTGGTGAGAGTTCAGCAGTAGTCAGCCAACATTGAAGTGGACCAGTTTGTCTGGTATATTTTCTTCATTGTTGAAATGTCCTGGTGAAAACGTTCACCGTGCTCAGCACTAACCATGCCGCAGTTCTCGGGGAAGAAATCTAAGTGGTAATGGAGAAAGTGAATCTTTAAGGACATATTGCAGCCAAGTTTGTGATACAGAGACATGTCCTTAACCAGTTTATTGTAATTGTCTGCCCTGACATTCCTGAGGAATTTAGTTGACACCAGACGAAACGCGTCCCGAGCCTTTTTCTCGTCGCCTTGAAGCAGGTGTTCGAACATCAGGTTCCTGAACAACTTGCGGATCTGAGGACCCACAAAAATTCCCTCTTTAATTTTTGCTTCGCTGAATCGAGGGAATTTCTCAGCCAAGTACTTGAAAGCTGATGCAGTCCGGTCCATGGCTTTAATGAAGTTTTCAATCACACCGAGTTTGATGTGTAGGTACGGTAGCAGGATTTTGTGCGTTTCTGCCAGTGCTGGGTGTTCCATATTCTGCTCTCCGACCTTCAGAGATTTCCTCTGAGGCCAGTTTCTCTTCACGTAGTGCAAAATCTTTGCTCGGCTGTCTCATTCACATAAGAAACAGCAGTACTTCGTATATCCCAGCAACAGACCCATCAATGAAACCACTACCTTCAAGTCGCAGCAGAGATGCCAGCCATACTTGCTGTATTGAAGACAGTTCAACAGCTGTTTTAGGTTGTCATAGGTTTCTTTCATGTAGACAGCGTGTCCGACCGGACTGGATGGAAATCGATTTCCATTATGCAGCAACACCGCTTGAGAATCAATTTCGATGAGTCTATGAATAGTCGGGTCTGTAAATGGTAGCTAGGTAGTCACTGGAATGAGAGCTATGCATCAATCTCCTGTGATGATGCATAGAACCGGCCTGGCCTACCACCTCATGTCCGACCCCGCCTTCTCGTGGTACAGACCGTTAGTACCTTTCAAAAGAGATACTCTCTTATGGAAGTGAATGGAATTGGAGAGCTGCCAGATTAGTGTGACCTATTAATCTGGACAATTATGGCTACTTTTCTTTTCTTTTCTACCCTGCTGAGGAGTGGTCAACCACACAGGGTCCTGGTGCTGACCATATATACCAACCTGAACGGAATTATAGCTCTGAGCTTGATTAAGGATCATGATTTTGCTGCACTGGTGGGCTTCTGTGGAGGGAAAACCTTCCGCTGTGTTTTCTCTTTGTTTCTGGGTTGACAGCCCCAAGTGAATAGATTCACAGGATATGTTTATCAACTGTGGATAATCCTGAACAGAGGTCTTCGCAGGCAACTGAACTCATTGCTTCTACTGGCATCGTCAAATTCTACATTGGAGGAGGTCTTCCATTGTAGATGGCTTCAGCCTTTAGTGGTGGGGGAAATGGTCTTTGCCCCATGTCTGCGATTAGGGGGCTGTTTGATATTGTCGGCATTCCCTCTCTCAATAAACATAGTTTCTTTAAACATCCCACTAACCATTTTCTCCCAATAGGTAGTTGGAATAGGAGGACTCTGCACAGAGCTTTTTCTCTTGATGTCCTCACACAAGAATTCCACCATTATAATTTAGATATTCTCGGCTTGCAAGAGACCAGATGGACAGATAAAGGTCAGATTCTTAAAAATAATCTTAAATTTCCCTTTTCAGGGAGGGACGACAATAGGCATCACCAAGGCGTGGGTCTGCTTCTCAGCAGACACGCTAGTGATGCTCTTCTAGGATATGAGTGCATTAATGAAAGGTTTCTTACAGCAAAATTTCAGACAAGCGTTAAAGACCTGAATGTTATCTGCTGTTATACCCCCACTGAGGATGCCGATGAGGATGAGAAAGATAGGTTTAATGGTCAACTTCAGATTTGAATTCTGTCAAGAAATTTATATTACTATTTATTTATATTATATTACCCTTGTTCTTGGTGACTTCAATGCCAAAGTTGCTACTGACTCTGACCTTTGGAGAGTTGCAAGACTCTGACCATTGCAGCATTGGGTTACCAAAAGGGTGATTGGCCCTTTTGGCATTGGTAGCTGCCATGGCAATGGGCAACGTCTCCTACAGGTAAGTAAACTCAATGGTTTCAGAATAACTAACACATATTACAAACACCGCGACATACATAAGTACACATGGGTTTCACCTGATGGGCTGCAAAGGAATATGATTGATTATATATTAATTAACAGCAAATGGGCTAGTTCTGTTAGAAATACCAGGGCATATAGGGGTGCTGAAATTGGATC
This sequence comes from Ryuthela nishihirai, assembly GCA_038380435.1. NCBI lineage: Eukaryota > Metazoa > Arthropoda > Arachnida > Araneae > Heptathelidae > Ryuthela > Ryuthela nishihirai. Next base: position 2,786,410 of record JAWZYU010000029.1, on the reverse strand, counting down.
TGACCATTACCTTGTTAAAAGTGTCTTGCAACTTAAACTTAAAAAGTGTTGTGCTAGGGTTAAAAAATTTGCTTTTAATACTGAAGCTCTGAAAGACCCAGTTATAGCCAAAGCTTACCATGATAGGTTACTTAGTCATTATGACAGTCATGGTATGCTTACTACTGAAGTTGAGAAAAAATGGGATCATTTTAAACAGGCTTTTTTGGACACTAACAGTACTCTTTTAGGAAAAAAGGAGCAGAGGAGACAGAATTATCTGAGTGATAAGGCACTTAAGCTTATTTAGGAAAGAAAGAACTGCAGGAATGTTCTTAAATAATACCCTACCACTCCTAATAGAAAGCACTACAGAGAACTTAATAAACGTGTAAAGGATCAGTTAGCTGCTGATAAGAAACTTTGGCTTGATGGCTTGGCTGACAAAGCCGAGGAAGCAGTTAGACAGCACAACAGCAGAGAGCTGTATCAAATAGTCAATGTTTTGTGTGATAGAAAACGAACAGGTGTACAGGGATTGAAGGATAAACAAGATAAGGTTATAAAAGGTGAGGATTCTGTCATGGCTAGGTGGGCTGAGCATTTCACTGATGTTCTGAACAATGTGGTTAGTTTTATTCCCATTGTTTGCAATGATGATAGATGCATTGGTGGCTTTAATGTTAGCCCTATAACACAGTCTGAAGTTAATTTGGCTATTTCTAAATAAATCCCCAGGGGTAGATGAAATTACTACTGAAATGCTGGAGCTGGAAATGTTTCAATTACCACATGGATGATTTAAACTTTTGAAAATCTTTTATGATAAAGGCATCATTCCTGAGGATTTTACCAAAGTTATTATTTAACCTGTTTTTTTTTTTAAAAGGTGATTGCAGTTCTTGTGATAACTATAGGGGTATCAGCCTACTCTCTGTTCTAGGTAAAGTTCTTTCCATGGTTGTGCTTAATAGAATTAAGAATCTGGTTGACAGTCAATTGCGTGATGAGCAATGTGGATTCTGAAGTGGTAGGGGACGTGTAGATCAGATATTTTCACTTAGGCAGATTCTTGAGAAATGTTTAGAGTTTCAGAAACCTTTGGTTGCTAGCTTTGTTGATCTCAAAAAGGATTTCGACTCTGTTGATCGTCATAATTTGTGGTTGATTGTGCGATCATATGGTATACCAGACAAGTTAGTTAACATAATGAAAGCTCTCTATAATAACACTGAGTCGTGTGTGAGAGTTGGTAAGGCTTGTAGCAATTGGTTTAGCATTACTTCTGCTGTTCGACAAGGGTGCATTGTGTCTCATTTTCTATATAATTTGGTTACTGATTATGTTATGCGAAATTCACTTCAAGGGAAAGAATTTGGCCTTAAACTGACTGGAGATAAGAAAATTTCTGATTTACATTATGCTGATAATTTAGCCCTCTTGGCAAATGATGTTGATGAGATGAACTCTTTCATTCGAGCTGCTAATGAAACTGGTACTAGAATAGGTTTGCTTATAAACAGAGAGAAAACTAAAGTGATGAAAATTGGTTAGGCAGGCTGTGATTCAGTTCATCTGAATGGTTGCAGTCTTGAGCAGGTGTCATAGTTTAATTACCTTGGGAGCTATGTAACATATACTGGTGATGTGCGGCATGAGATTAACAGACGAATAGCGGTTGCTGCCGAAACTTTTAAGAATCAATGGAGAGTGTGGAGAAATGGGCGTATACACCTAAAGACTAAAATTAGACTGTATAATAGTTTGGTTCTTTCTAGGGTTAGTTATGGTAGTGAAACGTGGACACTTTGTAAACAAGATAACAGGAAACTAGACGCTTTTAATTCCAGACACTTACTTAGTGTCTTGGGCATTAGGTGGTTCAACTTTGTAACTAATGATGAGGTTAGGCAAAGGAGTTTGCAACCTCCTTTAAGCAGCATATTGTGCAGAGAGAGACTCCGTTGGTTTGGCCATGTTGCCCGTATGGATAATTATAGATTGGCGAATAGGGTTGTGAACAGTGTGCCTAGAGGTCTCAGAAGGAGGGGGATACCTACGATGCGGTGGGCAGATAATGTCAAACAGGACCTTGTTAGAATTGATGTGCAGTGGCCGGATGCAGCAGATGTAGCTCAGAACAGATATGCTTGGAGAATTAAATTGCGGTCGGACCTCCGTAGCTGGTCGGACCTCCATTGCTGGTCGGACCTCCGTAGCCCATGGCTGCTTGAAGATGAGGATGGGGATGAATCTTGAAACCAAGTGGCCAAGTGGTTAGCGTTCTTTGGGTAGTATTCAAAGAGACCTGAATGAATATAACTTTTCCCCTGAGGTCTCACCGTCCCTATTGATACTTTCTATTACCTCTTATAGTTACAAGCTTCTGTCAGACTTCTGTAATAATTAATTTTTTGAGTGGTGATTTACTTTTATTAATCATCAGGAAAGTGGAAATTCTATAGGAATTTTTTTAAGGAAGAAGGTACTTCCCTATACAAAGGACAGAGATAACCTAGAAGCTATGGTAGGCTTGTCCAGGTTTCCCGTACAACATACAGACACTTACACAAGGATATGCCCCGCTGGTCTAGGTAGTCAGGTACGCTAACCACTAGACCAAATTTTGCAGTAGGATTCACTATGAAGACTAGTTATACATATGAATTGCATTCTCTTATTTTCCTTTTTCTATATTCCAATTTCTTCGTCGTCGTCTTGCGAATTATTTTGAAATTTTATCACTTTATGTTTTTTTAACTGATAACAATCATTTCAAATATCACTGTAAAAACAGCAAAAAAAATACATACTTCTCCTTTTTAACGTAAGAAATTGATGATTTTCTATTGCCTACCATTGCAAATTGCAAATAGAGGCAGTTATGCAAAATGAATTTATTAGTATCTATTTATTCTCCCATTATTAAGAAGAAATAAATTATTAGTGCCTTTTTGACTCAAGAATCATTTGAAATTCTGAAATTCTCAACATTGAGTACTTTGTATGAAGTTTTTAAAACTTTCATACTTTACTGATTCTACGGAGATTGAAAAACCGCATAAGAGAATAGGAGTTATCCTTAAAATCACTTTCTTTCCATACAATCGAACTAAAATAATATTTTCGATGCACAAGATTTACTTTTGCAATAGAATCACACCAGCATCCGTGATGGACACGTGGGAAGCGAGCTTCCTCTGGCCGACGAAGTTAGCATGCACGTGATTTGTGTCTGATCTTGCAAGTTCCTTTGCAAGTCATGACGACCACGTTTGACTCTGTTTGGCAGATTCCTATTTCTGCCATTCCGGCCCGTCCTTCTGATAGCTACACACCTGTGCACCTACGAGCTCGCCAAATAAATGGGAGATAAAAAATTCCTGACGCCTGGGAAAAAGAAAAAAGAAGGAAACGGAGAGACAAAGCATCACCTTCGGCAGATGATCCGGTCTCTTGGTCCATCTGTTCCCTCTCCCCTCTCAGTGGCCATATCAGAGATCACTCAATCCAGGAGAGTACCTGGACCTAAGCGAGGCTACTCTCCCATTCACCTCCCCCCACCTTACCCACTGGCTCTTCTATATTTCATCCCACGTATCCCGCCACGTGGCCTACATGCACCGAGGCTCCAGGTCCATTATGGAATATGGCTGCATCACGAGTCGCTGAGACCGACATCTATCCTGGTAGATTCTAAGGTACTCCTTCCTTGCTAACGTTCTTGGGTTGTCAGTGATTTAGAGGAAGACAGAAGGTTTGCTTAGACGGGATTTATTAGTTTTCGTTTCATATTTTATTTGCTCTCAAGAATTTCTGAAGCAAATCAGAATTAAGACTTCTCAGTTAGCAGATAAGTTACTTTCACATTATCAAAGAAGGTCGGATCATTCTCATCCGCAAGTTTGCTTTTTAAATTTTCAGGCATTTAAATTGTCAGGAAGATTAAAAATATATTTATTTCGTAAAATATTGCATACTTTAGAATTTGATATTTTTGGTAAAAATAAATTTTAAAAATTGATTGGACTTGATTTTTAACTCTGGATATTCAAAAGAAAAACACAGGACTCAATATTAAAGACAACATTTTCTTTCAAAATAATTATACATAGAGTCGGTCTAGGCTTTAATTCAAGTTTTTGTTTTCAAATTGGCTCCATTTAGATTTTTGGAAAACACAGCTCCAAAATATTGTCACCTAAGCTCCTGACACTAAATTATTAATATGACTCCTGTTTGAGTTCTTGGGTTAATTTATTCAATTGGAAATGACTTACATAATATTGTTATGAATTTAACGGATGAAAACTGAGCGTGTGTTAAAAAAAACAATATTTAACAATTATAATTCTGAAATAATATAATTTATTACAAAAGTATGAAAAAAAGCATTTATATAAACTAAAGTTAACCAAAACGAATCTTCATCAGTGTAAAAATATCCTTCAGAAGAACAAAGCACCTTTTTAATATTCTTACAAAGAGATGTCCTCTATAATTCTTATTATGTACACTCAAAGCATGAAATAAGGCTTTTTACATCATTTAATTAATGGTACAATAATATTTGTGAACAATCTGTAATCTATCGAGAATAACCTTACCAATTCTTGTAAACAAACTAAAGATAAGTATGCATCAAATGATGAACTCTTCCTACAGAAAAGTTCAGATCAAATCTCTTGTTCGACTAACATTGACTCAGTCACATTTTTAAGTATCATAAGCATCCATATTTTTCTTGACAGTCCGCTAACAGGACTAACACTAATAAATTTATTTAACTTCCCGCGAACACACCAAATAAAAACGTTTCTTCTTTATACTATACCGCACAGACTAAAGCAAACTACGTTATCATTCACACTCTAATTCCTCTTAATTACAACAACTTCTTATTCTTTTAAATAAGTTCTTTCGAAGTGGTTGATTACGTAATTCTCACGCTGTAGCACACGCGAGCATCAAAATGAGACATTAGATCACAAGTTCATTGTAGCACGTTCATCTGTCGTAACAATATATTAATTCTTTTTATTTTTCCAATACTAATTTATACCGTTTACATTTCAGTTTTTTGTTTGGGGAGAATTTAAAAAAAGATAAACTAAAGCATATTACGCGTTGCTCGCCAGGGTTGATGAGAATGATGCAACTGCACCCGCCCTTGAAGTCAGAGTTCAACGGCACAGACCTCGAAATCCAGAACTGTTTTTTTTTCAGTGAGAGTAAACATGACATTAAAGCCGGGTCTCATGTAAGCAAGGTGTAACGTGCGATGAACGTTTTACCTGATATGGCCTGTATACATATTTTTTGAAACTATCTTTCATCCTTTTCGAAAATTACTCTTTTTCAAATTAAAACGTTTTCTGTACCTTTACAGCGGATTTCTTTTGTAAACAGTTTATGCTTTATCACATGACTTGCGACGGCAAATAGTACCCAACTCCAGAGAGGCAAGCACCGGTTGAATTCCTCTCCAGAATAAAGCACGGGAGCTGGGAAGGCTTACTAAAGTAAAGGTAAAGGCGAGAAAAGAAATAGGCTTCTACTACATCATTACGTAAAACCGGAAACGTTCAATCTACAGATAGATTTTGTATAAATTGCAAACTTCGTTTCTACATTTCTAAATGGCATGCTCAAAGAGACTAAACGTTTAACCATTTGAATATTTTTTATAGAAATGTATATATTTCCTGAACCCGAAAAAAACCATTATATAGACAATCCTTGACAGTTTTGTCGATATGGTTTCCCTTTCCCTATGCTAGGTAGTGTCAACATATTTTTACGCTGAAGATGATATACATCACTTAATTAATGACAAGTTTAAGAATATTTCACTTCTAGCTCCTTTCTAAAATTCCATAACTAAATAATTCAAATTTGGCGTAAACATTAACTAATGGAAATTTTATGTTTTATTTCTTTTCGAGGAACCTAGAGACTTAGAATACTATTCTGTCTATTTTAAATTGTCTCCCACTGAAAATACTGCAAACTGAATTCTAAAATTTATTATCTCTCTCATATATAATGATATTGCGATATTTAGCATTGCATTTTTAGAAGACTCCAAAGTGTGGTTTTCTTTGGATTTGACAATTTTAATCCACCAAGAATGTTGACCGCATCGATCGAGAAATCCTATTAACTGAAGAAAGATTTTAAAATCGTTTTATCTCTCTCTCAGTGTCTCAAAGTTATGAAAATAAAGGTCATCCCGTACTTGTTTAAGTCCAAAAATTCCAACATTCCCACTTTAAATCATGGGCTTTTTCTAGTCAGGATCCGTGATTAGAAATCCTCTTTCTCTGGAACTGCAGATATTCTTGCCTTTTGCCCTGGGTATGATTCTTCATCAGCGTCTTGCAGTGGGTGTGATTTTTATCAGCTTCTTGCATTGGTGAAATTCTTTATCAGCTCCTTACAGTAATATAATTCTCTATCAGCGTCTTGCAGTGGTGTGATTCTTTATCACATCACATTTTGTCTGAACGATGAAGGTAATTTCCAATCGGATGACATTACCAGAAGTCAACAGTAATTGGTGCATAGTTGTTAAAAAATATTGTTATGAATTAAACGATGGGACCTGAGCGTGAATTAAAAAGATTGTATTTAACAATTATAATTCTAAAATAATGTAACGTATTACAAAAGTATGAATGAAAACATTTATATAAACTCGACTCAACTGATGTAAATCTATATCAGGATGAAAATAAATCTTCAAAAGAACTTAACGCCTTGCTACTCTTCTTACTATCTACACAAAAAGTATAATATAAGGCTTTTACATGAGTCGATATGTGGCACAATCATATTTGTGAACAAATCTGCAATCTATCGAGAATAACCTTACCAATTACTAAACAACTAAATATAATGATGAACTCTTCCTACAGAAAAGTTGAGATCAGCACTGTTTGTTCGTCCAACGTATAACCTCCTCAGTCACAATTTTAAATATCCTAAGCATACTTTTTTCTTGTAGTTCTCTAATAAACAGTATTATATCCGCTAATAAACAGTAACACTAATAAACTTATTTAATCTCACGCGAACACACCAAACAAAAACGTTTCTTCTGTTAACTATACCACACAGACTAAAACAAACTACGTCTTTCTTCACACTCCAATTCCTCTTAATCACAACAACTTATTCTTTATTTTTTAAGTCAAGTTCATTCGAAGTAGTTGGTGACGTAATTCTCACGCTGTAGTTCACATAAGCATGAAGACGACACATTACATCACGGTTCATTGTAGCACGTTCTTCTGTCGTAACATGCCACCTCCTTTGGTCTTGTTCGTCCCGAACAATTCTGGATTACGAAGCTTCTTCAGTTCTTCTATGAAACAAAGCCAAACGATGCATATGAACCACTTGCACTTTGTACCGGGATGTCGTTGAAATGCGATACACCATGTCGTTAATCTTGTTAACTACCGTATACGGACCTTCCCAAGATTTCTAAAGTTTTGGAGAAAGTTTCTTCTTTCTATGTGGATTGTACAGCCAGACAAGATCTCCTTGATAGAAAACAGTTCCATTTGTTTTGCTGTCGTGACTCGCTTTGATTCTCTTGCTTGTCTGACGTAGTAATGGATTTCTTCTAGTCGTTGTTGTAATTCTTGTACGTATTGTGGAGTGGACACAGGCATTGTTGCGGGCCGACAATGTAAAAGGTCATAGGGAAGACGTAATTCTCTTCCAAAGAGCATCATGAATGGTGTCTGTCCAGTTGTCTCGTGCACTGCTGTTCTGTATGCCAACAAAAGGAGTTGTATATGGTGATCTCAGTCAATATGGTGATCACAAACAATTCTAGATGTTTTCCAAATGTCCTATTGAATCTCTCAACCATACCATCCGACTGAGGGTGTAGGGGAGTTGTTCTGGTTTTTTGAATGTCTAATAGTTGGCAGCCTTTAAACACATTGGATTCAAAATTCAGTCCTTGGTCAGAGTGGAATTTCAAAGGTACTCCATGCGTACTAATAAAGTTATTTACTATCATCTCTGCAACTGTTGTTGTCTCCCGATCTTAGGTGCGACAGACTTCATGCCACTTCGTCAAATAATCCATTATCGTCCACTTCGTCAAATAATCCATAAATACCGATTTCCATCATCAGTCCTAGGAAACGAACCCATTGCATCAGTAGCTATTCTCTCGAAAGGGGCACCAACGTTATATGTCTGCAGCTTACCCTGACTCCTAGTCTTAGGGCCTTGCTTCGCTGCACAGTTCCGTCAACCTCTTCCCTACTTTATAGCCAACGAAATCGTTTCCTTGCTTTCGCTAATGTCTTATTAACACTGAAGTGTCCTCCAGTGGCACTACCATGCACATCTTTCAACACTAGTTCCACTTGGGAGCGACGAAGAATTATCTGCCAACAGATCAGCCGTCCAGTGGGATTCTCCCATCTTCCCTATAATACACCGTCTTTTACTTCTATAAGGAGTCCCACTGTGTCCAGTAACTTTTGGTAGTTGGGCTAGGAGTATTACTGTTTGTTTGTGCCGATGTTATTTGTCTTATGGGCATACCTCTTTAATACCAAATTTCAACTCTGTATTATAGCAATGCTTACAGTTGACAATACATGGACGTCTGGAAAGGGCATCTGCATTCCTATACAGTTTGCCACTTCGATGCTCAAGGGAGAAATTGTACTCTTGCAACCGCTGCATCCACCTAGCAATTTGTCCTTCAGGGTTTCTAAAGTTCAGTAGCGACTTGAGTGTAGCATGATCAGTACGTTCTGGTTTGGAAAACGTTTTTCTGAAATATGCAATAACTCTTTCTTGTCCGTTTTGCTGCTGTGAATGTACAGCACAACTCCTACGTTGTTGCGTCAGCATCTATTATGAACTGTTTTCTAGCTTGTGGAACTGGTGTTGTGGAAAGAGACTGCTTCAACTGTTGGAAGGCCACTTCACATTCGGTGGTTCACATGAACCGCTGGCCCTCCTCTGTAAGACGATGTAATGGCCTTGCGATGTTGGAGAAACCCTTGACAAATCTTCTGCATTATATGTGCAAAGTCCAATAACACTACGAAGTTGATGAATATCTTGTGTTGGAGGCCAGTCCTTACAGATTCTATCTTACTAGTATTAGTCTTAAACCCTGATGGAGTGATAATTAGAAAGGTAATCAACTTCTTGCTAACAGTCCCTTACAGATTCTATCTTACTAGTATTAGTCTTAAACCCTGATGGAGTGATAACATTAGAAAGGTAATCAACTTCTTGCTAACAGCTAGTTGATTCCAATTTTCGCTTGGCTGCCCTAAGTTTTTCAAACCCTTGGCGAAGATTTCTCAAATGTTTCTCAAAAGCCTCTCCAAGAACGATGATGTCGTCCAAGTAAACCAGGCAAACCTCCCAAGACAAACCTTTGAGCACCGACTCCATTAGTCGCTCAAACGCTGCATGTGTGTTGCATACTTCAAATGGCATCATTTTAAATTGCCAAAACCGATTTACTGTAGTGAAAGCTGTTTTCTAACGGTCTTCAGGATGTAGACCAACTTGCCATTAGCCAATCTTCAAATGTAACGTCGAAAATCATTCTGAGCCAGATAGAGTGTCAAGTGTATCATCAATCCTGGGAAAAGGAAAGGAGTCCTTGTTTGTTATATCATTCAATCTGTGGTAATCTACACAAAATCGGATAGATCCATCTTTTTCTTCATAAGAACCACTTGTGATGTCCAGGGACTCGATGATGGTTCTATAAAGTCTTGAGCTTCCATGTCCCTTATGAGTTGTTCTGTCTTCTCCCGATTTACTAATGGAAACATTCTTCCTAGTAGATGGATTGAAGGAGATTCACCAGTGTCGATCTTATGTTCTATCAGGTTACTACGGCCATAATCATTTGATGTAGCAGAAAAAAATGTCGGAAAACTCTTTAAGTACATTCTCGGCCTTAGCAGCTTGGTCTTCAGTTATTATCTTTTTTGTTTCTCTCCACAAGTATGTAAGATGATAGGGATTATCTGTATGGTATATTTTTTATAGTCAGTAACTTTTATTGTGTTAACACTTGTTAGCCATTTAACGGATTCACATATTGCTAATTCTTCACCCTTTTTCAATATTCTGTTGGATTTGTTACAGTTCATCACTCTGATAGGAATCTCTTCTTTATCTACTTTGACTAAAGTCTCCGCAAATTGCTCGTAAACCTCCTTTTTCCAGGGACATCAGTGACCGCCAATCGGAAGGCCCCAGAAGTCTCCGCCCGATGTCCACGTACTATAACTTCACTTTGTGCTGGAATCTCTGTCTTCCGTCACTAATGCTGTGGTCACACTTGATAAAGAACCATATGTTCGACTAAGCAGAGGAACTCTACTGTTTTTTAGATGAGTAAATTGTCACTGGGTCTAATACTCAGCACATGTTTCTTTAGGAAATCAAGGTCTAGTAAACATTCATCGTAGATATCAGCGATGAAAACAGGATTGCGTACAAGACAGCTACCAACTCTGATATTGAGTTCCATCCTTCCATGGACTTTAGCGCGATCTCCAGTGACTGTCTGTACAGTTATATTAGACTGTCTAGTATTCCATTTTGGGTAACCTATTATATTTTTAATGATGTCTGCTCTGAGTAGAGTTACATTTACACCAGGGTCTACTCTCATACAGCAAGGTACTCCACCCATGGTTCCATCGGCTATCAACCCGTTGTCTCCAGCATGCAGTGATGAAACGTGGGCGACTTTTCCCTGGGTCAACCAATCAACAGCCAGCCTTTGCCCTTCATGTTGCTTATGCTGGTTTTGTTGCTTGTTCGACGGCTTTAACTTTACACCCACCACCTTTTGCAGTTGGCTCGAATGTGTCCTGTCTTGCCACAATTCGAACACTGTATGTTTGTATAAATCCTTGGAGAGGAATCTTTAATCTTTTTCAAAACAGAGAGTATGGCTTTGATTAGTTCTTGTATTTAATATTCTTTTCCACAGTTGACAAATTTCACTGTCCGTTTGTTTGCTCGGGATGAAAGCCTGGAACACTCACATTTCATGGCATGTACCACAGCTGATTTTAAGGATTCACCTTTCACCATCCACAGGGATTGTTGAGTCTCAGGATCAGTAATATAATCAATAAATTCTAATTGAGACAAGTTATCTTGGATATCTGGTGGACAGTTACTATAAGCCAATCTAGCTAGACGATTGATATCACTGGCAAATTCTTGCAAAGTTTCACCACTCTTCCGCATACGATGTTTAAATTGAGTCATATAGTATTGTTTCAAATAATTATATTCAAATCTGAGTTCTAGTGCAGATACCAAACTTTTATAATCCTTCATGTTTCTTCTGGAACATAATTGTAAACTTAATGAAGCTGCAAGAAAACTGCCTTTCTGAAATTCATTCCACTCATTAGCTATAACTTCAAACTGAGTTTCGAATACTGTCCAAGATGACTGACCATCATATATAGAACGTTTAGTTGTATTTCTAGCGATATGTGTAAAAACATTATTGTCACTAAAATTACCTTTATCACAAGAAGAAGGTAACATTTCATTTTTTAAAATCTGAAACTGGCATTCACAATCAATTTTAACAACATCAAGTTTGATGTTAAAAACACAAGTAATTTCATTTACTTTACACTTTACACTATCAATATCATTTTTTACACTATGAATTTCAACCTTTAGTCTATCATATTGTCAGTTCAGTTCGGTCTTAATGTCTTTATACTAGTCAGTTATTTCAGGTCTTTGAGCTGCCAACTCAGCTCTCAATTCATTACTTTGTGTAGCCATTACCACTTTCAAGTCACCAATTTTACTTCTCATGTCACTAGTTTTGACTAGCTATTTCGGTTTCAAGTTACCATTTTGAGAGGCTCTTTTAGTTCTTATATAAGTTACCAATTTTACTCCTCCGAGCCCTTTACACTCGGACACCTTTTATCTGATAATTGCTTTTTATCGTCAGTTTTTTTCTTTTTTAAAACATTGTGGGTATTTTACTAGAATTTGATTTTTACCTTGTATTTTCTATGTATCACACAGGTCTCTTACACCTGGGATTATTTCATCTGTGTTTATTCTGTTGTTTTAAATTGTACTTTTACACTTGTTCATTGTTGTTTTACTATTTTATATTGTAGTGTTCTGATTTTAACTTTGGTTGCGGGTATGCACAACTTTTATCTATTATATTATCATTTGTTTGACGCATTATGTCCTAGTTGCCCATGCGCCATTAAACCCAAAACAACCAACCAAAAAATCAACCAATTTTACTAACTCATCTACACTACTAGTGAAAGGCATTACGTCACCAACTAATTTACAAATAAATCACAGAAGGCAGAATTTTCAAGAACACGAATTTATTTTATCACAGAAGGCAGATTGAATAATCAAGAGGCAGAATTATTTGAGTGATAAATTTTATTTACAAATAAATTATCCCGCTCCTGACGCCAAATGTTGTGAATTAAACAATGGGACCTAAGCGAGAATTAAAAAGATTGTATTTAACAATTATAATTCTAAAATAATGTAACGTATTACAAAAGTATGAATGAAAACATTTATATAAACTCGACTCAACTGATATAATCTATATCAGGATGAAAATAAATCTTCAAAAGAACTTAACGCCTTGCTACTCTTCTTACTATCTACACAAAAAGTATAATATAAGGCTTTTGCATGAGTCGATAAGTGGCACAATCATATTTGTGAACAACTCTGCAATCTAAATATAATGATGAACTCTTCCTGCAGAAAAGTTGAGATCAGCACTGTTTGTTCGTCCAACATATAACCTCCTCAGTCACAATTTTAAATATCCTAAGCATACTTTTTCTTGCAGTCTGCTAATAGGATCAACACTAATAAACTTATTTAATCTCACGCGAACACACCAAACAAAAACGTTTCTTCTGTTAACTATACCACACAGACTAAAATAAACTACGTTTTTCTTCACACTCCAATTCCTCTTAATTACAATAACTTATTCCTTATTTTTTTAAGTCAAGTTCATTCGAAGTAGTTGGTGACGTAATTCTCACGCTGTAGTCAGATAGGTAGTCACTTGAAGGAGAGATATGCACCAATCTCCTGTGATGATGCATAGAACCGGCCAGGCCTAGCACCTAATGTCCGACCCGCTTTCTCGTGGTGCAGACCGTTAGTACTTTTCAACAGAGCTACTCTCTTATGGAAGTGAATGGAATTGGAGAGCTGCCAGATTAGTGTGACCTATTAATCTGGACAATTATGGCTACTTTTCTTTTCTTTTCTACCCTGCTGAGAAGTGGTCAACCACACAGAATCCTGGTGCTGACCATATATACCAACCTGAACGGAATTATAGCTCTGAGCTTGATTAAGGATCATGATTTTGCTGCAATGGTGGGCTTCTGTGGAGGGAAAACCTTCCGCTGTGTTTTCTCTTTGTTTCTGTGTTGACAGCCCCAAGTGAATAGATTCACAGGCTATGTTTATCAGCTGGTGGATAATCCTGAACAGAGGTCTTCGCAGGCACCTGAACTCATTGCTTCTACTGGCATCGTCAAATTCTACATTGGAGGAGGTCTTCCAGTGTAGATGGCTTCAGCCTTTAGTGGTGGGGGGACGGGTCTTTGCCCCGTGTCTGCGATTAGGGGGCTGTTTGATATTTTCGGCATTCACACTCTCAATAAACATAGTTTCTTTATACATCCCACTAACCATTTTCTCTCCATGGGTAGTTGGAATGTGAGGACTCTGCACAGAGCTTTTTCTCTTGATGTTCTCACACAAGAATTCCACCATTATAGTTTAGATATTCTCGGCTTGCAAGAAACCAGATGGACAGATAAAGGTCAGATTCTTATAAATAATCTTAAATTTCTCTTTTCAAGGAGGGAAGAAAATAAGCATCACCAAGGCGTCGGTCTGCTTCTCAGCAGACATGCTAGTGATGCTCTTCTAGGATACGAGTGCATTAATGAAAGGTTTCTTACAGCAAAATTTCAGACAAGCGTTAAAGACTTGAATAATATCTGCTGTTATGCCCCCACTGAAGATGCCGATGAGGATGAGAAGGATAGGTTTTACGGACAACTTCATGATATTTTGAATTCTGTCAAGAAAGGAGATATTACCCTTGATCTAGGCGACTTCAATGCCAAAGTTGGTACTGACTCTGACCTTTGGGGAGGAGTGATAAGCCCTTTTGGTATTGGTAGCTGCAATGGCAATGGGCAACGTCTCCTACAGGTAAATAAACTCAATGGTTTCAGAATAACTAACACTTATTACAAACACCGCGACATACATAAGCACACATGGGTTTCACCTAAATAAGGGCTGCATAAGAATATGATTGATTATATATTAATTAACAGCAAATTGGCTAGTTCTGTTAGGAATACCAGGTCATATAGATGAGCTGAAATTGGATCTGATCATTACCTTGTTAAAAGTGTCTTACAAATTAAACTTAAAAAGTGTTGTGCTAAGGTTAAAAAATTTACCTTTAATGCTGAAGCTCAGAAAAACCAAGTTATAGCTAAAGCTTACCATGACAGGTTACTTAGTCATTATGACAGTCATGGTTTGCTTACTGCTGAAGTTGATGAAGAATGGGATCATTTTAAACAGGCTTTTTTGGAAACTAACAGTACTCTTTTAGGAAAAAAAGAGCAGAGGAGACAGAATTATTTGAGTGAAAAAGCACTTGAGTTCATTTCAGAAAGAAGAAAATGCAGGAATGTTTTAATCAATACCCTACTAGTCCTAATAGAAAGTACTACAGAGAGCTTAATAAACGTATAAAAAGCATCAGTTAGCTGCTGATAAGAATCTTTGGCTCGATGGTTTGGCTGATAAGGCGGAAGAAGCAATTAAACAGCACAACAGCAGAGAGCTGACCAGATGTTAACGTTTTGTGAGGTAGAAAACGGAGATGTAATACACGGATTAAAGGATAAATATGGTAAGGTTGTACAAGGTGAGGATTCTGTCATGGCTTGGTGGGCTGAGCATTTCAGTGATGTTCTAAACAATGCGATTAGTTCTACTCCCATTGTTTGCAATGATAATAGTTGCATTACTGGCTTTAATGTTGGCCCTATAACACAGTCTGAAGTTATTTTGGCTATTTCTAAACTTAAACTTCATAAATCCACAGGTGTAGATGAAATTACTAAGGAAATGCTTAAAGCTGGGAATATTTCGTTTACCACTTGGATGACTGAAATTTTGAATATCTTTCATGATAAAGGCATGGTTCCTAAGGATTTACGAGAGCTATTATTATCCCTATTTTCAAAAACGTGATCGCAGTTCTTGTCATAATTTTAGGGGTATCAGCCTGCTCTCTGTTCCAGGTAAAATTATTTCCATGATTGGGCTTAACAGAATTAAGAATCTGGTTGACAGGCAATTGCGTGATGAGCAATGCGAATTCAGAAGTGGTGGGGGATGTGTAGATCAGATATTTTCACTTAGGCAGATTCTTGAGAAATGTTTAGAGTTTCAGAAACTTTTTGTTGCTATCTCTGTTGATTTCAAAAAGGTTTCCGAATCTGTTGATCGCCATAATTTGTGGTTAATTGTGTAATCATATGGTATACCAGACAAGTTAGTTAACATAATGAAAGCTCTATAGTAACACTGAGTCGTGTGTGATATTTGTTAAGGCTTGTAGCAATTGGCTTAGCATTACTTCTGATGTTTGACAAGGGTGCATTTTGTCTCCTTTTCTCTTTAGTTTGGTTATTGATTATGTTATGCGAAATTCACTACAAGGGAAAGATTTTGGCCTTAAATGGTCTGAAAATACTAAAATTTCTGATTTAGATTATGCCAATGTTTTAGCCCTTTTGGCAAATGATGTTGATGAGATGAACTCTTTCATTCGAACTGTTGATGAGACTGGTAGTAGAGTAGGCTTGGTTATAAACAGGGAGAAAACTAAAGTGATGAAAATTGGTCAGAAATACTGTGATTGAGTTAATCTGAATGGTTGCAGTCTTGAGCAGGTGTCACAGTTTTAATACTTTGGGAGCTATGTAGCAGATAATGGTGATGTGCGGCATGAGATTAACAGACGAATAGGGATTGCTGCTGGGAGTTTTAAGAATCTATTTAAGAGTGTGGAGAAATAGGCGTATACACCTAAAGACAAAAATTAGACTGCATAATAGTTTAGTTCTTTCTAGAATTAGGTATGGTAGTGAAACCTGGACGCTGTGTAAACAAGATAACAGGAAACTCGATGCTTTTGATTCTAGATGCTTACGCAGCTGCTTGGGCATTAGGTGGTTCAACTTTGTAACTAATGATGAGGTTAGGCAGGGGAGTCTGCAACCTCCTTTAAGCAGCATATTGTGCAGAGAGAGACTCCGCTGGTTTGGCCATGTTGCCCGTATGGATAATTATAGATTGGTGAATAGGGTTGTGAACAGTGTGCCTAGAGGTCTCAGAAGGAGGGGGAGACCTAGGATGCGATGGACAGACAATGTCAAACAGGACCTTGTTAGAATTGGTGTGCAGTGGCCGGATGCAGCAGATGTAGCTCAGGACAGATATGCTTGGAGAATTAAACTGTAGCTGAATCGTTTTGAGCAGCCATGGCCTCAAGCATCCATGGGCTACGGAGGTCTGGTTGGACCTCCGTAGCCCATGATGATGATAATTGCCATGATGATGATAATTGCTAATTCAAAAGTGAGCGCAACTATTCAATGTACCAACAGTGGGGAATCTATTAAGAAAAATCAATATGAACCGTCATAAAGATTATGCATGCAAATCTTGCATAACGAAAAAAAAAAGAAAAAACTGCATGCACATCTCGCACATTAAAAAAATTCGAATTTTGTAATTCCACCTTTAACAGAAGAGACAATTACAATCATCACCTGAATCAATATCATATAAATAAAAGTTGTGCTTTTGGGAAAACGTTTCACATATATAAAATTCATAGCATAAATGTAAGAGAAAACAAAATGTTTCCTGGAGAAAAAATAACCATAAATGGAAACATGTACTTGACAAGAGACTCGGTCAGCATTTAACAGTTAAGTTCATATTGCAAATAAAGTTTAAAAATCAAACGTATCCTGAAAGACAGAAAGAACTATATGCACATTTTTCGACATGTAACGAAATAATCAGTTTGCCTACCTATCTCAATGAATTACTAAAAAATGCTTATGAGAAAATTGATAACGACTTTGACAGTTTTATACAAAAGGGAAGTGGATTGGTGTTTAACAAAATAATTTCTATGGGAATTCAAATGTCTCAATATAATGCAGTTGGAGCATTTGCTTTCGTAGATTTACCAGAACGTTTGAAATCTACAAAAGGAATAGTGAATGTTAAAAACTAGGACAAAATATGTTTCCTGTGGTCAATATTATCATTTCTATATCCCGCTAAAGACCATCCACATCCTGTGAAAAAATATAGAAAATCTGAAAATGTCTTAGATACATCTTCAATAACTTATCCAGTAACCCTCGACCAAATCCAAATCCAAACTCGAGGTTTTAAATAATCTTTCTATAAATGTATACGTTATATATTTCACAGAATCCTGTTAAAGAACCCATTTAACTTTTACTTTTAAAAGACGGCAGTAATTCTCACTATTGTTGGATTAAATATATTTGTTTGATTACAGCATACCTTTCAAGACATAATAGTAAATCCTATCCCTGCCCATACTGCCTTCATATTTTCACTCGCGACGACGTGGATCACATAGATAATTGCAAATCAAATACTTTACATACTATCAAGTTTCCCGAAGCAAATAGTACAATATTCTATACAATTAAAAACGGTTTGAAACAACCATATGTGATTTATACAGACTTCGAATGCTTTTCGAACTGTAGAAGAATTCAGATTAATCCATGTAGGGTGCGAACTAAGTATTTAGTACACCAACAGGATTTGCATATATTATAGTTGGACCGGAAGGTAAACTGATATAAACCAAAATGTACAGAGGGAAAAATGTAACTGAACAATTTTTGAATGAAATGATCGAAGCCGATAATTTGATCAATGATTTGAAGAAAAGAAATATTAAGATGACAGTGTTTGATTGGTAAAATTTTACTGGAACAAAATATTGCAATATTTGTGGGAAAATTGTAGGAACTGATAGAGTAAGAAATCACGATCACTTAACTGGAAAATGCAGAGGTGCTGTTCACATCAAATGTAATCTTCAATACAAATTCTCATTTGAACACCAGTGTTGTTTCATAATCTCACAGGATTTGATGGCCACTTTATAGTAAACGATTTGTGGAAATTTAAAAATAAGAAGAAAATTTCTTGTATTCTACAAACTACAGAAAAATATATATGCATTAAATTAGGTCAAATTACATTTATTGATTCATTCATGTTTCTCAGTTCTTCACTGGATTCTCTGTCGATAAATGTGGAAAATTTCTACATCCTAAGTCAATACTGCAGACAAAATAATCTTAAATACTCATAGAAATAACTTTTGAAAGCAAAGGAAGTTTTCTATATGAGTACTTGCAACAGAGTGCTCAATTTCTGCAAACGTCACTTCCATCCAAAAAGAATTTTCAAAACAATGAACAATACGAAAGAGCTCAAATTTTGTGGAATGCCTTTTGTATTGCTACCTTTGGGAATATCACGATCTGTACATGATCACTGATGGGAGATATATTTGAAAACTACAGAAATTCGTATATGAATAACTACCAACTAGATCGTTGTCATTAGTTTTGCTGGCTTATTCTATGCTGCCACTTTATAAATGACAGAAATTGAGCTGGAACATATAAAAGTTGTTATGTATTTTTTCATAGAAAGAGCTCTGCGAGGAGGAATATTTTTAGTGTCTAAGAGATTTGCACAGACCAATTCTTTAGTAGATCCATATGAGAGAAATAAACCACAAAATTATATCATGTACTTTGATGCAAACAATTTATATGGCTGTGCAATGTCTCAACCTCTTCCAACTGGTAATTTCAAATGGGTAAATGATATTGAGCTGTTTAATATTCCAGACGACAGCAAAGAGGGTTATTTCTTCGAAGTTGATCTAGAATATCCGGCGTATCTACACGATTTACACAATGATTTCCCCTTGGCCCCTGAAAAATTGAAACTCTCTAATAGTGATGTGTCATTCTTATTTCCAAATCTGTTCGACAAGCAAAATTATGTCGTTCACTATAGGTTACTTAAACTCTATGTGGAACTGGGATTGAGGGTGAAACAGGTGCATATAATCTTGGAATTTGATCAAAACAATGGCTGAAACCTTATATAGATTTTGATACAACTAAGCGAATTAATGCCATAAATAATGATAGATAGATAATTTATTCTCAGAATATACAGTACTTTACATTTACATGTTTTTTACCTTAGAACTGAAGTTATAATGAAATATATATAATGTTGTATATCTCAGATACACAATTTTAAAGTATTACATTTTCTAATATATATTCTTCTTTATACATAGTTTGTCCAATAAAAATCATATATTTATTCCTACCATATATATGGAAAATTTTAATATTATATTTCATTAGTGTTTTATAATTTTACCTACATTTTTCAGTACAAGTCTGAGAAAGAATGTTGAGTCTTCCACGAGAGTAAAAACACGTCTGTGGAAGAAATTTAACAGTTATGTTGTAATAAAATGAAAAGGCAGCATGCTTCAGTTTCACATTTCCTCACACTTTGCTAGCTTGATCAAAAAATCTAAGTAAATATTTAACCAATTTATAAGTTTGAAAATTATCATTAAGAATAAATGAAATAAAAAAAAAATAAAAAAATTTTACTGGGTAGAAAGCAGAAAAAAAAATATAAAAATCTATATTGAATTGTGCGTTAGTAAATGGTTTAATTGAGCACCTTAAGGGCAACTCAGCATCAAATGAAATTATATTATAACCACATTCAAAATTATTCAGTATTATTTTACCACATTCAAAATCCATTTTCTTAATTCCTTATAGAAAAAGTTATCATTCTTATTCGTTTGATGTACTCTGGTAAGCAGTTAAAAAATTTTGGCGCGAAATAAACATAATGTTTTTCAACAATAGTTTTGTTCGCTTTTAAATCAAGTAAGAAAAGGTTTTTTGACAGTCGAGTATTCTTTTCAAATGTCCGTAAAGTTTGAACATTAAAATTCATCCTTATGTATTTCAGTACCTGAAATACATATAATTTCCTTATTTGTAAAATATCTAATTCATTATATACATTTGCAACGCTTTCAAATTCTCTTAGTTTCATCATGCATCTAATTATGTGATTCTGCGCATAGTGTAATGGTTTGATTGTTGTCAAATAGACTCCACCCCACAATAATAAACCATAGAATAAATAAGATTCAATCCAAGAAAAGTGAATAATTTTCAATAAAGATAAATTTACGATTTTCCGGATATAATAAATTTTAGGTATAATGCAGTTAATCTTTTTAACATCAGATATTTGTATTTTCCAGGACATCTTTCTGTCAATAAAAATACCCAAATATTTATAGCATTCAACCCCCTCAATTTTGTCAAAATTGCAATTTTTTCCAGCACAAACTTCAGAGTGGAAAATGATTCTGTCACGAAAAAAAATCAATCTCATTTTCTCTTGGTCTAATAAAAATATATTTCGTCTTCTTTGTATTTAAAAAGAGTTTAATAAATTTTTGCCACGTTCTTATTTCTATCCAGTCGCTATTTATATTCTCTAAAATTTGCTTTTCCTCTCCCGAATATATTAGTGCAGCATCATCTGCAAATGAAATTATTTTACCATTCAAATCCAATGTACAGAAGTCATTTATATAAAGTAAAAAAATAAAGGTCTCAAAACAGAACCCTGAGGGACACCAACTTGTACATTTGTTTCTTCACTAATATATTTTTTAATTTTTACTTTTTGCTTCGTATTCATTAAATAGCTATTAATCCATGAAAGCAAATTTCCCCTAACACCACTGGTTTTTAACTTTTCTAATAATATATCATGATTCATTGAATCAAAACCTTTTTTCAAATCCAAAAAAAACAACTGTTTTAACACTTTGATTTAAATTTCTGTAAATTTGCGCAGTCATTTCTAAAATCGCAGTTTGAGTATTCAAACCTTTTCGAAATCCAAATTGGTTTGGGGCAAATAAATTGTGCATATTAGAAAAGTTAAACTTTTTTTAACAATTTTTTCAAGAATCTTAGAAAACGTTGATAGAAGCGAAATCGGTCTGTAATTTTCAATTGCCTTAGTATCACGATTTTTATATATTGAAATAATTAAGGCAGTTTTTAAGATTTCAGGGAACACACAAGTTTACAAAATATAGTTCTAATTTCCGGAAAAATATTTTTAATAGTGGTAACTGTAATTTCGTCCAAACCAGGTGATTTTCCCTCCTTTAGTTCCTTGATAGTATCAAAAATTTCTTATTCTGGTATATAAGGGAAAAAATAGAATTAGGCATTTCACATTTTAAATCACTTATTATCTCTTCTATTTTGGTTTCATTATGTAGATTTTGTTTACATAATGAAGAAATTACCCCAGAAAAATAATTGTTAAATTTATTAACAAATTCCTGCGGCTTTTCATCAAACCGAAGTAAATGATTTCTATCCGTGAAAATTTGAGAATTGCGCTTTACTTTTCTTTCGTCACACACATTTCATTGATAGTTTCCCAATTTTTTCTAGCATTATTTCCATTTTTTATAAAAATATTTTTATAATAATCATTTTTAGCTTCCCTAATAACATTAGTTAACATATTTTTATATCTTCTATAGTAGTCATTTTCATTCAAGTTTTTGGATTTAGATCTTTTATATAAATTTCTTTTAAAATTGATTGAATTAACAATAGCTTCTGTTATCCATGGTTTGAGCTTTTTAATTTTCTTTTTAGAGTACTTAATCTGCACATCTTTGATTAATAGAGTTAAATCCCTTAGAAATGCATCAAATGCTAAATTTACATTTACCTGTCTCTCGACATGATCCCATGATTTTTTTGACAATAAAATTTTCAATTTAGTATATTGAATCTTAGTAAAATTTGTAGAAAGCTTTTCTGTAGGACCATCTCTATAAAAACCACACTTTATATTACTTCCAACAAAAAAATTATCTGAGACGTCAATTTTAACAATATATGTAGTTACAGTATCTAATCTAAAATTTCTAATATAAAGATGATCTAGTCAGGTTTTACTACTTACCCTAGTAACAGAAGCATGGTAGGAATAGAAACCATTTGAATTTATCATTTGTAAAAAATTTAATTTGTGTGGATCATCAGATAATCAATCCAAAGTAAAATCTCCTGTCATTATCATACTATTTCGTTTAACACAGTTAAGCCATGTTGCGAATTTATCAATAAATTCTAATTTACTGAATTCATGCGCTCTATAGATTGCAACAAGGCCAAGTTCGCAATTGAATGTTTTTATATGCAATTCCACTAAGTCAGCAGTTTTAAAATCAGAAAAAATCTTGTTCACTTCCCATCCTTCTTTAGTAAACAATTACTCCTCCTGACCTTTTTTTCTCCCTACATTTACAGTATTCTTTATATCCATCTATTTTATATGGCTATTTCCTCTTCTCTTACCCAAATCTCAGTAAGTACTATAATTTCTGGTTTTAATTCAATTAAATTTAAGAATACCACAAAATGATCAAAATTCTTTCTCAGACTTCTTATATTTCCCTGTACAATATTTATTCCACAGCCCCAGCAAAAATAATTTTTATCATAAATATTTTTTTATCAATTTCAATAACATTGGAATAATAATCATTTATCACATACAATTCTTTAATTTCATCCTCATCTGTAATACTCCGAACATCATCCGAATCAAAATCAGAAACAGTAACATCATTCTGCATGTCATACGACAAAAAAGCAGCCATTTTATATGCATTTCCCAATAATTAAATATTTCACTCATAGAAACTTAACTATCTTAGTTTTTCCAGATCCTGAAAGTTCATGATTCTAACCGAACCCAAACCTTCTTCTTTTCGCATAAAGATCTTAAAGTCTCTGACCCAAACGTACTTGTAGTCCAACTCGCGCTGTTTTTCCTTTGCCTTAAATAATAGTTGTTTGTTTTCTTG
The DNA here is from genome assembly GCA_038380435.1 of Ryuthela nishihirai. NCBI lineage: Eukaryota > Metazoa > Arthropoda > Arachnida > Araneae > Heptathelidae > Ryuthela > Ryuthela nishihirai. The sequence goes on along the minus strand of JAWZYU010000029.1, from coordinate 2,763,234 downwards.
TGTCAAGTGATCATTAATATAAATTCTTCCATCTTCACATCGATCATCAATTTCTTTCCCGGTTAGTTTTTTTTTTTGTTTCCAGGACCTAATCCAAAGATCTTTAGTCTTCCTTGATACAAATTGTACGATGATAGGTATTATCTTATTTTTATTTGAAACTGGCACCCTATGAGCAGCCTCCACATCCAGATGTTTTGTCTCAATTTTCAGTTTCTGAGCAAATTTTTCAACAATTTCCATAATATTTTCCTGCCCTCTCTCAGGAAAACCAACCAATTCTATGTTCCTGTTTCTGCTATATTGCTGCATTTCATTTAACTTCCATTTCAATTCAAAAACCTCTCCTTCCAATACTGAAGTAGACTCTCCTAATTTTTTGGTCTGACACTGTACTTCAGAAATTTGCTTAGTAATTTCCCTGAGCATTTTTATGTGTTCATCCAGCTTATTGGAACAAAAGGAAGCACTTTTATTAAATTCCTCAATTTATTGCATAATCTCCTTGCGAAAATTTTCATTCGTTGCCATAATTTCAGCTCTAAAAATGCGGAACTTTTCCTTCACCCATATCCTCGAAAAACTTTGTATCTGCATTGATTCTCAAGTCACTTCCCTCGTCATTTCCAGCTCTTTCCTGGGTTGAGGTCTCAACATTTCCCTTTCCATTGTTACATGATTTACATTTCAATTTCTTTTTCCAATCCTGTGACATTTTTCGGAAGTTTGACTCCTTTAGATTGAGACAATAGAAATGGAAATTATTTCCACAACTACAGCATTCAACACAGTCGGAAATTCCTAGGATTTCATTTTCACACGAATAGTAATTCATTTATTTATGTCAAAATTCCTTTTATATCCACAGCTATAAACAGTTTTTGCAAAAAAACAAACGATCATCCACAAACTAACTCTTACCTCGTAGCAGCTTTGACGGAGGAACAGTATTGCAGATGCTTAACACATGTGTCTGCAGCACCGAATCCAAAGTAGGTGGGGGAGGACCTCTAAATTGAAGGTCGTAAAAATTAGTCTTTGTGCTCGAAGGCTCGCGGATGAGGCGGGAGAGAAGACTACTAAAACGGAAGGCGTCGTTTGGAGTGGGAACAATGAAAAAGATTTTGTGTTGAACTTGCAGAAATTTCGTATTTCTTCATATGAAAAAGAAAATTATTATATTAGATAAACGACATATTGGTGTAGCGATTATGGAGTTGAGTAAATTACACATTTATAATTACTTCTACAATTTTCTGAAACCAAAATTTAATGCAGAATTGTTATTTACCGATACTGATTCTTTCTACGTCGACATCCAGACATATGACATATATCAGAAATTTAATTCAGACTACTTTCATTTCTTAAATTATCCCACAATCCATGCATTATACAGTTAATCAAATAAAATGGTTCCAGGAAAATTTAAAGACGAATTAAAAGGTATTCCAATCAAAGAGGTTGTTGCTCTACGTCCAAAAATGCATTCTACAGATGCTCCAATTCGCAAAAAAGGAGCTGATGGAGTAAGAAATTAATTTAGTCAGGAAGATTAACGGCAATGTCTATTTGATGGAAAATCCTATATACGCAACAAACGGAATTTTGATCGGAACAACATGCTATACATGTATACCAAATTCAAAAAATTGCTTTATCCAAAAATACACAAAACGACATATCCATGGAATTCAGACTTATGCTTTTGAAAATTATCGAATCTCAGATATACAGGTTGATTGTAAACTCTTTCAACAATGGTGATTGTCAACTCTTTCATCAGGTGCGCTGAGCAAGTGCGTAGACGATTAAGAACAAACATTTAAAACGCATCCGAACCCGTTCATCGACATTACCGTGATAATGTTACATGATAAGTGACGTATTCGTGAAGGACATGGAAGACTACACTTACGAGGAATTGGCGGATATGCTTCTGATGTACGGCCAAGCAGGTGGTATTGGACGTGAAGCACAAAGATTGTACCGTGAGAGATTTCCGAATCGTCGTATTGTGATTTTCATGCACCGGTTGTAAATACTTGTGCAAGCGTAGAGTTTTTCGAAAGTACTCTTTTCTGGCAGAAGGAGTGGAATGCGACCCTAGGTTCCATTGCAAAAATTGGTCATCTTGATGTGTACTATCACCCCTCTTTTTTGTTGAAAGAGTTTACAATCACCCTGTTTATAGTAAAGCAGGCAATACCTTTTACAAAACATTGAACTGAAAACAAATGTAAAAAAATTAAGTGCTAGTGAAATATTTTGAAAACTGTACCAGTTTGCAATTCTTCAGAAATGCTAATAATCAGTGTTTAATATTTCTCTCAATTAGAAGAGGAGCCATAGGGATTCAAATTTAAGTGGTCTTGACTCAATTTCTGTGAAATCCTATGGTCTGAAACACTTTGTAATAAAATTAAGAGTAATAAACTGTTTAGAACAACTTTGTACACGTGACAAAGGATTAAATATCTCAGCAGTTTATCTAGCTAAAGTCAAAGTGAACTATAATCTCAGTCTGGATTTTTTTATTGGGTCAAGACTAATTATTTTTCGTCAGATTAGAGAATTTGATAAATCATAACTATCAATGTTAAAACCAAACTTCTAGCACGATTAGAACAAAAGTTATTCTAACACAAATTCTAAAGGTATCAAATCCACAAAACTTAAAATAATGGGTCGAGACCGCTTCCAATACATTTAACATATACATTAAATTCCAATACATTAAACCTACTAGCTCCTGGGGTCTCATGTTCGTGGGTCAGTTGGTTCCCTGGACAGCCAGTCACTTGGTACCTGCTAGTTTGATTGCAGTAACCAGGGGATCGCTTGGCCCAGTTTGGGGAGGTCTAGCGGCGGTTTGAGATGATTTCTCACAATCAGAAACTCCAGTACCTGCTAGTTTGATTGCAGTAACCAGGGGATCGCTTGGCCCAGTTTGGGGAGGTCTAGCAGCGGTTTGAGATGATTTCTCACAATCAGAAACTCCAGTACCTGCTAGTTTGATTGCAGTAACCAGGGGATCGCTTGGCCCAGTTTGGGGAGGTCTAGCAGCGGTTTGAGATGATTTCTCACAATCAGAAACTCCAGTACCTGCTAGTTTGATTGCAGTAACCAGGGGATCGCTTGGCCCAGTTTGGGGAGGTCTAGCAGCGGTTTGAGATGATTTCTCACAATCAGAAACTCCAGTACCTGCTAGTTTGATTGCAGTAACCAGGGGATCGCTTGGCCCAGTTTGGGGAGGTCTAGCAGCGGTTTGAGATGATTTCTCACAATCAGAAACTCCAGTACCTGCTAGTTTGATTGCAGTAACCAGGGGATCGCTTGGCCCAGTTTGGGGAGGTCTAGCAGCGGTTTGAGATGATTTCCCACAATCAGAAACTCCAGTACCTGCTAGTTTGATTGCAGTAACCAGGGGATCGCTTGGTCCAGTTTGGGGAGCTCGAGCAGCGGTTTGAGATGATTTCTCACAATCAGAAACTCTAGTACCTGCTAGTTTGATTGCAGTAACCAGGGGATCGATTGGCCCAGTTTGGGGAAGTCTAGCAGCGGTTTGAGATGATTTCTCACAATCAGAAACTCCAGTACCTGCTAGTTTGATTGCAGTAACCAGGGGATCGCTTGGCCCAGTTTGGGGAGGTCTAGCAGCGGTTTGAGATGATTTCTCACAATCAGAAACTCTAGTACCTGCTAGTTTGATTGCAGTAACCAGGGGATCGATTGGCCCAGTTTGGGGAAGTCTAGCAGCGGTTTGAGATGATTTCTCACAATCAGAAACTCCAGTACCTGCTAGTTTGATTGCAGTAACCAGGGGATCGCTTGGCCCAGTTTGGGGAGGTCTAGCAGCGGTTTGAGATGATTTCTCACAATCAGAAACTCTAGTACCTGCTAGTTTGATTGCAGTAACCAGGGGATCGATTGGCCCAGTTTGGGGAAGTCTAGCAGCGGTTTGAGATGATTTCTCACAATCAGAAACTCCAGTACCTGCTAGTTTGATTGCAGTAACCAGGGGATCGCTTGGCCCAGTTTGGGGAGGTCTAGCAGCGGTTTGAGATGATTTCACACAATCAGAAACTCCAATACCTGCTAGTTTGATTACAGTAACCAGGGAATCGCTTGGCCCAGTTTGGGAAGGTCTAGCAGCGGTTTGAGATGATTTCTCACAATCAGAAACTCCAGTACCTGCTAGTTTGATTGCAGTAACCAGGGGATCGCTTGGCCCAGTTTGGGGAGGTCTAGCAGCGGTTTGAGATGATTTCTCACAATCAGAAACTCCAGTACCTGCTAGTTTGATTGCAGTAACCAGGGGATCGCTTGGCCTAGTTTGGGGAGCTCGAGAAGCGGTTTGAGATGATTTCTCACAATCAGAAACTCCAGTACCTGCTAGTTTGATTGCAGTAACCAGGGGATCGCTTGGCCCAGTTTGGGGAGGTCTAGCAGCGGTTTGAGATGATTTCTCACAATCAGAAACTCCAGTACCTGCTAGTTTGATTGCAGTAACCAGGGGATCGCTTGGCCCAGTTTGGGGAGCTCGAGCAGCGGTTTGAGATGTTTTCTCACAATCAGAAACTCCAGTACCTGCTAGTTTGATTGCGGTAACCAGGGGATCGCTTGGCCCAGTTTGGGGAGATCTAGCAGCGGTTTGAGATGATTTCTCACAATCAGTAACTCCAGTACCTGCTAGTTTGATTGCAGTAACCAGGGGATCGCTTTGCCCAGTTTGGGGAGCTCGAGCAGCGGTTTGAGATGATTTCTCACAATCAGAAACTCCAGTACCTGCTAGTTTGATTGCAGTAACCAGGGGATCGCTTGGCCCAGTTTGGGGAGCTCGAGCAGCGGTTTGAGATGATTTCTCACAATCAGAAACTACAGTACCTGCTAGTTTGATTGCAGTAACCAGGGGATCGCTTGGCCCAGTTTGGGGAGCTCGAGCAGCGGTTTGAGATGATTTCTCACAATCAGAAACTCCAGTACCTGCCAGTTTGATTGCAGTAACCAGGGGATCGCTTGGCCCAGTTTGGGGAGCTCGAGCAGCGGTTTGAGATGATTTCTCACAATCAGAAACTCCAGTACCTGCTAGTTTGATTGCAGTAACCAGGGGATCGCTTGGTCCAATTTGGGGAGCTCGAGCAGCGGTTTGGGATGATTTCTCACAATCAGAAACTCCAGTACCTGCTAGTTTGTTTGCAGTAACCAGGGGATCGCTTGGCCCAGTTTGGGGAGCTCGAGCAGCGGTTTGAGATGATTTCTCACAATCAGAAAATCCAGTACCTGCTAGTTTGATTGCAGTTACCAGGGGATCGCTTGGCCCAGTTTGGGGAGCTCGAGCAGCGGTTTGAGATGATTTCTCACAATCAGAAACTCCAGTACCTCCTAGTTTGATTGCAGTAACCAGAGGATCGCTTGGCCCAGTTTGGGGAAGTCTAGCAATGGTTTGAGATGATTTCTCACAATCAGAAACTCCAGTACCTGCTAGTTTGATTGCAGTAACCAGGGGATCGCTTGGCCCAGTTTGGGGAGCTCGAGCAGCGTTTTGAGATGATTTCTAACAATTAGAAACTCCAGTGCCTGCTAGTTTGATTGCAGCAACCAGGGGATCGCTTGGCCCAATTTGGGGATCTCGAGCAGCGGTTTCAGATGATTTCTCACAATCAGAAACTCCAGTACCTGCTAGTTTGATTGTAGTAACCAGGGGATCGCTTGGCCCAGTTTGGGGAGGTCTAGCAGAGGTTTGAGATGATTTCTCACAATCAGAAACTCCAGTACCTGCTAGTTTGATTGCAGTAACCAGGGGATCGCTTGGCCCAGTTTGGGGAGGTCTAGCAGCGGTTTGAGATGATTTCTCACAATCAGAAACTCCAGTACCTGCTAGTTTGATAGCAGTAACCAGGGGATCGCTTGGCCCAGTTTGGGGAGCGCCGAGCAGCGTTTTGAGATGATTTCTCACAATCAGAAACTCCAGTACCTGCTAGTTTGATTGCAGTAACCAGGGGATCGCTTGGCCCTGTTTGGGGAGGTCTAATAGCGGTTTGAGATGATTTCTCACAATCAGAAATTGCAGTAACTGCTAGTTTGATTGCAATAACCAGGGGATCGCTTGGCCCAGTTTGGGGAGCTCGAGCAGCGGTTTGAGATGATTTCTCACAATCAGAAATTCCAGTACCTGCTAGTTTGATTGCAGTAACCAGGGGATCGTTTGGCCCAGTTTGGGGAGCTCGAGCAGCGGTTTGAGATGATTTCTCACAATCAGAAACTCCAGTACCTGCTAGTTTGATTGAAGTAACCAGGGGATCCCTTGGCCCAGTTTGCGGAGGTCTAGCAGCGGTTTGAGATGATTTCTCACAATCAGAAACTCCAGTACCTACTAGTTTGATTGCAGTAACCAGGGGATCGCTTGGCCCAGTTTGGGGAGCTCGAGCAGCGGTTTGAGATGATTTCTCACAATCAGAAACTCCAGTACCTGCTAGTTTGATTGCAGTAACCAGGGGATCGCTTGGCCCAGTTTGGGGAGCTCAAGCAGCGGTTTGAGATGATTTCTCACAATCAGAAACTCCAGTACCTGCTAGTTTGATTGCAGTAACCAGGGGATCGCTTGGCCCAGTTTGGGGAGGTCTAGCAGCGGTTTCAGATGATTTCTCACAATCAGAAACTCCAGTTCCTGCTAGTTTGATTGCAGTAACCAGGGGATCGCTTGGCCCAGTTTGGGGAGCTCGAGCAGCGTTTTGAGATGATTTCTAACAATCAGAAACTCCAGTACCTGCTAGTTTGATTGGAGTAACCAGGGGATCGCTTGGCCCAGTTTGGGGAGCTCGAGCAGCGTTTTGAGATGGTTTCTAACAATCAGAAACTCCAGTACCTGCTAGTTTGATTGCAGTAACCAGGGGATCGCTTGGCCCAATTTGGGGAGCTCGAGCAGCGGTTTGAGATGATTTCTCACAATCAGAAACTCCAGTACCTGCTAGTTTGATTGCAGTAACCAGGGGATCGCTTGGCCCAGTTTGGGGAGCTCGAGCAGCGTTTTGAGATGGTTTCTAACAATCAGAAACTCCAGTACCTGCTAGTTTGATTGCAGTAACCAGGGGATCGCTTGGCCCAGTTTGGGGAGGTCTAGCAGCGGTTTGAGATGATTTCTCACAATCAGAAACTCCAGTACCTGCTAGTTTGATTGCAGTAACCAGGGGATCGCTTGGCCCAGTTTGGGGAGCTCGAGCAGCGGTTTGAGATGATTTCTCACAATCAGAAACTCCAGTACCTGCTAGTTTGATTGCAGTAACCAGGGGATCGCTTGGCCCATTTTGGGGAGGTCTAGCAGCGGTTTCAGATGATTTCTCACAATCAGAAACTCCAGTACCTGCTAGTTTGATTGCAGTAACCAGGGGATCGCTTGGCCCAGTTTGGGGAGCTCGAGCAGCGGTTTCAGATGATTTCTCACAATCAGAAACTCCAGTACCTGCTAGTTTGATTGCAGTAACCAGGGGATCGCTTGGCCCAGTTTGGGGAGCTCGAGCAGCGTTTTGAGATGATTTCTAACAATCAGAAACTCCAGTACCTGCTAGTTTGATTGGAGTAACCAGGGGATCGCTTGGCCCAGTTTGGGGAGCTCGAGCAGCGGTTTGAGATGATTTCTCACAATCAGAAACTCCAGTACCTGCTCGTTTGATTGTAGTAACCAGGGGATCGCTTGGCCCAGATTGGAGAGCTCGAGCAGCGGTTTGAGATGATTTCTCACAATCAGAAACTCCAGTACCTGCTAGTTTGATTGCAAGTAACCAGGGGATCGCTTGGCCCAGTTTTGGGAGGTCTAGCAGCGGTTTGAGATGATTTCTCACAATCAGAAACTCCAGTACCTGGTAGTTTGATTGCAGTAACCAGGGGATCGCTTGGCCCAGTTTGGGGAGCTCGAGCAGCGGTTGAGATGATTTCTCACAATCAGAAACTCCAGTACCTGCTAGTTTGATTGCAGTAACCAGGGGATCGCTTGGCCCAGTTTGGGGAGCTCGAGCAGCGGTTTGAGATGATTTCTCACAATCAGAAACTCCAGTACCTGCTAGTTTGATTGCAGTAACCAGGGGATCGCTTGGCCCAGTTTGGGGAGCTCGAGCAGCGTTTTGAGATGATTTCTAAATATCAGAAACTCCAGTACCTGCTAGTTTGATTGAAGTAACCAGGGGATCGCTTGGCCCAGTTTGGGGAGCTCGAGCAGCGGTTTGAGATGATTTCTCACAATCAGAAACTCCAGTACCTGCAAGTTTGATTGTAGTAACCAGGGGATCGCTTGGCCCAGTTTGGGGAGGTCTACCAGCGGTTTGAGATGATTTCTCACAATCAGAAACTCCAGTACCTGCTAGTTTGATTGCAGTAACCAGGGGATCGCTTGGCCCAGTTTGGGGAGGTCTAGCAGCGGTTTGAGATGATTTCTCACAATCAGAAACTCCAGTACCTGCTAGTTTGATTGCAGTAACCAGGGGATCGCTTGCCCCAATTTGGGGAGGTCTAGCAGCGGTTTGAGATGATTTCTCACAATCAGAATCTCCAGTACCTGCTAGTTTGATTGCAGTAACCAGGGGATCGCTTGGCCCCGTTTGGGGAGCTCGAGCAGCGGTTTGAGATGATTTCTCACAATCAGAAACTCCAGTACCTGTTAGTTTGATTGCAGTAACCAGGGGATCGCTTGGCCCAGTTTGGGGAGCTCGAGCAGTGGTTTGAGATGATTTCTCACAATCAGAAACTCCAGTTCCTGCTAGTTTGATTGTAGTAACCAGGGGATCGCTTGTCCCAGTTTGGGGAGCTCGAGCAGCGGTTTGAGATGATTTCTCAGAATCAGAAACTCCAGTACCTGCTAGTTTGATTGCAGTAACCAGGGGATCGCTTGGCCCAGTTTGGGGAGGTCTAGCAGCGGTGAGAGATGATTTCTCACAATCAGAAACTCCACTACCTGCTAGTTTGATTGCAGTAACCAGGGGATCGCTTGGCTCAGTTTGGGGAGGTCTAGCAGCGGTTTGAGATGATTTCTCACAATCAGAAACTCCAGTACCTGCTAGTTTGATTGCAGTAACCAGGGGATCGCTTCGCCCAGTTTGGGGAGGTCTAGCAGCAGTTTGAGATGATTTCTCACAATCAGAAACTCCAGTACCTGCTAGTTTGATTGCAGTAACCAGGGGATCGCTTGGCCCAGTTTGGGGAGCTCGAGCAGCGGTTTGAGATGATTTCTCACAATCAGAAATTCCAGTACCTGCTAGTTTGATTGCAGTAACCAAGAGATCGCTTGGCCCAGTTTGGGGAGCTCGAGCAGCGGTTTGAGATGATTTGTTACAATCAGAAACTCCAGTACCTGCTAGTTTGATTGCAGTAACCAGGGGATCGCTTGGCCCAGTTTGGGGAGGTCTAGCAGCGGTTTGAGAAGATTTCTCACTATCAGAAATTCCAGTACCTACTAGTTTGATTGCAGTAACCAGGGGATCGCTTGGCCCAGTTTGGGGAGGTCTAGCAGCGGTTTGAGATGATTTCTCACAATCAGAAACTCCAGTACCTGCTAGTTTGATTGTAGTAACCAGGGGATCGCTTGGCCCAGTTTGGGGAGGTCTAGCAGAGGTTTGAGATGATTTCTCACAATCAGAAACTCCAGTACCTGCTAGTTTGATTGCAGTAACCAGGGGATCGCTTGGCCCAGTTTGGGGAGCGCCGAGCAGCGTTTTGAGATGATTTCCCACAATCAGAAACTCCAGTACCTGCTAGTTTGATTGCAGTAACCAGGGGATCGCTTGGCCCTGTTTGGGGAGGTCTACCAGCGGTTTGAGATGATTTCTCACAATCAGAAACTCCAGTACCTGCTAGTTTGATTGCAGTAACCAGGGGATCGCTTGGCCCAGTTTGGGGAGCTCGAGCAGCGTTTTGAGATGATTTCTAACAATCAGAAACTCCAGTACCTGCTAGTTTGATTGCAGTAACCAGGGGATCGCTTGGCCCAGTTTGGGGAGCTCGAGCAGCGTTTTGAGATGATTTCTAACAATCAGAAACTCCAGTACCTGCTAGTTTGATTGCAGTAACCAGGGGATCGCTTGGCCCAGTTTGGGGAGCTCGAGCAGCGGTTTGAGATGATTTCTCACAATCAGAAACTCCAGTACCTGCTAGTTTGATTGCAGTAACCAGGGGATCGCTTGGCCCAGTTTGGGGAGCTCGAGCAGCGTTTTGAGATGGTTTCTAACAATCAGAAACTCCAGTACCTGCTAGTTAGATTGAAGTAACCACGACATCGCTTGGCCCAGTTTGGGGAGCTCGAGCAGCGGTTTGAGATGATTTCTCACAATCAGAAACTCCAGTACCTGCTCGTTTGATTGTAGTAACCAGGGGATCGCTTGGCCCAGTTTGGAGAGCTCGAGCAGCGGTTTGAGATGATTTCTCACAATCAGAAACTCCAGTACCTGCTAGTTTGATTGCAGTAACCAGGGGATCGCTTGTCCCAGTTTGGGGAGGTCTAGCAGCGGTTTGAGATGATTTCTCACAATCAGAAACTCCAGTACCTGCTAGTTTGATTGCAGTAACCAGGGGATCGCTTGGCCCAGTTTGGGGAGCTCGAGCAGCGGTTGAGATGATTTCTCACAATCAGAAACTCCAGTACCTGCTAGTTTGATTGCAGTAACCAGGGGATCGCTTGGCCCAGTTTGGGGAGCTCGAGCAGCGGTTTGAGATGATTTCTCACAATCAGAAACTCCAGTACCTGCTAGTTTGATTGCAGTAACCAGGGGATCGGTTGGCCCAGTTTGGGGAGCTCGAGCAGCGTTTTGAGATGATTTCTAAAAATCAGAAACTCCAGTACCTGCTAGTTTGATTGGAGTAACCAGGGGATCGCTTGGCCCAGTTTGGGGAGCTCGAGCAGCGGTTTGAGATGATTTCTCACAATCAGAAACTCCAGTACCTGCTAGTTTGATTGCAGTAACCAGGGGATCGCTTGGCCCAGTTTGGGGAGGTCTAGCAGCGGTTTGAGATGATTTCTCACAATCAGAAACTCCAGTACCTGCTAGTTTGATTGCAGTAACCAGGGGATCGCTTGGCTCAGTTTGGGGAGGTCTAGCAGCGGTTTGAGATGATTTCTCACAATCAGAAACTCCAGTACATGCTAGTTTGATTGCAGTAACCAGGGGATCGCTTGGCCCAGTTTGGGGAGGTCTAGCAGCAGTTTGAGATGATTTCTCACAATCAGAAACTCCAGTACCTGCTAGTTTGATTGCAGTAACCAGGGGATCGCTTGGCCCAGTTTGGGGAGCTCGAGCAGCGGTTTGAGATGATTTCTCACAAAAAGAAATTCCAGTACCTGCTAGTTTGATTGCAGTAACCAAGAGATCGCTTGGCCCAGTTTTGGGAGCTCGAGCAGCGGTTTGGGATGATTTCTTACAATCAGAAACTCCAGTACCTGCTAGTTTGATTGCAGTAACCAGGGGATCGCTTGGCCCAGTTTGGGGAGGTCTAGCAGCGGTTTGAGATGATTTCTCACAATCAGAAACTCCAGTACCTGCTAGTTTGATTGCAGTAACCAGGGGATCGCTTGGCCCAGTTTGGGGAGGTCTAGCAGCGGTTTGAGATGATTTCTCACAATCAGAAACTCCAGTACCTGCTAGTTTGATTGTAGTAACCAGGGGATCGCTTGGCCCAGTTTGGGGAGGTCTAGCAGAGGTTTGAGATGATTTCTCACAATCAGAAACTCCAGTACCTGCTAGTTTGATTGCAGTAACCAGAGGATCTCTTGGCCCAGTTTGGAGAGGTCTAGCAGCGGTTTGAGATGATTTCTCACAATCAGAAACTCCAGTACCTGCTAGTGTGATTGCAGTAACCAGGGGATCGCTTGGCCCAGTTTGGGGAGCCCCCAGCAGCGTTTTGAGATGATTTCTCACAATCAGAAACTCCAGTACCTGCTAGTTTGATTGCAGTAACCAGGGGATCGCTTGGCCCTGTTTGGGGAGGTCTACCAGCGGTTTGAGATGATTTCTCACAATCAGAATCTCCAGTATCTGCTAGTTTGATTGCAGTAACCAGGGGATCGCTTGGCCCAGTTTGGGGAGCTCGAGCAGCGGTTTGAGATGATTTCTCACAATCAGAAACTCCAGTACCTGCTAGTTTGACTGCAGTAACCAGGGGATCGCTTGGCCCAGTTTGGGGAGCTCGAGCAGCGGTTTGAGATGATTTCTCACAATCAGAAACTCCAGTACCTGCTAGTTTGATTGCAGTAACCAGGGGATCGCTTGGCCCAGTTTGGGGAGCTCGAGCAGCGTTTTGAGATGATTTCTAACAATCAGAAACTCCAGTACCTGCTAGTTCGATTGCAGTAACCAGGGGATCGCTTGGCCCAGTTTGGGGAGCTCGAGCAGCGTTTTGAGATGGTTTCTAACAATCAGAAACTCCAGTACCTGCTAGTTTGATTGAAGTAACCAGGAGATCGCTTGGCCCAGTTTGGGGAGCTCAACCAGCGGTTTGAGATGATTTCTCACAATCAGAAACTCCAGTACCTGCTAGTTTGATTGCAGTAACCAGGGGATCGCTTGGCCCAGTTTGGGGAGCTCGAGCAGCGGTTTGAGATGATTTCTCACAATCAGAAACTCCAGTACCTGCTAGTTTGATTGCAGTAACCAGGGGATCGCTTGGCCCAGTTTGGGGAGGTCTAGCAGCGGTTTGAGATGATTTCTCACAATCAGAAACTCCAGTACCTGCTAGTTTGATTGCAGTAACCAGGGGATCGCTTGGCCAAGTTTGGGGAGCTCAAGCAGCGGTTTGAGATGATTTCTCACAATCAGAAACTCCAGTACCTGCTAGTTTGATTGTAGTAACCAGGGGATCGCTTGGCCCAGTTTGGGGAGGTCTAGCAGCGGTTTGAGATGATTTCTCACAATCAGAAACTCCAATACCTGCTAGTTTGATTGCAATAACCAGGGGATCGCTTGGCCCAGTTTGGGGAGCGCCGAGCAGCGGTTTGAGATGATTTCTCACAATCAGAAACTCCAGTACCTGCTAGTTTGATTGTAGTAACCAGGGGATCGCTTGGCCCAGTTTGGGGAGGTCTAGCAGCGGTTTGAGATGATTTCTCACAATCAGAAACTCCAGTACCTGCTAGTTTGATTGCAGTAACCAGGGGATCGCTTGGCCCAGTTTGGGGAGCGCCGAGCAGCGTTTTGAGATGATTTCTCACAATCAGAAACTCCAGTACCTGCTAGTTTGATTGCAGTAACCAGGGGATCGCTTGGCCCTGTTTGGGGAGGTCTACCAGCGGTTTGAGATGATTTCTCACAATCAGAAATTCCAGTACCTGCTAGTTTCATTGCAGTAACCAGGGGATCGCTTGGCCCAGTTTGGGGAGCTCGAGCAGCGGTTTGAGATGATTTCTCACAATCGGAAACTCCAGTACCTGCTAGTTTGATTGCAGTAACCAGGGGATCGCTTGGCCCAGTTTGGGGAGCTCGAGCAGCGGTTTGAGATGATTTCTCACAATCAGAAACTCCAGTACCTGCTAGTTTGATTGCAGTAACCAGGGGATCGCTTGGCCCAGTTTGGGGAGCTCGAGCAGCGTTTTGAGATGATTTCTAACAATCAGAAACTCCAGTACCTGCTACTTTGATTGCACTAATCAGGGGATCGCTTGGCCCAGTTTGGGGAGCTCGAGCAGCGTTTTGAGATGGTTTCTAAAAATCAGAAACTCCAGTACCTGCTAGTTTGATTGAAGTAACCAGGAGATCGCTTGGCCCAGTTTGGGGAGCTCAAGCAGCGGTTTGAGATGATTTCTCACAATCAGAAGCTCCAGTACCTGCTAGTTTGATTGCAGTAACCAGGGGATCGCTTGGCCCAGTTTGGGGAGCTCGAGCAGCGGTTTGAAATGATTTCTCACAATCAGAAACTCCAGTACCTGCTAGTTTGATTGCAGTAACCAGGGGATCGCTTTGCCCAGTTTGGGGAGGTCTAGCAGCGGTTTGAGATGATTTCTCACAATCAGAAACTCCAGTACCTGCTAGTTTGATTGCAGTAACCAGGGGATCGCTTGGCCAAGTTTGGGGAGCTCAAGCAGCGGTTTGAGATGATTTCTCACAATCAGAAACTCCAGTACCTGCTAATTTGATTGTAGTAACCAGGGGATCGCTTGGCCCTGTTTGGGGAGGTCTACCAGCGGTTTGAGATGATTTCTCACAATCAGAAACTCCAGTACCTGCTAGTTTGATTGCAGTAACCAGGGGATCGCTTGGCCCAGTTTGGGGAGCTCGAGCAGCGGTTTGAGATGATTTCTCACAATCAGAAACTCCAGTACCTGCTAGTTTGATTGCAGTAACCAGGGGATCGCTTGCCCCAGTTTGGGGAGCTCAAGCAGCGGTTTGAGATGATTTCTCACAATCAGAAACTCCAGTACCTGCTAGTTTGATTGCAGTAACCAGGGGATCGCTTGGCCCAGTTTGGGGAGCTCGAGCAGCGGTTTGAGATGATTTCTCACAATCAGAAACTCCAGTACCTGCTAGTTTGATTGCAGTAACCAGGGGATCGCTTGGCCCAGTTTGGGGAGCTCGAGCAGCGTTTTGAGATGGTTTCTAACAATCAGAAACTCCAGTACCTGCTAGTTTGATTGAAGTAACCAGGAGATCGCTTGGCCCAGTTTGGGGAGCTCAAGCAGCGGTTTGAGATGATTTCTCACAATCAGAAACTCCAGTACCTGCTAGTTTGATTGCAGTAACCAGGGGATCGCTTGGCCCAGTTTGGGGAGCTCGAGCAGCGTTTTGAGATGATTTCTCACAATCAGAAACTCCAGTACGTGCTAGTTTGATTGCAGTAACGAGGGGATCGCTTGGCCCATTTTGGGGAGGTCTAGCAGCGGTTTGAGATGATTTCTCACAATCAGAAACTTCAGTACCTGCTAGTTTGATTGCAATAACCAGGGGATCGCTTGGCCCAGTTTGGGGAGCGCCGAGCAGCGGTTTGAGATGATTTCTCACAATCAGAAACTCCATTACCTGCTAGTTTGATTGTAGTAACCAGCGGATCGCTTGGCCCAGTTTGGGGAGGTCTAGCAGCGGTTTGAGATGATTTCTCACAATCAGAAACTCCAGTACCTGCTAGTTTGATTGCAGTAACCAGGGGATCGCTTGGCCCAGTTTGGGGAGCGCCGAGCAGCGTTTTGAGATGATTTCTCACAATCAGAAACTCCAGTACCTGCTAGTTTGATTGCAGTAACCAGGGGATCGCTTGGCCCTGTTTGGGGCGGTCTACCAGCGGTTTGAGATGATTTCTCACAATCAGAAATTCCAGTACCTGCTAGTTTCATTGCAGTAACCAGGGGATCGCTTGGCCCAGTTTGGGGAGCTCGAGCAGCGGTTTGAGATGATTTCTCACAATCGGAAACTCCAGTACCTGCTAGTTTGATTGCAGTAACCAGGGGATCGCTTGGCCCAGTTTGGGGAGCTCGAGCAGCGGTTTGAGATGATTTCTCACAATCAGAAACTCCAGTACCTGCTAGTTTGATTGCAGTAACCAGGGGATCGCTTGGCCCAGTTTGGGGAGCTCGAGCAGCGTTTTGAGATGATTTCTAACAATCAGAAACTCCAGTACCTGCTAGTTTGATTGCACTAACCAGGGGATCGCTTGGCCCAGTTTGGGGAGCTCGAGCAGCGTTTTGAGATGGTTTCTAAAAATCAGAAACTCCAGTACCTGCTAGTTTGATTGAAGTAACCAGGAGATCGCTTCGCCCAGTTTGGGGAGCTCAAGCAGCGGTTTGAGATGATTTCTCACAATCAGAAGCTCCAGTACCTGCTAGTTTGATTGCAGTAACCAGGGGATCGCTTGGCCCAGTTTGGGGAGCTCGAGCAGCGGTTTGAGATGATTTCTCACAATCAGAAACTCCAGTACCTGCTAGTTTGATTGCAGTAACCAGGGGATCGCTTTGCCCAGTTTGGGGAGGTCTAGCAGCGGTTTGAGATGATTTCTCACAATCAGAAACTCCAGTACCTGCTAGTTTGATTGCAGTAACCAGGGGATCGCTTGGCCAAGTTTGGGGAGCTCAAGCAGCGGTTTGAGATGATTTCTCACAATCAGAAACTCCAGTACCTGCTAGTTTGATTGTAGTAACCAGGGGATCGCTTGGCCCAGTTTGGGGAGGTCTAGCAGCGGTTTGAGATGATTTCTCACAATCAGAAACTCCAGTACCTGCTAGTTTGATTGCAGTAACCAGGGGATCGCTTGGCCCAGTTTGGGGAGCGCCGAGCAGCGTTTTGAGATGATTTCTCACAATCAGAAACTCCAGTACCTGCTAGTTTGATTGCAGTAACCAGGGGATCGCTTGGCCCTGTTTGGGGAGGTCTACCAGCGGTTTGAAATGATTTCTCACAATCAGAAACTCCAGTACCTGCTAGTTTGATTGCAGTAACCAGGGGATCGCTTGGCCCAGTTTGGGGAGCTCGAGCAGCGGTTTGAGATGATTTCTCACAATCAGAAACTCCAGTACCTGCTAGTTTGATTGCAGTAACCAGGGGATCGCTTGCCCCAGTTTGGGGAGCTCGAGCAGCGGTTTGAGATGATTTCTCACAATCAGAAATTCCAGTACCTGCTAGTTTGATTGCAGTAACCAGGGGATCGCTTGGCCCAGTTTGGGGAGGTCTAGCAGCGGTTTGAGATGATTTCTCACAATCAGAAACTCCAGTACCTGCTAGTTTGATTGCAGTAACCAGGGGATCGCTTGGCCCAGTTTGTGGAGGTCTAGCAGCGGTTTGAGATGATTTCTCACAATCAGAAACTCCAATACCTGCTAGTTTGATTGCAGTAACCAGGGGTTCGCTTGGCCCAGTTTGGGGAGCTCAAGCAGCGGTTTGCAGATGATTTCTCACAATCAGAAACTCCAGTACCTGCTAGTTTGATTGCAGTAACCAGGGGATCGCTTGGCCAGTTTGGGGAGCTCGAGCAGCGGTTTGAGATGATTTCTCACAATCAGAAACTCCAGTACCTGCTAGTTTGATTGCAGTAACCAGGGGATCGCTTGGCCCAGTTTGGGGAGCTCGAGCAGCGTTTTGAGATGGTTTCTAACAATCAGAAAATCCAGTACCTGCTAGTTTGATTGAAGTAACCAGGAGATCGCTTGGCCCAGTTTGGGGAGCTCAAGCAGCGGTTTGAGATGATTTCTCACAATCAGAAACTCCAGTACCTGCTAGTTTGATTGCAGTAACCAGGGGATCGCTTGGCCCAGTTTGGGGAGCTCGAGCAGCGTTTTGAGATGATTTCTCACAATCAGAAACTCCAGTACCTGCTAGTTTGATTGCAGTAACCAGGGGATCGCTTGGCCCATTTTGGGGAGGTCTAGCAGCGGTTTGAGATGATTTCTCACAATCAGAAACTCCAGTACCTGCTAGTTTGATTGCATTAACCAGGGGATCGCTTGGCCCAGTTTGGGGAGCTCGAGCAGCGGTTGAGATGATTTCTCACAATCAGAAACTCCAGTACCTGCTAGTTTGATTGCAGTAACCAGGGGATCGCTTGGCTCAATTTGGGGAGGTCTAGCAGCGGTTTGAGATGATTTCTCACAATCAGAAACTCCAGTACCTGCTAGTTTGATTGCAGTAACCAGGGGATCGCTTGGCCCAGTTTGGGGAGGTCTAGCAGCAGTTTGAGATGATTTCTCACAATCAGAAACTCCAGTACCTGCTAGTTTGATTGCAGTAACCAGGGGATCGCTTGGCCCAGTTTGGGGAGCGCCGAGCAGCGTTTTGAGATGATTTCTCACAATCAGAAACTCCCAGTACCTGCTAGTTTGATTGCAGTAACCAGGAGATCGCTTGGCCCTGTTTGGGGAGGTCTACCAGCGGTTTGAGATGATTTCTCACAATCAGAAATTCCAGTACCTGCTAGTTTCATTGCAGTAACCAGGGGATCGCTTGGCCCAGTTTGGGGAGCTCGAGCAGCGGTTTGAGATGATTTCTCACAATCGGAAACTCCAGTACCTGCTAGTTTGATTGCAGTAACCAGGGGATCGCTTGGCCCAGTTTGGGGAGCTCGAGCAGCGGTTTGAGATGATTTCTCACAATCAGAAACTCCAGTACCTGCTAGTTTGATTGCAGTAACCAGGGGATCGCTTGGCCCAGTTTGGGGAGCTCGAGCAGCGTTTTGAGATGATTTCTAACAATCAGAAATTCCAGTAACTGCTAGTTTGATTGCACTAACCAGGGGATCGCTTGGCCCAGTTTGGGGAGCTCGAGCAGCGTTTTGAGATGGTTTCTAAAAATCAGAAACTCCAGTACCTGCTAGTTTGATTGAAGTAACCAGGAGATCGCTTCGCCCAGTTTGGGGAGCTCAAGCAGCGGTTTGAGATGATTTCTCACAATCAGAAGCTCCAGTACCTGCTAGTTTGATTGCAGTAACCAGGGGATCGCTTGGCCCAGTTTGGGGAGCTCGAGCAGCGGTTTGAGATGATTTCTCACAATCAGAAACTCCAGTACCTGCTAGTTTGATTGCAGTAACCAGGGGATCGCTTTGCCCAGTTTGGGGAGGTCTAGCAGCGGTTTGAGATGATTTCTCACAATCAGAAACTCCAGTACCTGCTAGTTTGATTGCAGTAACCAGGGGATCGCTTGGCCAAGTTTGGGGAGCTCAAGCAGCGGTTTGAGATGATTTCTCACAATCAGAAACTCCAGTACCTGCTAGTTTGATTGTAGTAACCAGGGGATCGCTTGGCCCAGTTTGGGGAGGTCTAGCAGCGGTTTGAGATGATTTCTCACAATCAGAAACTCCAGTACCTGCTAGTTTGATTGCAGTAACCAGGGGATCGCTTGGCCCAGTTTGGGGAGCGCCGAGCAGCGTTTTGAGATGATTTCTCACAATCAGAAACTCCAGTACCTGCTAGTTTGATTGCAGTAACCAGGGGATCGCTTGGCCCTGTTTGGGGAGGTCTACCAGCGGTTTGAGATGATTTCTCACAATCAGAAATTCCAGTACCTGCTAGTTTCATTGCAGTAACCAGGGGATCGCTTGGCCCAGTTTGGGGAGCTCGAGCAGCGGTTTGAGATGATTTCTCACAATCGGAAACTCCAGTACCTGCTAGTTTGATTGCAGTAACCAGGGGATCGCTTGGCCCAGTTTGGGGAGCTCGAGCAGCGTTTTGAGATGATTTCTCACAATCAGAAACTCCAGTACGTGCTAGTTTGATTGCAGTAACCAGGGGATCGCTTGGCCCATTTTGGGGAGGTCTAGCAGCGGTTTGAGATGATTTCTCACAATCAGAAACTTCAGTACCTGCTAGTTTGATTGCAATAACCAGGGGATCGCTTGGCCCAGTTTGGGGAGCGCCGAGCAGCGGTTTGAGATGATTTCTCACAATCAGAAACTCCAGTACCTGCTAGTTTGATTGTAGTAACCAGGGGAGCGCTTGGCCCAGTTTGGGGAGGTCTAGCAGCGGTTTGAGATGATTTCTCACAATCAGAAACTCCAGTACCTGCTAGTTTGATTGCAGTAACCAGGGGATCGCTTGGCCCAGTTTGGGGAGCGCCGAGCAGCGTTTTGAGATGATTTCTCACAATCAGAAACTCCAGTACCTGCTAGTTTGATTGCAGTAACCAGGGGATCGCTTGGCCCTGTTTGGGGAGGTCTACCAGCGGTTTGAGATGATTTCTCACAATCAGAAATTCCAGTACCTGCTAGTTTCATTGCAGTAACCAGGGGATCGCTTGGCCCAGTTTGGGGAGCTCGAGCAGCGGTTTGAGATGATTTCTCACAATCGGAAACTCCAGTACCTGCTAGTTTGATTGCAGTAACTAGGGGATCGCTTGGCCCAGTTTGGGGAGCTCGAGCAGCGGTTTGAGATGATTTCTCACAATCAGAAACTCCAGTACCTGCTAGTTTGATTGCAGTAACCAGGGGATCGCTTGGCCCAGTTTGGGGAGCTCGAGCAGCGTTTTGAGATGATTTCTAACAATCAGAAACTCCAGTACCTGCTAGTTTGATTGCACTAACCAGGGGATCGCTTGGCCCAGTTTGGGGAGCTCGAGCAGCGTTTTGAGATGGTTTCTAAAAATCAGAAACTCCAGTACCTGCTAGTTTGATTGAAGTAACCAGGAGATCGCTTCGCCCAGTTTGGGGAGCTCAAGCAGCGGTTTGAGATGATTTCTCACAATCAGAAGCTCCAGTACCTGCTAGTTTGATTGCAGTAACCAGGGGATCGCTTGGCCCAGTTTGGGGAGCTCGAGCAGCGGTTTGAGATGATTTCTCACAATCAGAAACTCCAGTACCTGCTAGTTTGATTGCAGTAACCAGGGGATCGCTTTGCCCAGTTTGGGGAGGTCTAGCAGCGGTTTGAGATGATTTCTCACAATCAGAAACTCCAGTACCTGCTAGTTTGATTGCAGTAACCAGGGGATCGCTTGGCCAAGTTTGGGGAGCTCAAGCAGCGGTTTGAGATGATTTCTCACAATCAGAAACTCCAGTACCTGCTAGTTTGATTGTAGTAACCAGGGGATCGCTTGGCCCAGTTTGGGGAGGTCTAGCAGCGGTTTGAGATGATTTCTCACAATCAGAAACTCCAGTACCTGCTAGTTTGATTGCAGTAACCAGGGGATCGCTTGGCCCAGTTTGGGGAGCGCCGAGCAGCGTTTTGAGATGATTTCTCACAATCAGAAACTCCAGTACCTGCTAGTTTGATTGCAGTAACCAGGGGATCGCTTGGCCCTGTTTCGGGAGGTCTACCAGCGGTTTGAGATGATTTCTCACAATCAGAAATTCCAGTACCTGCTAGTTTCATTGCAGTAACCAGGGGATCGCTTGGCCCAGTTTGGGGAGCTCGAGCAGCGGTTTGAGATGATTTCTCACAATCGGAAACTCCAGTACCTGCTAGTTTGATTGCAGTAACCAGGGGATCGCTTGGCCCAGTTTGGGGAGCTCGAGCAGCGTTTTGAGATGATTTCTCACAATCAGAAACTCCAGTACGTGCTAGTTTGATTGCAGTAACCAGGGGATCGCTTGGCCCATTTTGGGGAGGTCTAGCAGCGGTTTGAGATGATTTCTCACAATCAGAAACTTCAGTACCTGCTAGTTTGATTGCAATAACCAGGGGATCGCTTGGCCCAGTTTGGGGAGCGCCGAGCAGCGGTTTGAGATGATTTCTCACAATCAGAAACTCCAGTACCTGCTAGTTTGATTGTAGTAACCAGGGGAGCGCTTGGCCCAGTTTGGGGAGGTCTAGCAGCGGTTTGAGATGATTTCTCACAATCAGAAACTCCAGTACCTGCTAGTTTGATTGCAGTAACCAGGGGATCGCTTGGCCCAGTTTGGGGAGCGCCGAGCAGCGTTTTGAGATGATTTCTCACAATCAGAAACTCCAGTACCTGCTAGTTTGATTGCAGTAACCAGGGGATCGCTTGGCCCTGTTTGGGGAGGTCTACCAGCGGTTTGAGATGATTTCTCACAATCAGAAATTCCAGTACCTGCTAGTTTCATTGCAGTAACCAGGGGATCGCTTGGCCCAGTTTGGGGAGCTCGAGCAGCGGTTTGAGATGATTTCTCACAATCGGAAACTCCAGTACCTGCTAGTTTGATTGCAGTAACTAGGGGATCGCTTGGCCCAGTTTGGGGAGCTCGAGCAGCGGTTTGAGATGATTTCTCACAATCAGAAACTCCAGTACCTGCTAGTTTGATTGCAGTAACCAGGGGATCGCTTGGCCCAGTTTGGGGAGCTCGAGCAGCGTTTTGAGATGATTTCTAACAATCAGAAACTCCAGTACCTGCTAGTTTGATTGAAGTAACCAGGAGATCGCTTCGCCCAGTTTGGGGAGCTCAAGCAGCGGTTTGAGATGATTTCTCACAATCAGAAACTCCAGTACCTGCTAGTTTGATTGCAGTAACCAGGGGATCGCTTTGCCCAGTTTGGGGAGGTCTAGCAGCGGTTTGAGATGATTTCTCACAATCAGAAACTCCAGTACCTGCTAGTTTGATTGCAGTAACCAGGGGATCGCTTGGCCAAGTTTGGGGAGCTCAAGCAGCGGTTTGAGATGATTTCTCACAATCAGAAACTCCAGTACCTGCTAGTTTGATTGTAGTAACCAGGGGATCGCTTGGCCCAGTTTGGGGAGGTCTAGCAGCGGTTTGAGATGATTTCTCATAATCAGAAACTCCAGTACCTGCTAGTTTGATTGCAGTAACCAGGGGATCGCTTGGCCCAGTTTGGGGAGCGCCGAGCAGCGTTTTGAGATGATTTCTCACAATCAGAAACTCCAGTACCTGCTAGTTTGATTGCAGTAACCAGGGGATCGCTTGGCCCTGTTTGGGGAGCTCGAGCAGCGTTTTGAGATGGTTTCTAACAATCAGAAACTCCAGTACCTGCTAGTTTGATTGAAGTAACCAGGAGATCGCTTGGCCCAGTTTGGGGAGCTCAAGCAGCGGTTTGAGATGATTTCTCACAATCAGAAACTCCAGTACCTGCTAGTTTGATTGCAGTAACCAGGGGATCGCTTGGCCCAGTTTGGGGAGCTCGAGCAGCGTTTTGAGATGATTTCTCACAATCAGAAACTCCAGTACCTGCTAGTTTGATTGCAGTAACCAGGGGATCGCTTGGCCCATTTTGGGGAGGTCTAGCAGCGGTTTGAGATGATTTCTCACAATCAGAAACTCCAGTACCTGCTAGTTTGATTGCATTAACCAGGGGATCGCTTGGCCCAGTTTGGGGAGCTCGAGCAGCGGTTGAGATGATTTCTCACAATCAGAAACTCCAGTACCTGCTAGTTTGATTGCAGTAACCAGGGGATCGCTTGGCTCAATTTGGGGAGGTCTAGCAGCGGTTTGAGATGATTTCTCACAATCAGAAACTCCAGTACCTGCTAGTTTGATTGCAGTAACCAGGGGATCGCTTGGCCCAGTTTGGGGAGGTCTAGCAGCAGTTTGAGATGATTTCTCACAATCAGAAACTCCAGTACCTGCTAGTTTGATTGCAGTAACCAGGGGATCGCTTGGCCCAGTTTGGGGAGCGCCGAGCAGCGTTTTGAGATGATTTCTCACAATCAGAAACTCCAGTACCTGCTAGTTTGATTGCAGTAACCAGGGGATCGCTTGGCCCTGTTTGGGGAGGTCTACCAGCGGTTTGAGATGATTTCTCACAATCAGAAATTCCAGTACCTGCTAGTTTCATTGCAGTAACCAGGGGATCGCTTGGCCCAGTTTGGGGAGCTCGAGCAGCGGTTTGAGATGATTTCTCACAATCGGAAACTCCAGTACCTGCTAGTTTGATTGCAGTAACCAGGGGATCGCTTGGCCCAGTTTGGGGAGCTCGAGCAGCGGTTTGAGATGATTTCTCACAATCAGAAACTCCAGTACCTGCTAGTTTGATTGCAGTAACCAGGGGATCGCTTGGCCCAGTTTGGGGAGCTCGAGCAGCGTTTTGAGATGATTTCTAACAATCAGAAATTCCAGTACCTGCTAGTTTGATTGCAGTAACCAGGGGATCGCTTGGCCCAGTTTGGGGAGCTCGAGCAGCGTTTTGAGATGGTTTCTAAAAATCAGAAACTCCAGTACCTGCTAGTTTGATTGAAGTAACCAGGAGATCGCTTCGCCCAGTTTGGGGAGCTCAAGCAGCGGTTTGAGATGATTTCTCACAATCAGAAGCTCCAGTACCTGCTAGTTTGATTGCAGTAACCAGGGGATCGCTTGGCCCAGTTTGGGGAGCTCGAGCAGCGGTTTGAGATGATTTCTCACAATCAGAAACTCCAGTACCTGCTAGTTTGATTGCAGTAACCAGGGGATCGCTTTGCCCAGTTTGGGGAGGTCTAGCAGCGGTTTGAGATGATTTCTCACAATCAGAAACTCCAGTACCTGCTAGTTTGATTGCAGTAACCAGGGGATCGCTTGGCCAAGTTTGGGGAGCTCAAGCAGCGGTTTGAGATGATTTCTCACAATCAGAAACTCCAGTACCTGCTAGTTTGATTGTAGTAACCAGGGGATCGCTTGGCCCAGTTTGGGGAGGTCTAGCAGCGGTTTGAGATGATTTCTCACAATCAGAAACTCCAGTACCTGCTAGTTTGATTGCAGTAACCAGGGGATCGCTTGGCCCAGTTTGGGGAGCGCCGAGCAGCGTTTTGAGATGATTTCTCACAATCAGAAACTCCAGTACCTGCTAGTTTGATTGCAGTAACCAGGGGATCGCTTGGCCCTGTTTGGGGAGGTCTACCAGCGGTTTGAGATGATTTCTCACAATCAGAAATTCCAGTACCTGCTAGTTTCATTGCAGTAACCAGGGGATCGCTTGGCCCAGTTTGGGGAGCTCGAGCAGCGGTTTGAGATGATTTCTCACAATCGGAAACTCCAGTACCTGCTAGTTTGATTGCAGTAACCAGGGGATCGCTTGGCCCAGTTTGGGGAGCTCGAGCAGCGTTTTGAGATGATTTCTCACAATCAGAAACTCCAGTACGTGCTAGTTTGATTGCAGTAACCAGGGGATCGCTTGGCCCATTTTGGGGAGGTCTAGCAGCGGTTTGAGATGATTTCTCACAATCAGAAACTCCAGTACCTGCTAGTTTGATTGCAGTAACCAGGGGATCGCTTGGCCCAGTTTGGGGAGCGCCGAGCAGCGTTTTGAGATGATTTCTCACAATCAGAAACTCCAGTACCTGCTAGTTTGATTGCAGTAACCAGGGGATCGCTTGGCCCTGTTTGGGGAGGTCTACCAGCGGTTTGAGATGATTTCTCACAATCAGAAATTCCAGTACCTGCTAGTTTCATTGCAGTAACCAGGGGATCGCTTGGCCCAGTTTGGGGAGCTCGAGCAGCGGTTTGAGATGATTTCTCACAATCGGAAACTCCAGTACCTGCTAGTTTGATTGCAGTAACTAGGGGATCGCTTGGCCCAGTTTGGGGAGCTCGAGCAGCGGTTTGAGATGATTTCTCACAATCAGAAACTCCAGTACCTGCTAGTTTGATTGCAGTAACCAGGGGATCGCTTGGCCCAGTTTGGGGAGCTCGAGCAGCGTTTTGAGATGATTTCTAACAATCAGAAACTCCAGTACCTGCTAGTTTGATTGCACTAACCAGGGGATCGCTTGGCCCAGTTTGGGGAGCTCGAGCAGCGTTTTGAGATGGTTTCTAAAAATCAGAAACTCCAGTACCTGCTAGTTTGATTGAAGTAACCAGGAGATCGCTTCGCCCAGTTTGGGGAGCTCAAGCAGCGGTTTGAGATGATTTCTCACAATCAGAAGCTCCAGTACCTGCTAGTTTGATTGCAGTAACCAGGGGATCGCTTGGCCCAGTTTGGGGAGCTCGAGCAGCGGTTTGAGATGATTTCTCACAATCAGAAACTCCAGTACCTGCTAGTTTGATTGCAGTAACCAGGGGATCGCTTTGCCCAGTTTGGGGAGGTCTAGCAGCGGTTTGAGATGATTTCTCACAATCAGAAACTCCAGTACCTGCTAGTTTGATTGCAGTAACCAGGGGATCGCTTGGCCAAGTTTGGGGAGCTCAAGCAGCGGTTTGAGATGATTTCTCACAATCAGAAACTCCAGTACCTGCTGGTTTGATTGTAGTAACCAGGGGATCGCTTGGCCCAGTTTGGGGAGGTCTAGCAGCGGTTTGAGATGATTTCTCACAATCAGAAACTCCAGTACCTGCTAGTTTGATTGCAGTAACCAGGGGATCGCTTGGCCCAGTTTGGGGAGCGCCGAGCAGCGTTTTGAGATGATTTCTCACAATCAGAAACTCCAGTACCTGCTAGTTTGATTGCAGTAACCAGGGGATCGCTTGGCCCTGTTTGGGGAGGTCTACCAGCGGTTTGAGATGATTTCTCACAATCAGAAATTCCAGTACCTGCTAGTTTCATTGCAGTAACCAGGGGATCGCTTGGCCCAGTTTGGGGAGCTCGAGCAGCGGTTTGAGATGATTTCTCACAATCGGAAACTCCAGTACCTGCTAGTTTGATTGCAGTAACCAGGGGATCGCTTGGCCCAGTTTGGGGAGCTCGAGCAGCGTTTTGAGATGATTTCTCACAATCAGAAACTCCAGTACGTGCTAGTTTGATTGCAGTAACCAGGGGATCGCTTGGCCCATTTTGGGGAGGTCTAGCAGCGGTTTGAGATGATTTCTCACAATCAGAAACTTCAGTACCTGCTAGTTTGATTGCAATAACCAGGGGATCGCTTGGCCCAGTTTGGGGAGCGCCGAGCAGCGGTTTGAGATGATTTCTCACAATCAGAAACTCCAGTACCTGCTAGTTTGATTGTAGTAACCAGGGGAGCGCTTGGCCCAGTTTGGGGAGGTCTAGCAGCGGTTTGAGATGATTTCTCACAATCAGAAACTCCAGTACCTGCTAGTTTGATTGCAGTAACCAGGGGATCGCTTGGCCCAGTTTGGGGAGCGCCGAGCAGCGTTTTGAGATGATTTCTCACAATCAGAAACTCCAGTACCTGCTAGTTTGATTGCAGTAACCAGGGGATCGCTTGGCCCTGTTTGGGGAGGTCTACCAGCGGTTTGAGATGATTTCTCACAATCAGAAACTCCAGTACCTGCTAGTTTGATTGCAGTAACCAGGGGATCGCTTGGCCCAGTTTGGGGAGCTCGAGCAGCGGTTTGAGATGATTTCTCACAATCAGAAACTCCAGTACCTGCTAGTTTGATTGCAGTAACCAGGGGATCGCTTGGCCCAGTTTGGGGAGCTCGAGCAGCGTTTTGAGATGATTTCTAACAATCAGAAACTCCAGTACCTGCTAGTTTGATTGAAGTAACCAGGAGATCGCTTCGCCCAGTTTGGGGAGCTCAAGCAGCGGTTTGAGATGATTTCTCACAATCAGAAACTCCAGTACCTGCTAGTTTGATTGCAGTAACCAGGGGATCGCTTTGCCCAGTTTGGGGAGGTCTAGCAGCGGTTTGAGATGATTTCTCACAATCAGAAACTCCAGTACCTGCTAGTTTGATTGCAGTAACCAGGGGATCGCTTGGCCAAGTTTGGGGAGCTCAAGCAGCGGTTTGAGATGATTTCTCACAATCAGAAACTCCAGTACCTGCTAGTTTGATTGTAGTAACCAGGGGATCGCTTGGCCCAGTTTGGGGAGGTCTAGCAGCGGTTTGAGATGATTTCTCATAATCAGAAACTCCAGTACCTGCTAGTTTGATTGCAGTACCCAGGGGATCGCTTGGCCCAGTTTGGGGAGCGCCGAGCAGCGTTTTGAGATGATTTCTCACAATCAGAAACTCCAGTACCTGCTAGTTTGATTGCAGTAACCAGGGGATCGCTTGGCCCTGTTTGGGGAGGTCTACCAGCGGTTTGAGATGATTTCTCACAATCAGAAACTCCAGTACCTGCTAGTTTGATTGCAGTAACCAGGGGATCGCTTGGCCCAGTTTGGGGAGCTCGACCAGCGGTTTGAGATGATTTCTCACAATCAGAAACTCCAGTACCTGCTAGTTTGATTGCAGTAACCAGGGGATCGCTTGCCCCAGTTTGGGGAGCTCGAGCAGCGGTTTGAGATGATTTCTCACAATCAGAAATTCCAGTACCTGCTAGTTTGATTGCAGTAACCAGGGGATCGCTTGGCCCAGTTTGGGGAGGTCTAGCAGCGGTTTGAGATGATTTCTCACAATCAGAAACTCCAGTACCTGCTAGTTTGATTGCAGTAACCAGGGGATCGCTTGGCCCAGTTTGTGGAGGTCTAGCAGCGGTTTGAGATGATTTCTCACAATCAGAAACTCCAATACCTGCTAGTTTGATTGCAGTAACCAGGGGATCGCTTGGCCCAGTTTGGGGAGCTCAAGCAGCGGTTTGAGATGATTTCTCACAATCAGAAACTCCAGTACCTGCTAGTTTGATTGCAGTAACCAGGGGATCGCTTGGCCCAGTTTGGGGAGCTCGAGCAGCGGTTTGAGATGGTTTCTCACAATCAGAAACTCCAGTACCTGCTAGTTTGATTGCAGTAACCAGGGGATCGCTTGGCCCAGTTTGGGGAGCTCGAGCAGCGTTTTGAGATGGTTTCTAACAATCAGAAACTCCAGTACCTGCTAGTTTGATTGAAGTAACCAGGAGATCGCTTGGCCCAGTTTGGGGAGCTCAAGCAGCGGTTTGAGATGATTTCTCACAATCAGAAACTCCAGTACCTGCTAGTTTGATTGCAGTAACCAGGGGATCGCTTGGCCCTGTTTGGGGAGCTCGAGCAGCGTTTTGAGATGATTTCTCACAATCAGAAACTCCAGTACCTGCTAGTTTGATTGCAGTAACCAGGGGATCGCTTGGCCCATTTTGGGGAGGTCTAGCAGCGGTTTGAGATGATTTCTCACAATCAGAAACTCCAGTACCTGCTAGTTTGATTGCAGTAACCAGGGGATCGCTTGGCCCAGTTTGGGGAGCTCGAGCAGCGGTTGAGATGATTTCTCACAATCAGAAACTCCAGTACCTGCTAGTTTGATTGCAGTAACCAGGGGATCGCTTGGCTCAATTTGGGGAGGTCTAGCAGCGGTTTGAGATGATTTCTCACAATCAGAAACTCCAGTACCTGCTAGTTTGATTGCAGTAACCAGGGGATCGCTTGGCCCAGTTTGGGGAGGTCTAGCAGCAGTTTGAGATGATTTCTCACAATCAGAAACTCCAGTACCTGCTAGTTTGATTGCAGTAACCAGGGGATCGCTTGGCCCAGTTTGGTTAGCGCCGAGCAGCGTTTTGAGATGATTTCTCACAATCAGAAACTCCAGTACCTGATAGTTTGATTGCAGTAACCAGGGGATCGCTTGGCCCATTTTGGGGAGGTCTAGCAGCGGTTTGAGATGATTTCTCACAATCAGAAACTCCAGTACCTGCTAGTTTGATTGCAGTAACCAGGGGATCGCTTGGCCCAGTTTGGGGAGCTCGAGCAGCGGTTGAGATGATTTCTCACAATCAGAAACTCCAGTACCTGCTAGTTTGATTGCAGTAACCAGGGGATCGCTTGGCTCAGTTTGGGGAGGTCTAGCAGCGGTTTGAGATGATTTCTCACAATCAGAAACTCCAGTACCTGCTAGTTTGATTGCAGTAACCAGGGGATCGCTTGGCCCAGTTTGGGGAGGTCTAGCAGCAGTTTGAGATGATTTCTCACAATCAGAAACTCCAGTACCTGCTAGTTTGATTGCAGTAACCAGGGGATCGCTTGGCCAAGTTTGGGGAGCTCGAGCAGCGGTTTGAGATGATTTCTCACAATCAGAAACTCCAGTACCTGCTAGTTTGATTGCAGTAACCAAGAGATCGCTTGGCCCAGTTTGGGGAGCTCGAGCAGCGGTTTGAGATGATTTCTTACAATCAGAAACTCCAGTACCTGCTAGTTTGATTGCAGTAACCAGGGGATCGCTTGGCCCAGTTTGGGGAGGTCTAGCAGCGGTTTGAGATGATTTCTCACAATCAGAAACTCCAGTACCTGCTAGTTTGATTGCAGTAACCAGGGGATCGCTTGGCCCAGTTTGGGGAGGTCTAGCAGCGGTTTGAGATGATTTCTCACAATCAGAAACTCCAGTACCTGCTAGTTTGATTGCAGTAACCAGGGGATCGCTTAACCCAGTTTGCGGAGCTCGAGCAGCGGTTTCAGATGATTTCTCACAATCAGAAACTCCAGTACCTGCTAGTTTGATTGCAGTAACCAGGGGATCGCTTGGCCCAGTTTGGGGAGCGCCGAGCAGCGTTTTGAGATGATTTCTCACAATCAGAAACTCCAGTACCTGCTAGTTTGATTGCAGTAACCAGGGGATCGCTTGGCCCTGTTTGGGGAGGTCTACCAGCGGTTTGAGATGATTTCTCACAATCAGAAACTCCAGTACCTGCTAGTTTGATTGCAGTAACCAGGGGATCGCTTGGCCCAGTTTGGGGAGCTCGAGCAGCGGTTTGAGATGATTTCTCACAATCAGAAACTCCAGTACCTGCTAGTTTGATTGTAGTAACCAGGGGATTGCTTGGCCCAGTTTGGGGAAGTCTAGCAGAGGTTTGAGATGATTTCTCACAATCAGAAACTCCAGTACCTGCTAGTTTGATTGCAGTAACCAGGGGATCGCTTGGCCCAGTTTGGGGAGGTCTAGCAGCGGTTTCAGATGATTTCTCACAATCAGAAACTCCAGTACCTGCTAGTTTGATTGCAGTAACCAGGGGATCGCTTGGCCCAGTTTGGGGAGCTCGAGCAGCGGTTTCAGATGATTTCTCAAAATCTGAAACTCCAGTACCTGCTAGTTTGATTGCAGTAACCAGGGGATCGCTTGGCCCAGTTTGGGGAGCTCGAGCAGCGTTTTGAGATGATTTCTAACAATCAGAAACTCCAGTACCTGCTAGTTTGATTGCAGTAACCAGGGGATCGCTTGGCCCAGTTTGGGGAGCTCGAGCAGCGGTTTGAGATGATTTCTCACAATCAGAAACTCCAGTACCTGCTAGTTTGATTGCAGTAACCAGGGGATCGCTTGGCCCAGTTTGGGGAGGTCTAGCAGCGGTTTCAGATGATTTCTCACAATCAGAAACTCCAGTACCTGCTAGTTTGATTGCAGTAACCAGGGGATCGCTTGGCCCAGTTTGGGGAGGTCGAGCAGCGGTTTGAGATGATTTCTCACAATCAGAAACTCCAGTACCTGCTAGTTTGATTGCAGTAACCAGGGGATCGTTTGGCCCAGTTTCGGGAGCTCGAGCAGCGTTTTGAGATGATTTCTAACAATCAGAAACTCCAGTACCTGGTAGTTTGATTGGAGTAACCAGGGGATCGCTTGGCCCAATTTGGGGAGCTCGAGCAGCGGTTTGAGATGATTTCTCACAATCAGAAACTCCAGTACCTTCTAGTTTGATTGCAGTAACCAGGGGATCGCTTGGCCCAGTTTGGGGAGCTCGAGCAGCGTTTTGAGATGGTTTCTAACAATCAGAAACTCCAGTACCTGCTAGTTTGATTGCAGTAACCAGGGGATCGCTTGGCCAAGTTTGGGGAGCTCAAGCAGCGGTTTGAGATGATTTCTCACAATCAGAAACTCCAGTACCTGCTAGTTTGATTGTAGTAACCAGGGGATCGCTTGGCCCAGTTTGGGGAGGTCTAGCAGCGGTTTGAGATGATTTCTCACAATCAGAAACTCCAGTACCTGCTAGTTTGATTGCAGTAACCAGGGGATCGCTTGGCCCAGTTTGGGGAGCGCCGAGCAGCGTTTTGAGATGATTTCTCACAATCAGAAAATCCAGTACCTGCTAGTTTGATTGCAGTAACCAGGGGATCGCTTGGCCCTGTTTGGGGAGGTCTACCAGCGGTTTGAGATGATTTCTCACAATCAGAAACTCCAGTACCTGCTAGTTTGATTGCAGTAACCAGGGGATCGCTTGGCCCAGTTTGGGGAGCTCGAGCAGCGGTTTGAGATGATTTCTCACAATCAGAAACTCCAGTACCTGCTAGTTTGATTGCAGTAACCAGGGGATCGCTTGCCCCAGTTTGGGGAGCTCGAGCAGCGGTTTGAGATGATTTCTCACAATCAGAAATTCCAGTACCTGCTAGTTTGATTGCAGTAACCAGGGGATCGCTTGGCCCAGTTTGGGGAGGTCTAGCAGCGGTTTGAGATGATTTCTCACAATCAGAAACTCCAGTACCTGCTAGTTTGATTGCAGTAACCAGGGGATCGCTTGGCCCTGTTTGGGGAGGTCTAGCAGCGGTTTGAGATGATTTCTCACAATCAGAAACTCCAATACCTGCTAGTTTGATTGCAGTAACCAGGGGATCGCTTGGCCCAGTTTGGGGAGCTCAAGCAACGGTTGGAGATGATTTCTCACAATCAGAAATTCCAGTATCTGCTAGTTTGATAGCAGTAACCAGGGGATCGCTTGGCCCAGTTTGGGGAGCTCGAGCAGCGGTTTGAGATGATTTCTCACAATCAGAAACTCCAGTACCTGCTAGTTTGATTGCAGTAACCAGGGGATCGCTTGGCCCAGTTTGGGGAGCTCGAGCAGCGTTTTGAGATGGTTTCTAACAATCAGAAACTCCAGTACCTGCTAGTTTGATTGAAGTAACCAGGAGATCGCTTGGCCCAGTTTGGGGAGCTCCAGCAGCGTTTTGAGATGATTTCTCACAATCAGAAACTCCAGTACCTGCTAGTTTGATTGCAGTAACCAGGGGATCGCTTGGCCCATTTTGGGGAGGTCTAGCAGCGGTTTGAGATGATTTCTCACAATCAGAAACTCCAGTACCTGCTAGTTTGATTGCAGTAACCAGGGGATCGCTTGGCCCAGTTTGGGGAGCTCGAGCAGCGGTTGAGATGATTTCTCACAATCAGAAACTCCAGTACCTGCTAGTTTGATTGCAGTAACCAGGGGATCGCTTGGCTCAGTTTGGTGAGGTCTAGCAGCGGTTTGAGATGATTTCTCACAATCAGAAACTCCAGTACCTGCTAGTTTGATTGCAGTAACCAGGGGATCGCTTGGCCCAGTTTGGGGAGGTCTAGCAGCAGTTTGAGATGATTTCTCACAATCAGAAACTCCAGTACCTGCTAGTTTGATTGCAGTAACCAGGGGATCGCTTGGCCAAGTTTGGGGAGCTCGAGCAGCGGTTTGAGATGATTTCTCACAATCAGAAACTCCAGTACCTGCTAGTTTGATTGCAGTAACCAAGAGATCGCTTGGCCCAGTTTGGCGAGCTCGAGCAGCCGTTTGAGATGATTTCTTACAATCAGAAACTCCAGTACCTGCTAGTTTGATTGCAGTAACCAGGGGATCGCTTGGCCCAGTTTGGGGAGGTCTAGCAGCGGTTTGAGATGATTTCTCACAATCAGAAACTCCAGTACCTGGTAGTTTGATTGCAGTAACCAGGGGATCGCTTGGCCCAGTTTGGGGAGGTCTAGCAGCGGTTTGAGATGATTTCTCACAATCAGAAACTCCAGTACCTGCTAGTTTGATTGCAGTAACCAGGGGATCGCTTAACCCAGTTTGCGGAGCTCGAGCAGCGGTTTCAGATGATTTCTCACAATCAGAAACTCCAGTACCTGCTAGTTTGATTGCAGTAACCAGGGGATCGCTTGGCCCAGTTTGGGGAGCGCCGAGCAGCGTTTTGAGATGATTTCTCACAATCAGAAACTCCAGTACCTGCTAGTTTGATTGCAGTAACCAGGGGATCGCTTGGCCCTGTTTGGGGAGGTCTACCAGCGGTTTGAGATGATTTCTCACAATCAGAAACTCCAGTACCTGCTAGTTTGATTGCAGTAACCAGGGGATCGCTTGGCCCAGTTTGGGGAGCTCGAGCAGCGGTTTGAGATGATTTCTCACAATCAGAAACTCCAGTACCTGCTAGTTTGATTGTAGTAACCAGGGGATTGCTTGGCCCAGTTTGGGGAAGTCTAGCAGAGGTTTGAGATGATTTCTCACAATCAGAAACTCCAGTACCTGCTAGTTTGATTGCAGTAACCAGGGGATCGCTTGGCCCAGTTTGGGGAGGTCTAGCAGCGGTTTCAGATGATTTCTCACAATCAGAAACTCCAGTACCTGCTAGTTTGATTGCAGTAACCAGGGGATCGCTTGGCCCAGTTTGGGGAGCTCGAGCAGCGGTTTCAGATGATTTCTCAAAATCTGAAACTCCAGTACCTGCTAGTTTGATTGCAGTAACCAGGGGATCGCTTGGCCCAGTTTGGGGAGCTCGAGCAGCGTTTTGAGATGATTTCTAACAATCAGAAACTCCAGTACCTGCTAGTTTGATTGCAGTAACCAGGGGATCGCTTGGCCCAGTTTGGGGAGCTCGAGCAGCGGTTTGAGATGATTTCTCACAATCAGAAACTCCAGTACCTGCTAGTTTGATTGTAGTAACCAGGGGATTGCTTGGCCCAGTTTGGGGAAGTCTAGCAGAGGTATGAGATGATTTCTCACAATCAGAAACTCCAGTACCTGCTAGTTTGATTGCAGTAACCAGGGGATCGCTTGGCCCAGTTTGGGGAGGTCTAGCAGCGGTTTCAGATGATTTCTCACAATCAGAAACTCCAGTACCTGCTAGTTTGATTGCAGTAACCAGGGGATCGCTTGGCCCAGTTTGGGGAGCTCGAGCAGCGGTTTCAGATGATTTCTCAAAATCTGAAACTCCAGTACCTGCTAGTTTGATTGCAGTAACCAGGGGATCGCTTGGCCCAGTTTGGGGAGCTCGAGCAGCGTTTTGAGATGATTTCTAACAATCAGAAACTCCAGTACCTGCTAGTTTGATTGCAGTAACCAGGGGATCGCTTGGCCCAGTTTGGGGAGCTCGAGCAGCGGTTTGAGATGATTTCTCACAATCAGAAACTCCAGTACCTGCTAGTTTGATTGCAGTAACCAGGGGATCGCTTGGCCCAGTTTGGGGAGCTCAAGCAGCGGTTTGAGATGATTTCTCACAATCAGAAACTCCAGTACCTGCTAGTTTGATTGCAGTAACCAGGGGATCGCTTGGCCCTGTTTGGGGAGGTCTAGCAGCGGTTTCAGATGATTTCTCACAATCAGAAACTCCAGTACCTGCTAGTTTGATTGCAGTAACCAGGGGATCGCTTGGCCCAGTTTGGGGAGATCGAGCAGCGGTTTCAGATGATTTCTCACAATCAGAAACTCCAGTACCTGCTAGTTTGATTGCAGTAACCAGGGGATCGCTTGGCCCTGTTTGGGGAGGTCTACCAGCGGTTTGAGATGATTTCTCACAATCAGAAACTCCAGTACCTGCTAGTTTGATTGGAGTAACCAGGGGATCGCTTGGCCCAATTTGGGGAGCTCGAGCAGCGGTTTGAGATGATTTCTCACAATCAGAAACTCCAGTACCTTCTAGTTTGATTGCAGTAACCAGGGGATCGCTTGGCCCAGTTTGGGGAGCTCGAGCAGCGTTTTGAGATGGTTTCTAACAATCAGAAACTCCAGTACCTGTTAGTTTGATTGAAGTAACCAGGAGATCGCTTGGCCCAGTTTGGGTAGCTCGAGCAGCGGTTGAGATGATTTCTCACAATCAGAAATTCCAGTACCTGCTAGTTTGATTGCAGTAACCAGGGGATCGCTTGGCCCTGTTTGGGGAGGTCTACCAGCGGTTTGAGATGATTTCTCACAATCAGAAACTCCAGTACCTGCTAGTTTGATTGCAGTAACCAGGGGATCGCTTGGCCCAGTTTGGGGAGCTCGACCAGCGGTTTGAGATGATTTCTCACAATCAGAAACTCCAGTACCTGCTAGTTTGATTGCAGTAACCAGGGGATCGCTTGCCCCAGTTTGGGGAGCTCGAGCAGCGGTTTGAGATGATTTCTCACAATCAGAAATTCCAGTACCTGCTAGTTTGATTGCAGTAACCAGGGGATCGCTTGGCCCAGTTTGGGGAGGTCTAGCAGCGGTTTGAGATGATTTCTCACAATCAGAAACTCCAGTACCTGCTAGTTTGATTGCAGTAACCAGGGGATCGCTTGGCCCAGTTTGTGGAGGTCTAGCAGCGGTTTGAGATGATTTCTCACAATCAGAAACTCCAATACCTGCTAGTTTGATTCCAGTAACCAGGGGATCGCTTGGCCCAGTTTGGGGAGCTCAAGCAGCGGTTTGAGATGATTTCTCACAATCAGAAACTCCAGTACCTGCTAGTTTGATTGCAGTAACCAGGGGATCGCTTGGCCCAGTTTGGGGAGCTCGAGCAGCGGTTTGAGATGATTTCTCACAATCAGAAACTCCAGTACCTGCTAGTTTGATTGCAGTAACCAGGGGATCGCTTGGCCCAGTTTGGGGAGCTCGAGCAGCGTTTTGAGATGGTTTCTAACAATCAGAAACTCCAGTACCTGCTAGTTTGATTGAAGTAACCAGGAGATCGCTTGGCCCAGTTTGGGGAGCTCAAGCAGCGGTTTGAGATGATTTCTCACAATCAGAAACTCCAGTACCTGCTAGTTTGATTGCAGTAACCAGGGGATCGCTTGGCCCAGTTTGGGGAGCTCGAGCAGCGTTTTGAGATGATTTCTCACAATCAGAAACTCCAGTACCTGCTAGTTTGATTGCAGTAACCAGGGGATCGCTTGGCCCATTTTGGGGAGGTCTAGCAGCGGTTTGAGATGATTTCTCACAATCAGAAACTCCAGTACCTGCTAGTTTGATTGCAGTAACCAGGGGATCGCTTGGCCCAGTTTGGGGAGCTCGAGCAGCGGTTGAGATGATTTCTCACAATCAGAAACTCCAGTACCTGCTAGTTTGATTGCAGTAACCAGGGGATCGCTTGGCTCAATTTGGGGAGGTCTAGCAGCGGTTTGAGATGATTTCTCACAATCAGAAACTCCAGTACCTGCTAGTTTGATTGCAGTAACCAGGGGATCGCTTGGCCCAGTTTGGGGAGGTCTAGCAGCAGTTTGAGATGATTTCTCACAATCAGAAACTCCAGTACCTGCTAGTTTGATTGCAGTAACCAGGGGATCGCTTGGCCCAGTTTGGTTAGCGCCGAGCAGCGTTTTGAGATGATTTCTCACAATCAGAAACTCCAGTACCTGCTAGTTTGATTGCAGTAACCAGGGGATCGCTTGGCCCATTTTGGGGAGGTCTAGCAGCGGTTTGAGATGATTTCTCACAATCAGAAACTCCAGTACCTGCTAGTTTGATTGCAGTAACCAATGGATCGCTTGGCCCAGTTTGGGGAGCTCGAGCAGCGGTTGAGATGATTTCTCACAATCAGAAACTCCAGTACCTGCTAGTTTGATTGCAGTAACCAGGGGATCGCTTGGCTCAGTTTGGGGAGGTCTAGCAGCGGTTTGAGATGATTTCTCACAATCAGAAACTCCAGTACCTGCTAGTTTGATTGCAGTAACCAGGGGATCGCTTGGCCCAGTTTGGGGAGGTCTAGCAGCAGTTTGAGATGATTTCTCACAATCAGAAACTCCAGTACCTGCTAGTTTGATTGCAGTAACCAGGGGATCGCTTGGCCAAGTTTGGGGAGCTCGAGCAGGGGTTTGAGATGATTTCTCACAATCAGAAACTCCAGTACTTGCTAGTTTGATTGCAGTAACCAAGAGATCGCTTGGCCCAGTTTGGGGAGCTCGAGCAGCGGTTTGAGATGATTTCTTACAATCAGAAACTCCAGTACCTGCTGGTTTGATTGCAGTAACCAGGGGATCGCTTGGCCCAGTTTGGGGAGGTCTAGCAGCGGTTTGAGATGATTTCTCACAATCAGAAACTCCAGTAACTGCTAGTTTGATTGCAGTAACCAGGGGATCGCTTGGCCCAGTTTGGGGAGGTCTAGCAGCGGTTTGAGATGATTTCTCACAATCAGAAACTCCAGTACCTGCTAGTTTGATTGCAGTAACCAGGGGATCGCTTAACCCAGTTTGCGGAGCTCGAGCAGCGGTTTCAGATGATTTCTCACAATCAGAAACTCCAGTACCTGCTAGTTTGATTGCAGTAACCAGGGGATCGCTTGGCCCAGTTTGGGGAGCGCCGAGCAGCGTTTTGAGATGATTTCTCACAATCAGAAACTCCAGTACCTGCTAGTTTGATTGCAGTAACCAGGGGATCGCTTGGCCCTGTTTGGGGAGGTCTACCAGCGGTTTGAGATGATTTCTCACAATCAGAAACTCCAGTACCTGCTAGTTTGATTGCAGTAACCAGGGGATCGCTTGGCCCAGTTTGGGGAGCTCGAGCAGCGGTTTGAGATGATTTCTCACAATCAGAAACTCCAGTACCTGCTAGTTTGACTGTAGTAACCAGGGGATTGCTTGGCCCAGTTTGGGGAAGTCTAGCAGAGGTTTGAGATGATTTCTCACAATCAGAAACTCCAGTACCTGCTAGTTTGATTGCAGTAACCAGGGGATCGCTTGGCCCAGTTTGGGGAGCTCGAGCAGCGGTTTGAGATGATTTCTCACAATCAGAAACTCCAGTACCTGCTAGTTTGATTGCAGTAACCAGGGGATCGCTTGGCCCAGTTTGGGGAGGTCTAGCAGCGGTTTCAGATGATTTCTCACAATCAGAAACTCCAGTACCTGCTAGTTTGATTGCAGTAACCAGGGGATCGCTTGGCCCTGTTTGGGGAGGTCTACCAGCGGTTTGAGATGATTTCTCACAATCAGAAACTCCAGTACCTGCTAGTTTGATTGCAGTAACCAGGGGATCGCTTGGCCCAGTTTGGGGAGCTCGAGCAGCGGTTTGAGATGATTTCTCACAATCAGAAACTCCAGTACCTGCTAGTTTGATTGTAGTAACCAGGGGATTGCTTGGCCCAGTTTGGGGAAGTCTAGCAGAGGTTTGAGATGATTTCTCACAATCAGAAACTCCAGTACCTGCTAGTTTGATTGCAGTAACCAGGGGATCGCTTGGCCCAGTTTGGGGAGCTCGAGCAGCGGTTTGAGATGATTTCTCACAATCAGAAACTCCAGTACCTGCTAGTTTGATTGCAGTAACCAGGGGATCGCTTGGCCCAGTTTGGGGAGGTCTAGCAGCGGTTTCAGATGATTTCTCACAATCAGAAACTCCAGTACCTGCTAGTTTGATTGCAGTAACCAGGGGATCGCTTGGCCCAGTTTGGGGAGCTCGAGCAGCGGTTTCAGATGATTTCTCAAAATCTGAAACTCCAGTACCTGCTAGTTTGATTGCAGTAACCAGGGGATCGCTTGGCCCAGTTTGGGGAGCTCGAGCAGCGTTTTGAGATGATTTCTAACAATCAGAAACTCCAGTACCTGCTAGTTTGATTGCAGTAACCAGGGGATCGCTTGGCCCAGTTTGGGGAGCTCGAGCAGCGGTTTCAGATGATTTCTCACAATCAGAAACTCCAGTACCTGCTAGTTTGATTGCAGTAACCAGGGGATCGCTTGGCCCAGTTTGGGTAGCTCAAGCAGCGGTTTGAGATGATTTCTCACAATCAGAAACTCCAGTACCTGCTAGTTTGACTGCAGTAACCAGGGGATCGCTTGGCCCAGTTTGGGGAGGTCTAGCAGCGGTTTCAGATGATTTCTCACAATCAGAAACTCCAGTACCTGCTAGTTTGATTGCAGTAACCAGGGGATCGCTTGGCCCAGTTTGGGGAGATCGAGCAGCGGTTTGAGATGATTTCTCACAATCAGAAACTCCAGTACCTGCTAGTTTGATTGCAGTAACCAGGGGATCGCTTGGCCCAGTTTCGGGAGCTCGAGCAGCGTTTTGAGATGATTTCTAACAATCAGAAACTCCAGTACCTGGTAGTTTGATTGGAGTAACCAGGGGATCGCTTGGCCCAATTTGGGGAGCTCGAGCAGCGGTTTGAGATGATTTCTCACAATCAGAAACTCCAGTACCTTCTAGTTTGATTGCAGTAACCAGGGGATCGCTTGGCCCAGTTTGGGGAGCTCGAGCAGCGTTTTGAGATGGTTTCTAACAATCAGAAACTCCAGTACCTGCTAGTTTGATTGCAGTAACCAGGGGATCGCTTGGCCAAGTTTGGGGAGCTCAAGCAGCGGTTTGAGATGATTTCTCACAATCAGAAACTCCAGTACCTGCTAGTTTGATTGTAGTAACCAGGGGATCGCTTGGCCCAGTTTGGGGAGGTCTAGCAGCGGTTTGAGATGATTTCTCACAATCAGAAACTCCAGTACCTGCTAGTTTGATTGCAGTAACCAGGGGATCGCTTGGCCCAGTTTGGGGAGCGCCGAGCAGCGTTTTGAGATGATTTCTCACAATCAGAAAATCCAGTACCTGCTAGTTTGATTGCAGTAACCAGGGGATCGCTTGGCCCTGTTTGGGGAGGTCTACCAGCGGTTTGAGATGATTTCTCACAATCAGAAACTCCAGTACCTGCTAGTTTGATTGCAGTAACCAGGGGATCGCTTGGCCCAGTTTGGGGAGCTCGAGCAGCGGTTTGAGATGATTTCTCACAATCAGAAACTCCAGTACCTGCTAGTTTGATTGCAGTAACCAGGGGATCGCTTGCCCCAGTTTGGGGAGCTCGAGCAGCGGTTTGAGATGATTTCTCACAATCAGAAATTCCAGTACCTGCTAGTTTGATTGCAGTAACCAGGGAATCGCTTGGCCCAGTTTGGGGAGGTCTAGCAGCGGTTTGAGATGATTTCTCACAATCAGAAACTCCAGTACCTGCTAGTTTGATTGCAGTAACCAGGGGATCGCTTGGCCCAGTTTGGGGAGGTCTAGCAGCGGTTTGAGATGATTTCTCACAATCAGAATCTCCAATACCTGCTAGTTTGATTGCAGTAACCAGGGGATCGCTTGGCCCAGTTTGGGGAGCTCAAGCAGCGGTTGGAGATGATTTCTCACAATCAGAAACTCCAGTACCTGCTAGTTTGATAGCAGTAACCAGGGGATCGCTTGGCCCAGTTTGGGGAGCTCGAGCAGCGGTTTGAGATGATTTCTCACAATCAGAAACTCCAGTACCTGCTAGTTTGATTGCAGTAAACAGGGGATCGCTTGGCCCAGTTTGGGGAGCTCGAGCAGCGTTTTGAGATGGTTTCTAACAATCAGAAACTCCAGTACCTGCTAGTTTGATTGAAGTAACCAGGAGATCGCTTGGCCCAGTTTGGGGAGCTCCAGCAGCGTTTTGAGATGATTTCTCACAATCAGAAACTCCAGTACCTGCTAGTTTGATTGCAGTAACCAGGGGATCGCTTGGCCCATTTTGGGGAGGTCTAGCAGCGGTTTGAGATGATTTCTCACAATCAGAAACTCCAGTACCTGCTAGTTTGATTGCAGTAACCAGGGGATCGCTTGGCCCAGTTTGGGGAGCTCGAGCAGCGGTTGAGATGATTTCTCACAATCAGAAACTTCAGTACCTGCTAGTTTGATTGCAGTAACCAGGGGATCGCTTGGCTCAGTTTGGGGAGGTCTAGCAGCGGTTTGAGATGATTTCTCACAATCAGAAACTCCAGTACCTGCTAGTTTGATTGCAGTAACCAGGGGATCGCTTGGCCCAGTTTGGGGAGGTCTAGCAGCAGTTTGAGATGATTTCTCACAATCAGAAACTCCAGTACCTGCTAGTTTGATTGCAGTAACCAGGGGATCGCTTGGCCAAGTTTGGGGAGCTCGAGCAGCGGTTTGAGATGATTTCTCACAATCAGAAACTCCAGTACCTGCTAGTTTGATTGCAGTAACCAAGAGATCGCTTGGCCCAGTTTGGGGAGCTCGAGCAGCCGTTTGAGATGATTTCTTACAATCAGAAACTCCAGTACCTGCTAGTTTGATTGCAGTAACCAGGGGATCGCTTGGCCCAGTTTGGGGAGGTCTAGCAGCGGTTTGAGATGATTTCTCACAATCAGAAACTCCAGTACCTGGTAGTTTGATTGCAGTAACCAGGGGATCGCTTGGCCCAGTTTGGGGAGGTCTAGCAGCGGTTTGAGATGATTTCTCACAATCAGAAACTCCAGTACCTGCTAGTTTGATTGCAGTAACCAGGGGATCGCTTAACCCAGTTTGCGGAGCTCGAGCAGCGGTTTCAGATGATTTCTCACAATCAGAAACTCCAGTACCTGCTAGTTTGATTGCAGTAACCAGGAGATCGCTTGGCCCAGTTTGGGGAGCGCCGAGCAGCGTTTTGAGATGATTTCTCACAATCAGAAACTCCAGTACCTGCTAGTTTGATTGCAGTAACCAGGGGATCGCTTGGCCCTGTTTGGGGAGGTCTACCAGCGGTTTGAGATGATTTCTCACAATCAGAAACTCCAGTACCTGCTAGTTTGATTGCAGTAACCAGGGGATCGCTTGGCCCAGTTTGGGGAGCTCGAGCAGCGGTTTGAGATGATTTCTCACAATCAGAAACTCCAGTACCTGCTAGTTTGATTGCAGTAACCAGGGGATCGCTTGGCCCAGTTTGGGGAAGTCTAGCAGAGGTTTGAGATGATTTCTCACAATCAGAAACTCCAGTACCTGCTAGTTTGATTGCAGTAACCAGGGGATCGCTTGGCCCAGTTTGGGGAGGTCTAGCAGCGGTTTCAGATGATTTCTCACAATCAGAAACTCCAGTACCTGCTAGTTTGATTGCAGTAACCAGGGGATCGCTTGGCCCAGTTTGGGGAGCTCGAGCAGCGGTTTCAGATGATTTCTCAAAATCTGAAACTCCAGTACCTGCTAGTTTGATTGCAGTAACCAGGGGATCGCTTGGCCCAGTTTGGGGAGCTCGAGCAGCGTTTTGAGATGATTTCTAACAATCAG
Organism: Ryuthela nishihirai; assembly: GCA_038380435.1. Classification (NCBI taxonomy): domain Eukaryota; kingdom Metazoa; phylum Arthropoda; class Arachnida; order Araneae; family Heptathelidae; genus Ryuthela; species Ryuthela nishihirai. The sequence goes on along the minus strand of JAWZYU010000029.1, from coordinate 2,721,212 downwards.
AAACTCCAGTACCTGCTAGTTTGATTGCAGTAACCAGGGGATCGCTTGGCCCAGTTTGGGGAGCTCGAGCAGCGGTTTGAGATGATTTCTCACAATCAGAAACTCCAGTACCTGCTAGTTTGATTGCAGTAACCAGGGGATCGCTTGGCCCAGTTTGGGGAGCTCGAGCAGCGTTTTGAGATGGTTTCTAACAATCAGAAACTCCAGTACCTGCTAGTTTGATTGCACTAACCAGGGGATCGCTTGGCCCAGTTTGGGGAGGTCTAGCAGCAGTTTGAGATGATTTCTCACAATCAGAAACTCCAGTACCTGCGAGTTTGATTGCAGTAACCAGGGGATCGCTTGGCCCAGTTTGGGGAGCTCGAGCAGCGGTTTGAGATGATTTCTCACAATCAGAAACTTCAGTACCTGCTAGTTTGATTGCAGTAACCAAGAGATCGCTTGGCCCAGTTTGGGGAGCTCGAGCAGCGGTTTGAGATGATTTCTTACAATCAGAAACTCCAGTACCTGCGAGTTTGATTGCAGTAACCAGGGGATCGCTTGGCCCAGTTTGGGGAGCTCGAGCAGCGGTTTGAGATGATTTCTCACAATCAGAAACTCCAGTACCTGCTAGTTTGATTGCAGTAACCAAGAGATCGCTTGGCCCAGTTTGGGGAGCTCGAGCAGCGGTTTGAGATGATTTCTTACAATCAGAAACTTCAGTACCTGTTAGTTTGATTGCAGTAACCAGGGGATCGCTTGGCTCAATTTGGGGAGGTCTAGCAGCGGTTTGAGATGATTTCTCACAATCAGAAACTCCAGTACCTGCTAGTTTGATTGCAGTAACCAGGGGATCGCTTGGCCCAGTTTGGGGAGGTCTAGCAGCAGTTTGAGATGATTTCTCACAATCAGAAACTCCAGTACCTGCTAGTTTGATTGCAGTAACCAGGGGATCGCTTGGCCCAGTTTCTGGAGGTCTAGCAGCGGTTTGAGATGATTTCTCACTATCAGAAACTCCAGTACCTGCTAGTTTGATTGTAGTAACCAGGGGATCGCTTGGCCTAGTTTGGGGAGGTCTAGCAGAGGTTTGAGATGATTTCTCACAATCAGAAACTCCAGTACCTGCTAGTTTGATTGCACTAACCAGGGGATCGCTTGGCCCAGTTTGGGGAGGTCTAGCAGAGGTTTGAGATGATTTCTCACAATCAGAAACTCCAGTACCTGCTAGTTTGATTGCAGTAACCAGGGGATCGCTTGGCCCAGTTTGGGGAGCTCGAGCAGCGTTTTGAGATGATTTCTAACAATCAGAAACTCTAGTAGCTGCTAGTTTGATTGCAGTAACCAGGGGATCGCTTGGCCCAGTTTGGGGAGCTCGAACAGCGGTTTGAGATGATTTCTCACAATCAGAAACTCCAGTACCTGCTAGTTTGATTGCAGTAACCATGGGATCGCTTGGCCCAGTTTGGGGTGCTCGAGCAGCGTTTTGAGATGGTTTCTAACAATCAGAAACTCCAGTACCTGCTAGTTTGATTGAAGTAACCAGGAGATCGCTTGGCCCAGTTTGGGGAGCTCAAGCAGCGGTTTGAGATGATTTCTCACAATCAGAAACTCCAGTACCTGCTAGTTTGATTGCAGTAACCAGGGGATCGCTTGGCCCAGTTTGGGGAGCTCGAGCAGCGTTTTGAGATGATTTCTCACAATCAGAAACTCCAGTACCTGCTAGTTTGATTGCAGTAACCAGGGGATCGCTTGACCCAGTTTGGGGAGGTCTACCAGCGGTTTGAGATGATTTCTCACAATCAGAAACTCCAGTACCTGCTAGTTTGATTGCAGTAACCATGGGATCGCTTGGCCCAGTTTGGGGAGGTCTAGCAGCGGTTTGAGATGATTTCTCACAATCAGAAACTCCAGTACCTGCTAGTTTGATTGCAGTAACCATGGGATCGCTTGGCCCAGTTTGGGGAGGTCTAGCAGCGGTTTGAGATGATTTCTCACAATCAGAAACTCCAGTACCTGCTAGTTTGATTGCAGTAACCAGGGGATCGCTTCGCCCAGTTTGGGGAGCGCCGAGCAGCGTTTTGAGATCATTTCTCACAATCAGAAACTCCAGTACCTGCTAGTTTGATTGCAGTAACCAAGGGATCGCTTGGCCCTGTTTGGGGAGGTCTGGCAGCGGTTTGAGATGATTTCTCACAATCAGAAACTCCAGTACCTGCTAGTTTGATTGCAGTAACCAGGGGATCGCTTGGCCCAGTTTGGGGAGGTCTAGCAGCGGTTTGAGATGATTTCTCACAATCAGAAACTCCAGTACCTGCTAATTTGATTGCAGTAATCAGGGGATCGCTTGGCCCAGTTTGGGGAGGTCAAGCAGCGGTTTGAGATGATTTCTCACAATCAGAAACTCCAGTACCTGCTAGTTTGATTGCAGTAACCAGGGGATCGCTTGGCCCAATTTGGGGAGGTCTAGCAGCGGTTTGAGATGATTTCTCACAATCAGAAACTCCAGTACCTGCTAGTTTGATTGCAGTAACCAGGGGATCGCTTGGCCCAATTTGGGGAGGTCTAGCAGCGGTTTGAGATGATTTCTCACAATCAGAAACTCCAGTACCTGCTAGTTTGATTGCAGTAACCAGGGGATCGCTTGGCCCAGTTTGGGGAGCTCGAGCAGCGGTTTGAGATGATTTCTCACAATCAGAAACTCCAGTACCTGCTAGTTTGATTGCAGTAACCAGGGGATCGCTTGGCCCAGTTTGGGGAGCTCGAGCAGCATTTTGAGATGGTTTCTAACAATCAGAAACTCCAGTACCTGCTAGTTTGATTGAAGTAACCAGGAGATCGCTTGCCGCAGTTTGGGGAGCTCAAGCAGCGGTTTGAGATGATTTCTCACAATCAGAAACTCCAGTACCTGCTGGTTTGATTGCAGTAACCAGGGGATCGCTTGGCCCAGTTTGGGGAGCTCGAGCAGCGTTTTGAGATGATTTCTAACAATCAGAAACTCTAGTAGCTGCTAGTTTGATTGCAGTAACCAGGGGATCGCTTGGCCCAGTTTGGGGAGCTCGAACAGCGGTTTGAGATGATTTCTCACAATCAGAAACTCCAGTACCTGCTAGTTTGATTGCAGTAACCAGGGGATCGCTTGGCCCAGTTTGGGGAGCTCGAACAGCGGTTTGAGATGATTTCTAACAATCAGAAACTCCAGTACCTGCTAGTTTGATTGAAGTAACCAGGAGATCGCTTGGCCCAGTTTGGGGAGCTCGAGCAGCGTTTTGAGATGATTTCTCACAATCAGAAACTCCATTACCTGCTAGTTTGATTGCAGTAACCAGGGGATCGCTTGGCCCAGTTTGGGGAGCTCGAGCAGCGTTTTGAGATGATTTCTCACAATCAGAAACTCCAGTACCTGCTAGTTTGATTGCAGTAACCAGGGGATCGCTTGGCCCATTTTGGGGAGGTCTAGCAGCGGTTTGAGATGATTTCTCACAATCAGAAACTCCAGTACCTGCTAGTTTGATTGCAGTAACCATGGGATCGCTTGGCCCAGTTTGGGGAGGTCTAGCAGCGGTTTGAGATGATTTCTCACAATCAGAAACTCCAGTACCTGCTAGTTTGATTGCAGTAACCAGGGGATCGCTTCGCCCAGTTTGGGGAGCGCCGAGCAGCGTTTTGAGATCATTTCTCACAATCAGAAACTCCAGTACCTGCTAGTTTGATTGCAGTAACCAAGGGATCGCTTCGCCCAGTTTGGGGAGCGCCGAGCAGCGTTTTGAGATCATTTCTCACAATCAGAAACTCCAGTACCTGCTAGTTTGATTGCAGTAACCAAGGGATCGCTTGGCCCAGTTTGGGGAGGTCTAGCAGCGGTTTGAGATGATTTCTCACAATCAGAAACTCCAGTACCTGCTAGTTTGATTGCAGTAACCAGGGGATCGCTTGGCCCAGTTTGGGGAGGTCTAGCAGCGGTTTGAGATGATTTCTCACAATCAGAAACTCCAGTACCTGCTAGTTTGATTGCAGTAATCAGGGGATCGCTTGGCCCAGTTTGGGGAGGTCTAGCAGCGGTTTGAGATGATTTCTCACAATCAGAAACTCCAATACCTGCTAGTTTGATTGCAGTAACCAGGGGATCGCTTGGCCCAGTTTGGGGAGCTCAAGCAGCGGTTTGAGATGATTTCTCACAATCAGAAACTCCAGTACCTGCTAGTTTGATTGCAGTAACCAGGGGATCGCTTGGCCCAGTTTGGGGAGGTCTAGCAGCGGTTTGAGATGATTTCTCACAATCAGAAACTCCAGTACCTGCTAGTTTGATTGCAGTAACCAGGGGATCGCTTGGCCCAGTTTGGGGAGCTCGAGCAGCGGTTTGAGATGATTTCTCACAATCAGAAACTCCAGTACCTGCTAGTTTGATTGTAGTAACCAGGGGATCTCTTGGCCCAGTTTGGGGAGCTCGAGCAGCGTTTTGAGATCATTTGTAACAATCAGAAACTCCAGTACCTGCTAGTTTGATTGCAGTAACCAGGGGATCGCTTGGCCCAGTTTGGGGAGCTCGAGCAGCGGTTTGAGATGATTTCTCACAATCAGAAACTCCAGTACCTGCTAGTTTGATTGCAGTAACCAGGGGATCGGTTGGCCCAGTTTGGGGAGGTCTAGCAGCGGTTTGAGATGATTTCTCACAATCAGAAACTCCAGTACCTGCTAGTTTGATTGCAGTAACCAGGGGATCGCTTGGCCCAGTTTGGGGAGGTCTAGCAGCGGTTTGAGATGATTTCTCACAATCAGAAACTCCAGTACCTGGTAGTTTGATTGCAGTAACCAGGGGATCGCTTGGCCCAGTTTGGGGAGGTCTAGCAGCGGTTTGAGATGATTTCTCACAATCAGAAACTCCAGTACCTGCTAGTTTGATTGCAGTAACCAGGGGATCGCTTAACCCAGTTTGCGGAGCTCGAGCAGCGGTTTCAGATGATTTCTCACAATCAGAAACTCCAGTACCTGCTAGTTTGATTGCAGTAACCAGGAGATCGCTTGGCCCAGTTTGGGGAGCGCCGAGCAGCGTTTTGAGATGATTTCTCACAATCAGAAACTCCAGTACCTGCTAGTTTGATTGCAGTAACCAGGGGATCGCTTGGCCCTGTTTGGGGAGGTCTACCAGCGGTTTGAGATGATTTCTCACAATCAGAAACTCCAGTACCTGCTAGTTTGATTGCAGTAACCAGGGGATCGCTTGGCCCAGTTTGGGGAGCTCGAGCAGCGGTTTGAGATGATTTCTCACAATCAGAAACTCCAGTACCTGCTAGTTTGATTGCAGTAACCAGGGGATCGCTTGGCCCAGTTTGGGGAAGTCTAGCAGAGGTTTGAGATGATTTCTCACAATCAGAAACTCCAGTACCTGCTAGTTTGATTGCAGTAACCAGGGGATCGCTTGGCCCAGTTTGGGGAGGTCTAGCAGCGGTTTCAGATGATTTCTCACAATCAGAAACTCCAGTACCTGCTAGTTTGATTGCAGTAACCAGGGGATCGCTTGGCCCAGTTTGGGGAGCTCGAGCAGCGGTTTCAGATGATTTCTCAAAATCTGAAACTCCAGTACCTGCTAGTTTGATTGCAGTAACCAGGGGATCGCTTGGCCCAGTTTGGGGAGCTCGAGCAGCGTTTTGAGATGATTTCTAACAATCAGAAACTCCAGTACCTGCTAGTTTGATTGCAGTAACCAGGGGATCGCTTGGCCCAGTTTGGGGAGCTCGAGCAGCGGTTTGAGATGATTTCTCACAATCAGAAACTCCAGTACCTGCTAGTTTGATTGCAGTAACCAGGGGATCGCTTGGCCCAGTTTGGGGAGCTCGAGCAGCGTTTTGAGATGGTTTCTAACAATCAGAAACTCCAGTACCTGTTAGTTTGATTGAAGTAACCAGGAGATCGCTTGGCCCAGTTTGGGGAGCTCGAGCAGCGGTTGAGATGATTTCTCACAATCAGAAACTCCAGTACCTGCTAGTTTGATTGCAGTAACCAGGGGATCGCTTGGCTCAGTTTGGGGAGGTCTAACAGCGGTTTGAGATGATTTCTCACAATCAGAAACTCCAGTACCTGCTAGTTTGATTGCACTAACCAGGGGATCGCTTGGCCCAGTTTGGGGAGGTCTAGCAGCAGTTTGAGATGATTTCTCACAATCAGAAACTCCAGTACCTGCGAGTTTGATTGCAGTAACCAGGGGATCGCTTGGCCCAGTTTGGGGAGCTCGAGCAGCGGTTTGAGATGATTTCTCACAATCAGAAACTTCAGTACCTGCTAGTTTGATTGCAGTAACCAAGAGATCGCTTGGCCCAGTTTGGGGAGCTCGAGCAGCGGTTTGAGATGATTTCTTACAATCAGAAACTCCAGTACCTGCGAGTTTGATTGCAGTAACCAGGGGATCGCTTGGCCCAGTTTGGGGAGCTCGAGCAGCGGTTTGAGATGATTTCTCACAATCAGAAACTCCAGTACCTGCTAGTTTGATTGCAGTAACCAAGAGATCGCTTGGCCCAGTTTGGGGAGCTCGAGCAGCGGTTTGAGATGATTTCTTACAATCAGAAACTTCAGTACCTGTTAGTTTGATTGCAGTAACCAGGGGATCGCTTGGCTCAATTTGGGGAGGTCTAGCAGCGGTTTGAGATGATTTCTCACAATCAGAAACTCCAGTACCTGCTAGTTTGATTGCAGTAACCAGGGGATCGCTTGGCCCAGTTTGGGGAGGTCTAGCAGCAGTTTGAGATGATTTCTCACAATCAGAAACTCCAGTACCTGCTAGTTTGATTGCAGTAACCAGGGGATCGCTTGGCCCAGTTTCTGGAGGTCTAGCAGCGGTTTGAGATGATTTCTCACTATCAGAAACTCCAGTACCTGCTAGTTTGATTGTAGTAACCAGGGGATCGCTTGGCCTAGTTTGGGGAGGTCTAGCAGAGGTTTGAGATGATTTCTCACAATCAGAAACTCCAGTACCTGCTAGTTTGATTGCACTAACCAGGGGATCGCTTGGCCCAGTTTGGGGAGGTCTAGCAGAGGTTTGAGATGATTTCTCACAATCAGAAACTCCAGTACCTGCTAGTTTGATTGCAGTAACCAGGGGATCGCTTGGCCCAGTTTGGGGAGCTCGAGCAGCGTTTTGAGATGATTTCTAACAATCAGAAACTCTAGTAGCTGCTAGTTTGATTGCAGTAACCAGGGGATCGCTTGGCCCAGTTTGGGGAGCTCGAACAGCGGTTTGAGATGATTTCTCACAATCAGAAACTCCAGTACCTGCTAGTTTGATTGCAGTAACCATGGGATCGCTTGGCCCAGTTTGGGGTGCTCGAGCAGCGTTTTGAGATGGTTTCTAACAATCAGAAACTCCAGTACCTGCTAGTTTGATTGAAGTAACCAGGAGATCGCTTGGCCCAGTTTGGGGAGCTCAAGCAGCGGTTTGAGATGATTTCTCACAATCAGAAACTCCAGTACCTGCTAGTTTGATTGCAGTAACCAGGGGATCGCTTGGCCCAGTTTGGGGAGCTCGAGCAGCGTTTTGAGATGATTTCTCACAATCAGAAACTCCAGTACCTGCTAGTTTGATTGCAGTAACCAGGGGATCGCTTGACCCAGTTTGGGGAGGTCTAGCAGCGGTTTGAGATGATTTCTCACAATCAGAAACTCCAGTACCTGCTAGTTTGATTGCAGTAACCATGGGATCGCTTGGCCCAGTTTGGGGAGGTCTAGCAGCGGTTTGAGATGATTTCTCACAATCAGAAACTCCAGTACCTGCTAGTTTGATTGCAGTAACCATGGGATCGCTTGGCCCAGTTTGGGGAGGTCTAGCAGCGGTTTGAGATGATTTCTCACAATCAGAAACTCCAGTACCTGCTAGTTTGATTGCAGTAACCAGGGGATCGCTTCGCCCAGTTTGGGGAGCGCCGAGCAGCGTTTTGAGATCATTTCTCACAATCAGAAACTCCAGTACCTGCTAGTTTGATTGCAGTAACCAAGGGATCGCTTGGCCCTGTTTGGGGAGGTCTGGCAGCGGTTTGAGATGATTTCTCACAATCAGAAACTCCAGTACCTGCTAGTTTGATTGCAGTAACCAGGGGATCGCTTGGCCCAGTTTGGGGAGGTCTAGCAGCGGTTTGAGATGATTTCTCACAATCAGAAACTCCAGTACCTGCTAATTTGATTGCAGTAATCAGGGGATCGCTTGGCCCAGTTTGGGGAGGTCAAGCAGCGGTTTGAGATGATTTCTCACAATCAGAAACTCCAGTACCTGCTAGTTTGATTGCAGTAACCAGGGGATCGCTTGGCCCAATTTGGGGAGGTCTAGCAGCGGTTTGAGATGATTTCTCACAATCAGAAACTCCAGTACCTGCTAGTTTGATTGCAGTAACCAGGGGATCGCTTGGCCCAATTTGGGGAGGTCTAGCAGCGGTTTGAGATGATTTCTCACAATCAGAAACTCCAGTACCTGCTAGTTTGATTGCAGTAACCAGGGGATCGCTTGGCCCAGTTTGGGGAGCTCGAGCAGCGGTTTGAGATGATTTCTCACAATCAGAAACTCCAGTACCTGCTAGTTTGATTGCAGTAACCAGGGGATCGCTTGGCCCAGTTTGGGGAGCTCGAGCAGCATTTTGAGATGGTTTCTAACAATCAGAAACTCCAGTACCTGCTAGTTTGATTGAAGTAACCAGGAGATCGCTTGCCGCAGTTTGGGGAGCTCAAGCAGCGGTTTGAGATGATTTCTCACAATCAGAAACTCCAGTACCTGCTGGTTTGATTGCAGTAACCAGGGGATCGCTTGGCCCAGTTTGGGGAGCTCGAGCAGCGTTTTGAGATGATTTCTAACAATCAGAAACTCTAGTAGCTGCTAGTTTGATTGCAGTAACCAGGGGATCGCTTGGCCCAGTTTGGGGAGCTCGAACAGCGGTTTGAGATGATTTCTCACAATCAGAAACTCCAGTACCTGCTAGTTTGATTGCAGTAACCAGGGGATCGCTTGGCCCAGTTTGGGGAGCTCGAACAGCGGTTTGAGATGATTTCTAACAATCAGAAACTCCAGTACCTGCTAGTTTGATTGAAGTAACCAGGAGATCGCTTGGCCCAGTTTGGGGAGCTCGAGCAGCGTTTTGAGATGATTTCTCACAATCAGAAACTCCATTACCTGCTAGTTTGATTGCAGTAACCAGGGGATCGCTTGGCCCAGTTTGGGGAGCTCGAGCAGCGTTTTGAGATGATTTCTCACAATCAGAAACTCCAGTACCTGCTAGTTTGATTGCAGTAACCAGGGGATCGCTTGGCCCATTTTGGGGAGGTCTAGCAGCGGTTTGAGATGATTTCTCACAATCAGAAACTCCAGTACCTGCTAGTTTGATTGCAGTAACCATGGGATCGCTTGGCCCAGTTTGGGGAGGTCTAGCAGCGGTTTGAGATGATTTCTCACAATCAGAAACTCCAGTACCTGCTAGTTTGATTGCAGTAACCAGGGGATCGCTTCGCCCAGTTTGGGGAGCGCCGAGCAGCGTTTTGAGATCATTTCTCACAATCAGAAACTCCAGTACCTGCTAGTTTGATTGCAGTAACCAAGGGATCGCTTCGCCCAGTTTGGGGAGCGCCGAGCAGCGTTTTGAGATCATTTCTCACAATCAGAAACTCCAGTACCTGCTAGTTTGATTGCAGTAACCAGGGGATCGCTTGGCCCAGTTTGGGGAGGTCTAGCAGCGGTTTGAGATGATTTCTCACAATCAGAAACTCCAGTACCTGCTAGTTTGATTGCAGTAATCAGGGGATCGCTTGGCCCAGTTTGGGGAGGTCTAGCAGCGGTTTGAGATGATTTCTCACAATCAGAAACTCCAATACCTGCTAGTTTGATTGCAGTAACCAGGGGATCGCTTGGCCCAGTTTGGGGAGCTCAAGCAGCGGTTTGAGATGATTTCTCACAATCAGAAACTCCAGTACCTGCTAGTTTGATTGCAGTAACCAGGGGATCGCTTGGCCCAGTTTGGGGAGGTCTAGCAGCGGTTTGAGATGATTTCTCACAATCAGAAACTCCAGTACCTGCTAGTTTGATTGCAGTAACCAGGGGATCGCTTGGCCCAGTTTGGGGAGCTCGAGCAGCGGTTTGAGATGATTTCTCACAATCAGAAACTCCAGTACCTGCTAGTTTGATTGTAGTAACCAGGGGATCTCTTGGCCCAGTTTGGGGAGCTCGAGCAGCGTTTTGAGATCATTTGTAACAATCAGAAACTCCAGTACCTGCTAGTTTGATTGCAGTAACCAGGGGATCGCTTGGCCCAGTTTGGGGAGCTCGAGCAGCGGTTTGAGATGATTTCTCACAATCAGAAACTCCAGTACCTGCTAGTTTGATTGCAGTAACCAGGGGATCGGTTGGCCCAGTTTGGGGAGGTCTAGCAGCGGTTTGAGATGATTTCTCACAATTAGAAACTCCAGTACCTGCTAGTTTGATTGCAGTAACCAGGGGAAAGCTTGGCCCAGTTTGGGGAGCTCGAGCAGCGGTTGAGATGATTTGTCACAATCAGAAACTCCAGTACCTGCTAGTTTGATTGCAGTAACCAGGGGATCGCTTGGCCCAGTTTGGGGAGCTCGAGCAGCGGTTGAGATGATTTCTCACAATCAGAAACTCCAGCACCTGCTAGTTTGATTGCAGTAACCAGGGGATCGCTTGGCCCAGTTTGGGGAGCTCGAGCAGCGGTTGAGGTGATTTCTCACAATCAGAAACTCCAGTACCTGCTAGTTTGATTGCAGTAACCAGGGGTTCGCTTGGCCCAGTTTGGGGAGCTCGAGCAGCGGTTGAGATGATTTCTCACAATCAGAAACTCCAGTACCTGCTAGTTTGATTGCAGTAACCAGGGGATCGATTGGCCCAGTTTGGGGAGCTCGAGCAGCGTTTTGAGATGATTTCTAAAAATCAGAAACACCAGTACCTTCTAGTTTGATTGGAGTAACCAGGGGATCGCTTGGCCCAGTTTGGGGAGCTCGAGCAACGGTTTGAGATGATTTCTCACAATCAGAAACTCCAGTACCTGCTAGTTTGATTGTAGTAACCAGGGGATCGCTTGGCCCAGTTTGGGGAGGTCTAGCAGCGGTTTGAGATGATTTCTCACAATCAGAAACTCCAGTACCTGCTAGTTTGATTGCAGTAACCAGGTGATCGCTTGGCCCAGTTTGGGGAGGTCTAGCAGCGGTTTGAGATGATTTCTCACAATCAGAAACTCCAGTACCTGCTAGTTTGATTGCAGTAACCAGGGGATCGCTTTGCCTAGTTTGGGGAGGTCTAGCAGCGGTTTGAGATGATTTCTCACAATCAGAAACTCCAGTACCTGCTAGTTTGATTGCAGTAACCACGGGATCGCTTGGCCCAATTTGGGGAGGTCTAGCAGCGGTTTGAGATGATTTCTCACAATCAGAAACTCCAGTACCTGCTAGTTTGATTGCAGTAACCAGGGGATCGCTTGGCCCAGTTTGGGGAGCTCGAGCAGCGGTTTGAGATGATTTCTCACAATCAGAAACTCCAGTACCTGCTAGTTTGATTGCAGTAACCAGGGGATCGCTTGCCCCAATTTGGGGAGGTCTAGCAGCGGTTTGAGAGGATTTCTCACAATCAGAAACTCCAGTACCTGCTAGTTTGATTGCAGTAACCAGGGGATCGCTTGGCACAGTTTGGGGAGGTCTAGCAGCGGTTTGAGATGATTTCTCACAATTAGAAACTCCAGTACCTGCTAGTTTGATTGCAGTAACCAGGGGAAAGCTTGGCCCAGTTTGGGGAGCTCGAGCAGCGGTTGAGATGATTTGTCACAATCAGAAACTCCAGTACCTGCTAGTTTGATTGCAGTAACCAGGGGATCGCTTGGCCCAGTTTGGGGAGCTCGAGCAGCGGTTGAGATGATTTCTCACAATCAGAAACTCCAGTACCTGCTAGTTTGATTGCAGTAACCAGGGGATCGCTTGGCCCAGTTTGGGGAGCTCGAGCAGCGGTTGAGGTGATTTCTCACAATCAGAAACTCCAGTACCTGCTAGTTTGATTGCAGTAACCAGGGGTTCGCTTGGCCCAGTTTGGGGAGCTCGAGCAGCGGTTGAGATGATTTCTCACAATCAGAAACTCCAGTACCTGCTAGTTTGATTGCAGTAACCAGGGGATCGCTTGGCCCAGTTTGGGGAGCTCGAGCAGCGTTTTGAGATGATTTCTAAAAATCAGAAACACCAGTACCTTCTAGTTTGATTGGAGTAACCAGGGGATCGCTTGGCCCAGTTTGGGGAGCTCGAGCAACGGTTTGAGATGATTTCTCACAATCAGAAACTCCAGTACCTGCTAGTTTGATTGTAGTAACCAGGGGATCGCTTGGCCCAGTTTGGGGAGGTCTAGCAGCGGTTTGAGATGATTTCTCACAATTAGAAACTCCAGTACCTGCTAGTTTGATTGCAGTAACCAGGTGATCGCTTGGCCCAGTTTGGGGAGGTCTAGCAGCGGTTTGAGATGATTTCTCACAATCAGAAACTCCAGTACCTGCTAGTTTGATTGCAGTAACCAGGGGATCGCTTGCCCCAATTTGGGGAGGTCTAGCAGCGGTTTGAGATGATTTCTCACAATCAGAAACTCCAGTACCTGCTAGTTTGATTGCAGTAACCAGGGGATCGCTTTGCCCAGTTTGGGGAGGTCTAGCAGCGGTTTGAGATGATTTCTCACAATCAGAAACTCCAGTACCTGCTAGTTTGATTGCAGTAACCACGGGATCGCTTGGCCCAATTTGGGGAGGTCTAGCAGCGGTTTGAGATGATTTCTCACAATCAGAAACTCCAGTACCTGCTAGTTTGATTGCAGTAACCAGGGGATCGCTTGGCCCAGTTTGGGGAGGTCTAGCAGCGGTTTGAGATGATTTCTCACAATCAGAAACTCCAGTACCTGCTAGTTTGATTGCAGTAACCAGGGGATCGCTTGGCCCAGTTTGGGGAGCTCGAGCAGCGGTTTGAGATGATTTCTCACAATCAGAAACTCCAGTACCTGCTAGTTTGATTGCAGTAACCAGGGGATCGCTTGCCCCAATTTGGGGAGGTCTAGCAGCGGTTTGAGAGGATTTCTCACAATCAGAAACTCCAGTACCTGCTAGTTTGATTGCAGTAACCAGGGGATCGCTTGGCACAGTTTGGGGAGGTCTAGCAGCGGTTTGAGATGATTTCTCACAATCAGAAACTCCAGTACCTGCTAGTTTGATTGCAGTAACCAGGGGATCGCTTGCCCCAATTTGGGGACGTCTAGCAGCGGTTTGAGATGATTTCTCACAATCAGAAACTCCAGTACCTGCTAGTTTAATTGCAGTAACCAGGGGATCGCTTGGCCCAGTTTGGGGAGGTCTAGCAGCGGTTTGAGATGATTTCTCACAATCAGAAACTCCAGTACATGCTAGTTTGATTGCAGTAACCACGGGATCGCTTGGCCCAGTTTGGGGAGCTCGAGCAGTGGTTTGAGATGATTTCTCACAATCAGAAACTCCAGTACCTGCTAGTTTGATTGCAGTAACCAGGGGATCGCTTGGCCCAGTTTGGGGAGCTCGAGCAGCGGTTGAGATGATTTCTCACAATCAGAAACTCCAGTACCTGCTAGTTTGATTGCAGTAACCAGGGGATCGCTTGGCCCAGTTTGGGGAGGTCTAGCAGCGGTTTGAGATGATTTCTCACAATCAGAAACTCCAGTTCCTGCTAGTTTGATTGCAGTAACCAGGGGATCGCTTGGCCCAGTTTGGGGAGCGCCGAGCAGCGTTTTGAGATGATTTCTCACAATCAGAAACTCCAGTACCTGCTAGTTTGATTGCAGTAACCAGGGGATCGCTTGGCCCTGTTTGGGGAGGTCTACCAGCGGTTTGAGATGATTTCTCACAATCAGAAACTCCAGTACCTGCTAGTTTGATTGCAGTAACCAGGGGATCGCTTGGCCCAGTTTGGGGAGCTCGAGCAGCGGTTTGAGATGATTTCTCACAATCAGAAACTCCGATACCTACTAGTTTGATTGCAGTAACCAGGGGATCGCTTGGCCCAGTTTGGGGAGCTCAAGCAGCGGTTTGAGATGATTTCTCACAATCAGAAACTCCAGTACCTGCTAGTTTGATTGCAGTAACCAGGGGATCGCTTGGCCCAGTTTGGGGAGGTCTAGCAGCGGTTTCAGATGATTTCTCACAATCAGAAACTCCAGTACCTGCTAGTTTGATTGCAGTAACCAGGGGATCGCTTGGCCCAGTTTGGGGAGCTCGAGCAGCGGATTCAGATGATTTCTCACAATCAGAAACTCCAATACCTGCTAGTTTGATTGCAGTAACCAGGGGATCGCTTGGCCCAGTTTGGGGAGCTCAAGCAGCGGTTTGAGATGATTTCTCACAATCAGAAACTCCAGTACCTGCTAGTTTGATTGCAGTAACCAGGGGATCGCTTGGCCCAGTTTGGGGAGGTCTAGCAGCGGTTTCAGATGATTTCTCACAATCAGAAACTCCAGTACCTGCTAGTTTGATTGCAGTAACCAGGGGATCGCTTGGCCCAGTTTGGGGAGCTCGAGCAGCGGTTTCAGATGATTTCTCACAATCAGAAACTCCAGTACCTGCTAGTTTGATTGCAGTAACCAGGGGATCGCTTGGCCCAGTTTGGGGAGCTCGAGCAGCGTTTTGAGATGGTTTCTAACAATCAGAAACTGTAGTACCTGCTAGTTTGATTGAAGTAACCAGGAGATCGCTTGGCCCAGTTTGGGGAGCTCAAGCAGCGGTTTGAGATGATTTCTCACAATCAGAAACTCCAGTACCTGCTAGTTTGATTGCAGTAACCAGGGGATCGCTTGGCCCAGTTTGGGGAGCTCGAGCAGCGTTTTGAGATGATTTCTCACAATCAGAATCTCCAGTACCTGCTAGTTTGATTGCAGTAACCAGGGGATCGCTTGGCCCAGTTTGGGGAGGTCTAGCAGCGGTTTGAGATGATTTCTCACAATCAGAAACTCCAGTACCTGCTAGTTTGATTGCAGTAACCAGGGGATCGCTTGGCCCAGTTTGGGGAGGTCTAGCAGCGGTTTGAGATGATTTCTCACAATCAGAAACTCCAGTACCTGCTAGTTTGATTGCAGTAACCAGGGGATCGCTTGGCCCAGTTTGGGGAGCGCCGAGCAGCGTTTTGAGATGATTTCTCACAATCAGAAACTCCAGTACCTGCTAGTTTGATTGCAGTAACCAGGTGATCGCTTGGCCCAGTTTGGGGAGCTCGAGCAGCGGTTTGAGATGATTTCTCACAATCAGAAACTCCAGTACCTGCTAGTTTGATTGCAGTAACCAGGGGATCGCTTGGCCCAGTTTGGGGAGCTCGAGCAGCGGTTTGAGATGATTTCTCACAATCAGAAACTCCAGTACCTGCTAGTTTGATTGCAGTAACCAGGGGATCGCTTGGCCCAGTTTGGGGAGGTCTAGCAGCGGTTTGAGATGATTTCTCAGAATCAGAAACTCCAGTACCTGCTAGTTTGATTG
This sequence comes from Ryuthela nishihirai, assembly GCA_038380435.1. Taxonomy (NCBI): domain Eukaryota; kingdom Metazoa; phylum Arthropoda; class Arachnida; order Araneae; family Heptathelidae; genus Ryuthela; species Ryuthela nishihirai. The sequence goes on along the minus strand of JAWZYU010000029.1, from coordinate 2,705,742 downwards.
CAGTAACCAGGGGATCGCTTGGCCCAGTTTGGGGAGCTCGAGCAGCGGTTTCAGATGATTTCTCACAATCAGAAACTCCAGTACCTGCTAGTTTGATTGCAGTAACCAGGGGATCGCTTGACCCAGTTTGGGGAGCTCAAGCAGCGGTTTGAGATGATTTCTCACAATCAGAAACTCCAGTACCTGCTAGTTTGATTGCAGTAACCAGGGGATCGCTTGGCCCAGTTTGGGGAGGTCTAGCAGCGGTTTGAGATGATTTCTCACAATCAGAAACTCCAGTAACTGCTAGTTTGATTGCAGTAACCAGGGGATCGCTTGGCCCAGTTTGGGGAGCTCGAGCAGCGGTTTCAGATGATTTCTCACAATCAGAAACTCCAGTACCTGCTAGTTTGATTGCAATAACCAGGGGATCGCTTGGCCCAGTTTGGGGAGCTCGAGCAGCGTTTTGAGATGATTTCTAACAATCAGAAACTCCAGTACCTGCTAGTTTGATTGCAGTAACCAGGGGATCGCTTCGCCCAGTTTGGGGAGCTCGAGCAGCGGTTTGAGATGATTTCTCACAATCAGAAACTCCAGTACCTGCTAGTTTGATTGCAGTAACCAGGGGATCGCTTGGCCCAGTTTGGGGAGTTCTAGCAGCGGTTTGAGATGATTTCTCACAATCAGAATCTCCAGTACCTGCTAGTTTGATTGCAGTAACCAGGGGATCGCTTGGCCCAGTTTGGGGAGCTCGAGCAGCGGTTGAGATGATTTCTCACAATCAGAAACTCCAGTACCTGCTAGTTTGATTGCAGTAACCAGGGGATCGCTTGGCCCAGTTTGGGGAGCTCGAGCAGCGGTTGAGATGATTTCTCACAATCAGAAAATCCAGTACCTGCTAGTTTGATTGCAGTAACCAGGGGATCGCTTGGCCCAGTTTGGGGAGCTCGAGCAGCGGTTGAGGTGATTTCTCACAATCAGAAACTCCACTACCTGCTAGTTTGATTGCAGTAACCAGGGGTTCGCGTGGCCCAGTTTGGGGAGCTCGAGCAGCGGTTTAGATGATTTCTCACAATCAGAAACTCCAGTACCTGCTAGTTTGATTGCAGTAACCAGGGGATCGCTTGGCCCAGTTTGGGGAGCTCGAGCAGCGTTTTGAGATGATTTCTAAAAATCAGAAACACCAGTACCTTCTAGTTTGATTGGAGTAACCAGGGGATCGCTTGGCCCAGTTTGGGGAGCTCGAGCAACGGTTTGAGATGATTTCTCACAATCAGAAACTCCAGTACCTGCTAGTTTGATTGTAGTAACCAGGGGATCGCTTGGCCCAGTTTGGGGAGGTCTAGCAGCGGTTTGAGATGATTTCTCACAATCAGAAACTCCAGTACCTGCTAGTTTGATTGCAGTAACCAGGGGATCGCTTGGCCCAGTTTGGGGAGGTCTAGCAGCGGTTTGAGATGATTTCTCACAATCAGAAACTCCAGTACCTGCTAGTTTGATTGCAGTAACCAGGGGATCGCTTGCCCCAATTTGGGGAGGTCTAGCAGCGGTTTGAGATGATTTCTCACAATCAGAAACTCCAGTACCTGCTAGTTTGATTGCAGTAACCAGGGGATCGCTTTGCCCCGTTTGCGGAGGTCTAGCAGCGGTTTGAGATGATTTCTCACAATCAGAAACTCCAGTACCTGCTAGTTTGATTGCAGTAACCACGGGATCGCTTGGCCCAATTTGGGGAGGTCTAGCAGCGGTTTGAGATGATTTCTCACAATCAGAAACTCCAGTACCTGCTAGTTTGATTGCAGTAACCAGGGGATCGCTTGGCCCAGTTTGGGGAGGTCTAGCAGCGGTTTGAGATGATTTCTCACAATCAGAAACTCCAGTACCTGCTAGTTTGATTGCAGTAACCAGGGGATCGCTTGGCCCAGTTTGGGGAGCTCGAGCAGCGGTTTGAGATGATTTCTCACAATCAGAAACTCCAGTACCTGCTAGTTTGATTGCAGTAACCAGGGGATCGCTTGGCCCAGTTTGGGGAGGTCTAGCAGCGGTTTGAGATGATTTCTCACAATCAGAAACTCCAGTACCTGCTAGTTTGATTGCAGTAACCAGGGGATCGCTTGGCCCAGTTTGGGGAGCGCCGAGCAGCGTTTTGAGATGATTTCTCACAATCAGAAACTCCAGTACCTGCTAGTTTGATTGCAGTAACCAGGTGATCGCTTGGCCCAGTTTGGGGAGCTCGAGCAGCGGTTTGAGATGATTTCTCACAATCAGAAACTCCAGTACCTGCTAGTTTGATTGCAGTAACCAGGGGATCGCTTGGCCCAGTTTGGGGAGCTCGAGCAGCGGTTTGAGATGATTTCTCACAATCAGAAACTCCAGTACCTGCTAGTTTGATTGCAGTAACCAGGGGATCGCTTGGCCCAGTTTGGGGAGGTCTAGCAGCGGTTTGAGATGATTTCTCAGAATCAGAAACTCCAGTACCTGCTAGTTTGATTGCAGTAACCAGGGGAACTCTTGGCCCAGTTTGGGGAGCTCGAGCAGCGGTTTCAGATGATTTCTCACAATCAGAAACTCCAGTACCTGCTAGTTTGATTGCAGTAACCAGGGGATCGCTTGGCCCAGTTTGGGGAGCTCAAGCAGCGGTTTGAGATGATTTCTCACAATCAGAAACTCCAGTACCTGCTAGTTTGATTGCAGTAACCAGGGGATCGCTTGGCCCAGTTTGGGGAGGTCTAGCAGCGGTTTGAGATGATTTCTCACAATCAGAAAGTCCAGTAACTGCTAGTTTGATTGCAGTAACCAGGGGATCGCTTGGCCCAGTTTGGGGAGCTCGAGCAGCGGTTTCAGATGATTTCTCACAATCAGAAACTCCAGTACCTGCTAGTTTGATTGCAATAACCAGGGGATCGCTTGGCCCAGTTTGGGGAGCTCGAGCAGCGTTTTGAGATGATTTCTAACAATCAGAAACTCCAGTACCTGCTAGTTTGATTGCAGTAACCAGGGGATCGCTTGGCCCAATTTGGGGAGCTCGAGCAGCGGTTTGAGATGATTTCTCACAATCAGAAACTCCAGTACCTGCTAGTTTGATTGCAGTAACCAGGGGATCGCTTGGCCCAGTTTGGGGAGCTCGAGCAGCGTTTTGAGATGGTTTCTAACAATCAGAAACTCCAGTACCTGCTAGTTTGATTGAAGTAACCAGGAGATCGCTTGGCCCAGTTTGGGGAGCTCAAGCAGCGGTTTGAGATGATTTCTCACAATCAGAAACTCCAGTACCTGCTAGTTTGATTGCAGTAACCAGGGGATCGCTTGGCCCAGTTTGGGGAGCTCGAGCAGCGGTTGAGATGATTTCTCACAATCAGAAACTCCAGTACCTGCTAGTTTGATTGCAGTAACCAGGGGATCGCTTGGCCCAGTTTGGGGAGCTCGAGCAGCGGTTGAGATGATTTCTCACAATCAGAAAATCCAGTACCTGCTAGTTTGATTGCAGTAACCAGGGGATCGCTTGGCCCAGTTTGGGGAGCTCGAGCAGCGTTTGAGGTGATTTCTCACAATCAGAAACTCCACTACCTGCTAGTTTGATTGCAGTAACCAGGGGTTCGCGTGGCCCAGTTTGGGGAGCTCGAGCAGCGGTTGAGATGATTTCTCACAATCAGAAACTCCAGTACCTGCTAGTTTGATTGCAGTAACCAGGGGATCGCTTGGCCCAGTTTGGGGAGCTCGAGCAGCGTTTTGAGATGATTTCTAAAAATCAGAAACACCAGTACCTTCTAGTTTGATTGGAGTAACCAGGGGATCGCTTGGCCCAGTTTGGGGAGCTCGAGCAACGGTTTGAGATGATTTCTCACAATCAGAAACTCCAGTACCTGCTAGTTTGATTGTAGTAACCAGGGGATCGCTTGGCCCAGTTTGGGGAGGTCTAGCAGCGGTTTGAGATGATTTCTCACAATCAGAAACTCCAGTACCTGCTAGTTTGATTGCAGTAACCAGGGGATCGCTTGGCCCAGTTTGGGGAGGTCTAGCAGCGGTTTGAGATGATTTCTCACAATCAGAAACTCCAGTACCTGCTAGTTTGATTGCAGTAACCAGGGGATCGCTTGCCCCAATTTGGGGAGGTCTAGCAGCGGTTTGAGATGATTTCTCACAATCAGAAACTCCAGTACCTGCTAGTTTGATTGCAGTAACCAGGGGATCGCTTTGCCCCGTTTGGGGAGGTCTAGCAGCGGTTTGAGATGATTTCTCACAATCAGAAACTCCAGTACCTGCTAGTTTGATTGCAGTAACCACGGGATCGCTTGGCCCAATTTGGGGAGGTCTAGCAGCGGTTTGAGATGATTTCTCACAATCAGAAACTCCAGTACCTGCTAGTTTGATTGCAGTAACCAGGGGATCGCTTGGCCCAGTTTGGGAAGGTCTAGCAGCGGTTTGAGATGATTTCTCACAATCAGAAACTCCAGTACCTGCTAGTTTGATTGCAGTAACCAGGAGATCGCTTGGCCCAGTTTGGGGAGCTCGAGCAGCGGTTTGAGATGATTTCTCACAATCAGAAACTCCAGTACCTGCTAGTTTGATTGCAGTAACCAGGGGATCGCTTGCCCCAATTTGGGGAGGTCTAGCAGCGGTTTGAGAGGATTTCTCACAATCAGAAACTCCAGTACCTGCTAGTTTGATTGCAGTAACCAGGGGATCGCTTGGCACAGTTTGGGGAGGTCTAGCAGCGGTTTGAGATGATTTCTCACAATCAGAAACTCCAGTACCTGCTAGTTTGATTGCAGTAACCAGGGGATCGCTTGCCCCAATTTGGGGAGGTCTAGCAGCGGTTTGAGATGATTTCTCACAATCAGAAACTCCAGTACCTGCTAGTTTGATTGCAGTAACCAGGGGATCGCTTGGCCCAGTTTGGGGAGGTCTAGCAGCGGTTTGAGATGATTTCTCACAATCAGAAACTCCAGTACCTGCTAGTTTGATTGCAGTTACCACGGGATCGCTTGGCCCAGTTTGGGGAGCTCGAGCAGTGGTTTGAGATGATTTCTCACAATCAGAAACTCCAGTACCTGCTAGTTTGATTGCAGTAACCAGGGGATCGCTTGGCCCAGTTTGGGGAGCTCGAGCAGCGGTTGAGATGATTTCTCACAATCAGAAACTCCAGTACCTGCTAGTTTGATTGCAGTAACCAGGGGATCGCTTGGCTCAGTTTGGGGAGGTCTAGCAGCGGTTTGAGACGATTTCTCAAAATCAGAAACTCCAGTACCTGCTGGTTTGATTGCAGTAACCAGGGGATCGCTTGGCCAAGTTTGGGGAGGTCTGGCAGCGGTTTGAGACGATTTCTCACAATCAGAAACTCCAGTACCTGCTAGTTTGATTGCAGTAACCAGGGGATCGCTTGGCACAGTTTGGGGAGGTCTAGCAGCGGTTTGAGATGATTTCTCACAATCAGAAACTCCAGTACCTTCTAGTTTGATTGCAGTAACCAGGGGATCGCTTGCCCCAATTTGGGGAGGTCTCGCAGCGGTTTGAGAGGATTTCTCACAATCAGAAACTCCAGTACCTGCTAGTTTGATTGCAGTAACCAGCGGATCGCTTGGCACTGTTTGGGGAGGTCTAGCAGCGGTTTGAGATGATTTCTCACAATCAGAAACTCCAGTACCTGCTAGTTTGATTGCAGTAACCAGGGGATCGCTTGCCCCAATTTGGGGAGGTCTAGCAGCGGTTTGAGATGATTTCTCACAATCAGAAACTCCAGTACCTGCTAGTTTGATTGCAGTAACCAGGGGATCGCTTGGCCCAGTTTGGGGAGGTCTAGCAGCGGTTTGAGATGATTTCTCACAATCAGAAACTCCAGTACCTGCTAGTTTGATTGCAGTAACCAGGGGATCGCTTGGCACAGTTTGGGGAGGTCTAGCAGCGGTTTGAGATGATTTCTCACAATCAGAAACTCCAGTACCTGCTAGTTTGATTGCAGTAACCAGGGGATCGCTTGCCCCAATTTGGGGAGGTCTAGCAGCGGTTTGAGATGATTTCTCACAATCAGAAATTCCAGTACCTGCTAGTTTGATTGCAGTAACCAGGGGATCGATTGCCCCAATTTGGGGAGGTCTAGCAGCGGTTTGAGAGGATTTCTCACAATCAGAAACTCCAGTACCTGCTAGTTTGATTGCAGTAACCAGGGGATCGCTTGGCACAGTTTGGGGAGGTCTAGCAGCGGTTTGAGATGATTTCTCACAATCAGAAACTCCAGAACCTGCTAGTTTGATTGCAGTAACCAGGGGATCGCTTGCCACAATTTGGGGAGGTCTAGCAGCGGTTTGAGATGATTTCTCACAATCAGAAACTCCAGTACCTGCTAGTTTGATTGCAGTAACCAGGGGATCGCTTGGCCCAGTTTGGGGAGGTCTAGCAGCGGTTTGAGATGATTTCTCACAATCAGAAACTCCAGTACCTGCTGGTTTGATTGCAGTAACCAGGGGATCGCTTGGCCAAGTTTGGGGAGGTCTGGCAGCGGTTTGAGACGATTTCTCACAATCAGAAACTCCAGTACCTGCTAGTTTGATTGCAGTAACCAGGGGATCGCTTGGCCCAGTTTGGGGAGGTCTAGCAGCGGTTTGAGATGATTTCTCACAATCAGAAACTCCAGTACCTGCTAGTTTGATTGCAGTAACCAGGGGATCGCTTGGCCCAGTTTGGGGAGGTCGAGCAGCGGTTTGAGATGATTTCTCACAATCAGAAACTCCAGTACCTGCTAGTTTGATTGCAGTAACCAGGGGATCGCTTTGCCCCGTTTGGGGAGGTCTAGCAGCGGTTTGAGATGATTTCTCACAATCAGAAACTCCAGTACCTGCTAGTTTGATTGCAGTAACCACGGGATCGCTTGGCCCAATTTGGGGAGGTCTAGCAGCGGTTTGAGATGATTTCTCACAATCAGAAACTCCAGTACCTGCTAGTTTGATTGCAGTAACCAGGGGATCGCTCGGCCCAGTTTGGGGAGGTCTAGCAGCGGTTTGAGATGATTTCTCACAATCAGAAACTCCAGTACCTGCTAGTTTGATTGCAGTAAACAGGGGATCGCTTGGCCCAGTTTGGGGAGCTCGAGCATCGGTTTGAGATGATTTCTCACAATCAGAAACTCCAGTACCTGCTAGTTTGATTGCAGTAACCAGGGGATCGCTTGCCCCAATTTGGGGAGGTCTAGCAGCGGTTTGAGAGGATTTCTCACAATCAGAAACTCCAGTACCTGCTAGTTTGATTGCAGTAACCACGGGATCGCTTGGCCCAATTTGGGGAGGTCTAGCAGCGGTTTGAGATGATTTCTCACAATCAGAAACTCCAGTATCTGCTAGTTTGATTGCAGTAACCAGGGGATCGCTTGGCCCAGTTTGGGGAGGTCTAGCAGCGGTTTGAGATGATTTCTCACAATCGGAAACTCCAGTACCTGCTAGTTTGATTGCAGTAACCAGGGGATCGCTTGGCCCAGTTTGGGGAGCTCGAGCAGCGGTTTGAGATGATTTCTCACAATCAGAAACTCCAGTACCTGCTAGTTTGATTGCAGTAACCAGGGGATCGCTTGCCCCAATTTGGGGAGGTCTAGCAGCGGTTTGAGAGGATTTCTCACAATCAGAAACTCCAGTACCTGCTAGTTTGATTGCAGTAACCAGGGGATCGCTTTGCACAGTTTGGGGAGGTCTAGCAGCGTTTTGAGATGATTTCTCACAATCAGAAACTCCAGTACCTGCTAGTTTGATTGCAGTAACCAGGGGATCGCTTGCCCCAATTTGGGGAGGTCTAGCAGCGGTTTGAGATGATTTCTCACAATCAGAAACTCCAGTACCTGCTAGTTTGATTGCAGTAACCAGGGGATCGCTTGGCCCAGTTTGGGGAGGTCTAGCAGCAGTTTGAGATGATTTCTCACAATCAGAAACTCCAGTACCTGCTAGTTTGATTGCAGTAACCACGGGATCGCTTGGCCCAGTTTGGGGAGCTCGAGCAGTGGTTTGAGATGATTTCTCACAATCAGAAACTCCAGTACCTGCTAGTTTGATTGCAGTAACCAGGGGATCGCTTGGCCCAGTTTGGGGAGCTCGAGCAGCGGTTGAGATGATTTCTCACAATCAGAAACTCCAGTACCTGCTAGTTTGATTGCAGTAACCAGGGGATCGCTTGGCTCAGTTTGGGGAAGTCTAGCAGCGGTTTGAGACGATTTCTCAAAATCAGAAACTCCAGTACCTGCTGGTTTGATTGCAGTAACCAGGGGATCGCTTGGCCCAGTTTGGGGAGGTCGAGCAGCGGTTTGAGATGATTTCTCACAATCAGAAACTCCAGTACCTGCTAGTTTGATTGCAGTAACCAGGGGATCGCTTGGCCCAATTTGGGGAGGTCTAGCAGCGGTTTGAGATGATTTCTCACAATCAGAAACTCCAGTACCTGCTAGTTTGATTGCAGTAACCAGGGGATCGCTTGGCCCAGTTTGGGGAGGTCTAGCAGCGGTTTGAGATGATTTCTCACAATCAGAAACTCCAGTACCTGCTAGTTTGATTGCAGTAACCAGGGGATCGCTTGGCCCAGTTTGGGGAGCTCGAGCAGCGGTTTGAGATGATTTCTCACAATCAGAAACTCCAGTACCTGCTAGTTTGATTGCAGTAACCAGGGGATCGCTTGGCCCAGTTTGGGGAGGTCTAGCAGCGGTTTGAGATGATTTCTCACAATCAGAAACTCCAGTACCTGCTAGTTTGATTGCAGTAACCAGGGGATCGCTTGGCACAGTTTGGGGAGGTCTAGCAGCGGTTTGAGATGATTTCTCACAATCAGAAACTCCAGTACCTGCTAGTTTGATTGCAGTAACCAGGGGATCGCTTGCCCCAATTTGGGGAGGTCTAGCAGCGGTTTGAGATGATTTCTCACAATCAGAAATTCCAGTACCTGCTAGTTTGATTGCAGTAACCAGGGGATCGATTGCCCCAATTTGGGGAGGTCTAGCAGCGGTTTGAGAGGATTTCTCACAATCAGAAACTCCAGTACCTGCTAGTTTGATTGCAGTAACCAGGGGATCGCTTGGCACAGTTTGGGGAGGTCTAGCAGCGGTTTGAGATGATTTCTCACAATCAGAAACTCCAGTACCTGCTAGTTTGATTGCAGTAACCAGGGGATCGCTTGCCCCAATTTGGGGAGGTCTACCAGCGGTTTGAGATGATTTCTCACAATCAGAAACTCCAGTACCTGCTAGTTTGATTGCAGTAACCAGGGGATCGCTTGGCCCAGTTTGGGGAGGTCTAGCAGCGGTTTGAGATGATTTCTCACAATCAGAAACTCCAGTACCTGCTGGTTTGATTGCAGTAACCAGGGGATCGCTTGGCCAAGTTTGGGGAGGTCTGGCAGCGGTTTGAGACGATTTCTCACAATCAGAAATTCCAGTACCTGCTAGTTTGATTGCAGTAACCAGGGGATCGCTTGGCCCAGTTTGGGGAGGTCTAGCAGCGGTTTGAGATGATTTCTCACAATCAGAAACTCCAGTACCTGCTAGTTTGATTGCAGTAACCAGGGGATCGCTTGGCCCAGTTTGGGGAGGTCGAGCAGCGGTTTGAGATGATTTCTCACAATCAGAAACTCCAGTACCTGCTAGTTTGATTGCAGTAACCAGGGGATCGCTTTGCCCCGTTTGGGGAGGTCTAGCAGCGGTTTGAGATGATTTCTCACAATCAGAAACTCCAGTACCTGCTAGTTTGATTGCAGTAACCACGGGATCGCTTGGCCCAATTTGGGGAGGTCTAGCAGCGGTTTGAGATGATTTCTCACAATCAGAAACTCCAGTACCTGCTAGTTTGATTGCAGTAACCAGGGGATCGCTTGGCCCAGTTTGGGGAGGTCTAGCAGCGGTTTGAGATGATTTCTCACAATCAGAAACTCCAGTACCTGCTAGTTTGATTGCAGTAAACAGGGGATCGCTTGGCCCAGTTTGGGGAGCTCGAGCAGCGGTTTGAGATGATTTCTCACAATCAGAAACTCCAGTACCTGCTAGTTTGATTGCAGTAACCAGGGGATCGCTTGCCCCAATTTGGGGAGGTCTACCAGCGGTTTGAGATGATTTCTCACAATCAGAAACTCCAGTACCTGCTAGTTTGATTGCAGTAACCAGGGGATCGCTTGGCCCAGTTTGGGGAGGTCTAGCAGCGGTTTGAGATGATTTCTCACAATCAGAAACTCCAGTACCTGCTGGTTTGATTGCAGTAACCAGGGGATCGCTTGGCCAAGTTTGGGGAGGTCTGGCAGCGGTTTGAGACGATTTCTCACAATCAGAAACTCCAGTACCTGCTAGTTTGATTGCAGTAACCAGGGGATCGCTTGGCCCAGTTTGGGGAGGTCTAGCAGCGGTTTGAGATGATTTCTCACAATCAGAAACTCCAGTACCTGCTAGTTTGATTGCAGTAACCAGGGGATCGCTTGGCCCAGTTTGGGGAGGTCGAGCAGCGGTTTGAGATGATTTCTCACAATCAGAAACTCCAGTACCTGCTAGTTTGATTGCAGTAACCAGGGGATCGCTTTGCCCCGTTTGGGGAGGTCTAGCAGCGGTTTGAGATGATTTCTCACAATCAGAAACTCCAGTACCTGCTAGTTTGATTGCAGTAACCACGGGATCGCTTGGCCCAATTTGGGGAGGTCTAGCAGCGGTTTGAGATGATTTCTCACAATCAGAAACTCCAGTACCTGCTAGTTTGATTGCAGTAACCAGGGGATCGCTTGGCCCAGTTTGGGGAGGTCTAGCAGCGGTTTGAGATGATTTCTCACAATCAGAAACTCCAGTACCTGCTAGTTTGATTGCAGTAAACAGGGGATCGCTTGGCCCAGTTTGGGGAGCTCGAGCAGCGGTTTGAGATGATTTCTCACAATCAGAAACTCCAGTACCTGCTAGTTTGATTGCAGTAACCAGGGGATCGCTTGCCCCAATTTGGGGAGGTCTAGCAGCGGTTTGAGAGGATTTCTCACAATCAGAAACTCCAGTACCTGCTAGTTTGATTGCAGTAACCACGGGATCGCTTGGCCCAATTTGGGGAGGTCTAGCAGCGGTTTGAGATGATTTCTCACAATCAGAAACTCCAGTACCTGCTAGTTTGATTGCAGTAACCAGGGGATCGCTTGGCCCAGTTTGGGGAGGTCTAGCAGCGGTTTGAGATGATTTCTCACAATCAGAAACTCCAGTACCTGCTAGTTTGATTGCAGTAACCAGGGGATCGCTTGGCCCAGTTTGGGGAGCTCGAGCAGCGGTTTGAGATGATTTCTCAAAATCAGAAACTCCAGTACCTGCTAGTTTGATTGCAGTAACCAGGGGATCGCTTGCCCCAATTTGGGGAGGTCTAGCAGCGGTTTGAGATGATTTCTCACAATCAGAAATTCCAGTACCTGCTAGTTTGATTGCAGTAACCAGGGGATCGATTGCCCCAATTTGGGGAGGTCTAGCAGCGGTTTGAGAGGATTTCTCACAATCAGAAACTCCAGTACCTGCTAGTTTGATTGCAGTAACCAGGGGATCGCTTGGCACAGTTTGGGGAGGTCTAGCAGCGGTTTGAGATGATTTCTCACAATCAGAAACTCCAGTACCTGCTAGTTTGATTGCAGTAACCAGGGGATCGCTTGCCCCAATTTGGGGAGGTCTACCAGCGGTTTGAGATGATTTCTCACAATCAGAAACTCCAGTACCTGCTAGTTTGATTGCAGTAACCAGGGGATCGCTTGGCCCAGTTTGGGGAGGTCTAGCAGCGGTTTGAGATGATTTCTCACAATCAGAAACTCCAGTACCTGCTGGTTTGATTGCAGTAACCAGGGGATCGCTTGGCCAAGTTTGGGGAGGTCTGGCAGCGGTTTGAGACGATTTCTCACAATCAGAAACTCCAGTACCTGCTAGTTTGATTGCAGTAACCAGGGGATCGCTTGGCCCAGTTTGGGGAGGTCTAGCAGCGGTTTGAGATGATTTCTCACAATCAGAAACTCCAGTCCCTGCTAGTTTGATTGCAGTAACCAGGGGATCGCTTGGCCCAGTTTGGGGAGGTCGAGCAGCGGTTTGAGATGATTTCTCACAATCAGAAACTCCAGTACCTGCTAGTTTGATTGCAGTAACCAGGGGATCGCTTTGCCCCGTTTGGGGAGGTCTAGCAGCGGTTTGAGATGATTTCTCACAATCAGAAACTCCAGTACCTGCTAGTTTGATTGCAGTAACCACGGGATCGCTTGGCCCAATTTGGGGAGGTCTAGCAGCGGTTTGAGATGATTTCTCACAATCAGAAACTCCAGTACCTGCTAGTTTGATTGCAGTAACCAGGGGATCGCTTGGCCCAGTTTGGGGAGGTCTAGCAGCGGTTTGAGATGATTTCTCACAATCAGAAACTCCAGTACCTGCTAGTTTGATTGCAGTAAACAGGGGATCGCTTGGCCCAGTTTGGGGAGCTCGAGCAGCGGTTTGAGATGATTTCTCACAATCAGAAACTCCAGTACCTGCTAGTTTGATTGCAGTAACCAGGGGATCGCTTGCCCCAATTTGGGGAGGTCTAGCAGCGGTTTGAGAGGATTTCTCACAATCAGAAACTCCGGTACCTGCTAGTTTGATTGCAGTAACCACGGGATCGCTTGGCCCAATTTGGGGAGGTCTAGCAGCGGTTTGAGATGATTTCTCACAATCAGAAACTCCAGTACCTGCTAGTTTGATTGCAGTAACCAGGGGATCGCTTGGCCCAGTTTTGGGAGGTCTAGCAGCGGTTTGAGATGATTTCTCACAATCAGAAACTCCAGTACCTGCTAGTTTGATTGCAGTAACCAGGGGATCGCTTGGCCCAGTTTGGGGAGCTCGAGCAGCGGTTTGAGATGATTTCTCACAATCAGAAACTCCAGTACCTGCTAGTTTGATTGCAGTAACCAGGGGATCGCTTGCCCCAATTTGGGGAGGTCTAGCAGCGGTTTGAGAGGATTTCTCACAATCAGAAACTCCAGTACCTGCTAGTTTGATTGCAGTAACCAGGGGATCGCTTGGCACAGTTTGGGGAGGTCTAGCAGCGGTTTGAGATGATTTCTCACAATCAGAAACTCCAGTACCTGCTAGTTTGATTGCAGTAACCAGGGGATCGCTTGCCCCAATTTGGGGAGGTCTAGCAGCGGTTTGAGATGATTTCTCACAATCAGAAACTCCAGTACCTGCTAGTTTGATTGCAGTAACCAGGGGATCGCTTGGCCCAGTTTGGGGAGGTCTACCAGCAGTTTGAGATGATTTCTCACAATCAGAAACTCCAGTACCTGCTAGTTTGATTGCAGTAACCACGGGATCGCTTGGCCCAGTTTGGGGAGCTCGAGCAGTGGTTTGAGATGATTTCTCACAATCAGAAACTCCAGTACCTGCTAGTTTGATTGCAGTAACCAGGGGATCGCTTGGCCCAGTTTGGGGAGCTCGAGCAGCGGTTGAGATGATTTCTCACAATCAGAAACTCCAGTACCTGCTAGTTTGATTGCAGTAACCAGGGGATCGCTTGGCTCAGTTTGGGGAGGTCTAGCAGCGTTTTGAGATCATTTCTCACAATCAGAAACTCCAGTACCTGCTAGTTTGATTGCACTAACCAGGGGATCGCTTGGCCAAGTTTGGGGAGGTCTGGCAGCGGTTTGAGACGATTTCTCACAATCAGAAACTCCAGTACCTGCTAGTTTGATTGCAGTAACCAGGGGATCGCTTGGCCCAGTTTGGGGAGGTCTAGCAGCGGTTTGACATGATTTCTCACAATCAGAAACTCCAGTACCTGCTAGTTTGATTGCAGTAACCAGGGGATCGCTTGGCCCAGTTTGGGGAGGTCGAGCAGCGGTTTGAGATGATTTCTCACAATCAGAAACTCCAGTACCTGCTACTTGGATTGCAGTAACCAGGGGATCGCTTGGCCCAGTTTGGGGAGGTCTAGCAGCGTTTTGAGATGATTTCTCACAATCAGAAACTCCAGTACCTGCTAGTTTGATTGCACTAACCAGGGGATCGCTTGGCCCAGTTTGGGGAGGTCTAGCAGCGGTTTGAGATGATTTCTCACAATCAGAAACTCCAGTACCTGCTAGTTTGATTGCAGTAACCAGGGGATCGCTTGGCCCAGTTTGGGGAGGTCTAGCAGCGGTTTGAGATGATTTCTCACAATCAGAAACTCCAGTACCTGCTAGTTTGATTGCAGTAACCAGGGGATCGCTTGGCTCAGTTTGGGGAGGTCTAGCAGCGGTTTGAGACGATTTCTCAAAATCAGAAACTCCAGTACCTGCTAGTTTGATTGTAGTAACCACGGGATCGCTTGGCCCAATTTGGGGAGGTCTAGCAGCGGTTTGAGATGATTTCTCACAATCAGAAACTCCAGTACCTGCTAGTTTGATTGCAGTAACCAGGGGATCGCTTGGCCCAGTTTGGGGAGGTCTAGCAGCGGTTTGAGATGATTTCTCACAATCAGAAACTCCAGTACCTGCTAGTTTGATTGCAGTAACCAGGGGATCGCTTGGCCCAGTTTGGGGAGCTCGAGCAGCGGTTTGAGATGATTTCTCACAATCAGAAACTCCAGTACCTGCTAGTTTGATTGCAGTAACCAGGGGATCGCTTGCCCCAATTTGGGGAGGTCTAGCAGCGGTTTGAGAGGATTTCTCACAATCAGAAATTCCAGTACCTGCTAGTTTGATTGCAGTAACCAGGGGATCGCTTGGCACAGTTTGGGGAGGTCTAGCAGCGGTTTGAGATGATTTCTCACAATCAGAAACTCCAGTACCTGCTAGTTTGATTGCAGTAACCAGGGGATCGCTTGCTCCAATTTGGGGAGGTCTAGCAGCGGTTTGAGATGATTTCTCACAATCAGAAACTCCAGTACCTGCTAGTTTGATTGCAGTAACCAGGGGATCGCTTGGCCCAGTTTGGGGAGGTCTAGCAGCGGTTTGAGATGATTTCTCACAATCAGAAACTCCAGTACCTGCTAGTTTGATTGCAGTAACCACGGGATCGCTTGGCCCAGTTTGGGGAGCTCGAGCAGTGGTTTGAGATGATTTCTCACAATCAGAAACTCCAGTACCTGCTAGTTTGATTGCAGTAACCAGGGGATCGCTTGGCCCAGTTTGGGGAGCTCGAGCAGCGGTTGAGATGATTTCTCACAATCAGAAACTCCAGTACCTGCTAGTTTGATTGCAGTAACCAGGGGATCGCTTGGCTCAGTTTGGAGAGGTCTAGCAGCGGTTTGAGACGATTTCTCAAAATCAGAAACTCCAGTACCTGCTGGTTTGATTGCAGTAACCAGGGGATCGCTTGGCCAAGTTTGGGGAGGTCTGGCAGCGGTTTGAGACGATTTCTCACAATCAGAAACTCCAGTACCTGCTAGTTTGATTGCAGTAACCAGGGGATCGCTTGGCCCAGTTTGGGGAGGTCTAGCAGCGGTTTGAGATGATTTCTCACAATCAGAAACTCCAGTACCTGCTAGTTTGATTGCAGTAACCAGGGGATCGCTTGGCCCAGTTTGGGGAGGTCGAGCAGCGGTTTGAGATGATTTCTCACAATCAGAAACTCCAGTACCTGCTAGTTGGATTGCAGTAACCAGGGGATCGCTTGGCCCAGTTTGGGGAGGTCTAGCAGCGTTTTGAGATGATTTCTCACAATCAGAAACTCCAGTACCTGCTAGTTTGATTGCAGTAACCAGGGGATCGCTTGGCCCAGTTTGGGGAGGTCTAGCAGCGGTTTGAGATGATTTCTCACAATCAGAAACTCCAGTACCTGCTAGTTTGATTGCAGTAACCAGGGGATCGCTTGGCCCAGTTTGGGGATGTCTAGCAGCGGTTTGAGATGATTTCTCACAATCAGAAACTCCAGTACCTGCTAGTTTGATTGCAGTAACCAGGGGATCGCTTGGCTCAGTTTGGGGAGGTCTAGCAGCGGTTTGAGACGATTTCTCAAAATCAGAAACTCCAGTACCTGCTGGTTTGATTGCAGTAACCAGGGGATCGCTTGGCCAAGTTTGGGGAGGTCTGGCAGCGGTTTGAGACGATTTCTCACAATCAGAAACTCCAGTACCTGCTAGTTTGATTGCAGTAACCAGGGGATCGCTTGGCCCACTTTGGGGAGCTCCAGCAGCGGTTTGAGATGATTTCTCACAATCAGAAACTCCAGTACCTGCTAGTTTGATTGCAGTAACCAGGGGATCGCTTGGCCCAGTTTGGGGAGGTCGAGCAGCGGTTTGAGATGATTTCTCACAATCAGAAACTCCAGTACCTACTAGTTGGATTGCAGTAACCAGGGGATCGCTTGGCCAAGTTTGGGGAGGTCTAGCAGCGTTTTGAGATGATTTCTCACAATCAGAAACTCCAGTACCTGCTAGTTTGATTGCAGTAACCAGGGGATCGCTTGGCCCAGTTTGGGGAGGTCTAGCAGCGGTTTGAGATGATTTCTCACAATCAGAAACTCCAGTACCTGCTACTTTGATTGCAGTAACCAGGGGATCGCTTGGCCCAGTTTGGGGAGGTCTAGCAGCGGTTTGAGATGATTTCTCACAATCAGAAACTCCAGTACCTACTAGTTTGATTGCAGTAACCAGGGGATCGCTTGGCTCAGTTTGGGGAGATCTAGCAGCGGTTTGAGACGATTTCTCAAAATCAGAAACTCCAGTACCTGCTGGTTTGATTGCAGTAACCAGGGGATCGCTTGGCCAAGTTTGGGGATGTCTGGCAGCGGTTTGAGATGATTTCTCACAATCAGAAACTCCAGTACCTGCTAGTTGGATTGCAGTAACCAGGGGATCGCTTGGCCCAGTTTGGGGAGGTCTAGCAGCGGTTTGAGATGATTTCTCACAATCAGAAACTCCAGTACCTGCTAGTTTGATTGCAGTAACCAGGGGATCGCTTGGCCCAGTTTGGGGAGGTCTAGCAGCGGTTTGAGATGATTTCTCACAATCAGAAACTCCAGTACCTGCTAGTTTGATTGCAGTAACCAGGGGATCGCTTGGCCCACTTTGGGGAGCTCCAGCAGCGGTTTGAGATGATTTCTCACAATCAGAAACTCCAGTACCTGCTAGTTTGATTGCAGTAACCAGGCGATCGCTTGGCCCAGTTTGGGGAGGTCTAGTAGCGGTTTGAGATGATTTCTCACAATCAGAAACTCCAGTACCTGCTAGTTTGATTGCAGTAACCAGGGGATCGCTTGGCTCAGTTTGGGGAGGTCTAGCAGCGGTTTGAGACGATTTCTCAAAATCAGAAACTCCAGTACCTGCTGGTTTGATTGCAGTAACCAGGGGATCGCTTGGCCAAGTTTGGGGAGATCTGGCAGCGGTTTGAGACGATTTCTCACAATCAGAAACTCCAGTACCTGCTAGTTTGATTGCAGTAACCAGGGGATCGCTTGGCCCAGTTTGGGGAGGTCTAGCAGCGGTTTGAGATGATTTCTCACAATCAGAAACTCCAGTACCTGCTAGTTTGATTGCAGTAACCAGGGGATCGCTTGGCCCAGTTTGGGGAGGTCGAGCAGCGGTTTGAGATGATTTCTCACAATCAGAAACTCCAGTACCTGCTAGTTGGATTGCAGTAACCAGGGGATCGCTCGGCCCAGTTTGGAGAGGTCTAGCAGCGTTTTGAGATGATTTCTCACAATCAGAAACTCCAGTACCTGCTAGTTTGATTGCAGTAACCAGGGGATCGCTTGGCCCAGTTTGGGGAGGTCTAGCAGCGGTTTGAGATGATTTCTCACAATCAGAAACTCCAGTACCTGCTAGTTTGATTGCAGTAACCAGGGGATCGCTTGGCCCAGTTTGGGGAGGTCTAGCAGCGGTTTGAGATGATTTCTCACAATCAGAAACTCCAGTACCTGCTAGTTTGATTGCAGTAACCAGGGGATCGCTTGGCCCACTTTGGGGAGCTCCAGCAACGGTTTGAGATGATTTCTCACAATCAGAAACTCCAG
The DNA here is from genome assembly GCA_038380435.1 of Ryuthela nishihirai. Lineage (NCBI taxonomy): Eukaryota > Metazoa > Arthropoda > Arachnida > Araneae > Heptathelidae > Ryuthela > Ryuthela nishihirai. The sequence goes on along the minus strand of JAWZYU010000029.1, from coordinate 2,687,852 downwards.
TACCTGCTAGTTTGATTGCAGTAACCAGGCGATCGCTTAGCCCAGTTTGGGGAGGTCTAGCAGCGGTTTGAGATGATTTCTCACAATCAGAAACTCCAGTACCTGCTAGTTTGATTGCAGTAACCTGGGGATCGCTTGGCCCAGTTTGGGGAGCTCGAGCAGTGGTTTGAGATGATTTCTCACAATCAGAAACTCCAGTACCTGCTAGTTTGATTGCAGTAATCAGGGGATCGCTTTACCCAGTTTGGGGAGGTCTAGCAGCGGTTTGAGATGATTTCTCACAATCAGAAACTCCAGTACCTGCTAGTTTGATTGCAGTAACCAGGGGATCGGTTGGCCCAGTTTGGGGAGGTCGAGCAGCGGTTTGAGATGATTTCTCACAATCAGAAACTCCAGTACCTGCTAGTTGGATTGCAGTAACCAGGGGATCGCTTGGCCCAGTTTGGGGAGGTCTACCAGCGTTTTGAGATGATTTCTCACAATCAGAAACTCCAGTACCTGCTAGTTTGATTGCAGTAACCAGGGGATCGCTTGGCCCAGTTTGGGGAGGTCTAGCAGCGGTTTGAGACGATTTCTCAAAATCAGAAACTCCAGTACCTGCTGGTTTGATTGCAGTAACCAGGGGATCGCTTGGCCAAGTTTGGGGAGGTCTGGCAGCGGTTTGAGACGATTTCTCACAATAAGAAACTCCAGTACCTGCTAGTTTGATTGCAGTAACCAGGGGATCGCTTGGCCCAGTTTGGGGAGGTCTAGCAGCGGTTTGAGATGATTTCTCACAATCAGAAACTCCAGTACCTGCTAGTTTGATTGCAGTAACCAGGGGATCGCTTGACCCAGTTTGGGGAGGTCTAGCAGCGGTTTGAGATGATTTCTCACAATCAGAAACTCCAGTACCTGCTAGTTTGATTGCAGTAACCAGGGGATCGCTTGGCCCAGTTTGGGGAGGTCTAGCAGCGGTTTGAGATGATTTCTCACAATCAGAAACTCCAGTACCTGCTAGTTTGATTGCAGTAACCAGGGGATCGCTTGGCCCAGTTTGGGGAGGTCTAGCAGCGGTTTGAGATGATTTCTCACAATCAGAAACTCCAGTACCTGCTAGTTTGATTGCAGTAACCAGGGGATCGCTTGGCCCAGTTTGGGGAGGTCTAGCAGCGGTTTGAGATGATTTCTCACAATCAGAAACTCCAGTACCTGCTAGTTTGATTGCAGTAACCAGGGGATCGCTTGGCCCAGTTTGGGGAGGTCTAGCAGCGGTTTGAGATGATTTCTCACAATCAGAAACTCCAGTACCTGCTAGTTTGATTGCAGTAACCAGGGGATCGCTTTACCCAGTTTGGGGAGGTCTAGCAGCGGTTTGAGATGATTTCTCACAATCAGAAACTCCAATACCTGCTAGTTTGATTGCAGTAACCAGGGTATCGCTTGGCCCAGATTGGGGAGGTCTAGCAGCGGTTTGAAATGATTTCTCACAATCAGAATCTCCAGTACCTGCTAGTTTGATTGCAGTAACCAGGGGATCGCTTGGCCCAGTTTGGGGAGGTCTAGCAGCGGTTTGAGATGATTTCTCACAATCAGAAACTCCAGTACCTGCTAGTTTGATTGCAGTAACCACGGGATCGCTTGGCCCAGTTTGGGGAGCTCGAGCAGTGGTTTGAGATGATTTCTCACAATCAGAAACTCCAGTACCTGCTAGTTTGATTGCAGTAACCAGGGGATCGCTTGGCCCAGTTTGGGGAGCTCGAGCAGCGGTTGAGATGATTTCTCACAATCAGAAACTCCAGTACCTGCTAGTTTGATTGCAGTAACCAGGGGATCGCTTGGCCCAGTTTGGGGAGGTCTAGCAGCGGTTTGAGATGATTTCTCACAATCAGAAACTCCAGTACCTGCTAGTTTGATTGCAGTAACCAGGGGATCGGTTGGCCCAGTTTGGGGAGGTCGAGCAGCGGTTTGAGATGATTTCTCACAATCAGAAACTCCAGTACCTGCTAGTTGGATTGCAGTAACCAGGGGATCGCTTGGCCCAGTTTGGGGAGGTCTAGCAGCGTTTTGAGATGATTTCTCACAATCAGAAACTCCAGTACCTGCTAGTTTGATTGCAGTAACCAGGGGATTGCTTGGCCCAGTTTGGGGAGGTCTAGCAGCGGTTTGAGATGATTTCTCACAATCAGAAACTCCAGTACCTGCTAGTTTGATTGCAGTAACCAGGGGATCGCTTGGTTCAGTTTGGGGAGGTCTAGCAGCGGTTTGAGACGATTTCTCAAAATCAGAAACTCCAGTACCTGCTGGTTTGATTGCAGTAACCAGGGGATCGCTTGGCCAAGTTTGGGGAGGTCTGGCAGCGGTTTGAGACGATTTCTCACAATAAGAAACTCCAGTACCTGCTAGTTTGATTGCAGTAACCAGGGGATCGCTTGGCCCAGTTTGGGGAGGTCTAGCAGCGGTTTGAGATGATTTCTCACAATCAGAAACTCCAGTACCTGCTAGTTTGATTGCAGTAACCAGGGGATCGCTTGGCCCAGTTTGGGGAGGTCGAGCAGCGGTTTGAGATGATTTCTCACAATCAGAAACTCCAGTACCTGCTAGTTGGATTGCAGTAACCAGGGGATCGCTTGGCCCAGTTTGGGGAGGTCTAGCAGCGTTTTGAGATGATTTCTCACAATCAGAAACTCCAGTACCTGCTAGTTTGATTGCAGTAACCAGGGGATCGCTTGGCCCAGTTTGGGGAGGTCTAGCAGCGGTTTGAGATGATTTCTCACAATCAGAAACTCCAGTACCTGCTAGTTTGATTGCAGTAACCAGGGGATCGCTTGGCCCAGTTTGGGGAGGTCTAGCAGCGGTTTGAGATGATTTCTCACAATCAGAAACTCCAGTACCTGCTAGTTTGATTGCAGTAACCAGGGGATCGCTTGGCCCACTTTGGGGAGCTCCAGCAGCGGTTTGAGATGATTTCTCACAATCAGAAACTCCAGTACCTGCTAGTTTGATTGCAGTAACCAGGCGATCGCTTAGACCAGTTTGGGGAGGTCTAGCAGCGGTTTGAGATGATTTCTCACAATCAGAAACTCCAGTACCTGCTAGTTTGATTGCAGTAACCAGGGGATCGCTTGGCCCAGTTTGGGGAGCTCCAGCAGCGGTTTGAGATGATTTCTCACAATCAGAAACTCCAGTACCTGCTAGTTTGATTGCAGTAACCAGGCGATCGCTTAGCCCAGTTTGGGGAGGTCTAGCAGCGGTTTGAGATGATTTCTCACAATCAGAAACTCCAGTACCTGCTAGTTTGATTGTAGTAACCAGGGAATCGCTTGGCCCAGTTTGGGGAGGTCTAGCAGCGGTTTGAGATGATTCCTTACAATCAGAAACTCCAGTACCTGCTAGTTTGATTGCAGTAACCAGGGGATCGCTTGGCCCAGTTTGGGGAGGTCTAGCAGCGGTTTGAGATGATTTCTCACAATCAGAAACTCCAGTACCTGCTAGTTTGATTGCAATAACCAGGGGATCGCTTGGCCAAGTTTGGGGAGCTCGAGCAGCGGTTTGAGATGATTCCTCACAATCAGAAACTCCAGTACCTGCTAGTTTGATTGCAGTAATCAGGGGATCGCTTGGCCCAGTTTGGGGAGGTCTAGCAGCGGTTTGAGATGATTTCTCACAATCAGAAACTCCAATACCTTCTAGTTTGATTGCAGTAACCAGGGGATCGTTTGGCCCAGTTTGGGGAGGTCTAGCAGCGGTTTGAGATGTTTTCTCACAATCAGAAACTCCAGTACCTGCTAGTTTGATTGCAGTAACCAGGGGATCGCTTGGCCCAGTTTGGGGAGCTCGAGCAGCGGTTTGAGATGATTTCTCACAATCAGAAACTCCAGTACCTGCTAGTTTGATTGCAGTAACCAGGGGATCGCTTGGCCCCGTTTGGGGAGGTCTAGCAGCGGTTTGAGATGATTTCTCACAATCAGAATCTCCAGTACCTGCTAGTTTGATTGCAGTAACCAGGGGATCGCTTGGCACAGTTTGGGGAGCTCGAGCAGCGGTTTGAGATGATTTCTCACAATCAGAAACTCCAGTACCTGTTAGTTTGATTGCAGTAACCAGGGGATCGCTTGGCCCAGTTTGGGGAGGTCTAGCAGCGGTTTGAGATGATTCCTCACAATCAGAAACTCCAGTATCTGCTAGTTTGATTGCAGTAACCAGGAGATCGCTTGGCCCAGTTTGGGGAGGTCTAGCAGTGGTTTGAGATGATTTCTCACAATCAGAAACTCCAATACCTGCTAGTTTTATTGCAGTAACCAGGGGATCGCTTGGCCCAGTTTGGGGAGGTCTAGCAGCGGTTTGAGATGATTTCTCACAATCAGAAACTCCAGTACCTGCTAGTTTGATTGCAGTAACCAGGGGATCGCTTGGCCCAGTTTGGGGAGCTCGAGCAGCGATTTGAGATGATTTCTCACAATCAGAAACTCCAGTACCTGTTAGTTTGATTGCAGTAACCAGGGGATCGCTTGGCCCAGTTTGGGGAGCTCTAGCAGCGGTTTGAGATGATTCCTCACAATCAGAAACTCCAGTACCTGCTAGTTTGATTGCAGTAACCAGGAGATCGCTTGGCCCAGTTTGGGGAGGTCTAGCAGTGGTTTGAGATGATTTCTCACAATCAGAAACTCCAGTACCTGCTAGTTTGATTGCAGTAACCAGGGGATCGCTTGGCCCAGTTTGGGGAGGTCTAGCAGCGGTTTGAGATCATTTCTCACAATCAGAAACTCCAGTACCTGCTAGTTTGATTGCAGTAACCAGGGGATCGCTTGACCCATTTAGGGGATGTCTAGCAGCGGTTTGAGATGATTCCTCACAATCAGAAACTCCAGTACCTGCTAGTTTGATTGCAGTAACCAAGGGATCGCTTGGTCCAGTTTGGGGAGGTCTCGCAGCGGTTTGAGACGATTTCTCACAATCAGAAACTCCAGTACCTGCTAGTTTGATTGCAGTAACCAGGGGATCGCTTGGCCCAGTTTGGGGAGGTCGAGCAACGGTTTGAGATGATTTCTCACAATCAGAAACTCCAGTACCTGCTAGTTGGATTGCAGTAACCAGGGGATCGCTTGGCCCAGTTTGGGGAGGTCTAGCAGCGTTTTGAGATGATTTCTCACAATCAGAAACTCCAGTACCTGCTAGTTTGATTGCAGTAACCAGGGGATCGCTTGGCCCAGTTTGGGGAGGTCTAGCAGCGGTTTGAGATGATTTCTCACAATCAGAAACTCCAGTACCTGCTAGTTTGATTGCAGTAACCAGGGGATCGCTTGGCTCAGTTTGGGGAGGTCTAGCAGCGGTTTGAGACGATTTCTCAAAATCAGAAACTCCAGTACCTGCTGGTTTGATTGCAGTAACCAGGGGATCGCTTGGCCAAGTTTGGGGAGGTCTGGCAGCGGTTTGAGACGATTTCTCACAATCAGAAACTCCAGTACCTGCTAGTTTGATTGCAGTAACCAGGGGATCGCTTGGCCCAGTTTGGGGAGGTCTAGCAGCGGTTTGAGATGATTTCTCACAATCAGAAACTCCAGTACCTGCTAGTTTGATTGCAGTAACCAGGGGATCGCTTGGCCCAGTTTGGGGAGGTCGAGCAGCGGTTTGAGATGATTTCTCACAATCAGAAACTCCAGTACCTGCTAGTTGGATTGCAGTAACCAGGGGATCGCTTGGCCCAGTTTGGGGAGGTCTAGCAGCGTTTTGAGATGATTTCTCACAATCAGAAACTCCAGTACCTGCTAGTTTGATTGCAGTAACCAGGGGATCGCTTGGCCCAGTTTGGGGAGGTCTTGCAGAGGTTTGAGATGATTTCTCACAATCAGAAACTTCAGTACCTGCTAGTTTGATTGCAGTAACCAGGGGATCGCTTGGCCCAGTTTGGGGAGGTCTAGCAGCGGTTTGAGATGATTTCTCACAATCAGAAACTCCAGTACCTGCTAGTTGGATTGCAGTAACCAGGGGATCGCTTGGCCCACTTTGGGGAGCTCCAGCAGCGGTTTGAGATGATTTCTCACAATCAGAAACTCCAGTACCTGCTAGTTTGATTGCAGTAACCAGGCGATCGCTTAGCCCAGTTTGGGGAGGTCTAGCAGCGGTTTGAGATGATTTCTCACAATCAGAATCTCCAGTACCTGCTAGTTTGATTGCAGTAACCAGGGGATCGCTTGGCCCAGTTTGGGGAGCTCGAGCAGCGGTTTGAGATGATTTCTCACAATCAGAAACTCCAGTACCTGCTAGTTTGATTGCAGTAACCAGGGGATCGCTTTATCCAGTTTGGGGAGTTCTAGCAGCGGTTTGAGATGATTTCTCACAATCAGAAACTCCAATACCTGCTACTTTGATTGCAGTAACCAGGGGATCGCTTGGCCCAGTTTGGGGAGGTCTAGCAGCGGTTTGAAATGATTTCTCACAATCAGAAACTCCAGTACCTGCTAGTTTGATTGCAGTAACCAGGGGATCGCTTGGCCGAGTTTGGGGAGCTCGAGTAGCGGTTTGAGATGATTTCTCACAATCAGAATCTCCAGTACCTGCTACTTTGATTGTAGTAACCAGGGGATCGCTTGGCCCAGTTTGGGGAGGTCTAGCAGCGGTTTGAGATGATTCCTCACAATCAGAAACTCCAGTACCTGCTAGTTTGATTGCAGTAACCAGGGGATCGCTTGGCCCAGTTTGGGGAGGTCTAGCAGCGGTTTGAGATGATTTCTCACAATCAGAAACTCCAGTACCTGCTAGTTTGATTGCAATAACCAGGGGATCGCTTGGCCAAGTTTGGGGAGCTCGAGCAGCGGTTTGAGATGATTCCTCACAATCAGAAACTCCAGTACCTGCTAGTTTGATTGCAGTAACCAGGGGATCGCTTGGCCCAGTTTGGGGAGGTCTAGCAGCGGTTTGAAATGATTTCTCACAATCAGAAACTCCAATACCTGCTAGTTTGATTGCAGTAACCAGGGGATCGCTTGGCCCAGTTTGGGGAGGTCTAGCAGCGGTTTGAGATGATTTCTCACAATCAGAAATTCCAGTACCTGCTAGTTTGATTGCAGTAACCAGGGGATCGCTTGGCCCAGTTTGGGGAGCTCGAGCAGCGGTTTGAGATGATTTCTCACAATCAGAAACTCCAGTACCTGCTAGTTTGATTGCAGTAACCAGGGGATCGCTTGGCCCCGTTTGGGGAGGTCTAGCAGCGGTTTGAGATGATTTCTCACAATCAGAATCTCCAGTACCTGCTAGTTTGATTGCAGTAACCAGGGGATCGCTTGGCCCAGTTTGGGGAGCTCGAGCAGCGGTTTGAGATGATTTCTCACAATCAGAAACTCCAGTACCTGTTAGTTTGATTGCAGTAACCAGGGGATCGCTTGGCCCAGTTTGGGGAGGTCTAGCAGCGGTTTGAGATGATTCCTCACAATCAGAAACTCCAGTATCTGCTAGTTTGATTGCAGTAACCAGGAGATCGCTTGGCCCAGTTTGGGGAGGTCTAGCAGTGGTTTCAGATGATTTCTCACAATCAGAAACTCCAATACCTGCTAGTTTGATTGCAGTAACCAGGGGATCGCTTGGCCCAGTTTGGGGAGGTCTAGCAGCGGTTTGAGATGATTTCTCACAATCAGAAACTCCAGTACCTGCTAGTTTGATTGCAGTAACCAGGGGATCGCTTGGCCCAGTTTGGGGAGCTCGAGCAGCGATTTGAGATGATTTCTCACAATCAGAAACTCCAGTACCTCTTAGTTTGATTGCAGTAACCAGGGGATCGCTTGGCCCAGTTTGGGGAGCTCTAGCAGCGGTTTGAGATGATTCCTCACAATCAGAAACTCCAGTACCTGCTAGTTTGATTGCAGTAACCAGGAGATCGCTTGGCCCAGTTTGGGGAGGTCTAGCAGTGGTTTGAGATGATTTCTCACAATCAGAAACTCCAGTACCTGCTAGTTTGATTGCAGTAACCAGGGGATCGCTTGGCCCATTTTGGGGAGGTCTAGCAGCGGTTTGAGATGATTTCTCACAATCAGAAACTCCAGTACCTGCTAGTTTGATTGCAGTAACCAGGGGATCGCTTGGCCCAGTTTGGGGAGGTCTAAGAGCGGTTTGAGATGATTTCTCACAATCAGAAACTCCAGTACCTGCTAGTTTGATTGCAGTAACCAGGGGATCGCTTGACCCATTTAGGGGAGGTCTAGCAGCGGTTTGAGATGATTCCTCACAATCAGAAACTCCAGTACCTGCTAGTTTGATTGCAGTAACCAAGGGATCGCTTGGCCCAGTTTGGGGAGGTCTAGCAGCGGTTTGAGATGGTTCCTCACAATCAGAAACTCCAGTACCTGCTAGTTTGATTGCAGTAACCAGGGGATCGCTTGGCCCAGTTTGGGGAGCTCGAGCAGCAGTTTGAGATGATTTCTCACCATCAGAAACTCCAGTACCTGCTAGTTTGATTGCAGTAACCAGGGGATCGCTTGGCCCAGTTTGGGGAGCTCGAGCAGCGGTTTGAGATGATTTCTCACAATCAGAAACTCCAGTACCTGCTAGTTTGATTGCAGTAACCAGGGGATCGCTTGGCCCAGTTTGGGGAGGTCTAGCAGCGGTTTGAGATGATTTCTCACAATCAGAAACTCTAGTACCTGCTAGTTTGATTGCAGTCACCAGGGGATCGCTTGGCCCAATTTGGGGAGCTCGAGCAGCGGTTTGAGATGATTTCTCACAATCAGAAACTCCAGTACCTGCTAGTTTGATTGCAGTAACCAGGGGATCGCTTGGCCCAGTTTGGGGAGGTCTAGCAGCGGTTTGAGATGATTCCTCACAATCAGAAACTCCAGTACCTGCTAGTTTGATTGCAGTAACCAGGGGATCGCTTGGCCCAGTTTGGGGAGGTCTAGCAGCGGTTTGAGATGATTTCTCACAATCAGAAACTCTAGTACCTGCTAGTTTGATTGCAGTCACCAGGGGATCGCTTGGCCCAATTTGGGGAGCTCGAGCAGCGGTTTGAGATGATTTCTCACAATCAGAAACTCCAGTACCTGCTAGTTTGATTGCAGTAACCAGGGGATCGCTTAGCCCAGTTTGGGGAGGTCTAGCAGCGGTTTGAGATGATTCCTCACAATCAGAAACTCCAGTACCTGCTAGTTTGATTGCAGTAACCAGGGGATCGCTTGGCCCAGTTTGGGGAGGTCTAGCAGCGGTTTGAGATGATTCCTCACAATCAGAAACTCCAGTACCTGCTAGTTTGATTGCAGTAACCAGGGGATCGCTTGGCCCAGTTTGGGGAGGTCTAGCAGCGGTTTGAGATGATTCCTCACAATCAGAAACTCCAGTACCTGCTAGTTTGATTGCAGTAACCAGGGGATCGCTTGGCCCAGTTTGGGGATTTCTAGCAGCGGTTTGAGATGATTCCTCACAATCAGAATCTCCAGTACCTGCTAGTTTGATTGCAGTAACCAGGGGATCGCTTGGCCCAGTTTGGGGAGGTCTAGCAGCGGTTTGAGATGATTTCTCACAATCAGAAACTCCAGTACCTGCTAGTTTGATTGCAGTAACCAGGGGATCGCTTGGCCCAGTTTGGGGAGCTCGAGCAGCGGTTTGAGATGATTCCTCACAATCAGAAACTCCAGTACCTGCTAGTTTGATTGCAGTAACCAGGGTATCGCTTGGCCCAGTTTGGGGAGGTCTAGCAGCGTTTTGAGATGATTTCTCACAATCAGAAACTCCAGTACCTGCTAGTTTGATTGCAGTAACCAGGGGATCGCTTGGCCCAGTTTGGGGAGGTCTAGCAGCGGTTTGAGATGATTTCTCACAATCAGAAACTCCAGTACCTGCTAGTTTGATTGCAGTAACCAGGGGATCGCTTGGCCCAGTTTGGGGAGGTCTAGCAGCGGTTTGAGATGATTCCTCACAATCAGAAACTCCAGTACCTGCTAGTTTGATTGCAGTAACCAGGGGATCGTTTGGCCCAGTTTGGGACCCCCCGATAGGGGACCACCTTGTCGTGGGGGGGGGGGGGGGCCTAGGGCCCAGCAACCCGGCTGAAGGCTGTGCCGACCGGGTTGGGCGCCGGTTGGACATGGCCAAGGCCAACCGAGGTTGAAGACGCTGCTGGCCGGCTTGATTGCCGGTCGGGTGGTGACGGAGTCGGAGACCTCACCTTTCAGGGACCTTGGGTGGTCAGTTCGACGGCTCGGTCGAAAGGTTCGTCCTGCCTAGTAGGCACGAGCTGTCCAAAAAGTCTGGGTCTTACTAAGAGTCTCCACCCCGGGTGCCGATCGTGCTTGGATCTTTATATCCTTGCACATTTGCAAACCGGGGAATAGATTAAAGTTAGGTTTCTTCCGGTGGTTAGCTTTCCTTCTATAGGACTGCTGCCATGTGAGGCCGGGGTTGAGGTGCGCCTATAGGGCGTATTCCTTGCCCCCGGCTCTAGATAGTCATGGCTTTTCTTAAACCAGGTAGTGCTGTCAGGCGGAACCGGGAATTGCCGTGGTTGCACAAGATCGCAACCTAGAGATCAATTGGCCCAGTTTGGGGAGGTCTAGCAGCGGTTTGAGATGATTTCTCACAATCAGAAACTACAGTACCTGCTAGTTTGATTGCAGTAACCAGGGGATCGCTTGGCCCAGTTTGGGGAGGTCTAGCAGCGGTTTGAGATGATTTCTCACAATCAGAAACTCCAGTACCTGCTAGTTTGATTGCAGTAACCAGGGGATCGCTTGGCCCAGTTTGGGGAGCTCGAGCAGCGGTTTGAGATGATTTCTCACAATCAGAAACTCCAGTTGCCGTTGTGTCTTTTATGCAGCTGGAACTGATGGATTTTTTTTTTGCGCCCGAGGGGTGGTGGAGAGAAGGGCTGACTATCCAACGAAAGGATTCAGATCAAAGTTAATAGCAAACAGTTTCCCGAACAAGAATTCGAATGCAACTTTGAACTATTTTAAATACAATCATTCTTGACGCTTAAAAAAAATATTTTATTTTTTAACATTAGTCGAAGCGCGAGACTTGATTTTATGCGTACTAGTAGTCGCCAATGCTATTTGCAAATTTACCTTTGTATGCAAAATGTAAGTTCGTTTTCTTTATTCTGTTTTATGTATATTGTTTAAATTATAGTGTATTTAGAGTAATTATTATTTTCATCATGCCCCGTGAATGTGTTCCTGGCTGCCGTAGTAATAATAGTTGATCGTGATATGTATGCATGCCACAATACAAAGAAAAACTTTTTGTATTTCCTATGTCGATCATTTAACAATAAAAAGAGATTTAGTATTGCATGTACCTCAGCAGCTAATTAATATGTGTGACCATGGAGGACTAATTTATCCTACTGAAGCTTCTATAAATGTGAAAATATTATGTTATGCTGTTTTCCAAACACTTACATCCAGTAATGTAGAGTAGCAATTTCTAAACCGCAAAAATCAATTATTGACATATGTTAATATTGCAAAGCAGATTTTCAAAAAGAAACAACCTTTAGCACCTATTTTCAGCATTTATGTGGGAATAAAATAACAGACTTGCTACATAAAATTATATTAACATGTGAAATGTTTATATCCGTAATTACACACAATCAAAAAACATGCACCCAAAAAATCATCCAAAGGAAATTGAGCACTCTGGTCAAATGATTAATCATACGCCAGCTATGTCTATCTGTTGAATTTTACTGGTGTACCAGTCGTTTCTCAATGATAGACATTGGTATGTTTGATGTGGATTTCAAATATTAAATTCTGTTCTAATTATTATCATCAGTATATGGTATTCAATGTTATCATTTTCCTTAACAACAAGCTGCCGTAGGTAATATTTCGAGTTATTACCGAACACTCATCAATGTTACACTGTAAGCAGCTGTAATTTTTTTTATATTCTTGTCTCTTACAAACTATGTAAAACAACAATAACATAGTGCTCAAATGTTGTGATCATTAATTTTCACTCGCCTACTGGACTGTTGAATTATCATTGGTATATTTCATGTGGATTTCAAATATTTATTTGCCTTGTAGTTACTATCATCAGTATATGGTTTTCAATGTTATCATTTTCTTTACAAGTTCTATGGGTTATATTTTTGTTTTTAAAGAATATTCTCCAATGTTGCAGTGAAATCTGTCATTTTTTATATTCTTATGTCTCTTACAATCTATGTAAGACATAACATAGTGCTCACATGTTGTGCTTATAAATTTGCACTTGTCTACTGGTATGTCTCAAAGATAGACATTAGTTGTCGCAAAATGTTTTCTGAAGCATTAAATATGATTGAGTTATCAATTTCATTTTTGATGTGGATTTCAAATATTTACTTTTTTTTGTTGGATGTATGTGTAGCCAATATATTTACCTGTAAATAATTCAAAATAATATTATCTATTAAATTTTTTTTATCATCGTGTTTGTTAAATAAGTCTTCTGTTTTAGTGTTTGTATTGGGGTTTATTTCAGTCATGTGATACTAAAGATTTAAATATTATTAGGAAACTAATTCTAGTCTTATTAATAAAATAATAGAATTACACTGATGTGAATGAATTCTGATCTCAATAACTTTCTTCTTAGAACATAAGCTATGTGAAAGTTAAACCTTTTATATGAAATATAACCAAACTTTTAGTGACAGACTGTATATGTGATACTTATAAATACTGTTAAACCCTATCTGAAGTAAGTATGGATATATTTTGCAAATCTGAGAATAGATATTTATCAATTCCAATATGTTTTCAAAGGTGGCTCATATAATTCGTTTCAAAAAAGTTTTACATTATTTTTTATAAATATCGATAAAATAATGCTTTACTATTTCGGCTATACCGTTTTCTTACAATATCATTTATAATTAAATATAATTAATATAAAAATATGAGTAACTATATTTAGATAATATATTTATTGAATATGTTTGACATCGAGAAATGAGGGTTTTTTTATGTCTGTGAAAATATTTCGTGCAAGATTGAAATTCTTCTCCACATTTATGATAATTTGCTTTAAAATTGATACTTGATTCAATTCAGTACAGGAAATGAAATCATTTAAATAACGCGCACATCGATTTAGGAATCAATCAGATCTGCTGACGTAAAGCTATGGTTCGATGACCGGTCCCTCGTTTCATTGGCAGACGGCGCCACCATGGAGACCGAGAAATGTTGTGATATATTACTCCAAACTGAAAATTGCATTCCTGCTCTGACGGAGGCTGAATTCTCTCCTACTGTGTTCACAAAATATGTTTACAAGGAACCATTTTTAATGACGGATGGCGCTACGAAAGAAGTGCTTTGAAACATAATTTTCCAAAATGGGATTACACTCTTAGCTCTAAATAGTAAACATCACCGATATTTATTGAGGGAAAACTATTTGTTGGGAATAAACATTTCCATACTATGAACCAGAAAACCCTGGCATTTGATTAATACCATCATTGATATTAATACCCTAGGAGATTCAAAAATAGCCATGAAAAAGGGGCGGGAATCGTGTTGTCCAAATATATTTCCAAAAAGTATGGGTTGGTTTCCACTTGGTTTGAAGATCCATCCCATCCTCATCCTCAAGCAGCCATGGGCTACGGAGGTCCAACCAGACCATGCAGTTTACTTCTCCAAGCATATCTGTCCTGAGCTACATCTGCTGCATCCGGCCACTGCACACCAATTTTAACAAGGTCCTGTTTGACATTGTCTGCCCACCGCATCCTACGTCTCCCTCTTTCTGAGCCCTTTAGGCACACTGTTCATAACCCTATTCGCCAATACGGGCAACATGGCCAAACCAGCGGAGTATCTCTCTGCACAATATGCAGCTTAAAGGAGGTTGCCGACACCTTTGCCTAACCTCATCATTAGTTGCAAAGTTAAACCACTTATTACCCACGATAATGCGTAAACATCTAGAAATCAAAATCATCCAGTTTCCTGTTATCTTGTTTACAAAGCGCCCAAGTTCACTACCATAACTAACCCTGGAAAGAACCAAACTATTATACAGTCTAATTTTAGTCTTTAGGTGTATATGCTTATTTCTCCACACTCTCCTTAGATTCTTAAAAGTCCCGGCAGCAATCCCTATTCGTCTGTTAATCTCATGCCGCACATCCCCAGTATCTGTTACATAGCTCCCAAGGAAATTAAATTGTGACACCTGCTCAAGACTGCAACCATTCAGATTAACTGAATCACAGCCTTCCTGATCAATTTTCATCACTTTAGTTTTCTCTCTGTTTATAACGAAGTCTTCTCTACTACCAGTCTCATCAACAGTTCGAATGAAAGTGTTCATCTCATCAACATCATTTGCCAAACGGGCTAAAACATCGGCATAATCTAAATCAGAAATTTTAGTATTTTCAGACCATTTAAGGCCAAAATCTTTCACTTATAGTGAATTTCGCATAACGTAATCAATAACCAAACTAAAGAGAAAAGGAGACAAAATGCACCCTTGTCAAACATCAGAAGTAATGCTAAGCCAATTGCTACAAGCCTTAACAAACATCACACACGACTCAGTGTTACTATAGAGAGCTTTCATTATGTTAACTAGCATCAACCACAAATTATGACGATCAACAGAGTCGAAAGCCTTTTTGAAATCAACAAACCTAGCAACCAAAGGTTTCTGAAACTCTGAGTGAAAATATCTGATCTGCACATCCCCTATCACTTCTGAATCTACATTGCTCATCATGCAATTGATTCTTAATTCTATTAAGCGCAATCATGCAAATAACTTTACCTACAGATTAGGCTGATACCCCTATAGTTATCAAAAGAACTGCGATAACCTTTTTTGAAAATAGGGAATCCTTATAAACCATGCCTTTATCACAAGAACTGCGATCACCTTTTTTGAAAATAGGGAATCCTTAGGAATTTTTTTCATAAAATATTTATCATAAAAGATATTCAAAATTTTAGTCATCCAAGTGGTAAGTAAAACTTTCCCAGCTCTAAGCATTTCCGTAGTAATTTAATCTATCCCTGGGGATTTATGAGGTTTAAGTTTAGAATTAGCCAAAATAACTTCAGACTGTGTTATAGGGCCAATATTAAAGTAACAAAATCTATCATCATTGCAAACAATAGGAGTACTAGAACTAGCACACTGTTTAGAACATCACTGAAATGCTCAACCCACCTAGCCATGACAGAATCCTCACCTTCTATATTCTATCCTTCCCTTACCTTGTTTATCCTTCAATCCCTGTATACCTGTTCGTTTTGTACCACACAAAACTTTAACTTTCTGGTACAGTTCTCTGATGTTGTGCTGCCTAACTGCTTCCTCGGCTTTGTCAGCCAAATCATCAAGCCAAAGATTATTATCAGCAGCTACATTTTAAAAAATTATTTCCATTTTAAACATCTACTAAAACCCTTCGAGGTTTGTCGTATATTTCAGATCAATTTGTTAACCTTTCAGGATTTCTAAGTTTTTGATGACGACGTTCATGCTCTGTTCTTATTAGTATCGACTCTCTTTCGACTCTGTTAATCGTCATAATTTGTGGTTGATTGTGAGGTCATATGGTATACCAGACAAGTTAGTTAACATAATGAAAGCTCTCTATAATAACACTGAGTCGTGTGTGAGAGTTGGTAAGGCTTGTAGCAATTGGTTTAGCATTACTTCTGGTGTTCGACAAGGGTGCATTTTGTCTCCTTTTCTCTTTAGTTTGGTTATTGATTATGTTATGCGAAATTCACTTCCAGGGAAAGATTTTGGCCTAAAATGGCCTGGAGATACGAAAATGTCTGATTTAGATTATGCTGAGGATTTAGCCCTTTTGGCAAATGATGTTGATGAGATGAACTCTTTCATTCGAGTTGTTGATGAGACTGGTAGTAGAGTAGGCTTGGTTATAAAGAGAGAGAAAACTAAAGTGATGAAAATTGGTCAGGCAGGCTGTGATTCAGTTAATCTGAATGGTTGCAGTCTTGAGCAGGTGTCACAGTTTAATTATCTTGGGAGCTATGTAACAGATAATGGTGATGTGCGGCATGAGATTAACAGACGAATAGGGATTGGCTGCCGGGACTTTTAAGAATCTATGGAGAGTGTGGAGAAATAGGCGTATACACCTAAAGACTAAAATTAGACTGTATAATAGTTTGGTTCTTTCTAGGGTTAGTTATGGTAGTGAAACTTGGACTCTGTGTACACATGATAACAGGAAACTAGATGCCTTTGATTCTAGATGCTTACGTAGTATCTTGGGTATTAGGTGGTTCAACTTTGTAACTAATGATGAGGTTAGGCAAAGGAGTCTGCAACCTCCTTTAAGCAGCATGTTGTGCAGAGGGAGACTCCGTTGGTTTGGTAATGTTGTCCGTATGGATACAAAATATATAATAGGTTATCAAATAGGGTTATGATGAGTGTGCCTAAAGGCCTCAGAAAGAAGGGGAGACCTATGATGCGGCGGGCAGACAATGTCAAACAGGATCTTGTTATAATTGGTGTGCAGTGGCCAGATGCAGTAGATGTAGCTCAGGATAGACTTGCTTGGAGAACTAAATTGCACGGTCTGGTTGGACCTCCGTAGCTCATGGCTGATTGAGGATGATGATGATGATGATGTCATTTTCCCATGTTATCCTATGGAAGTCACACCTCTACATTATTTAGTAGTTTGTACCCTAAGTGATTTAAAGTTATATTTTCATTATTTTTTAAGTAAATGTTTGGTAAAGGTAAGAAATAATAAGGATTTTTTTTTTCTAAAATTGGGGGTCTTCGATAGTTTGCATTTCTAACCTTCTACTTCTTGGCAGGCTGTGTCATATAGGACGTGGTAGAATATTTCACCTCTTGGGTGGCACGGAAAACCTTGTTAATAACTTTCATTATAAAAACTGATATAAATTAAAACGTTTTACAGCTGATTTATGGGTGTGTGTAATTTTGGCTCCAAAAGTATGTTGTTTGGTTTCAATTTCATATGTCTTTTTCTCATCACCAACTGCTATCTGGCATTGTCTAGAGGAAAGTGTTGAGCTATCCAGTTTCAAATTCACAATTCGGTTTGCTTTGTTTTTTTTCATTATTGTGATTACATTTCCAATGTTGGATATTGGAATAATTTACAGTAGTTTATTTCCCCATTAATCAGTTTAAATTTTGGTGACACAGTTACTTTCAGTATGACGCTGCTATGAACTGACGCTGCGATGAATTAACGCTGCGATGAATTGACGCTGCGATGAACTGATTTCGCGATGACTTGACGCCGCGATGAATTTACACTGCGTTGAACGATGAATTGAGTGCGATGAATCACTGTCCATTACATTAATTTTCTATTATATTCATGTATTTGAAACCAAGTTTTGTCAAGCGTTAAAATTATTTGATGAACGCATGACAAAATATCTTCAAATACATTGGAGCAGATGACAATATAGTTTCAAATAAAGCGCTGCAATAGATGAAAAACAACTGTTGAAATTGCATACATATACGCTGGAAGACAGTAAGAATTACTTTCAGAACATTAAAATACATGAAATGGATAGCTGAAAAACACGAAATCTCTCACACCACTGTAAAATGAATAGTAGAATAGCTACAAAATCAATAACGTGCACAGGAAATGACGACACAATATGTCCGAAGTGCACTGGAATGAGTGACAGAACAACTAAAAGATCACAAAATGCACCGTAATGACAAACAGCATTGTTGCAAAAACGTTAAATTATACCGAAACGGTACTGGAAAAAACTGCAAAATTTCATGAAATGCATTGAGATACGTAAGAGAACATTTCAAAACAATCTTAATCAATACACAACACAGTTGAAATGGAGCAACTAACTTAGATGAAAGAAATGTTACCCTGAAAATATTCGAATTTATGTTTCACTGCTCAATGTGTATTTTCGATAAACGTTTACTATTAACGTTATCTATTCTCATAATGCAGCAAAATCGTCAAGAAAGTCCACACTTTATTCGGAAGTGACGTTGTAGAACCAACTTGATAGTCATCTTCTATTATTTCAGGGACATCATCATAATTAACGACTAATTGGAAAGGTCCCTACCGTGAATTTCAAGAAAGTGAATCCCCGAAAAATGACCCAATCAGAGATCACATGATAGGATGATGTTTTGCAGTCACACTCTCTTCCCTCCTGTTTTAAGATAGTATATCCTCTAGTTAGTACAGAAAATTTATGTCATCTTTCCTCTTTTATCTCACCCTTTCCAAGAGCGAAGAGAAAGTCTCAACGAAATGGTGGAAATCAGGGATCATATGACGGGGTGATGTCAAAGAACATGAGGTTATCTTTTATCTTCGCCGGACTTGAAAAACCCCTAAATTAGGTCAACTCATTAATTTAATTTCATTACCTAATTCTCATTTACCTGCTTTTCTGTTCCAAACTTAGGAAGGCCTAGGATTGGCCTGTTTGTCCTATTAAGGTTTTGATTATTCCGATAGTTGTTACTCTATCCTAGAGGAGTTATCTCATCCACATGTGAAGAGAACAAGAGGATCCTAAGCTTTGTTTCCATAGTAGAATGATTCATCTCTGTGAGTTCTATGGTTATTAGAATCGTAATTGATAGGTAGAAACTTTCCTGTTCCTCTATGTGTCTTGTTTTTCTATGTGATGCAGCCCAAGTGCTCTTTTCTCTGACATATATAAGTTTTTAGGCAGACACGCAATTTTTTTCTGCAACTGGAGTGTGAAAAATATTCTGAGAGGCAAGATTTTGCACGATGATTGCCTCCGCATCTCTTACAACGACGTTTTTCTCTGCAAGTGACTGAAGAGCGGCCAAATCTAGAACATTTGGAACATAAGTTCAGAGGGGGTAGGTAATCCGTCATTTCATATCTTTCAATGTTAAAAACAATATAGAGATGAGATATGTCGGAGCTGATTAAATGACATAACTGTTTGCAATAAGTTTTTAAATTCCATGCGTGCGCTCTTCTCTCTATCAGAAAATAAGTAAACCAATCATAATCCGTGTTGTCAATGACATCACACTACGTCACTCGTCATGAAACTGCCTTAGGGAGATGTTTCATGTCCAAGCAAATGTTTTCTTTTAGGAAGTTTCGATTCTGGGGAGTTCTGTAGACCATTGTAATTCAGTACTTGATATTACACAGATTATTCTATTTTTTTTTAAATCTGAAACATTCTTCTGTTTTTTGAAAACATTCTTCGGTATCTGCCATCTCATCTAGTGTATTTCTATGATTTTTCACTTATTCTGACTGCATTTATTGTTTTTAAAGCAATTTTCTTCGTCGTTTAAGTATAAAGTTTGCGGTTTTACAGTTGTTTATCATCCTTTCCAGTATATTCTTAAGATCTTTTGTCGTGCAGTATATATTTTTGCCAGTTTTTTAGACTCCATTATGCTCTTATACTTTACTGAATCTGCTGTATTGATGATAAGGTACCCAGTTAAGATTGAAGAGGCTAAAGCGTCATGAAAAATGTTACTTTGCAGTGGGAATAGGTAGCGTATTTAAACTGATGACAATTCTGAAGTTTTTAATGGTCTGTCCGGTAGGATGTATTCCACATACATTTTTATTATCATAATCAGTCTCTTCAAGGCATTTACCATCATTCCCGATTTTTGTTCCAAATTTTATCACCAAACCGATTTCATGAAACCAGTTTCTTGTTTAAAGTTTCATCAACAAACTATTTATTGTTTGAAATATTTAAATACGAGACACCAATTTTGGATCATGCCTGCGATTTTATTGGACTACCAGGATTACCAGGACTCCCATTGGGAAATCAATCCTCTACAAACTTAATATTTATAACCTTTGATTTTCACTTTTAATTTCGATATTTAACCAACTAAACTAAAATTTGGTTTAAAATTTGAATATATTTCCAGTTTCGTGTTTACAAATTTATCACCAAACCGATTATCTGTTCAAAATTGTTTGCATCTGATTCAAAATTTGTACACTAAAAGACAAAATCCCATATTTATTCCTATGGGAAGTGAAATTTCATCTTCCACCTTTTTTTGATGAACTAAACAAAAACGTGTATGAAATATCAACAAGTCTCTAGTTTCGTGTTTAAATGTGATAAAAAAAATCAGATTTATGTTCAAAAAATTTTCCAATTGAAAATGTATTTAACACGCTGAAAAAGAATTCTATTGAAGTGAAATTCGTTCCTCACACTAATTTTTCTTCGCTTTAATATTGCTTGTATCTGACTCAAAACAGTTCTTATTGACGTCGCGATGACTTAATAAGTGAACACACATTAAGGTTTATTTTTTATATAATTTTTTTTTTGCAATAATTTTTTTCATGTTGATTGGTTGGTAACACAGTCTTGCCGTCCCGTGGCCGAGTGGTTAGCACGCTTGGCTATTGACCTAATGGGACCAGGTTCGAGCCCCGGGTAAGATATGGATGTGTGTCGTTTTTCTGCTGAGGTCCTGCCATCCTCTCAGATCTTCTACTGTGGCATGTAAACCGACAGGCTCCTGTCAGACCTCTGTGGCAAACAGCTGCTTGAGGGGGTATTAAATTTTTTTTAATTGGTTGGTAGTGGCTGACTAATCATATGCCATTTGCATTGCTCTAAATAGAAAGAGTACACTGCCGGTCACTCGTAGTAGGTTATCCTAACGACTTCACCTTTCCGCGATGGGACCGTCGAAAGTTGGAGGTAATTGACTTGACCTATGGCCAGTTAGATTGCAAAAATAGAATCACGTTAGCACAGTCTGTAGACCGGATATCCTCATGGCTACCTTTTTCCCACGATTGGGATGCTGAAAAGAGTGGGTGGTTTCTAAAAACTAGAATGTGTTCTCGCGTTGTCTAGACACAGTGTCTCCAAAGCAGAGAAGGTCAAGGCCACCTCAGGACTTAAAACTATTATACACACAGGAGACTCCAAGTTCGAATCATGCCTTTGACAATCACTCTATGTGATTTATTCAACGATTTGTGGTGACTCATTTCTCAAGAGTGAAATCGCCACAATCATTTTCTTGTAAACTTTATACCAATTCCTGGAGAGGATTTTGTTTCCAAATGTGGACATTAATTACTAATAATCTTAATAATATTAGGAGTGATATTGGCTTTCTAAATTGTTTCGAGAACCTCCCAATGGTTAAAGGCATGTAGATTTCCTGGGAATTTAACAATTATGGGATTTAAAGTGTTTCTTTATTTTGCATTGCACATCCCCGTGTTGCCATCGAAAATTTAGTTGGACTTGGTGACTCTTTGAGTGGGGAGGGGGGGGGGGGTTAAGTATTGCAGCATCCAGGATGGTGGCAGGAGGGGAGTGGAACTGATCTTGGGTTGTTTTGGGTTGCTTTACCTCTGAGCGGCACATTTTTGCACACCATGAGCTAAATGGCCAGGTCACAAAGACCCCGAAGGCTCAGAGACCATTGGAGCGGAGACCCACTGGAACGGCTGTTGGGAGACGGATGGTAGCCTCCTGTCAAGGCCATCCAGCGTGTTCTTTAACGTGCACAGGGTATGGCTCTCCCGCACACGGACCACGGCTTAACGACCCATCCGACGGACGGTGGCCTTTCCAAGTCCATCGGTGTCCCCTACTGACCTTGGGCAGGGCGGGGATTTTTGAGGAGATTATTCTCAACGCTGACCCAGCTGGGACTCGAACCTGGGAACTGCAGATTACGAGCCTGGCGCGCTACCGACTGAGCAACCCCCGCCCCCACTGATCTTGGGAGTTTTAAATCTGGACAAGTGATTTGGAATTCTTGAAGATGGTGATTGAGTGTGGGATGCCCTAATCCAAGGGTTTGCAATTCTTTTTACAGGGCGCTTTGCTACAATGTGCGTTGCCACCTAAAGTTTTGTTGGACTTGGTAAATTATTGGTGTTTAAGGATTGCGATATTCAAGACGGCAACTGAGAGGAGGATACTCTAATACAGTGGTTCTCAACCTTTGGTACCTCAGGTACCCCCTGGAAATGTGTATGTAACTAGGGTACCCCTTGTATAGACAAGATAAATTATAGTTATAGAATAACAATGGGAATAAAACTTTGTTACTCGATCTGGCGACTTTTGAGCTCTCACAGCGTACTCCAAAATATTTTATCGCGTACCCCACATTAAGAAACCCTACTCTAATCCATCGTTGTTGCCACCAAAAGCTTAGTTCGGGGTTGGTAAATTTTTAAAAACGATAGAGGATTTCATCATCCAATGGAAGGCTCTGACGGGATGATATTTATTTGGGTGTTTTCAAGTCTGGACAAGATAAAGGATTCCATCATGAAAAGAAAGGCTATGTGGGATGAAATTTATTTCAATGTTTTCAACTTTGGACAAGATAAAGGTTTGCATCAACCAATGAAAGGCTATGAGGTAATGGTACTTATTTAAGCGCGTCACGGGTGTTGCGTCAACTTGGATTCTCAATATCCTTGTTTGTGGTACCCAGAACGAAGATTATAATTAGCTTTTGCCAAAGGCTGGACTTTACTTCTATATACTGTTCAGCCGCGATAATGGATAGTGAGTGGTAAAACGTGGTATTATCCCGATACACGTAGTGCATTATTGCGGAGCATCTGGGTCTTGTCATTAATCATATTACCTGGTACTTATTTGAGTGTTTCCAAGTCTGGACAAGGTAAGAGTTTGCATCAACGAATGAAAGGCTATGAGGGGATGATATTTATTTGGGTGTTTTCAAGTCTGAAAAAGGTAAAGGTTGGCATCAACCAATGAAAAGCTATGAAGGGATAATATTTATTTTGGGGTTTTCAAGTCTGGACGAGATGACTGCATCATATTCCATCACATCACTCAGTCATGTGATCCCTAATTGCGCCAGTTTTCGTGGTCTTTATTGAAGGGAGGAGAAAGAGGGGTAATTGCATCATTTCCTGGAATTTTTTTACATTAGTGAATTTGGAAAAAAAGGGGGGTTATTGCGACAATTTCTGAGCCTTTCCTTGAAGTGGAGGAGGGAAACAATGGGAGAAGGTACTTTCTAGAAGGTTCTATGACGTAATTTGATGTGGGTTCATATTTTCGGAAGGCTTTTTGATGATGTCACGTCAAGATCAGTTGACTTCCTCAAAGTCAAAGTCACAGATTGCTATTGTTTATTTATTAGTAGTTTTTATGTGAAAAGAGCATCATTGTTTGTGTTAGGGAACATCGTTCCCAATGTAAATAATTTGTTGGTATTAAGAAATTTTTTTATTACCGTTGGTTCTGTGATTTGTTATGTAGAGAACTTTGCAAATCCAGCTATCGAGTTCCATATTCTTTTAGTATTTGACAATAGATGACAATACTAATAATAATTAATTTAGTGGTGAAATGATTATCACTTCATGAATACTTCAGGTTTTATTTATTTCTTGTAAACTAACTGTTTCATTTTTTAAATAAGTTCCTTTATTTCCTATTTGGTCATTTCGAATTCATGACGGTGTTGTCAAGCAGAAATAGCTAAAAATATTTAACAATGCTTATAAAGTACGTTTTCACATCTGCCAACACTGCAATAATTTAAACGTTGATAGATATCTAACCATTCACAATGCTATGGAGTGGGCTGGGATGCTTTAACTCTTAGCGGTAATTTTTGCACACATTGAGCTAAATGACCATATCACAAAACCCCGAGGGCTCAGAGAAGGTTGGTGGAAGGCGACCTACTGAACAGCTGTTAAGAGACAGATGGTAGCCTTCTGTCAAGGCCGCACGTTTTTTTAACATTCGCGGGGTATAACTCTCCCGTATATGGAGTCGCAGCTTAACGTTCTATCCGAAGGACTGCGACCTTTCCAAACCCATCGGAGTTCACTATTGACCAAGGGCAGGGCGGAAAGTTTAGAAGATAAATATCAACGCTGGCACAGGTGGGATTCTAACCTGGGAACTACAGGTTCTGAGCCTGAGCGCTACCAACTGAGCCCCGCCCATAAGTGCTGTGAATCACGTGCTGTCGTATTGTTGTATGTAGGGCCGATCCGATATGTGAGGCTGCAAGACGACAGCTTCAGGGCGCTATTTTCGAGAGGCTCCAAAATTCAGGATAAAAACCGTAAAAATTTCAATATCGTTATTCTCAATCGTTCACCAGTATTATCAAAAGCCATGCAGTAGTATTAGCAAAATCAATACTCTTTGTCTGGTGGTTCTATGTTACATTCTGTTTTACAAGAAAAGCTGCTGGAAGTAGTAGTTTTTCAAATGCATTTACAAATTTAAGTAACAATTAACAGCATGAAGGGGCAGCTGGTCACTAGGGGCAGTACACCACCAGAATTTGTAATGCATTAAAATTATGCGATTTAAAAATGTTCATTTTTAAAATTCTTTTCATATTACTCTAACGCAAGTACCTATGAAAGGGACGTCATTCTTTACCTTGCCACAGGCGCCAAAATGTCTCTACTCGGCCCTGGTTGTTATATCGCTTCGCCCCCATTTTTGCCGATCTCCCTGTGTGGTATAGATGCTCTCTGTATGTGCCGCATAATGCTTTAAAGCTGCGTTGCCATATTTTTCCAGCATAAAACGGGTATTTTCAAACTTTGACATCTACACGAATAATTGTGCTACAAGTAGCTGAAGCGTCAGTGAAAAACTCTTTCAAAGCAATTGCAAACCATACGTTTTATTATTATCATTCGTTAAATTTAATTTATTGTTATATTTGTTGGTTATCATTATTGTTTCAATTCAGTTTGTTAATTAGTTTCGTCTCATTATTAGCAGCCAATATGTCGAGAAGTCTTCGCATTTGTAATGACAAGGAAACATATTCTGAACAATGTCTTGCAGAGTTGCGAAATTATTTCAGAATTCAAGGAGAGATGCTTGTTGGAACAGAAAATTTGAAAAATATTACAGACTTTTTAAGAAGTAAACTGTAACGCACGATCAGTTTCTTTCATAATGATTATGTTGTTATATACAACTATCATAGCGTGTTTTTCATTGCTTTTCAGTATAACGAAATTTCCGTATAACAATAAATATGGCTCACTAACTCGATTTCGTTAGACTTCATTTCACTGTATGATGATTGATAGTTTTCAAATCCTCCAAAAGACCTTAATTTATATGGTTAAAGGGCGCTAAATTTAGAAAATGTAAAACTTAAACTAATATTACAAATGATATATCTATGTTATAAATTCAGGTGTTAGAATGTGAGGATGAAGGACGAATACTCAGATAAAACAAGAGAAGGATAATTCAAAGTAATGATTGTTTTTTTTTAAATGAAATTCAACTGTAGCTCTTTATTTTTGAAAATTTATTATTTCTTTTTCAAATTTTCAATAATATTTTAATGCAGTTATATTAAATGAATAATTTTATTTTATATTCAATGACTGATTTGCTCTTAACTCTAGAGCAGTGATTCCCAAACTTTTCTGGATCATCGCCCCCTTTAGAAGAGAACAAAAATTTCAACGCCCCCCTAGTCCATAATAGTTAATTTTATATGAAATATTAAAATATTGTTGCATGTTATCTGTACCTAATTTATCTGTTTATTTATCTATTAAAATCATAAAGCAGAAATTAATAAAACGACAACCAAATGTACAATAAAATTGTTTATTAAAATTTTAAAAATAAACACAGAATCAATAAGAAATAAAAAATAATGAGATAAACACAAAATTAATAACAAATAAAAAAAATTAATGAGATGGTTGAGGCTGGTGGAGTATTAACAATTTGTTAATGTCGGGTTCCAATTTCGTTAGCATCAATCGCAGATCGCCACGTTCAGTGATGTGTAGTCTGTTCCTCTTCTTTGACAGTAAATTAGCTACTGCACTGAATCCACGTTCAGCCATATAGGACGAAGGAAATGCGATTAAAAACTTCTGCACTATTGCCCACAATCCAGGGTAGAGAACTGGTATTGATTTTTGAAGCCAGAACTCTTGGTATCCATGTTTGAATTTTACTGTGAGTGCTTCGTTAGTCGTGAGTTCTAACAGTTCCTCTTCCAAATTTGATGATTCTTCAGTATCTGTGTTTGCGAAAGGATCTAAAACCCAACTCGGTATATTCATGTTTAAAATATCTTGGAAACGCTCCGTAAAATCAACATGAAGAACTTCCAAGTGTTGGCAGTAAGTAAGTAAATCTTCCGGTTTTGCAGAGACTGCTGATAATGTGGGAAAGTGGTTGTATTCACCTCTACCTAGATTTCGTTTGAATAGAAGTTTTCCCGCAAAAGCAGCTATGATGTTTTTTTTTGCTTTAATTAAATTCAACTAATCACCTTGCAATTGTAAATTAACTTGATTAAATATTTTAAAAAGGTCTGTCAAATAAGCGATGTCATTTTTTGACGTAATCAGGTTTTCGCGCAATTTTTCGTCTCTGTCTTCAAAAAAGTCCAGTACTGAGTCAAATAGATTGAAAAAAACGATTCAGACAAACACCTTTAGAGAGCCAACGTACTTCTGTGTGCAGCAGCAAGCGATTGCAATCTTCATCATTTTCATTACAAAGCTTACCAAATAATCGGTAATTCAATTAATTGCTTCTAATCTTATTGATTGCTTTAATAACGTAATGGAGCGACGTAGGCAGACGTTCATTCAAATTTTTTGCAACCAAATGCTGACGATGAATAATACAATGTACAGAGAGTACATTTGGTACTGCTTGTTTCAAATGCGCTATGAAACCCTTATGACGCCCTGTCATTACTGGAGCACCATCAGTAGCAGCAGACAAAATATTGCAAATAGGAATTTCTTTCTCTTGAAAAAACTTTTGCATGGTATTAAATATAGATTCTCCCTTTGTATCAGATTCCAAATTTTTAGCAAATAATAACTCTTCATGAATTTTTTCTTCTTTTATAAATCGTACGTAGGATAAGAGTAGACTAGGTTATTTGGTAGAGTTGATTCATCGAGTTGAATGGAAAATTTGCAAGTCTTATCACATAACGATATTTCAGCGTCTTTTGCCATTTCATCTATTCTTCTTTGCACTGAATTATTACTGAGAGGAATTTTTTTGATGATATCTGACGGTGTCTTATGATGAAGAACAGTTTTTAATATCTCTTTGACTGCCGGAAAAATTAATTCCTCGCCAATTGTGTGTGGTTTTCCTGCTTTTGCGATTAACAATGAAACGTTATATGAGGCTCGTAGTCCATCATCATCTTGTTTAGAAGACGACGCAAAAAGGTTTGACATAGTTGGCTGTTTTAAATATTGCTTTTCCAGTTCTTGAAAATAGTATAAATCTTTGTTCTTCTTATCAGCATGCACTTTATTTAAATGCTCTTGTAGACTAGAAGGTTTCCTAGCTTCATTTGAAAAACCTTTTCGGCAAATTAAACACATAGGTAATGATTGGTTTGTAGGAGAATACGTAAATCCATATTTCAAATACTCAATACTGTACTGCCGACATTTCTTTTTAGATGTAGATTCAGACATTTTCAAATACAAATTAACTTCTCAACAGATTTATAGATAGTTATAAAAATAATGTTTATAATGACTTCTAACACTTATCACTCACGACTATTTATCACGGCGAAGCACATAAAAATAATAAAACATTCCTAGAGCTATCGTTTTTACAGATTTGATTTTGTCCACGCATTAACTTGTATGTTTGCGATGCCGGCGCACTTACTCCGTAAACAAGTCATTTCAAGCTCCCATATTCTTGTCGAAACATGTTAAATTGCATGAACCGCGTGTTTGCCTACCAACTTGCAAGGACTTGTCACCGTCAATCTATTCTAAACTAAAACAAATTAGGTATAGGTATACCTAATGCAAATTTAAAAATGCTTGTTAACGCGATAACAATAAGAAAATTTACCTAGTTAGATAAAATATTTATTCATGAAAACAGGTATTTTCAAAGTATTTTATTATATAAAAAATAATTATAAAAAAATATTAAATATAATAAATTTATTATTATTATATTATTATTGCATCAAGGTTGATTTGCCTATCAGGACGGACACACATATCCAACATAATAAGCCTGATATAGTAGTGCATGTAAAGGTATTGAATGAGATTACAATTATTGAAGTAGGAATAACATCTCAGGATAACCTGCAGACAGTAGAGGTTGAAAAGAAGAGGAAGTATGATCTGCTGGCTAATGAGTTGAGCTCAATTCACAAGTGTAATATTAATATTATACCTTATGTTCTGACGTGGGATGGTATTGTAACTACGTACCATAACGCATACTCAAAACGACTTGGAGTAGGAAAACATATTGAAACTTATATCCAATTTGTGATCTTGAAGAGAACGTTTGAGAGTATCTCAATCGACTTCAGACGTACCAGTACGCTAGCAGGCGGTAGCAGGGAACTTATTGTCCAAGCTGCAGTTGAAAAGCTGTACATGACGGATGAGGTAGTGGATGAGCAGAATCACCAGGAAGACACCACAGAATAGAAGAGATAAAAAGGTTGTCACAGAAAATTGCATTAAATTTATTTATTTATTTGACCGCCCCTCTTGATTGCCTCAACGCCCCCCATTTGTCTCTGGATCCGCTACCGCCCCTATGGAAAGCTCCAGCGCCCACTGGGGGGCGGTATCGCCCCCGTTGGGAATCTATGCCGTAGAGGATGAGAAAACGCAATTTTTTAATTTTAAGGAGTAAATGAAAAATTATATTTTTGCATTGTATAGGGCCAATAAATACATTACTATTTATATTACTACCCATTAATACGAATTACTACTGTTAAAGGGTTGTAAATTCGGGAAATGAAAACTTGTTTCTCTAAAAACGAGCATCCCATATTCTCCAGAAGCGACAGTTAGTTTTCTAATTCAAATTACAATAATGCTATTACAACTATGTATGAAAATTAATTTCTTTATAGAATTAATCTGATATGGCTGGGAAGAACAGGGTATCTTTTAATATCAATACGAAATATTACTATTTTTTCCCTGTTACTAAATTTGATATTTGATTGAAAATAATTTCAAACTAAATATTAAACATCGATTTAAAAATCAGTTGCAAGAAACGTTTCCGTGCTGTGTATTAATTTTCGGACTTTTTCTAAACGTTTGCTTATTGAAGAAAAAATATTCCTTAGGAGGAGAGAATTGCTTTAAAGGTGAATCCACGTGCTGAGGTGCTTAAAGGAAACAGGACATTATAGAGAGTCTACGAGGAGCAAGTACTAGCAACGCACTACATAGTGGCAAACTCACATAGCACTGACTTGGTTCGAAGATGTCCTTTTGATATGATTAATTGAAGAGGCTTCGTTTCCGCGCCGTTCTGACCCACTTTCTCTTCTGCTCAGTCCACGTTCTCCATCCGATACGGCCGTAGACATGCCGGCCACGTCACAACGGAGAGTGGAGTGGCCCATCTCAGGCTGCGTCGCCTCCATACTAATTCCTTCATTACCGTTGTCATGCCCAGTGCTAGGCATCCCCCAGCAGGATGCTGGGATGATCTTCTCCCTCTTCTGTATCGCATCGCCTCGACTCCTCTCAACGCGCCGGAAATCGGGGTGAGAATAGTAACACTCAGGCAACAGATTTGCCTTTGTGGAAAAGGCGTCATATCCGGTGGGTACTGGCACTAAATTCCCGGTTTTTCTGCTTTGTTGGCTCTTTCTTCATTTTGATTCCATGGGGGTGAAAGAAGGGCGGAAGCAGTCAAAGTGCTGCAGACAGCTGCGCATTAATGGGAGGAGGTGTACTCAATAGTTGTTTGCACATCCTGAATGATGGAACATGCTTTCGGCATGAGAAGGAAAGTTCAATTCATTTAAATGGGAAATAAAAAAATTATATTCCTCTAAATATTGTATACATGTTTTCTTCATATATATATATACAAGAAATGAGTTCGAGCTCAAAATTTCAATCTCAAATCATTGCAATTATTATTGAGCCCAGTCTGGGCCGTACCTGAACTACCATCATCATCATTATCATTATCCACAAGCAGAATGGGCTATGGAGATCCAACGTATAATATATATATATGCATAAAAAATACTCATACTGCCATGGGCTATGGAGGTTCTACCAGACTGTGAAACTGTTCTTTCCAGACATGTCTGTTCTGAGCAACAGCTGCTGCATGTGGCGACTGTAGGCAAATTATAGTAATGTCCTGTTTGACATTGTCTACCTATCGCATCCCAGGTCTTCCTCTTTTCCTGAAGCCTTTAGGTACATCATCATCATCATCATCATCATCATCCTCAAGCAGCCATGGGCTACGGAGATCCAACCAGACCGTGCAATTTAGTTCTCCAACCATATATGTCCTGAGCAACACTTGCTACAACTGGCCACTGCACACCAATTCTAACAAGGTCCTGTTTGACATTGTCTGCCCACTGCATCCTAGGTTTCCCCCTCTTTCTGGGGCCTTTAGGCACACTGTTCATAACCCTATTCACCAATCTATAACTATCCATACGGGTTACATGGCCAAACCAACGGAGTCTCTCTCTGAACAATATGCTGCTTAGAGGAGGTTGCCGACTCCTTTGCCTAACCTCATCATTAGTTAAAAAGCTGAACCACCTAATGCCCAAGATACTGCGTAAGCATCTAGAATCAAAAGCATGTAGTTTCTTCTTATCTTATTTACAAAGCGTCCAAGTTTCACTACCATAACTAACCCTAGAAAGAAGCAAACTATTTTAGTCTAATTTTAGTCTTTAGGTGTATACGACTATTTCTCCACACTCTCCATAGATTCTTAAAAGTCCCAGCAGCAATCCCTATCCGTCTGTTAATCTCATGACGAACATCACCAGCATCTGTTACATAAATCCCAAGATAATTAAACTGTGACACCTGTTCAAGATTGCAACCATTCAGATTAACTGAATCACATCCTGCCTATCCAATTTTCATCACTTTAGTTTTCTCTATGTTTATAACCAAACTTACTCTAGTACCAGTCTCATCAACCGTGCGATTGAAAGAGTTCATCTCATCAACATCATTTGCCAAAAGGGCTAAACCATCAGCATAATCTAAATCAGAAATTTTCGTATCTCCAGACCATTTAAGGCCAAAATCTTTCCCTTGCAGAGAATTTCGCATAACATAATCAATAACCAAACTAAAGAGAAAAGGAGACAAAATGATCCCGTGTCGGACATCAGAAGTAATGCTAAACCAATTGCTACCAGCCTTACCAACTCTCACACACGACTCAGTGTTGTTATAGAGAGCTTCCATTACGTTAACCAACTTTCTGCTATACCATATGATCGCACAATCAAATACAAATTATGACGATCAACAGAGTGGAAAGCCTTTTTGAAACCGACAAAGCTAGTAAACGAAGGTTTCTGAAACTCTAAACATTTCTCAAGAATTTGCCTGAGTGAAAATATCTGATCTACACATCCCTTACCACTTCTGAATCCACATTGCTCATCACGCAATTGCCTGTCAACCAGATTCTTAATTCTATTAAGCACAATCATGCAAATAACTTTACCTAGAACAGAGAGTAGGTTGATATCCCTATAGTTATCACAAGAACTGCGATCACCATTTTTGAAAATAGGGATAATAATAGCTCTGGTAAAATCCTTAGGAACCATGCCTTTATCATGAAAGATATTCAAAATTTCAGTCATTCACGTGGCAACCGAAACATTCCCAGCTCTAAGCATTTCCGTAGTAATTTCATCTACCCCTGAGGATTTGAGAAGTTTAAGTTTAGAAACAGCCAAAATAACTTCAGAAGAACTTTAGGTACACTGTTCATTATCTTCTCTGCCAATCTGCAGCTGTGCATACGGACAACATTGCGAAACCAATGCATTCTCTCTTTGCACAAAAAAAAAGGTTTATTGTTAATTAATTTTTCTAACCTCATCATTACTTACAAAATCAAACCACCTAATGCTTAGATACTGCGCAAACATCTAGAATGAATGACATCAAGCTTCTTGTTATCCTGCTTGCAAAGAGTCCAATTTTTGCCACCACATAAATCCTTACTATTATACTGCCTGATTTTAGTCTTTAGATGTTTATGACTATTTTTCCGCACTCTTCATAGATTCTTAAAAGTCCTAGTGGCAATCCCTATTCTTCTACATTATTTATCTCATGCCGCCTCACCAGTATCTGTTAAACAGCTTTCAAGATATTCAAATTGAGACATTTATCAAGAGTACAACCATTTAAAGTAACTGAAGCACCATCTGTCTGACCAATTTTAATCAATTTAGTTTTCCTCTGTTTATCACCAAACCTACCCTATTGCCATTCTCATCAACAGCCTAAATGAACGAATTCATCTCATCAACATCAGTAGCCAACAGTGCCACATCATCATCATCATCATCATCATCGTCGTCGTCGTCGTCGTCATCGCCGCCGTCGTCGTCGTCATCATCATCGTCGTCGTCATCATCCTCAAGCAGCCATGGGCTACGGAGGTCCAACCAGACCGTGCAATTTAGTTCTCCAAGCAAGTCTATCCTGAACTACATCTACTGCATCTGGCCACTGCACACCAATTCTAACAAGGTCCTGTTTGGCATTGTCTGCCCACCGCATCCTAGGTCTCCCCTTCTTTCTGAGGCCTTTAGGCACACTGTTCATAACCCTATTCGCCAATCTATAATTATTCATACGGGCAACATGGCCAAATCAACGGAGTCTCTCTCTGCACAATATGCTGCTTAAAGGAGATTGCAAACTCCTTTGCCTAACCTCATCATTAGTTACAAAATTGAACCACCTAATGCCCAAGATACTGCGTAAGCATCTGGAATCAAAAGCATCTAGTTTCCTGTTATCTTGTTTACAAAGTGTCCAAGTTTCATTACCATAACTAACCCTAGAAAGAACCAACCTATTATACAGTCCAATTTTAGTCTTTAGGTGTATACGCCTATTTCTCCACACTCTCCATAGATTCTTAAAAGTCCCGGCAGCAATCCCTATTCGTCTGTTAATCTCATTCCGCACATCACCATTATCGGTTGCATAGCTCCCAAGATAATTAAACTGTGACACCTGCTCAAAACTGCAACCATTCAGATTAACTGAATCACAGCATGCCTCATAAATTTTCATCACTTTAGCTTTCTCTCTGTTTATAACCAAGCCTACTCTACTACCAGTCTCATCAACAGCTCGAATGAAAGAGTTCATCTCATCAGCATCATTTGCCAAAAGCGCTAAATCATCAGCATAATCTAAATCAGAAATTTTCCTATCTCCAGCCCATTTAAGGCCAAAATCTTTCCCTTGAAGTGAATTTCGCATAACATAATCAATAACCAAACTAAAGGGAAAAGGAGACAAAATGCACCCTTGTCGAACACCAGAAGTAATGCTAAACCAATTGCTACAAGCTTTACCAACTCTCACACACGACTCAGTGTTATTATAGAGAGCTTTCATTATGTTAACTAACTTGTCTGGTATATCATATGATTTCACAATCAACCACAAATTATGACGATCAACAGAGTCGAAAGCCTTTTTGAAATCAACAAAGCTAGCAACCAAAGGTTTCTGAAACTCTAAACATTTCTCAAGAATCTGCCTAAGTGAAAATATTTGATCCACACATCCCCTACCACTTCTGAATTCACATTGCTCATCACGCAATTGACTGTCAACCAGATTCTTAATTCTATTAAGCACAATCATGGAAAGAACTTTACCTGGAACAGAGAGTAGGATGATACCCCTATAGTTATCACAAGAACTGCGATCACCTTTTTTGAAAATAGGGATAACAATAGCACTGGTAAAATCCTTAGGAACCATGACTTTATCATAAAAGATATTCAGAATTTCAGTCATCCAAGTGGTAACCGAAACATTTCCAGCTCTAAGCATTTCTGTAGTAATTTCATCTACCCCTGGGGATTTAAGAAGTTTAAGTTTAGAAACAGCCAAAATAACTTCGGATTGTGTTATAGGGCCAACATTAAAGCCACCAATGCATCTATCATCATTGCAAACAATGGGAATAGAACTAACCGCATTGTTTAGAACATCACTGAAATGCTCAGCCCACCTAGCCATGACAGAATCCTCACCTTCTATAACTTTACCTTTTTTATCCTTCAATCCCTGTATACCTGTTCGTTTTCTACCACACAGAACATTAACTATCTGGTACAGCTCTCTGCTGTTGTGCTGTCTAACTGCTTCCTCGGCTTTGTCAGCCAAACCATCAAGCCAAAGATTCTTATCAGCAGCTAACTGATCTTTTACACGTTTATTAAGTTCTCTGTAATGCTTTCTATTAGGACTAGTAGGGTATTGATTAAGGACATTCCTGCAGTTCTTTCTTTCCGAAATAAGCTCAAGTGCCTTATCACTCAGATAATTCTGCCTCTTCTGCTCCTTTTTTCCTAAAAGAGTACTGTTAGTGTCCAAAAAAGCCTGTTTAAAATAATCCCATTCTTCCTCAACTTCAGTGGTAAGCATACCATGACTGTCATAATGACTAAGTAACCTATCATGGTAAGCTTTGGCTATAACTGGGTCTTTCAGAGCTTCAGTATTAAAAGCAAATTTTTTAACCCTATCACAACACTTTTTAAGTTTAAGTTGTAAGACACTTTTAACTAGGTAATGGTCAGATCCAATTTCAGCTCCCCTATATGCCCTGGTATTTCTAACAGAACTAGCCCATTTGCTATTAATTAATATATAATCAATCATATTCCTATGCAGCCCATCAGGTGAAACCCATGTGTACCTATGTATGTCGCGGTGTTTGTAATAAGTGTTAGTTATTCTGAAACCATTGAGTTTACTTACCTGTAGGAGACGTTGCCCATTGCCATTGCAACTACCAATACCAAAAGGGCCAATCACCCCTCCCCAAAGGTCAGAGTCAGTACCAACTTTGGCATTGAAGTCACCAAGAACAAGGATAATATCTCCTTTCTTGACAGAATTCAAAATATCCTGAAGTTGTTCATAAAACCTATCCTTCTCATCCTCATCGGCATCCTGAGTGGGGGCATAACAGCAGATAACATTCAGGTCTTTAACGCTTGTCTGAAATGTTGCTGTGGGAAACCTTTCATTAATGCACTCATATCCTAGAAGAGCATCACTAGCGTGTCTGCTAAGAAGCAGACCCATGCCTTGGTGTGCTTATTGTCGTCCCTCCCTGAAAAGAGAAATTTAAGATTATTTTTAAGAATCTGACCTTTATCTGTCCATCTAGTCTCTTGCAAGCCGAGAATATCTAAATTATAACGGTGGAATTCTTGTGTGAGGACATCAAGAGAAAAAGCTCTGTGCAGAGTCCTCACATTCCAACTACCTATGGTGAGAAAATGGTTAGTGGGATATTTAAAGAAACTATGTTTATTGAGAGAGGGAATGCCGACAATATCAAACAGCCCCCTAATCGCAGACATGGGGCAAAGACCCGTTCCCCCACCACTAAAGGCTGAAGCCATCTACACTGGAAGACTTCCTCCAATGTAGAATTTGACGATGCCAATAGAAGCAAAGAGTTCAGGTGCCTGCGATGACCTCTGCTCAGGATTATCCACCAGCTGATAAACATATCCTGTGAATCTATTCACTTGGGGCTGTCAACCCACAAACAAACAGAAAACACAGCGGAAGATTTTCCATCCACAGAAGCCCACCAGTGCAGCAAAATCAGGATCCATAATCAAGCTCAGAGCCATATGTCTGTCCATCTGCATAATCTAAATCAATAACGAATATAAAGTGAAAAGGGGACAAAATGCACCCTTGTCTAACTCCACTAGCAATGCCAAACTCGCTACAAGCGAAATATTATAGAGACACTTTCATTACACTAACTAACTTCTCAAGTATTCCATATGATCTCTCAAACAACCACAAATTATGATGATCAGCAGAGACAAAAGTTTTTTGAAATGAACAAAGCTATTAACCAAAGGTTTCCGAAACTCTAAACATTTCTCAAGAATCTGCCTAAGTGAAAATATTTTATCAATATATTCCCTACCACTTCTGAATCCATACTGTTCATCACATGGTTCCCCGAATGCATCGTTCAAACTCTTAATTCTATTAAGCCCTCTAATTTATTAATTTTCATTTATTGTTGCATTTTATTATATTATTGTTATTGTAAATATTTTTATGTATTGAGTGTGTTCTTGGACGTGCTATTGTGGGAATGTGTTTCGTAAGATGTTGTTTTCGGGTCTGAGCTGGCTGGCTGTAGATAGCGATGTCTGAAAAGCTCTTTTATGGCCTTTTACAACTGGCCTGGGGCGCGAGTGTGAGCGCAAGAGAGGCGTTGAGTAATAACATAGCAACGGTTTTGAGCGTAGCTGTCGAGCAGGAAGGACATTTGAACACGCCTCAAAAGGACGCTGCCCTTACTCGAATGAAATCCTTAAGGAGTGGGTACGATTCTAAGTGAAAATCAAGATTCTTGGTGAATCTGATACAGTTCTGTGGATTTTGTGTGAACCACGTTGTAGGCAATGGTTATTTATCCTTTTGCAGAGTTTTAGGTCGGTAAAGCGAGAACCTGCGAAGTGTACGGTTCTCCACCTCATTGTGTAATTGTTTGCAGCAGCAAAGCAGTAAGGCATATGGAGTTGAGAGCATCCCCAGCACATGATTGCATATAAGTGTAAATAAACTACATGTTAATTTACACTTATATACAATCATGTGCAATCATGTGCTGTAGTTAATTAAACTACATGTAAATAAACTACAGTCTCATGCGTGAATTGTTGGACACATTTTTATACATCACTTGACACAGCAAGTCTGAGGCATAGGTCAGTACGGATGTAACAACCACGAACCTGTCATTTCACTGAAGTAAGGGTGAAGGTAATTAAGGACAAATTCATTGTCTTCCAGTGACCACGTCATTTGGCCCAGCCCATCACATCCGGAGCAGAGAGTACATCACATTCTGGTGAAGTTCAACAGGATTGGGGCGAGTACATCACATTTGGTGCAGTCAACACAGTGTCATCATTCTTATGCCCAAGAAGTTCTTATGCCCATCGTTATAAAAGTAAAAAAGGAAGAAAATGTCCGCTGAAAGAAGAAAAAGTGCAGGAAGTTTAGAAGAGTTTTTGATTCGGTGTTGGTGATTCCGCGAAAGTGAGGAGTCTGAAAGCAGCTCAGTGGGCTAAGCCGCATCCAGTGCAGTGTTCTACAGAGCGCAGTTTCCCGAATGCTACGTCATCGAGATCTTCCAAGTGCCAAGGTCCGTCACTGTGAAAGAGGTTCGTGGTTTTGGAGGGAGACCCCAGGTGCAGCAGGCAAGTGAGCAGAGCTGATCTTTGGGGGAAGGAAAGGTCTGTGGTTTTTCTGTTTTTTTTCTATTTTTAGACTAATTTGAGTTGCCAATGATGCTGAGAAGTCGCAATAAAACCAAGGTTGGAAATGAGCAGGATGGGAGCGATGATTTAACCAGACACATTGAGGCGGGGGAAAGTGGGGAAGCTACTGAAATTGATAGTATTGATATCGATTTTGGGGTAGAACAAGGTGCTAGCGGATGTGGTGCGAATGCTGTCGAAATGAGTGATTCAGATCCGAAATGAGTCTTAGAGAGGGAGATGGAATACCGAAGAGAGATAGAAGAAAGAGATAGGGAAAAAAGAAAGGAAAAAATAAGATTGGAAATGGAATATAAGAAAGGGAAAGAAGAAAGAGATAGGGAAGAAAGGAAGGAAGAAAGAAGATTGGAAATGGAATATAATAAGGAAATAGAACTTAATCGATTAGATATAGAAGCAAGAAGATTAGATATAGGATATAGAAGGGGCAAATAATAGTAGCCGTGGAAGTCAAAGTTCGGTGGATTCTGAAGATCTAAAATTAAAAAGGCTTCAGAAAATTCTAAACCCTAATAACTATCACTTACCAAAAAAAGTGGAAGAATTACCAGCTTATTTCGAGACAATAGAGAAATTGTTTAAACAATACGAAATAGCGGACGACTTACAGGGAATGCTAGTGCATCCTTTTCTGGGGGAGAGAGCACAAAATATTTTTACGTTGCTGAGCAACGAGGAAATCTAAAGCTATGAGATAATCAAATCTGCTGCGTTGAAAGAAAGCAAATTGACTCCTTTGGAATGTAAAAGGAAAATTCGACTCGATATTCAAGTTCTTTACGGACACTGGACTCAGTTTTCATCTTGAATGAAGAGTCACTTGAATTACTACTCGAAGAGTTGGGAAGTATATGATTTTCAAAAATTAAAACAAAATTGATATTGGCCTACAAAATTAAAGATCTACTGCCACCGGATGCCAAAAATTATGTCATGTTGCAGGAGAATGGGTCGTGGAAAAATTGCCACGAGGTCGAAGAAGTTGCAGAGAACTTTCTGCAGGCACAAAGAATCTGCAAGATTTATTCGTGTGAGAAATTTAAAACGGAAAATAGAGAGAACAGATTTGGCCAATCAGCTACAAAATTAAATTTCAGTCACAAGAATTTAGGACAAATTTCGAATCTGCAAAACAAATTGGTGGGAAACAAAAATACCGATTTTAAAAGAAAATAGAATGACAGCTTTTCTTCCAGATCATGCTTCATCTGTAACCAGAAAGGTTATTTGGCTAAGGAATGTAGCAAGAATAAGAAAGTGGCCAGAACATTTAATGTAAAAACTCCTGATCCAGATGAACCCACTGAAGGTGGAGTTATTGTTGCGGGAGTCGACCGCCAGTTTAAAATGGCATCAGAATCAGAAGCAAGATTGGCAGGCTGTGATGCAGAAAATAGGAAATGCAGAGATCCGTGTTGGAGCATAAAGCCTTTAACAACAGTTTGCATTAAGTGTGAGGATATAATGTATATGGATTTGGAGGCTCATATTTCAGTCTCAAAAAGTTCTTTAGTCCCAGATAAATGTAAGGAGTCAGAGGCAAAGACTGCATTGGTTAATGCTTTTACAAACCGACAGGAGGCCCCATTAATCACTGTCCTCCTCAAATGGGCTACCAATGGAAGTCAGGCAGAAGGATATGTGGGAAAGTGTGAAATTTTGTTGCGATAGTGGATGAATTGAGAGACGACATGTTAATCACTCTGAGTTCTCTCGCCACCTTAGAGAGGTTGGCTGGAAAGGCCAAGAATGAGATTAAATATAAAGGTACTACAAGAAAAGTATTAGATAATACTACAGATATTATTAAGAGTCATGGTGTCAGTAACTTGGAGAGTAATGAATGTGGCGATGTACAAGCCAGCAGAAAAGTTAATTATGAGGCTATGTCGAAGTTTGACAAATGCCCGAAGCTTCTTAAGTTTGATAATGTTGAGAAGCCAGTAGGTAAGAAAGTTTCTGGTGAAATCAGGTTTATATCTAATGCAGCTGGTAAAGCAACTAATAAACCTCAGGCTAACTGGAAAGAACTGAGAAATTTTCCCTTCAGGGAACTCCACGTTGACACCAATGTCCTTGATGATAAGGTAAATGATACGAACGAGGTGTTCAGTAATAAGGTTAAGAATATGGTTACGTTTGAGGTAATTAATGAGAAAAGGTGTAGCAGTGATTCACCTAAAGCAATTAAATTTAAGGTGAAAAAGAATGTGCCTAAATTTACCGAAGAAAATATTCATCTAAGTGATAAGTGGAAAATATTATGTAATGTACCTGATAAGGAAAAGGGTGATACTAAGAATATTAATGTCAGAGAAAGATATTTGGAGCCTAGTGGTTTCATTGCGAGCGAAGTAAATAATAATGTAGAGTGAAAAAGATTAAATGTGAAAAGGTTGAGGATAAGGTAGATTTAAACAAGGATTCATATAGCAGAAATGTGACTAGATATACAGAAGAAAATATTTATCCAGATGATAAGTGAAAATATTACATAAGGTACCTGATGAGGAGAAAGATGATAGTAAGAATATTAATATCAGAGAAAAAGATTTGATTAAGAGCAAAGTAAATAATGATGTAGAGAGTGAGAAAATTAAATGTCAGAAGGATGAGATTAAGATTTTTTTAAATAAGGATTTATGTGGTAGAGCGGTTGATTATTGTACTGTAATGGACAAGAATAATAAAATTAATTGTGAAGAGAGCATAATTGATGTCTGTATTAAAAAGGCAGAAGAAATTTGTCACATAAGGTCAGATAAGAACCAAATAGGTAATATATATAATTCTGAGGTAACAGATAGTATAGGAATATTAGATAAGAATAAATTGAAGGAAAGTAGACCATTAATTAAAAGTGATAATCTAACTGAGAAATTATGTAAGATCGGAA
Source organism: Ryuthela nishihirai (assembly GCA_038380435.1). Lineage (NCBI taxonomy): Eukaryota > Metazoa > Arthropoda > Arachnida > Araneae > Heptathelidae > Ryuthela > Ryuthela nishihirai. Next base: position 2,647,594 of record JAWZYU010000029.1, on the reverse strand, counting down.
ATGTAAATATCCAGGAATAAGGTTTTAAATATAAGAACGACAGTAATATAGAAGATTATGAAAATAAGAGGATGAAGAGAAAAGGGTAAAGGAGGAAGGTGACATATTTTTAGATAGAAATGATCTTAAGGAAGTAGATTGTATAATCAATGAAAAAGTGAAAGTGTTAAAAAATCAGTTAATTGTGACCGAGGATATGAAAAGAAAATAGACGCAGTTTTGCCCCTCAGCTAGATCTTCTTCTACCCTTAGTGTGACACTAAGAATAGAAGCAGAACTAGTCGAGGGGCAGATCTAACAGAAAAAGGTCCTGATGTTGATATAGTCATAGGACAGAAATTGGATAAATATAGAAGAAAGTACCGAAGTAGACCAAAATGGTCAGTAACTATTGAAAAAAAGTGTATTAATAGTAGGCGTAAATTCGGTGTTAACAGGAACGAGGCTAAAGGATTTGTTTCTGGAGTAAAGCACTTTATCTTGTTCAAGAATAAGGTTTCAGTCAAACATGGAAGCTCAGTGAAAAGCATTGATAGAAGAATTAGAAGATGTATTAGGAAAAAGTCAGAAGACAAAGGTAATAAGGCCGTAGGAAGACAAGCGCTAATGAGGTTTAAAAAACAATAGTACCTTTGGATTCCTAATAAAGAAGAATTGCAAAATGAAGGATAAAGTGCGAGCAATAGCCTTTAATTATGCAGGAAGTAAGAGATTGACAGATGACAGGAAAACCAAAACGAATAATCCTTGATGTCTCATTGATACAGGGCATCAAGCAAAGGTCAAATGCCGGCGAACCTGCAAAAACTATAAACGATCGGAGTTGGGCCTATGCACCAACACTCTCTTTTTAAGGTAGTTCTGAGAGTGTTGGTAATTAGACTAGGGTTTGCAATGAAAAGGGGTGAGCTGGCAACTCAAAGGGGTGTAAAAATATGAAAGGATGGATTTTACCCGACTCACTTGTGGGGAGATGTACTGTTCCAACAGTCAAGGTCACCTGATCTGCAAGCACTGAAAGATGTGAACTCAACTTAATTGCTTCTCAGTGACAGATACATTTTGTGCACTAATAAATTAACTGGACGGTCTTCGGGTGAGGACATTACTTAGCCAAGTGTCATACGGGCCTGGACATTGCTTAGCCGGGTGTCATATGGGTCGGGACATTGCTTAGCCGAGTGTCTTCGGGAGAGGACATTGCTTAGCCCTGATGTAATGTCCCTCTAATTTATTTATTTTTATTTATTTTGGCATTTTATTTTATTATTGTTATTGTAGACTTATCTGAGTGATAAGGCACTTGAGTTTATTTCGGAAAGAAAGAACTGAAGGAATGTCCTTATAAATACCCTACTAGTCTTTACACAGAGCATTAACGAGAACTTAATAATCGTGTAAAGAATCATTTAGCTACTGATAAGAATCTTTGGCTTGATGGTTTGGCTGACAAAGCCGAGGAAGCAGTTAGACAGCACAACAGCAGAGAGCTGTACCAGATAGTTAATGTTTTGTGTGGTAGAAAACGGACAAGTATACAGGGATTGAAGGATAAACAAGGAAGGTTATAGAAGGTGAGGATTCTGTCATGGCTAGGTGGGCTGAGCATTTCAGTGATATTCTAAACAATGCGGTTAGTTCTATTCCCATTGTTTGCAATGATGATACATGCATTGGTGGCTTTAATGTTGGCCCTATAACACAATCTGAAGTTATTTTGGCTGTTTCTAAACTTAAACTTCATAAAACCCCAGGTGTAGATGAAATTACTACAGAAATGCTCAGAACTGGGAATATTTCTGTTACCACTTGGATGACTGAAATTTTGAATGACTTTTATGATAAAGGCATGGTTCCTAAAGATTTTACCAGATCTATTATTATCCCTATTTTCAAAAAAGGTGATCGCAGTTCTTGTGATAACTATAGGGGTATCAGCCTACTCTCTGTTCCAGGTAAAGTTCTTTCCATGATTGTGCTTAATAGAATTAAGAATCAGGTTGACAGTCAATTGCGTGATGAGCAATGTGGATTCAGAAGTGGTAGGGGATGTGTGGATCAGATATTTTCACTTAGTCAGATTCTTGAGAAATGTTTAGAGTTTCAGAAACCTTTGGTTCCTAGCTTTGTTCATTTCAAAAAGGCTTTCGACTCTGTTGATCGTCATAATTTGTGGTTGATTGTGAAATCATATGGTATACCAGACAAGTTAGTTAACATAATGAAAGCTCTCTATAATAACACTGAGTCGTGTATAAGAGTTGGTAAGGCTTGTAGCAATTGGTTTAGCATTACTTCTGGTGTTCGACATGGTGCATTTTGTCTCCTTTTCTCTTTAGCTTGGTTATTGATTATGTTATGCGAAATTCACTTCAAGGGAAAGATTTTGGCATTAAATGGACTGGAGATACGAAAATTTCTGATTTAGATTATGCTGATGATTTAGCCGTTTTGGCAAATGATGTTGATCAGATGAACTCTTTCATTCGAACTCTTGATGAGACTGGTACTATAGTAAGTTTGGTTATAAACAGAGAGAAAACTAAAGTGTTGAAAATTGGATAGGCAGGCTGTGATTCAGTTAATCTGAATGGTTGCAATCTTGAACAGGTGTCACAGTTTAATTATCTTGGGAGCTATGTAACAGATAATGGTGATGTGCGGCATGAGATTAACAGGCGAATAGGGATTGCTGCCGGGACTTTTAAGAATCTATGGAGAGTGTGGAGAAGTAGGCGTATACACCTAAAGACTAAAATTAGACTGTATAATAGTTTGGTTCTTTCTAGGATTAGTTAAGGTAGTGACACTTGGACACTTTCTAAACAAAATAACAGGAAACTTGATGCTTTTCATTCCAGATGCTTATGCAGTATCTTGGGCATTAGGTGGTTCAACTTTGTAACTAGTGATGAGGTTAGGCAAAGGAGTTTGCAACCTCCTTTAAGCAGCATATTGTGCAGAGGCAGACTCCGTTGGTTTGGACATGTTGCCCGTATGAATAATTATAGATTGGCGAATAGGGTTATAAACATTGTGCCTAAAGGCCTCAGAAAGAAGGGGAGACCTAGGATGCGGTGGGCAGACAATGTCGAACAGGACCTTGTTAGAATTGGTGTGCAGTGGCCAGATGCAGTAGATGTAGTTCAAGATAGACTTGCTTGGAGAACTAAATTGCACGGTCTGGTTGGAGCTCCGTAGCCCATGGCTGCTTGAGGATGATAATGATGATGAAATATTTTTATGTGTTAAGTGTGTTTTTGGAAGTGCTATTGTGGGGATGTGACTCATAAGATTCTGTTTTCGGGTTTTGTGGTAGCTACCTGTACATATCGATATCCGAAAAGCCCTTTTATGACCTTTTAAAACTGGCCTCGGGCGCGAGTGCAGAGACGCCGAGTAATAATGAAACAACAGATTTGAGTGTAGCTGTCGAGTGGGAAGAACGCCACTCTAGTGGAATGAAATCCTTAAGGAGAGGGTTCGATTCTAAGTGAGGATCAATATTCTTGGTGAATCTGATAAAATTCTGTGGATTCTGTGCGAACCACATTGTAGTCAAAGGTTAATTATCCTTTTGCGAGTTTGAGATCGGTAAAGCGAGAACCTGCAAACAAAGCCCCAGCACGTGATTGTATATAAGTATAAATAAACTGTGTTGTCCATATACAACTCTCGTGCGTGAATTGTTGGATATATTTTTAAACATCACTTGATGCAGGAAGTCTGAGGCATATGTCAGTACGGGTGTAACAACTCGCAATCCTGTCATTTCACCGTAATAAGGGTGAAGGTAATTAAGGGACAAATTCGTCGTCCTCCAGCGTTCATGACATTTGACCCAGCCCATCACATCCGGAGCGGATAGTACATCACATTCTGGCACACTCCAACAGGATTGGCGCGAGTACATCACATGGACAAAATGTACCCTTGTCAAACATAAGAAGCAATATTAAACCAATGGCTACAAGCCTTACCAACTCTCACACATGACTCAGTATTATTATAGAGAGCTTTCATTATGTTAACTAACTTGTCTGGTATGGCATGCGATCTCACAATCAAACACAAATTATGACAACCAACAGAGTCGGCAGACTTTCTGAAATCTATAAAGCTAGCAACCAAAAATGTAACCTATCTTCAATCCCTGTATGCCTGTCCGTTTTGTACCACACAAAACGTTAACTATCTGACAGCTCTCTGCTGTTGTGCTTTCTAACTGCTTCCTCGGCTTTGTCAGCCAAGCCATGAAGCCAAAATTCTTATCAGCAGCTAACTGACCTTTTACACGTTTATTAAGCTCTCTGTAATGCTTTCTATTAAGACTAGTAGGGTACTGATTAAGGACATTCCTGCAGTTCTTTCTTTCTGAAATAAGCTAAAGTTCCTTATCACTCAAATAATTATGCCTCCTCTGCTCGTTTTTTCCTAAAAGAGTACTCTTAGTTTTCAAAAAAGCTTGTTTAAAACGGTCCCATTCTTCATCAACTTCAGTAGTAAGCAAATCATGATTGCCCTAATGACTAAGTAACCTATCATGGTAAGCTTTGGCTATAATTGGGTCTTTCAGAGCTTCAGATTCAAAGGTAAGTTGTTTAACCTTAGCACAACACTTCTTAAGTATAATTTGCAAGACACTTTTAACAAGGTAATGGTCAGATCTAATTTCAGCTTCCCTATATGACCTAGTAGTCCTAGCAGAACTTCCCCTTTTTCTGTTAATTAATATATAATTAATCGTATTATTATGCAGCCCATCAGAGGAAACCCATGTGTACTATGGTATGTCATGTGTTCTTAATAAGTGTTAGTTATTCTCAAACCATTGAGTTTACTTATCTGTAGGAGACGTTGCACATTGCCATTGGAGCTATCAATACCAAAAGGGCATATCACTCCTCCCCAAAGGTCAGAGTCAGTACCAACTTTGGCATTTAAGTCCTCTAGAACAAAGGTAAAATCTCCTTTCTGGACATAATTCAAAATATCCTGAAGTTATCCATACAACCTATCCTTCTCTCCTTCATCTGCATCCTCAGTGGGGGCATAACAGCAGATAACATTCAAGTCTTTAAGACTTGTCTGAAATTTTGCTGTAAGAATCCTTTCATTAATGCACTCATATCCTTGAAAATCATCGCTAGCATGTCTGCTGAGAAGCAGACCTACGCCTTGGAGATGCTTATTATCTTCCCTCCCCGAAAAAATAAATTTAAGATTTCTTTTAAGAATCTGACCTTTATCTGTCCATCTGGTCTCTTGGAAGCTGAGAATATCTAAATTATAACGGTGGAATTCTTGTTGGAGAAATTCTTATCAAGAGAATAAGATCTGTTGTTCTTATGAAGGGAATGCGCTCTGTGAAGAGTCATCACATTCCAACTGCCTATGGAGAGAAAATGGTTAATGGGATTTTTAAAGAAACTATGTTTACTGAGAGAGTGAATGCCGAGAATATCAAACAGGAATGGGGCAAAGACCCATTCCCCACCAATAAAGGCTGAAGCCATATACATTGGACGACTTACTTCAATGTAAAATTTCACGAGGCCAGTAGAAACAAGAGTTCAGATGCCTGAGATGGCCTCTGCTCAGGATTATCCACCAGCTGATAAAACATATCGTGTGAATCTAAGCACTTGTGGCTGTCAACCCACAAATAAACCGAAAACACAGCAGAAGATTCTCCCTTCACTGAAAACCACCAGTGCAGCAAAATCAGGATCCATAATCAAACTCAGAGCTTTAATCCAGTCCAGTAAGTTTATAAGGTCAGCACTAGGACCCTGTGTGGTTGACCACTCTTCAGCAGGGTAGAAAAAAATGAAAAGCACACATTATTGTCCAGATCAGTAGGCCACAGTAATCTGGCAGCCCTCCACTTCCGTTCACTTCCAAAGATAGTATTGTGATGCCCCACCGTTCACTTTTGCTTTACCTTAACCAGTTTTGTTTAATTTACGTTATATTTATCATTTTGGGGATTTTTATTTCCTTTTTGGCATCGCAGCACTCGTTTTCAAGATGTTGTGAGTTGCCTACGCGCAACTCCGATCTTCCGACTGTAACCGCTAAAGCGCGTGCCAAGGACACGCCCCCTCTTGCGTCATGGCTTGCTTCGTTCGTCATAGTATGTAAATGTCTTTCCCGGCATGCGCCGGTTATTGTCAAAAACCTGCGAGTCACAGCAACAGAAGCCCTAAGCATAAGCAGTAGCATAAGCATGAGCACAAGTGAGTGCACGGGGAGTTAGTGCAGTAGCACTAAGCACAAGGTGCGTAGCACCAGAGTTGTATCTTCATTGATGTCTTAGTGAGTTGAATTATTTTGGAAATAAATCTGTTTTGTTATATTTAAAACCTTTTGAGTCTGTACAGTTTTTTTCTCTTGAGCAACGCGAATTAAGGATTTTTGAATTATATTTAAATTTACTTGACAATCATTTTGATTCTTATTCATTAACGCTCGCTGGTATTTGAACCCTAAATCAACTTATTATCAACTTATTCTACTTTTGGCAATTTGTTAATTATTGCCTGGCGCCCGTCTAAGCTATCTGGAGCATAAAACTTCAAGTATTTTGCATTTGTTTGGAGCGTTACAGTATCTCTTTTGAACGGAAGTAACGGCCTGCACCACGAGAAAGCGGGGTCGGACATTAGGTGCTAGTCCTAGCCGGTTTAATGCATCATCGCAGGGGAGGTACCATTTTATATTACTAATATAGTACTTTTTATTAGCTATTAATTTCAACTCATTTGGTAATATTTATGAAACAACGTAAATTTTGTTTTTAAGCAGTTTATGTATAATTTGTTTACCTTAAGCTACCTTGAAAGTTTTTTAATTCTGCTTTCATTTGTGTTTTTACATCTGTTATAGAATTTGAAGGCATTAAGAAGACTCTCATCTGCATACAAATATTATTTCGTTTTTTTCTGAAGCGTTTGGTAAATCATTTGTGTATAAAAGGAAAAGCAATGGCATTAGAATTGATCCTTGAGGTACTCCCTTAAAAATGAAAGATGGCTTTGAATTCACACTATTTAAATATACTATCTGTGACCTATTTGCTAAGTAGCTTTTTATCCATTTTAAAATATCCCCTCTTACACCATAAAAATTTTATTTTTGAAAGAGTGTTGCATGATCAACTGAGTCAAAGACTGCTAATAGCAGTGAACACACTTAAAACTATTTGGCCACATAAAAGAAAAGTTTATTAGATACTGAAAAAATACATTTACCTAGACTCAAATTTTGAGTTATTATCAGATTCAATATCCCACTCGAGGTAATAGTTGTCTGTAGGATAATAACACGAACATTTTAATAGTTAAAGTGTCTGCATTCAAGAATAAAATTTACGTTATAAATAGAGTCTATTAAGTTTTAAACGTTAATAATTATCTGAGAAAAGCATAGAAGCATTTTAATTGTCTTACACTTTGAAATCATAAATGATCCAACTTCGCAAAGCAACAGAATACTGTTTAACATTATGTATAAGCTTGAGATAACTGGGCAACATGTTATACAGTCTGTAAATAATGAAAGAAAGAAATATCAACAAAATTTCTGATATAATATATTTTGGGGATAATGGCATTAATTCTTTCAGACACTTTGTATATGATCTTTCCATGTCATTTTCCTGTCCAACATGATTCCTAGGTGCTTATAGCGTTCAAAACCCTCAAAGGCCTCCCAGTTACAGATAGTAAGAATACAATCTCTTTCATGATACATTAAATTTTCTGTAAAATAGTCTTCTTCATTACCCCTTAGTCTAATATACATTTATTTCGTTTTTTTTTTTTACATTTAATATTAATTTATTTTGAACAAACCAATTTCTAACAATTCCTAAACTATTTTTGACATTGTCTATTAGTGATTAGTGTTCACCTGTAAAAACAATTGTTGTGTCATCAGCAAATGTAATAATTTCTCCGTTCAGTTGTAAATTACAAAGATCGTTTATGTAAATTAAAAATAAAATTGGACCTAAAACCGAACTTGAGGCACTCCATAATTTAATTCTCTTTTATCACTTACGTGTTTATCTAGTTCAGCTCTTTGTATTCTACCTCGTAAATAATATTCAAAGGATTTCTTAATCGTTCCCCTAAAACCAGCCTTTCAATTTTGTCTAAAATTATTTTGTGAGATACGGTATCGAAAGCATTTTTTATATCTAAGAATAAAATGATTATTTTCAGATTTTTATTTAAATTACAATAAATCCGAGAAGTCAAATCCAGCATTGCATCTTCGGTACCACGTCCCTTCCTAAATATATATTCTTAAATAATATTTTATATTTGGATTCCTCAGCTAATTTCTGCAAAATAGAAACAAAGAAAACCTTTTTCCGCATTCAAATTTATTACTTGTTCGCTATTTATTTCTTTTAACTTACTTTTTAATTATTTTTATATTTAATTTATATTCTTCACTGAACCAGTGTTTTGCCATTCTTTCTGATTTAGAGTTTAACATAACTGTGTTACCAATAAAGTAGTGATCTGTTAATAACACTTTAATAATATAAGTATGGCAGATTTTATCTCAAAATTTCTTAAAAATACTCATGGTCTAGACAGGTTCCTGACTGCGGCCTAGTTACCTCTTCGTGACTGCAAAGAAAACCATATGCTGTTACCAAACATTAGTAATCAGTACCGATTCAGTTTTATTTAGCAGATCCAAATTTATGTCACCTAATAAAATTGCATATCTGTCATCTGTTTCAATCTAGTTTCATTTCTAATTCCTCACCAAACCTTTTAATTGTAAACTCATGTAATCTATAGAGCGTCAAAATGGCAAACTTGTGATCATTTAATTTTAAATTTATTTGGATCAAATCTTATTTTTTTTAAATCTCAAATTTGAAATTTTTTGATAAGGTTAACATCTCAATAATAATAACATCACAATTTTTTGATAATAATTAACATCTCGATCACAGATCCCTAGCGTCAGTAGATTATCAGCGGGTTTGCTCATTACCCCAGGGTTAGTTGCATCCTTAAAATGCTTGAAGGTGTCTGAATTAGGCATATTTTCATTATCCCAGTCATTACAATTCAGATTTTTACGAAATTGACTTTTTTTATATTAAACAGCTGAAATTAGTAATTACGTGGCGAATTTCGTGTAATTTTCATTTTATTCTATTTAATGTAGGAAAGTATATTATTTTCATCTCAGTCATTAAAAAACGGATTTTTTTAGGATATTATCTATATACTAAACAGCTGAAATTAGTAATTATATGATGAATTTTGTCTAATTTTTATTGTATTTAATGTAGGAAAGTATATTATTTTTTTTATCTCACTCACTAAAAATCAGATTTTTAGGGAACTAATCGCTTAATTTTTAATGCATTTAAAAAAAACGTTATTTTCACCTCTGTAATTAAAAAAGTCGCATTCTTAGGGAATTTTCTGTTTGTTTTTAAATTACTTAAATTATATGGTGAAATTCCTTAATTTTCAAAGCATTTAGGAAAAACATTTTTTTTTATTTGAACGAATATTTGATATGGATATTTACACGGCAGGGATCAATTTCGCAGTAGTTGACACATAGTTTTCTGAAATTCTCAAACCCATCGTCTAAGAGGAGCATGTCGGTCTTCAGGTGCAAGTCGTGATACTGATCGAGGTTTTCTAAGTCGAATGAGTTCCATACTTTCATTGCATGGATTCATTGCATGGATGTCTTCCTCCTCCAGAGCTTCTTATATATGTTGATTGTAAAAAGCTTCACGTGGAGGTAATAAAGTTTCTTCAAGCTTTCGCTGCTGTCAATGTAATCGTAGGGATAAATCCCTTTTCTCAAAATCAGGTGTAGCCGTTCACTTTCAACATGTTCCTTTAAAATCTGGAATTCTCCTGCTGGTAAGTTATGCACTAGTTTCTCAAGAGATGCATTTAAAAATCGATACGAGTCTATGAAATTCGAAAGTCCAAGGGAGAATGCTACATATTTTTCTATATTATTGAGAACTCAATTAATATTCTTATTTTTGATCTTACTGATTCCTTGCATAATAAGATGGCTGTCATATCCCTTTAGGTTATGAAATATAACTGGAATTTTATTTGTGAACCTAAAATTGAGATTACACGTATTTCGGGCGGCTCCTCGGATTTGCCAGTTAAATGGTCGTGATCTCTCACGCGATTTGGTCCCAGAACACTTTACAAATTTTAACTAGAATTTTAACTAGAATTGATAACTTTGCGAAATGATTCTTGTTCGTGATCTAAAAGTTCCATTGGTTGGATCTCCTAGGGTAAATTTTTTATATTGTTTTCTTCTTTAAGAAGACATTCAAAAATTCTTTTATCACATTACGTCCTCTATAAACTACGGGAGTTTTATGACTGCAGCCATCAGGTCCGTCAACAAGATATGCAAATCCACAGGATTCATGATTTGCTGTGATAGGGGTGTGAGGTTTTGCAGTTTTAGGCATACAATTGTCCACTTTCACTAGGAATGTGAAATTAAAGTTGGCGTAAATTACATAAGGAACGGACGGTTGGAAATTGAAATTTGTGAATTTCAGCCATTTCTCCTCTTCAGTTGGAAACTCTACTTTCTGGGGTAGAGGAATATGATGAATAGGGAATATGATCCTTCAAGAGTGATTCATTCGTGAAACGGTGAAGGCAGTAGTCACAGCAGAAAGTTCGGCATTTATGTTTAGTGAGAGGACTGAGGAGTATACTCATATTCTTAATAAAACAATAATGTTGCTTTTTATCATCTGATAACAGTAGGAGATTTGAGGGCTTTTTAAATCTGAATGGTGTGATGTAGAGCGGGAACACCTCTTTCTTGTATCCAAAAAACATTGATCGTGACGTTATTCATTTTTTCGAATTTTGATATTTGATTTATCGTTAAAGGGAAAATTAGACCAGATGTGTTTAATTTTTCTTCTAAATGCATATAGTTACTAGGACGCTGGGGATTATCTGACAAAACATTTTTGGTTAGAATTACACACATTAACAATAGCGTGTTTTAATAGTAATTCTCTTAGAGTAAGGGACATAACTAGACCCCGCAAGAGGAATATAATTTCCAATGTTCATTTCAGTGTGCAGTACAGTGTCGAGTATTCATCCACTATGCCTTCCTTCAAATAATTCAAATGAAGTCTTGATCTTTTTGCACGCTGAATCCAGTTATCTGTTTAGGAATGATGTAGGAAGACGTGTGACTCAGATATTTCTGGAAAACGGAGTGCAGTTTTAGAAGCTACAAGGAGAGACTTTTTGCTTGACGCGCACTTGCACGGCAAGGTACCATTTAACGCTACCTTTCGAGGTCAATTCTTCTTTTAGACGAGTTTGGAGTGACTCCCCCGAGCACTCAAGGAAAAAGGTGAAGTCAACAGATATTTCTTCATTTGCCATTAGTTTATGTGTTGAAAGGGTCCTTTTCATTTTTTTGGTAAATTGGCAGGGGTCTTCAAGGTCTGGTTTTTGTTTCTTCTGGGAATTCTTTTCATCTTCAGAACGTTTTCGCTTATTATTGTGTGGTTTTCTTTGATGCCGCAAACGACAGTTTCCGTTCAAACTCCATTGCACAATCTTCACATTTGTAGGTTTTCCTTGAGGTGTGCGATAACCCATGACATCGGATGCATCTCTCCTTGAGAACGTCGATTCATATTGAGAGCACTGTAATTGGCTATTTCCATCGTGATGTCTCATATGACGAATGAGATTTGTTGGGAGCGTGGAAGTCTTCTGACATACCTCACATGGATACGTTTCAAAAACAGTAACTTGCAAAATAGCCGATTTATACTACACGAGGACGTCGAGAATTATCACTATTAACTACTGGCAGTTGAAAAATCACACAGACGCAGCAGCAGAGAACTGTCACTGTCAACGTCTGTCAACAGAATGAGGATTCTGACTAATGATGTCGTATTTATACCAGAAGAAGGACTATCGCGCAGAAACTGAAATAAAAGACTCTCCCACAGGAAATGGAACGTACAAATGCTATTGAGTGAAAATAATTTAAAAGGTAAACCTTCTAATTGGTGACGTTAGAATTGAAAATTGCGTTCTCTGGAGTTGGAGAAATTTCGGGACTTTGCGGTCAAAATGGTGGGTGCAGGTCTTTTTTAATAAAGGGGAACGGCAATAATTGGTTAATTAATTTAGAAATATGAATTATGAGTTATGAAATGTGAATTATGAATTATTTATAAGGGGGTATTGGGGGCGCATAAGGGGCGTGGTCGATGACGTCGGAAACCGCTACGGGTGTTGGTGGATAGTACGATTAGGTTGTTATCCAATACCATCTGTTATATATTCCTTATTATCTGAAATTTAACTGAATAATATAATTTCAGATTAATACGTCACTGGAGGGAGGTATTCTTTTCAACATTGTCCGACATCAGTCTTAATATAGTGTGAGTTCTGACCAATGTGATTGCTAATGATCCGCCATTGCCTTGAAACAAATGGGTGGCGGATCCCATAGGGTTAACATTGATCCACCTCTGTTCCAGAACCCCCATTATCCTACTACTAATTTGTTAACATTGTTTCTGGTATTCGACATGCGTACATTGTTTCACCTTTTCTCTTTAGTTTGGTTATTGATTACGTTGTGCGAAATTCCTTGCATGGGAAAATTTTGTCCTTAAATCGTCTAGAGATTTCAAAATTTCTGATGTAGATTTTGCAGATGATTTGGCCTTGTAGGCTAATGATGATGATGAGATGAATATTTTCATCAGGGCTGTTGAGGAAACTGGTAATAATGTTGGTTTGGCGATAAACAGAGATAAAACGAAAGTGATGTAAATTGGTCAGGCAGTTGGTGCTTCAGTCGCTTTGAATGGTTGCACCCTTGAGGAAGTGTCGCAGTTTAATTATCTTGGGAGTTATGTAACAGATACATGTGATGTTCGTCATGAGATACGAATAGGGATTGCCTCTGGGACTTATTCGAATCTATTGAGAGTGTGGAGAAATAGGCATACACACAAAGACGAAATTTAGACTGTTTAATAGTTTGGTTCTTTCTAGGGTTAGTTATGATAGTTCAACTTTTTAAGTAAAGAACAAGTAGGCAAAGGAGTCGGCAACCTCCTTTAAGCAGTATATTGTGCAGAGAGAGACTCCGTAGGTTTGGCCATGTTGCCCGTATGGATAATTATAGATTAGCGAATAAGGTTATAAGCTGTGTACCTAAAGTCCTCAGAAAGAGGGGGAGACCTAGGATGCGGTGGACAGACAATGTGAAACAGGACTTTGTTAAAATTGGCGTGCAGTGGCTAGATACAGCAGATAAGCTCAGGACAGACATGCTTGGAGAATTATATTGCGCGGTCGGGTTGGATCTCCGTAGTCTGGTCTACGTCTCCGTAGGCGGTCTGGTTAGATCTCCGTCCGTCTCATTAGTTACAAAGTTCAACCACCTAATGCCCAAGATACTGCGTAAGCATCTGGAATCAAAAGCATCTAGTAGAGTAGGTTTGGTTATAAGCAGAGAGAAAACTAAAGTGATGAAAATTGGTCAGGCAGGCTATGATTCAGTTAATCTGAATGGTTGCACCCTTGAGCAGGTGTCACAGTTTAATTATCTTGGGAGCTATGTAACAGATAATGGTGATGTGCGGCATGAGATTAACAGACGAATAGGGATTGCTGCTGGGACTTTTAAGAATCTATGGAGAGTGTGGAGAAATAAGCGTATACACCTAAAGACTAAAATTAGACTGTATAATAGATTGGTTCTTTCTAGGGTTAGTTATGGCAGTGAAACTTGGACACTTCGTAAACAAGGTAACAGGAAACTAGATGCTTTTGATTCCAGATGCTTACGCAGTATCTTGGGCATTAGGTGGTTCAACGTTGTAACTAATAATGAGGTTAGGCAAAGGAGTTTGCAATCTCCTTTAAGCAGCATATTGTGCAGAGAGAGACTCCGTTGGTTTGTCCATGTTGCCCGTATGAATAATTATAGATTGGCGAATAGGGTTATGAACAGTGTGCCTAAAGGCCTCAGAAAGAAGGGGAGACCCAGGATGCGGTGGGCAGACAATGTCAAACAGGGCCTTGTTAGAATTGGTGTGCAGTGGCCAGATGCAGTAGATGTAGCTCAGGATAGACTTGCTTGGAGAACTAAATTGCACTGTCTGGTTGGAGCACCGTAGCCCATGGCTGCCTTAGGATGATGATGATGACTCTATGCAGCACACAATGAATTTCCATTCTCTTAAAACTAAAAGTTGCGCTTTACCACCCCTACTTGTGGTAAGGGAGCAAATCTTTGCTATCAATGTAAACTTCTTCCCCACCACACTCAACTACCAAAATTTGAAATCTCTCGCACAAATATATCGTCTGCAATATTTGTTTTGAAGTTTTATCATTTTCCACTGTTACAGGGTGCTATTAATGAATTGAAAGGTTCGAAAACACGAAAATTAATATTGCAACAATACCTATCCAACTCGCTACATAATTTTTAATTTTTCTCTAAAAACAAAAATAATTAACACTAGGTGCCGGTTAACGAAATGTCGGATAACTTTTTTAATAAGGTTTTATACAAGTCTATTATTGCATTTGGTTCATCATATCTGTATATTTTTCTTCTTATTTTACTCTTAAAAATTCAGTTATTTTTGAAATAATAAGCAAAAATGGAATATATATCGAAATATATTCGATATCCCAAAATAGTTACAGGCATGATCGCACTAGATCTGTGAGACCCATTTGTTATAATTATGTGTGCTCTCAAGTAACTAATGGTCGCATCTAAGGATAATTGAGCCAAGGTATAGTAAAGGAGTGGGCTGAATCGTCGTTTAAAAGATACTAAAGATACAAAATCGTCTGGGTCTGTGAAACCAAACACGACCGACAAAGGGTTAATGAGAACGTGATGAATGATCATCACGTTATCATCAGTGGTAAATGAAAGTTATTTATTAATTTGAAATAAGCAGCAATGCAGTTATTAAAAATAACTAAAAGTATTTAGCTCTAATAGGATATGTCATCATCATCAACATCATCATCATCCTCAAGCAGCCATGGGCTACGGACATCCAACCAGACCGCGCAATATAATTCTCCAAGCATGTCTGTCCTGAGCTTATCTGCTGTATCTGGCCACTGCACGCCAATTTTAACAAAGTCCTGTTTCACATTGTCTGTCCACCGCATCCTAGGTCTCCCCCTCTTTCTGAGGACTTTAGGTATACAGCTTATAACATTATTCGCTAATCTATAATTATCCATACGGGCAACATGGCCAAACCTACGGAGTCTCTCTCTGCACAATATACTGCTTGAAGGAGGTTGCCGACTCCTTTGCCTACCTCTTCATTACTTAAAAAGTTGAACTATCATAACTAACCCTAGAAAGAACCAAACTATTATACAGTCTAAATTTCGTCTTTGTGTGTATGCCTATTTCTCCACACTCTCAATAGATTCGAATAAGTCCCAGAGGCAATCCCTATTCGTATCTCATGACGAACATCACATGTATCTGTTACATAACTCCCAAGATAATTAAACTGCGACACTTCCTCAAGGATGCAACCATTCAAAGCGACTGAAGCACCAACTGCCTGACCAATTTACATCACTTTCGTTTTATCTCTGTTTATCACCAAACCAGCATTATTACCAGTTTCCTCAACAGCCCTGATGAAAATATTCATCTCATCATCATCATTAGCCTACAAGGCCAAATCATCTGCAAAATCTACATCAGAAATTTTGAAATCTCTAGACGATTTAAGGATAAAATTTTCCCATGCAAAGAATTTCGCACAACGTAATCAATAACCAAACTAAAGAGAAAAAGTGAAACAAAGTACCCATGTCGAACACCAGAAACAATGTTAACCAATTAGTAGTAGGATAATGGGGGTTCTGGAACAGAGGTGGATCAATGTTAACCCTATGGGATCCGCCACCCATTTGTTTCAAGGCAATGGCGGATCATTATCAATTACATTGGTCAGAACTCACACTATATTAAGACTGAAGTCGGGCAATGTTGAAAATAATACCTCCCTCCAGTGACGTATTAATCTGAAATTATATTATTCAGTTAAATTGCAGATAATAAGGAATATATAACAGATGGTATTGGATAACAACTCAATCGTACTATCCACCAACACCCGTAGCGGTTTCCGACGTCAGCGACCACGCCCCTTATGCGCCCCCAATACCCCCTTATAAATAATTCATAATTCACATTTCATAACTCATAATTCATATTTCTAAATTAATTAACCAATTATTGCCGTTCCCCTTTATTAAAAAAAACCTGCACCCACCATTTTGACCGCAAAGTCCCGAAATTTCTCCAACTCCAGAGAACGCAATTTTCAATTCTAACGTCACCAATTAGAAGGTTTACCTTTTAAATTATTTTCACTCAATAGCATTTTTTCGCTATATTTTCTGTGGGACAGTCTTTTATTTTAGTTTCTGCGGGATAGTCCTTCTTCTGGTATAAATACGACATCATTAGTCAGAATCCTCATTCTGTTGACAGACGTTGACAGTGACAGTTCTCTGCTGCTGCGTCTGTGTGATTTTTCAACTGCCAGTAGTTAATAGTGATAATTCTCGACGTCCTCGTGTAGTATAAATCGGCTATTTTGCAAGTTACTGTTTTTGAAACGTATCCATGTGAGGTATGTCAGAAGACTTCCACGCTCCCAACAAATCTCATTCGTCATATGAGACATCACGATGGAAATAGCCAATTACAGTGCTCTCAATATGAATCGACGTTCTCAAGGAGAGATGCATCCGATATCATGGGTTATCGCACACCTCAAGGAAAACCTACAAATGTGAAGATTGTGCAATGGAGTTTGAACGGAAACTGTCGTTTGCGGCATCAAAGAAAACCACACAATAATAAGCGAAAACGTTCTGAAGATGAAAAGAATTCCCAGAAGAAACAAAAACCAGACCTTGAAGACCCCTGCCAATTTACCAAAAAAATGAAAAGGACCCTTTCAACACATAAACTAATGGCAAATGAAGAAACATCTGTTGACTTCACCTTTTTCCTTGAGTGCTCGCGGGAGTCACTCCTAACTCGTCTAAAAGAAGAATTGACCTCGAAAGGTAGCGTTAAATGGTACCTTGCCGTGCAAGTGCGCGTCAAGCAAAAAGTCTCTCCTTATAGCTTCTAAAACTGCACTCCGTTTTCCAGAAATATCTGAGTCACAAGTCTTCCTACATCATTCCTAAACAG
The DNA here is from genome assembly GCA_038380435.1 of Ryuthela nishihirai. Lineage (NCBI taxonomy): Eukaryota > Metazoa > Arthropoda > Arachnida > Araneae > Heptathelidae > Ryuthela > Ryuthela nishihirai. The sequence goes on along the minus strand of JAWZYU010000029.1, from coordinate 2,630,287 downwards.
ATAACTGGATTCAGCGTGCAAAAAGATCAAGACTTCATTTGAATTATTTGAAGGAAGGCATAGTGGATGAATACTCGACACTGTACTCCACACTTAAATGAACATTGGAAATTATATTCCTCTTGAGGGGTCTAGTTATGTCCCTTACTCTAAGAGAATTACTATTAAAACACGCTATTGTTAATGTGTGTAATTCTAACCAAAAATGTTTTGTCAGATAATCCCCAGCGTCCTAGTAACTATATGCATTTAGAAGAAAAATTAAACACCTCTGGTCTAATTTTCCCTTTAACGATAAATCAAATATCAAAATTCGAAAAAATGAATAACGTCACGATCAATGTTTTTGGATACGAGAAAGAGGTGTTCCCGCTCTACATCACACCATTCAGATTTAAAAAGCCCTCAAATCTCCTACTGTTATCAGATGATAAAAAGCAACATTATTGTTTTATTAAGAATATGAGTATACTCCTCAGTCCTCTCACTAAACATAAATGCCGAACTTTCTGCTGTGACTACTGCCTTCACCGTTTCACGAATGAATCACTCTTGAAGGATCATATTCCCTATTCATCATATTCCTCTACCCCAGAAAGTAGAGTTTCCAACTGAAGAGGAGAAATGGCTGAAATTCACAAATTTCAATTTCCAACAGTCCGTTTCTTATGTAATTTACGCCAACTTTAATTTCACATTCCTAGTGAAAGTGGACAATTTTACGCCTAAAACTGCAAAACCTCACACCCCTATCACAGCAAATCATGAACCCTGTGGATTTGCATATCTTGTTGACGGACCTGATGGCTGCAGTCATAAAACTCCCGTAGTTTATAGAGGACGTAATGTGATAAAAGAATTTTTGGAATGTCTGCTTAAAGAAGAAAAAAATATAAAAAATTTACCCTATGAGATCCAACCAATGGAACTTTTAGATCACGAACAAGAATCATTTCGCAAAGTTATCAATTCTTGTATTTGTAAAGATGTTCTGGGACCAAATCGCGTGAGAGATCACGACCATTTAACTGGCAAATTCCGAGGAGCCGCCCAAAATACGTGTAATCTCAATTTTAGGTTCACAAATAAAATTCCAGTTATATTTCATAACCTAAAAGGATATGACAGCCATCTTATTATGCAAGGAATCGGTAAGATCAAAAATAAGAATATTAATTGCATTCCCAATAATAATATAGAAAAATACGTAGCATTCTCCCTTGGAACTTCGAATTTCATAGACTCTTCTCATTCTTTCTCTTCTTCATTCTCTCATTTGCATCTCTTGAGAAACTAGTGCATAACTTATCAGCAGGAGAATTCCAGATTTTAAAGAAACATTTTGAAAGTGAACGGCTACACCTGATTTTGAGAAAAGGGATTTATCCCTACGATTACATTGACAGCAGCGAAAGCTTGAAGAAACTTTATTACCTCCACGTGAAGCTTTTTACAATCAACATATATAAGAAGCTCTAGAGGAGGAAGACATCCATGCAATGAATCCATGCAATGAAAGTATGGAACTCATTCGACTTAGAAAACCTCGATCAGTATCACGACTTGCACCTGAAGACCGACATGCTCCTCTTAGACGATGGGTTTGAGAATTTCAGGAAACTATGTGTCAACTACTGCGAAATTGATCCCTGCCGTGTAAATATCCATATCAAATATTCGTTCAAATAAAAAAAAATGTTTTTCCTAAATGCTTTGAAAATTAAGGAATTTCACCATATAATTTAAGTAATTTAAAAACAAACAGAAAATTCCCTAAGAATGCGATTTTTTTAATTACAGAAGTGAAAATAACGTTTTTTTTAAATGCATTAAAAATTAAGCGATTTCACTCCCCACTTATTTCAACGGTTTAGTACAAAATACAGTTAGTTCCCTGATTTTTAGTGAGTGACATAAAAAATAATATACTTTCCTACATTAAATACAATAAAAATTAGGCGAAATTCATCATATAATTACTAATTTCAGCTGTTTAGTAAGAATACAGATAATATCCTAAAAAAATCCGTTTTTTAATGACTGAGATGAAAATAATATACTTTCCTACATTAAATAGAATAAAATGAAAATTAAACGAAATTCGCCACGTAATTACTAATTTCAGCTGTTTAATATAAAAAAAAAAGTCAATTTCCTAAAAATCTGAATTGTAATGACTGGGATAATGAAAATATGCCTAATTCAGACACCTTCAAGCATTTTAAGGATGCAACTAACCCTGGGGTAATGAGCAAACCGCTGATAATCTACTGACGCTAGGGATCTGTGATCGAATCCCTGTGTGGGAACAGTGTTTTTTTTAAATATGATACGTGTGTTAAAACACTAGATGGTCCGAAAACACCAAAGGATTCCGTTTCCCGCATCTAACCTCCTCCACCTGTGCAGAGCTTCATGCTATTCTTGAGGTTGTTCTTTTTATTCTCAGTCTCGAGAGTGGCAACTTTGTCATCCTCTGTGACAACAAGTCAGCCTTGGAAGCTCTCCAGAAGCGAGACAGCAAGAGCTGCAACCCCTTCCTCATCCATAAGATCATGGAGACTTGCTCGAAGGTCACTTCTGCTGGAATTACGGTTCATTTCCAGTGGATCCCTTCCCATGTAGGGATACCTGGCAATGAGCTCGCTGATCACACCGCGAAGGAGGCACTGGAGAGTCAGAGGAATGTAATTAATTACCCTCTCTCTCTCTCAGCGACTTCAAGTGTTCTGTCTCACAAATGGTGAGGCAGAACACTTGCTCAGTGGCAGAAGCTCTTGCTCAGTTCACGTCTTGCTCAGTGGCAGAAGGAGAGCAGGTGTTCCTCATTCAGGTGCCTGGTTGAACCTTCTCTCACTGCTCCTAACCTCAGTAAACTCCTCAGATCTGACGACACCCTCCTTCATCATCTCCGAGTTGGTGTCATCTACAACAACTCTATGCTGCACACACTTGGCAGAGCTTACAGTCCAGACTGTGCCACTTGCGGCACCCCTGAGACTGTATCCCACGTTCTGCTCAACTGCTCCCGCTACAATGCCGAAAGAAATACTTTGTTCCAGGAGCTTAATGCTATAGGAACCACCGACTACTCCATCACCTCCCTTCTCAGAAACAACCATAATGCGAATCTGCAACGTGCGCGCTTCCGTATGGTCACTGCCTTCTTTCAGAACATTCAAACAGAAACCTTTTTTTTTTCCAGAGAGATAGCTGGGAGGCAGTTTACTTTTTTGCTCTGCATCTGCCATCTCTCCTCTTCGTTGTGACTGGTGTAGGGAGCTCCTTCTTTGGAGGATAATTTCACCATATCTACAACACCTTGAACCTTGAACCTTGAGACCTTATGGTGACGGGAGAAACCAAGATGTCAGAATACAAAATGGTAGATGGAATGATAATTTGAGGCTTTCGCACAGAGCGCCACCTAGCGAGATTTTGGAATAGTATAGTCCGACTAAACGGTACCCCCAGACAAAATGCTTTTCCTCTATGACGTCATACACCACGCCCCCTTATTAATATTCATAATTCATAACTCTCAATGAATTTTATTAATATTCATAAATATATGGTAAATTTTGGTAAAAATAAATGGTAAATGATACAACTGAAATCTTTTTTTTTGTTATGGTAGTAATTTATCATTTTGTCCTAAAAACAAATAAATTGTTGCTTATTACTCTACGTATATTTTCGTAGAAATTCCCATATTGTAGTGGTTAAAACAATTTCAAAATTATTAATATTCATAAAAGCCCCCAATTCCGGTAGGTGTGATTGTCAAAGCACCTGGTGGGCAAACCATATAGTGGGGCCATACTATCCAACATCCCGCAAGGTGGCGCTCTGAGCAAAAGCCTCAAATTTTCTAGTCTGCTACATTATAACAAAATGCGACACAAAAAGTGTACGGTTAGCAGAAGTGACGTTTGCCCACCAAAGCGAGGCCTTCAACTCGGTGCATGCTGGGGGGCTGGGACTAAATATTGTTTACTTCTTTTTAAAATGGACTTTGTTTACTTCTCTATATCGTTATGTAAAGTTTGTCTACTTTTAATTTGGAAATTATAAACTTCTCATCTAAATTTTGACCATTCTAATACCTAATTACTTTGGGTCTATTTCATAAAACAGGGGAGAAAAGGATTTCATTTTAAAGTTTCAGTGCATTGTAGTGTAATTCGTACATAAATAAAAATATTTTTTATTAACTTTTAATAATTATTGAGTGCTTATTTAGTTGAGAAGTTTTAGAGAATTCTGTATATATCTCGCAAAATTTTCAGCAATTTATAAAAAAAAAATTGATATTTTGCTACACTAGAAGGAATTTCATTTTTACACTATACAATGGTGATTAGTGTTGTACTACTGAAGTATATATTTCTTCAATTCTGTTTTATAACTTGCTGCTTTAATGAAACCGTTGGAAATCTTTTCCTGGTGTTAAATAGACCATAGATTGTATTCAGTACCCGATTAAAGCAGAAGCCATCTAGGTTTTGGCGTATTGCCCCAAATACACAGAGAACTCTCAAAAGAGAAAAAATTTCACGTTTTTGTAGAATATGTAGGTTGTGCAAAGAGTGCTAGTTGATTAGTTATTACTAACGTTCGACCACCAAAGCGACGCCATTAACACAGTGCATGCTCGGAGTATGGAGTATTTGTTTAAAGTAATAAAGACTACAATTGAGTGACTACGAGATAAGCATTTTTTGGTGAAAATAAATGGTAAATGAAACAACTGAAATCTTTTTTTTTGTTTATGGAAGTAATTATCATATTGTCCAAAAAACAAATAAATTGTTGCTTACTACTCTACGTATATTTTGGTACAAATTCCGATATTGTAGTGGTTAAAACAATTTCAAAACGAAATATGCTACATCTTTAATAACATTAAAATAAAGACATAAATTATGAACTAAATTTATAAAGGTGCAAAATAAAAATTATGAACAAGATTATAAGTAAAAATTTGCGATTTACATCTTAAGGAGACATTTAATGCAGACTTGCAGTGGTTTATGCGCCATTTCTTTTAAGCAAAGCAGTAATAAATTCACATGTAATAATAATAAATATAATAATCATATCCTTTAGTGAGGTAAGCAATTTAAACTGCACAAGTACCGCATTGAATAGTTCTGTTTTTATTTTCGCATAGTAATTTTTATCGGGTATGTCCCGATATAATTTTAACAATAAAACCATCTAGTATTTTAACATCATCATCATCATCCTCAAGAAGCCATGGGCTACGGAGGTCCAACCAGACCGTGCAATTTAGTTCAATTTAGTTCTCCAAGCAAGTCTATCCTGAGCTACATCTATTGCATCTGGCCACTGAACACCAATTCTAACAAGGTCCTGTTTGACATTGTCTGCCCAACGCATCCTAGGTCTCCCCTTCTTTCTGAGGCCTTTAGGCACACTGTTCATAACCCTATTCGCCAATCTATAATTATTCATACGGGCAACATGGCCAAACCAACGGAGTCTCTCTCTGCACAATATGCTGCTTAAAGGAGGTTGCAAACTCCTTTGCCTAACCTCACCATTAGTTACAAAATTGAACCACCTAATGCCCAAGACACTGCGTAAGCATCTGGAATCAAAAGCATCTAGTTTCCTGTTACCTTGTTTACAAAGTGTCCAAGTTCACTACCATAGCTAACCCTAGAAAGAACCAAACTATTATACAGTCTAATTTTAGTCTTTAGGTGTATACGCCTATTTCTCCACACTCTCCATAGATTCTTAAAAGTCCCGGCAGCAATCCCTATTCATCTGTTACTCTCATGCCGCACATCACAATTATCTGTTACATAGCTCCCAAGATAATTAAACTATGACACCTGCTCAAGACTTGCAACCATTCAGATTAACTGAATCACAGCCTGCCTGACCAATTTTCATCACTTTAGTTTTCTCTCTGTTCATAACCAAACCTACTCTACTACCAGTCTCATCAACAGTTCGAATGAAAGAGTTTATCTCATCAACATCATTTGCCAAAAGGGCTAAATCATCAGCATAATCTAAATCAGAAATTTTCGTATCTCCAGTCCATTTGAGGCCAATATCTTTCTCTTGAAGTGAATTTCGCATAACATAATATATAACCAAGCTAAAGAGAAAAGGAGACAAAATGCACCATTGCCGAACACCAGAAGTAATGCTAAACTAATTGCTACAAGACTTACCAACTCTCACACAGGACTCAGTGTTATTATAGAGAACTTTCATTATGTTAACTAACTTGTCAGGTATACCATATGATTTCACAATCAACCACAAATTATGACGATCAACAGAGTCGAAAGCCTTTTTGAAATCAACAAAGCTAGCAACCAAAGGTTTCTGAAACTCTAAACATTTCTAAAGAATCTGCCTAAGTGAAAATATCTGATCCACACATCCCCTACCACTTCTGAATCCACATTGTTCATCGCGCAATTGATGTCAACCAGATTTTTAATTCTATTAAGCACAATCATGGAAAGAACTTTACCTGGAACAGAGAGTAGGCTGATACCCGTACAGTTATCACAAGAACTGCGATCACCTTTTTTGAAAATAGGGATAACAATAGCTCTGGTAAAATCCATAGGAACCATGCCTTTATCATAAAAGATATTCAGAATTTCAGTCGTCCAAGTGGTAACCGAAACATTCCCAGCTCTAAGCATTTCTGTAGTAATTTTATCTACCATGGGGATTTATGTAGTTTAAGTTTAGAAACAGCCAAAATAACTTCAGATTGTGTATAGGGTCAACATTAAAGCCACCAATATATTTATCATCGTTGCAAACAATGGGAATAGAACTAACCGCATTATTTAGAATATCACTGAAATGTTCAGCCCATCTAGCCATGACAGAATCCTCACCTTCTATAACCTTACCTCGTTTATCCTACAATCTTTGTATACCTGTCCGTTTTCTACCAATCAAAACATTAACTATCTGGTACAGCTCTCTGCTGTTCTAAAGGCTTTCTCGGCTTTGTCAACCAAACCATCAAGCCAAAGATTCTTATCAGCAGCTAACTGATCCTTTACACATTTATTAAGCTCTCTGTGATGCTTTCTATTAGGACTAGTAGGGTATTGATTAAGGACATTCCAGCAGTTCCTTCTTTCTGAAATAAGCTCAAGTGCCTTATCACTTAAATAATTCTGTCTCCTCTGCTCCTTTTTCCCTAAACGAGTACTGCTAGTGTCCAAAAAAGCCTGTTTAAACTGATCCCATTCTTCCTCAACTTCAGTAGTAAGCAAACCATGACTGTCATAATGACTAAGTAACCTATCATGGTAAGCTTTGGCTATAACTGGGTCTTTCAGAGCTTCAGTATTAAAAGTAAATTTTTTAACCCTAGCACAACAATTTTTAAATTTAAGTTTCAACACACTTTTAACAAAGTTATGGTCAGATCCAATTTCAGCTCCCCTATATGCCCTGGTATTCCTAACAGAACTAGCCCATTTGCTGTTAATTAATATGTAATCAATCATAATCTTATGCACCCCATCAGGTGAAACCCATGTGTACTTATGTATGTCGCGGTGTTTGTAATAAGTGTTAGTTTTCTGAAACTATTGAGTTTACTTACCTGTAGGAGACGTTGCCCATTGCCATTGCAGCTACCAATACCAAAAGGGCATATCACCTCTTCTCAAAGGACAGAGTCAGTGCCAGCTTTGGCACTGAAGTCACCTAGAACAAGGGTAATATCTTCTTTCTTCACAGAATTCAAAATATCCTGAAGTTATCCGTAAAACCTGTCCTTCTCATCCTCATCGGCATCTTCAGTGGGGGCATAACAGCAAATAACATTCAAGTCTTTAACGCTTGTCTGAAATTTTGCTGTAAGAAACCTTTCATTAATGCACTCATATCCTAGAAGAGTATCAATAGTGTGTCTGCTGAGAAGCAGACCCATGCCTTGGTGATGTTTCTCATCTCCCCTCCCTGAAAAGAGAAATGTAAGATTATTTTTAAGAATCTGACCTTTATTTGTCCATCTGGTCTCTTGCAAGCCGAGAATATCTAAATTATAATGGTGGAATTCTTGTGTGAGGACATCAAGAGAAAAAGCTCTCTGCATAGTCCTCACATTTCAACTACTTATGGAGAGAAAATGGTTAGTGGGATGTTTAAAGAAACTATATTTATTGAGAGAGGGAATGCCGACAATATCAAACAGCCCCCTAATCGCAGACATGGGGCAAAGACCCGTTCCCCCACCACTAAAACCTGAAGCCATCTACACTGGAAGACTTCCTCCAATGTAGAATTTGACGATGCCAATAGAAGCAAAGAGTTCAGGTGCCTGCGATGACTTCTGCTCAGAATTATCCACCAGCTGATAAACATATCCTGTGAATATATTCACTTGGGGCTGTCAACCCACAAACAAACAGAAAACACAGCGGAAGATTTTCCCTCCACAGAAGCCCACCAGTGCAGCAAAATCAGGATCCATAATCAAGCTCAGAGCCATATATCTGTCCAGTCCAGTGGGTTTATATGGTCAGCACCAGGACCCTGTGTGGTTGACCACTCCTCAGCAGGGTAGAAAAAAAAGAAAAGTAGCCATAGTTGTCAAGATCAGTAGGCTAGACTAATCTGGCAGCCCTCCCCTTCCGTTCACTTCCACAAGAGAGTATCTCTTTTGAAAAGTACTAACGGTCTGCACCACGAGAAAGCGGGGTCGGACATTAGGTGCTAGGCCTGGCCGGTTCTATGAATTATCACACAGCGGGTTTACACATTACCCCAGGGTTAATTGCGTCCTTAAAATGCTTAATGGTATCTGAATTAGACATATTATTATTATCCCAGTCATTACAAATCAGATTTTTTAGGAATTGTCTATATTTCTTTATGTTAAACAGCTGAAATTAGTAATTATATGGGAAATTTCGTTTAATTTTCATTTTATTCTATTTAATGTAGGAAAGTATATTATTTTCGTCTACGTCATTAAAAAACGGATTTCTTTAGGATATTATCTGTATTCTTACTAAACAGCTGAAATTAGTAATTATATGATGAATTTCGTCTAATTTTCATTGTATTTAATGTCATTAATGTCACATATTATCATCTGATAACAGTAGGAGATTTGAGGGCTTTTTAAATCTGAATGGTGTGATGTAGAGCGGGAACACCTCTTTCTCGTATCCAAAAAACATTGATCGTGACGTTATTCATTTTTTCGAATTTTGATATTTGATTTATCTTTAAAGGGAAAATTAGACCAGAGGTGTTTAATTTGTCTTCTAAATGCATATAGTTGCTAGGACGCTGGGGATTATCTGACAAAACATTTTTGGTTAGAATTACACACATTAACAATAGCGTGTTTTAATAGTAATTCTCTTAGAGTAAGGGACATAACTAGACCCCTCAAGAGGAATATAATTTCCAATGTTCATTTCAGTGTGGAGTACAATGTCGAGTATTCATCCACTATGCCTTCCTTCAAATAATTCAAATGAAGTCTTGATCTTTTTGCACGCTGAATCCAGTTATCTGTTTAGGAATGATGTAGGAAGGCTTGTGACTCAGATATTTCTGGAAAACGGAGTGCAGTGTTCGAAGCTAGAAGGAGAGACTTTTTGCCTGACGCGCACTTGCACGGCAAGGTACCATTTAACGCTACCTTTCGAGGTCAATTCTTCTTTTAGACGAGTTAGGAGTGATTCCCGCGAGCACTCAAGGAAAAAGGTGAAGTCAACAGATGTTTCTTCATTTGCCATTAGTTTATGTGTTGAAAGGGTCCTTTTCATTTTTTCTGTAACAAGGTCTGGTTGTTGTTTCTTCTGGGAATTCTTTTCATCTTCAGAACGTTTTCGCTTATTATTGTGTGGTTTTCTTTGATGCCGCAAACGACTGTTTCCTTTCGAACTCCACTGCACAATCTTCACATTTGTAGGTTTTCCTGGAGGTGTGGGATAACCCATGACATCGGATGCATCTCTCCTTGAGAACGTCGATTCGTATTGAGAGCACTGTAATTGGCTATTTCCATCGTGATGTCTCATATGACGAATGAGATTTGTTGGGAGCGTGGAAGTCTTCTGACATATATCACGTGGATACGTTCAAAAACAGTAACTTGCATCACATGGAATACGTGATTGCAACTCACATACGTGATAGCAACATCACATACGTGATTGAAACTCACATGGAATACGTGATCACATGGAATACGTGATTGCAAATACCATTGTATCACATGGAATACGTTTCAAAAACAATAACCCTGTGGATTTGCATATCTTGTTGACGGACCTGACGATTTATACTACACGAGGAGCCGATTTATACTACACGAGGACGTCGATAATTATCACTATTAACTACTAGCAGTTGAAAAATCACACAGACGCAGTTGCAGAGAACTGTCACTGTCAACGTCTGTCAACAGAATGAGGATTCTGACTAATGGATGTCGTATTGGATGTCTTATTCACCATCAGGTGAAACCCACGTATATTATAAATATACGTGGGTTTCACCTGATGGGTTGTACAAGAATATGATAGATTATATTTTAGTTAACAGCAAATAGACAGAAGTTTAGGATTCTGTGATGGCTAGGTGGCTGAGCATTTTAGAGATATTCTAAGTAATGTGATTATTTCTACTCCCATTGTTTGTAATGAGGATAGATGCATTACTGACTTTAATGATGGCTCTATATCACATCCTGAAGTCGCATTGGCAATCTCTAAATTAAAACTGCATAAATCCCCAGGGTGAACGAAATCACCACTGAAATGCTTAGAGCTGGGAACATTTATGTTGTCATATGGCTGAGTGAAATTTTGAATATTTTTTATGATAAAGGTGTTGTTCCTAAGGAGTTTACTGGAGCTATCATTGTCCCAATTTTTAAAAAAATGTGATCGCAGTTCTTGTGATAATTATAGGAGAATTAGTTCACTTTCTGTTCCAGGTAAAGTTCTTTTCATGATTATGCTTAATAGAATTAAAAATCTGGTTAATGGACAACTGCGTGATGAACAGTGTGGATTCGGAAGTGGTATAGGGATGAATTGATCAAATATTTTCACTTAAGCAGATTCTTGAGAAATGTTTAGAGTTTCAGAAACCTGTGTGATTTCAAAAAGGCTTTTGACTCTGTTTATCGACATAATTTGTGGTTGATTGGAATACCTGAGATCATATGGAATACCTGATAAGTTAGTTAATATAATGAAAGCTCTCTATAATAACATTGAGTCGTGTGTCAGAGTTGGTACGTCTTGCAGCGATTGGTTTAGCATTATTTCTGATGTTCGTAAAGGGTGCATTTTGTCTCCTTTTCTCTTTAGTTTAGTTATTGATTATGCAATGCGAAATTCTTTGCAAGGGAAAGATTTTGGCCTTAAGTTGTCTAGAGATTTCAAAATTTCTGATTTAGATTATGGAGATCATTTGGCCTTGTTGGCTGCTGATATTGATGAGATGAAATCGTTCATTAGGGCTGTTGGTGAGACTGGTAATAGAGTGATGAAAATCGGTCAGGCAGATGGTTCTTCAGTTGCTTTGAATGGCTGCACTATTGAGCAAGTATCTCAGTTTAATTATCTTGGGAGCTATGTGCGGTATGAGTGGTGAAGTGCGGCATGAGATAAATAGAAGAATAGGTATAAATAGAAGTATAGGTAGAATAAGAATCTATGAAGAGTATGGAAAAATAGGCGTATTCACCTAAAGACTAAAATTAGTCTGTATAATAGTTTGGTTCTTCCTAAGGATAGTTATGGTAGCGAAACATGGACCCTTTGTAAGCAGGATAACAAGAAACTTGATGCCATTGACTCTAAATGCCTACACAGTATCTTGGGCATTAGGTGGTTTGACTTTGTAAGTAATGATAAAGTTAGAAGAAGGGGTCATCAACCTCCTTTGAGCAGTGAGAGACTGCATTAGTTTGGTCATGTTGCCCGTATGCATAAGGGCAGAGTGGCAAAGAGGATTATGAGCAGTGTACCTAAGGGTATCAGAAAAAGTGGGAGATCTAGGATGCGATGGGCAGACAATGTCAAACAGGACATTGCTAGAATTGGCCTAGAGTGGCTAAATGTAGCAGCTGTAGCTCAAAAGAGACGCGTCTGGAGAGGAAAATTTCACAGTCTGGTTGGATCTCCATAGCCCATGGCTGCATATTGATTTTGTATATATGTATGTACCATATTTAAGAAAGAAAATGTTCCAACACGGGTATTCACGATCACAGGTCCCTAGCGTCAGTAGATTATTAGAACGTTTACCCGTTACGCCAAGGGCAGTTATACCCTTAAAATGCTTAAAGGTGTCTGAAGTAGGCATATTATTTTATCTCAGTAATTTCAAATCAGATTTTTAGGAAAATGTCTGTCTTTCTTGATACAACAACAGCTGACAGCAGTTGTTATGCTTGAACAGCTGAAATTAGTAATTAGATGACGAATTTCGTTTAATTTTCATTTCATTGTATTTAATGTAGGAAAGTATATTATTTTTATGTCAGTCACTACAAATCGGATTTTTTAAGGAAATTATCCGTATTTTTACTAAACAGCTGAAATTAGTAATCATATGGTGAATTTCGTTTAATTTTCATTTTATTTTATGTAATGTAGGAGAGCATATTATTTTTTTTATCTCAGTCATTAAAACTCAGGTTATTAGGAAATTTTCTCTATTTTTACTAAACGGCTGAAATTAGTAATTACATCGTGAATTTCATTAATTTTCATTTCATTGTATTTAATGTAGGAGAGCATATTATTTTTATCTCAGTCATTAAAAATCAGACTTTTTAGGGAATTATCTCTATTTTTTACTAAACAGTTGAAAGAAATCGTGAAATCGCTTAATTTTATATGTATTTAGAAAAAAACATTATTTTAACCTCTATAATTCAAAAAATCGCATTCTTAGGGAATTTTCTCTCTTTTTTTAAATTACTTAAATTATATTTTAAAATCCTTTAATTTTCAAAGCATTTAGGAAAAACATTATTTTTTATTTCAATCATTTTACTTTTTGTCACTGGGAAAAGTTCCGAAGTAAAACATTATTAACTGAGTAATTCGAATAACAGTAGGAAAATACAATTTTTTTTTACTTACTCATAGGAAAAGCATATAGAATTCGTCTATTCTCCTCTGTATTATATAATGCATAGAAATTATCCTTTACCCTGTATTATTGAAAAGTATTAATATCCAATAAACGGTGAAATAGGCTCTGAAACACTTGATAATAATTTCCTTTATAGCCAAATGGTTGATGCAAGAATTTCGGTTATTTCTCTGTAAAAATCTACGTAGTGAAAGATTCCGTCTCTGCAAAGTAAAAATTAGTATTTCATCCCGTGATGATAAATTTCTTATAAACACAGCACCTGACGCATATATTGAAGTCCTGCCACTTTGGAGAAATAAAAAAACTTTGATTTCGAGGATGTTTGATCCGGTAGCAAGCAAGCAAGCGAGTCGTGATAACTTCAAAAAGAAATCATGTTTTCATCACTTCTTAATATTAGAAAACGACTCTACATCGTGAAACTATAAGTAATGCTTACTAAAGCATGAAAATTAAGAGATTTACCGACCTTTTATTATAAATGTAATCCCAGAAATGCACGTATTTAATAAACTTTTCTCTGAGCGACCTGATTCCCCAAACGAATTGTAGTGTGTGGTGTGACAGATACGTGTGTGCACTCTGGAGCGTCATGGGAAAGTCACGTGAGAAGTCGCGATAACCTTGATTATCTTCTCACTTGCTAAAGATTAAATGACTTGACTCAGATATTCAGACAACACACACATATTTCATTTTAAAATTTTTTATTGATATCAAAGTATTAGGAGATACAGTGAATAATGAATGACAATGCGTAGGTTTCACATAAGGTTTTACACAAGTAATGATTTCCATTGATTTACAATTTTATTTACACATTTCACAATGATGCTTTTTTTTTACATTGATTGCAGATATATTTTTACTACCTGCTTACAAAAATGCAGGTTAACAGAGGAAATGGTTTTACATACAACAGTCTACATATGGTAATTACATCCGATATTTTTACATATACTGGGGTTACACAAAAAATTATGCATAAATTCAGATAAAATCATCATTTTTATACATATTAACATATAGTTCAAACATATAAAAATCACAGAGTACATATTTAAAAAAATACTTCATTTCTGTTACATTATTTTTTCATTGTTTTGCAGTGGCTGTACGAAAGGGTGTCTTAACCATTTTCTGAAATATATCTTTTGTGATCAAATGGTGACAGACCAAGTTTTACACCTTTCACTGTATGGAGATGATGGTTGTTACTTTGAATTTTTGTCAAATCTACTCGAAAAGGTGATTTGTTTATCAAGCAGTCTCTGTAATCCTTGTGATGAAGGGTTCTTTTTTATGTATTTTGGGACTCCTTTCCCTGTCTTCTCTTCTTGTAAACTTAGAATAGAATACATTTTTCCACTTCCACGAAGGCCTACAAATTGTTTTGCTGGTACTCCTGAAAGTTCATCTTTCATTTTACCTAGTACCTTTCTATTATGTGCACTATGCAAAACACGATCATTGGATAGTCGGACGTATTGAAATGATCTATATCATCTTTCATATCGGCATATACATCCTCGGTCTGAAGCCCGTAACACAGTGAATCTATATCAGTGAACAATAATTTAGCTTTTTCTCCATATTTTGGACTAATATAGTCATAATGAAAGCTATATATCAATATTTTACTAATATCTAGAATACTGAATCCAGCATAAATAAGCCTGTTGCGTTCCAAATTAGTTAGCTTTGATTGTACACATGCGAGTTCGTTGTCAGAAAGACAAAAAGCGTTAAAAGAAGGCGATGCTACTAGTTTACATACTCTCTTTGGGTTCTGAGTCAATTCAATTTTCACTCGATTTCTCAAATATTTCATCGTTTTTCCAAACACAGCATTATTCATCAATTTGAAGAAGTCCTTCTCGTAGTTATTTCTAGCTTTCTTCCGCTGATCCGTATTAAATTCTATATATGGTTTTAGCCAGCAAGACTTTGCATTCTAAAATGCGATGTATTTTCTTCAGCTGCATACCGAAGGCTAAATATGGCTTCATTATTACGGTAATTAAGGACATCTTTTTCCTTGGAATTCAGATTTGGGTCTCATTTAACGACTGTTTGACTTGTATTTATTCCAAGGTTTTTGGCAAGCTGTTGACAATATGGTGATAGCATACTGCTGGTAATCTGAAGTTCTCAGTGGCTAGCGGATAATCATTATGCTTGTCGTGTAGAGAAATAGGATAATCTAAATCAACTTCCAATATATATTCTTTATTCGAATCATCAGCAACTGCTGTAATATCTAGATTTTCTATTTCTTCTTTATTAAGCCATCGAAAATCGCTTTGAGGAAGACATTGTGACATTGCCCATCTATAAAGATTGTTTGCATCATAGTACATAACGTATTTAGAGGGTAGTTGGGATTATAGGTATCTAAATACTCTTTGTTGGCAGTGCTAAGACGATTGCATGTCACTGAAATTCCTATTCGTATGCCTTTTTCCAGGAAGTCTTGTCGTGTAGAGAAATAGGATAATCTAAATCAACTTCCAATATATATTCTTTATTCGAATCATCAGCAACTGCTGTAATATCTAGATTTTCTATTTCTTCTTTATTAAGCCATCGAAAATCGCTTTGAGGAAGACATTGTGACATTGCCCATCTATAAAGATTGTTTGCATCATAGTACATAACGTATTTAGAGGGTAGTTGGGATTATAGGTATCTAAATACTCTTTGTTGGCAGTGCTAAGACGATTGCATGTCACTGAAATTCCTCTTCGTATGCCTTTTTCCAGGAAGAGGAACGTTGTACGGTCTGTTACCAACTGTAGATTAACATTTGTCATCTTCAGGCATGCTTGCCAAGTTACTCCAGGAGCTGTGTAAACATGACAGGGATCAATTTCGTAGTATCTGACACAGAGTTTTCTGAACTTCTCAAACACATCAGCTAAGAGGAGCAGGTCGGAATTCAGGTACAATTCGTGATATTGGCCTAAGATTTTTACGTCGAATGAGTTCCAAACTTTCATTGCATGGATATAGTCTTCTTCCCCTAGCGCTTCTTTGTAAGTTGATTGTAATATGATATGTCATCGTCATCAACATCATCATCATCCTCAAGCAGCCATGGGCTACGGAGATCAAACCAGACCGCGCAATATAATTCTCCAAGCATATCTGTCCTGAGCTTATCTGCTGTATCTGGCCACTGCACGCCAATTTTAACAAAGTCCTGTTTCACATTGTCTGTCCACCGCATCCTAGGTCTCCCCCTCTTTCTGAGGACTTTAGGTACACTGCTAATAACCTTATTCGCTAATCTATAATTATTCATACGGGCAACATGGCCAAACCTACGGAGTCTCTCTCTGCACAATATACTGCTTAAAGGAGGTTGCCGACTCCTTTGCCTACTTCTTCATTACTTAAAAAGTTGAACTATCATAACTAACCCTAGAAAGAACCAAACTATTAAACAGTCTAAATTTCGTCTTTGTGTGTATGCCTATTTCTCCACACTCTCAATAGATTCGAATAAGTCCCAGAGGCAATCCCTATTTGTATCTCATGACGAACATCACATGTATCTGTTACATAACTCCCAAGATAATTAAACTGCGACACTTCCTCAAGGGTGCAACCATTCAAAGCGACTGAAGCACCAACTGCCTGACCAATTTACATCACTTTCGTTTTATCTCTGTTTATCACCAAACCAACATTATTACCAGTTTCCTCAACAGCCCTAATGAAAATATTCATCTCATCATCATCATTAGTCAACAAGGCCAATTCATCTGCAAAATCTACATCAGAAATTTTGAAATCTCTAGACCATTTAAGGACAAAATTTTCCCATGCAAGGAATTTCGCACAACGTAATCAATAACCAAACTAAAGAGAAAAGGTGAAACAATGTACGCATGTCGAATACCAGAAACAATGTTAACCAATTAGTAGTAGGATAATGGGTGTTCTGGAACAGAGGTGGATCAATGTTAACCCTATGGGATCCGCCACCCATTTGTTTCAAGGCAATGGCGGATCATTATCAATCACATTGGTCAGAACTCACACTATATTAAGACTGAAGTCGGACAATGTTGAAAAGAATACCTCCCTCCAGTGACATATTAATCTGAAATTATATTATTCAGTTAAATTGCAGATAATAAGGAATATATAACAGATGGTATTGGATAACAACTCAATCGTACTATCCACCAACACCCGTAGCGGTTTCCGACGTCATCGACCACGCCCCTTATGCGCCCCCAATACCCCCTTATAAATAATTCATAATTCACATTTCATAACTCATAATTCATATTTCTAAATTAATTAACCAATTAGTGCCGTCCCCCTTTATTAAAAAAATCTGCACCCACCATTTTGACCGCAAAGTCCCGAAATTTCTCCAACTCCAGAGAACGCAATTTTCAATTCTGACGTCACCAATTAGAAGTTTTACCTTTTAAATTATTTTCACTCAATAGCATTTTTTCGCTCCATTTTCTGTGGGACAGTCTTTTATTTTAGTTTCTGCGGGATAGTCCTTCTTCTGGTATAAATACGACATCATTAGTCAGAATCCTCATTCTGTTGACAGACGTTGACAGTGACAGTTCTCTGATGCTGCGTCTGTGTGATTTTTCAACTGCTAGTGATAATTCTCGACGTCCTCGTGTAGTATAAATCGGCTATTTTGCAAGTTACTGTTTTTGAAACGTATCCATGTGATATATGTCAGAAGACTTCCACGCTCCCAACAAATCTCATTCGTCATATGAGAAATCACGATGGAAATAGCCAATTACAGTGCTCTCAATATGAATCGACGTTCTCAAGGAGAGATGCATCCGATGTCATGGGTTATCCCACACCTCCAGGAAAACCTACAAATGTGAAGATTGTGCAATGGAGTTTGAAAGGAAACTGTCGTTTGCGGCATCAAAGAAAACCACACAATAATAAGCGAAAACGTTCTGAAGATGAAAAGAATTCCCAGAAGAAACAAAAACCAGACCTTGAAGACCCCTGCCAATTTACCAAAAAAAATGAAAAGGACCCTTTCAACACATAAACTAATGGCAAATGAAGAAACATCTGTTGACTTCACCTTTTTCCTTGAGTGCTCGCGGGAGTCACTCCTAACTCGTCTAAAAGAAGAATTGACCTCGAAAGGTAGCGTTAAATGGTACCTTGCCGTGCAAGTGCGCGTCAGGCAAAAAGTCTCTCCTTCTAGCTTCGAACACTGCACTCCGTTTTCCAGAAGTATCTGAGTCACAAGCCTTCCTACATCATTCCTAAACAGATAACTGGATTCAGCGTGCAAAAAGATCAAGACTTCATTTGAGAAATTTGAAGGAAGGCATAGTGGATGAATACTCGACACTGTACTCCACACTTAAATGAACATTGGAAATTATATTCCTCTTGCGGGGTCTAGTTATGTCCCTTACTCTAAGAGAATTACTATTAAAACACGCTCCTGTTAATGTGTGTAATTCTAACCAAAAATGTTTTGTCAGATAATCCCCAGCGTCCTAGCAACTATATGCATTTAGAAGAAAAATTAAACACCTCTGGTCTAATTATCCCTTTAACGATAAATCAAGTATCAAAATTCGAAAAAATGAATAACGTCTCGATCAATGTTTTTGGATACGAGAAAGAGGTGTTCCCGCTCTATATCACACCATTCAGATTTAAAAAGCCCTCAAATCTCCTACTGTTATCAGATGATAATATGTGACATTAATGACATTAAATACAATGAAAATTAGACGAAATTCATAATATAATTACTAATTTCAGCTGTTAAGTAAGGATACAGATAATATCCTAAAAAATCCGTTTTTTAATGACTGAGACGAAAATAATGTACTTTCGTACATTAAATAGAATAAAATGAAAATTAAACGAAATTTGCCATATAATTACTAATTTCAGCTGTTTAACATAAAGAAATTTAGACAATTTCCTAAAAATCTGATTTGTAATGACTGGAATAATAATAATATTTCTAATTCAGACACCATTAAGCATTTTAAGGATGCAATTAACCCTGGGGTAATGAGTAAACCCTCTGTGTGATAATTCATAGAACCGGCCAGGCCTAGCACCAAATGTCCGACCCCGCCTTCTCGTGGTGCAGACCGTTAGTACCTTTCAAAAGAGATACTCTCTTGTGGAAGTGAACGGAAAGGGAGGGCTGCCAGATTAGTCTAGCCTACTGATCTGGACAACTATGGCTACTTTTCTTTTTTTTCTACCCTGCTGAGGAGTGGTCAACCACACAGGGTCCTGGTGCTGACCATATAAACCCACTGGACTGGACAGATATATGGCTCATTACTTACAAAATTGAACCACCTAATGCCCAAGATACTGTGTAAGCATCTGGAATCAAAAGCATCCAGTTACCTGTTATCTTATTTACAAAGTGTCCAAATTTCACTACCATAACTAATCCTAGAAAAACCCAAGCTATTATACAGTCTAATTTTAGTCTTTAGGTGTATACCACTATTTCTCCACACTCTCCATAGATTCTTAAAAGTCTCAGCAGCAATCCCTATTCGTCTGTTAATCTCAAGCTGCACATCACCAGTATGTTACAGTCGCTCAAATATATATCCAAACACTATAGTTGATTACGGAGTTCAGAAAAGATATCTGGCGACGATTTTTTTAGAAATTAGTGATCTGGCAACCTTCGTGTATTGTATGCAAAATTTGCCATATCACTAATTTCTAATAAAAAAATCGTTGCCAGATATTTCTTCTGAATTCTGTAATCAACCATAGTGTTCGGATATTTATTTGAGTGACTGTACATAACTACCAAGATAATTAAACTCTGACAAGTGCTCATGACGGCAACCACTCAGATTAACTGAATCACAGCCTGCCTACTCTACTACCAGTCTGATCAACAACTCGAATGAAAGAGTTCTCATGAGCATCATTTGCCAAAAGGGTTAAATAATCAGCATAATGTAAATCTAAAATTTCCGTATCTCCAGACCATTTAAGGCCAAAATATTTCCTTTGCAGTGAATTTTGCATAACATAATAGCACGCTTGGCTACTGATCTAAGGGACCCGGGTTCGAGTCCCAGGTGAGGCATGGATGTTTTGCTGTTTTTCTGCTGAGGTCCTGACATCTTCTCATACCTTCTACTTTGGCGTATAAACTGACAGGCTCCTGTCAGACCTCTGTGGCATGCAGCTGCTTGAGGGGGTATTTATATATATGTTTTTTATAATCAATAACCGAACTAAAAAGTAAAGGAGAAAATATGCACCCTTGTCGAATACCCGAAGCAATGCTAAACCAATTACTACAAGCTTTACCAACTCTCACACACGACTCAGTGTTATTATAGAGAGCTTTCACTAACTAACTTGTCTGGTATGCCATAAGATCTCACAGTAGTTTATTCACACCCTACCGTAACCCCTTTGCACAGTGCTTCCCCCTATGACGTCACAGGCCACGCCCACTTCTGCCCCCTCCCCCATGACATAACTGACGTAATCATTACATAATCATTACATAACATGCCACGCCCCTTTATTAATAATTCCTCCCCCTTATTAAAACACCCCCTTTTTCCCCTCAGTGGCGACATCTGGGGACAATGAAGAGTACTAATTCCCAAAAAGCCCCTATTTTTATTCTAATTCTTCGATTTTTGATTTCCCCGTTTATAAAAAATTCCTCCCCTCTTATAAAAAAAAACCATGGCGCCATCTGGTGACAATGAAGAATAATTTTCAAAAAGCCCCTATTTTTATTGTAATTCTTTGATTTTTCTTTATTTTGCCCCAATGGTTGACCTATATTTTAACCCCCCCCCTCTCCTTCACTTGGCTAATTCAAGTGTCAGAATAATTGCACAGGTAGCAACGATTGGTTGTGGGCTTTGCTCTGTGTCACGTGTTTATCCGATGGTGTGACGTGTAAAGGTCACTGTTCTGGTTGTATATAACCGCTGAAAAAAAGTTTGGCTTTTTATTCTGAGCTACACGTACGGGTGTTGACATGGATTTTGATATGTGGCTGAGGGACGAGGACTCCGGGTACGAGTCCGATCCACCATGCTTCCTGTTCCTAGAACATCATTATGTGTATCGAGGACCTGTGATTTTACATCCACCTCTGTCACCACCGCGCCTCCTCCGCCAGTCAGTATTAAGATGCTGCCATGACCTGGGGTTGGTGGCCCGGTGCTACAGGCCGTTCTCGTGGATAACACTACCCCGCCACCACCTAGAAGGCTGAGATGGCCTCTGGTGATGAAGCCGCCCAAAACCTGGCCCCTGGGACTGCCACAGAGTGTCGTGCAGGCTCTGAGGCATAAACGACAGAGACGTCTGTAGACCCTGCCTCTATGAAGACGTCAAGTGTTTTTGTCACCAGATACTCGAACTAGTGCAACTATGCAAAACATCTGTATGGTTCTAGACCTCGACGGTTTCCGTGTAAATGGTCGTTTCCTAGTGCGTGACTTGGATATGCAACTCTGAATGGGAAATGTGGTGTCTATCGTTTCAATCTTCGACATCACCAACCTTTGTCAGTAAAAGACAGAAGGACAGCCAGCTACGTGTCTAAATATGTTGATAGATATTATCCTTTCATCCTCTGCCTCTGAAAAGGTGTGGTCGTTAGATCACGTTCCTAACATCGTGAAATATGCTTACAAACTTGCACGTACTGAAGAAGCTAGTGTGGTCGGTTACAAAGGAGGTACTGTGGAAAGAATTCTCTTGGAACAATTAAATCTTCCCAGCGTTAATCTCGAACTTTACAGCTGCCCCAAATATTGTGATCTCCCAAAAGTTTCCAAGTTCGAGTGCGGATACCACACCGGAGAGGATGTCAACTGCTCTTTAGCCGAAACAGTTGCTTTCTTCGGATGGATCGACCGTCATTTCGTCGAGAACATGTCCCAACAAACACTCGCTTATCAACACGTTCCTGATTGGTCATCTCGGGTGGTGCGGCTCTCTAGTTAAATAGGGAACGAGTGCCGTGTACCACATTGTTCACGATGCAGCCTAGCAATCCAGATGCATGGTGTCTCGGTGAAGATGTGTACGTCGTGCCCTCGCTGTTCAAAAATAAGTTTTCTGTGCACGTACGTCGCTACAAGAAATATGAAAATGGTGAATTCATCTACCCTACACCTGCAGGAGTTAGCCTCTCCATACCTGAATGGGAGGCTTTGTGTGCTGCGGTGCCCCACATAGAGGACCAAGTGAAAATCGGTCTCGATCAACAGACATGGTACGTGATGCACGGTTTACGCACCTACATGTATCGCACTGCAGGTAGTGAATGCTGTGTCGACTTCATCAAAGAATCAGCCGACCAAAGAACTCTACAGTTCCGTGTAGTGAGGCGAACTGAACGCTTCGCAGTGGTTCATACTTGCTATCCACTTAGACGAAGTCATGCGCATTGTGCACAACGTGTGCGGGACCCCCAAAGATCACCAACTCCGTACAGCCATTATGGAACATTCTGAATCCATTCGACCTTTCCTGCTGGGTCCTGTTTTCGACGGTCCCGATTGTGTTTACCCGCTGCTGGTGAATATTTTTCAGCAAGAACTTATGCGTGTGATACCGTTAGATGGACTGCAACCCGAAGAAAAAATACCGACCATCGTAGGGTGGTCTGGTGACTTGGACATTAATGCTCTAACACAGGTATTTGGGGATACGGCCTGGAAACGAGGTCTATTGAATTTTGTAGATTCTGATTTTGTTTGCAATCTAAAATATAATGCTATTGTCGACGAGGCAAAAAATGAAATCTATAAATTAAATAAATAATTGTAACCTTATATAATGTGTATGTCTTTTCATCCTGTGTCATTTTAACCTTGGTATGGATAGGAGAAAGAAGGTGTTAGCTAGTGTGGGTAGTGTAATCGTGACAGTGTTAACGATAGCAATGCTTGTATTAGAACTTGTAGCTCCTAGTAAAAATATTCAGTGTGGGGAGTCAAAAGCCTTAGACGACGAATACAAAATTCGTGTGTGTAACTTAACAGTGGATATCAGACAGTTTATAGGCCACGTTCCTACAGTGACAGGTGTTACAATTTCACTACATCAATGACAAAACCTGGTGGAGTACGACGTCTGGGTGCAGCAGAAAACAAAACTTTGGAGTCCCATTATTTCGACCCCGAAAGAGGATTCGGTAGTGTAAAAAAGTTAGCTCAGAATACGGAACTGCTGCTCAAACTCGTCCGAGAATGGTTAGAAAAGCAGCCTGCCTACACGATACATAAACCTGTTCGCAGAAAGTTCCCCAGTAACAAAGTTTACGTCACAGAATTAGACGAATAATGGCAGGCCGATCTCATGGTCAAGAAAAATCTAACTCGCTTCGATGATGGGTATCTCTACATATTAACAGTCATCGATGTGTTCTCGAGATACGGGTGGGCAGTGGCCATGAAGGTTAAAACAGGGAAAGAAATGGTGTCGGCTTTCGAAAAAATCCTTTCCAAGGGTCGATCTCCAATGAATTTAAATACGGATCAGGGTACGGAATTTACCAACAGAGTGTTCCAGAAATTCCTGAAAAAGAAAGGTTTTCGGTTCTTTGCTACCTACTCTGACAAAAAAAGCAGCTTTGGTGGAGAGATGGAATCGTACCCTACGTGAGAGACTGGGGAGATATTATACACGCAATAATACCTACTGCTACCTGGACGTGCTGCCGCGTGTTGTAAGGGGGTACAATGCCACCGTTCACAGTGCACACGATATGGCCCCCAAGGACGTGACCTTACGCAATGAAGACGTTGTGTGGGTTCGACTCTATCGCAATCCGAGCGTAGTAAAAGAAAAACCAGCATTTAAAGTAGCTGACACAGTTCGACTAGCCAGTGTAAAAGCGCCCTTCAAGAAGGCAGGTACACATTTGTGGACCGAAGAAATATTTATAGTTGACAAGGTATTACAACAGCAGCCCCCTGTGTATGTCGTAAGGGATTCCAAGGGAGAAGTGTTGAAAGGCACATTCTATAAATCGGAACTTCAAAAAGTGACAGAACCCGAACTTTACACGGTCGAGAAAATAATCGAGAGAAAAGGTCAAAAGGCACTGGTCAAATTTCGCGGATATCCCAAACCTTCCTGGATCCCTAAAAAATGGATAGTTTCTACCTGACTCTTCCCTCCACGGCTAGTCAGAATATTTATCCAAACAATTCGCAGGCCGATTTCACGGTTCGGCTGGCACAACCCCTAAGACTAAACGGAAAATGGAAAGTGGGACTGGCAGAAGTTCACTTACCTGTGAACTGGTACAATGTGGACGGTTCTAACGACACGTATGAATATTTCGCCCCTGCCATCCCTGAAGAATACAAGAAAATCAAACTTAAACCAGGTAAGATAACTCGAATGGAGATGTTGTCTCTCCTCACCACACAGCTCCCCAAAGAAATAATAGCTTCCTATAACGGTGGTTACTGGGTATTCAAACCGAGTGAGGGGTACGGGTTGTTGCTTCCTAAAACGAATTTCGGTAAACTTCTGTGTATCGGCGAGGGAGAAGTTGACAAACCCTTCCACCAACGATTTGCCAGCAAACTTTGCAATACGCCTACGTTCGACATAGATGACGAGTGTTATTTCTACGTGATCCCGCCAGGTAGTTTCCAAGAACGAAAGGTATCCCACGGACGATACGAAACTGCGGAATCGTTATTCGATGCAATGAACAGATGCTACCCTACAGGCTGAGGAAAGCTTACCGTTTCAGGCAACAGGCAGATCACACCATATTGATGGATACAGACAAGTCGCATTACATTAAATTTCCTCGATCGAACCCCGGATTAGGTGACATGCTAGGAATTGCTAAATTAGATATACCACTGAATAAAATCCTGGGTGACTATCCCATCGATATGAACAGAGGAATGTATGGTATTTATTTGCATTCAGATCTGGTTGCTCCTCAGTTGTTAGGTGATACTCACGGTGAACTGTTGCGTGTCGTGAATCCTGCCATCAGAACCAGTAATAACGAAGCAATTGTTGCAGTATATCAACAGCCTGATTACTACCCCTTTGCAAGGAACAGTTTCGAGAGTGTGAGAATCTTCCTTCGTACCGACACCGGAGAACCACTGCATTTTAAATTCGGTAAAGTTTTAGTCAAGTTACATTTCTGCCATGAGGGTTAAATTTGTTTCCCCTTCTGCAGACGCCTACGTGAGCTACTACAAAAGCCAGACGGGGAAGGGTGTGTTCCGTGGTCCTCGTTATCAGAGAGGCGATGGGCTAGGAAGCATCTTTGCTAGGATCGGACGTTTCATCAGCCCTCTCGTACGCCCTCTCGTTCGACCTGCGCTGTCTACCTGCATAAGGGTGGGCTACGGTTCGTTTCAGAGATGTCCCAGGGGCAAAACTTGAAATCTGCAGCCAAACCGGGGCTCCGTGAAGCGGGTGCCGACCTCTTACAACGTGCCAGTTCCAAGCTGCATGGAGGGAAAGGAATAAACCGTCGTCGTCAGCATCCAAAGGTTCATAAAGTGAAGAGACACTGTACTGTGCAGGACGTGTTTTCATCATGAGCAGTCAGAAAATTCACGCTGATTCTTGCAACTGTGCCAATTCAGAACTGGATCTGTTTCTGGTCCCACCCACTGTCTCACAATTAGAAAGAGGCTGTTATGTCAATTATTTACCTGTGGCTTCCCTGGAAGATAATGCACCACTCGAATTCATCGTGAAGGGGACGGACGATTGCATTAATCTATCTCGATGTCACCTACGTCTCGTCTTGAAAATTGTAAAATCCGATGGTACAGCCCAGTCGGAAGTCGTACCCCTGCAATCATTTCTTCCACGCCCTCTTCAGCCAGGTAGACGTCTTCCTCAACGATCATCTCGTGAGTGCTTCTCACACCCTGTACCCCTGCAGGGCGTATCTAGAGACTCTATTGAATTACTGGACCGATGCCACGCGAAGTCAGCTAGGCACCTCGCTCTGGTACCTCGACACCCCCGGTAAAATGGAACTGACCAGCAGGGAGAACGAGGGATGGCATCAACGCAAGGGGTACGTCAAGTCAACAGGTATCGAACTCATCTCGTGGATCCACGCCGACCTGTTTAATCAAGATCGTTACCTACTCAATCAAGTCGACCTGAGACTGCGTTTGCTGAGATCCAAACCCGAATTCTGCCTCATGACAGGTGAAGCAGACCCCTCTTACAAAGTACAGATACACGATGCTGAATTTTTCGTGCATAAAGTCAAACCCACTTCGGGTGTCATCCTCGCACACGCTCGCCTGCTGGGTTCGGAGAGTGCCAAGTACCCTCTGCGAAGAACGGATTTACGTATGTTTTCCATCGCTTCGGGCCTGACGAGTGTGAACCGTGACAATTTATTTCTCGGCCAGCTCCCTGTACGTCTGGTACTGGGTATGCTGGAAAGTACCAGCCTGAATGGATCGTACGGAAAAAATCCCTTCAACTTCCAACATTTCGACTTAAACTACATCAGTCTTCACATAGACAGTGATCATCAGTCCTACACCCCCGACTTTGCGAATGGGCGCTATCTCCGCTGTTACAAAGGATTATTGGAAGCTGTGGATGCCTGGAAATCCGATAGTGGTATTAACTTATCGTGAAAAGCCTATGGAGAAGGTTTTACATTGTTCGGATTCCAATTGACCCCCGAGCAACGTGAATGCAATCAAGTGTTTTCTTTAATAAAGAGTGGGAGTGTGAGAGTCGAATTAAAGTTTGCTAAGCCACTACCTGCATCGGTCACTGTGATCCTGTATGCCGAGTACCAGAATTTGTTGGAAATTCCATTGGATCGTAAAGTCCTGTTCGACTACAGCTCATGAATCAGCTAGAATCCATCCTTTCGATGTTACCCACAAGTCTCAGAGTTTTCCCCCTTGACAGACTATCTCACAGAATCAATCAGTCAGAAGCCTTGTTTATCTACAATACCGATCCGTCGTCTCTGCCCGGAACCCACTGGATAGCGGTTTACAAGAAAGGAATGCATGTGGATCACTTTGATCCCCTGGGTACGAGTCCCGATGCCTCCATGCAAGAATACTATAGTCGACTAGGAATACGTCACGTCTTACATCCTTCCATACCTCTGCAGGACCCCCTGGGAGACACTTGTGAGGTTCACTGTCTGTATTTCCTGTTTAAAAGAGCTTGTGTTTCGACTCTTCCCACAATACTGCATCGTGATTACACTTGTCGAGTAGACTTTAACGACTGCATGGTGGTGCGATGGCTCTCCGCACTCCTTCAAATATTATAATTGCTGCTCCTTCACAGTGTGGAAAGACGACTTTCACTCTGAAACTCATCAAAGAAGCAGCTCAAGTATTCGAACCCCCACCCCAGCGTGTCGTTTACTGCTACGGTGAGTGACAGCCTGCCTTTGAACCCTTCAAGATAACGGTGGAATTTTATGAAGGACTACCTACGGATCTGGAATTTGATCCTCACAGACCTACACTTCTGGTACTGGATGACTTGATGGAACAGTCTGTAGCCAGCGAGCGCATATCACAATTGTTTATTCGTGGGGGTCATCATAAAAATATCACGATTGTCCTGATCTTACAAAACCTGTTTTTAAAGGGAAGACATTCGAGGACTATATCACTCAATGCTCACTACGTGTTTTTATTTCGCAATTGTCGGGATGCTTCACAAATAACCCACCTGGCGAGACAAGTGTACCCCCATCAATCCAAACTCCTGACGGATGCCTATAGGCTGGCTACACAGGTAACCTGCGGTTATTTGTGTGTTGACCTTCATCCCAGAACGTTGGACGGTGAAAGGCTCCGTGCAAAGATTCTTCCATCAGAAGAACCCGAAATACTTTACGTTCCAAATGAAAGTTAAATCTCAAGGTCCGTTCCTTCAGTGCTTGCCAAAGCTAGGGGGAAAGCAGCGTACAGCTCTGATGAAGCACATCTCCGACCCCCAGATGTATGCTCTATGTGAAGTGTGTTCCAATTTCTTAAAAGGAAATATGCCTGTTTCCCACAGAGCATTAAAGAATTTACGCCAGCACAAGACGGTCATAAGTAGTCTAGCGTCCAAACGTACATCTGTACGCCACAAGAAGCATCTCCTGCAGCGTGGTTCAGGGTTTATTATACCACTGCTGACTGCTGCTCTCCCCTTGTTGGTTTCGCTATTTTAAAAAAAATGATTTCTGTAAAAGCTGTGCAGAGAAAAAACATAAGAAAAAAAGTATGTGATTTGGACTCAGAGATGAAGAAAATATTGGAGCCTAATTATGGAACGATAAATCCGAAAAGTATCTGACTGCGTTGAAAAATTATTTGTTATTCTCAAAACAGCT
Source organism: Ryuthela nishihirai (assembly GCA_038380435.1). Taxonomy (NCBI): domain Eukaryota; kingdom Metazoa; phylum Arthropoda; class Arachnida; order Araneae; family Heptathelidae; genus Ryuthela; species Ryuthela nishihirai. The sequence goes on along the minus strand of JAWZYU010000029.1, from coordinate 2,601,756 downwards.
TGACACTCCACAGGAAGTAAAAGTGAACATCCCCAGAAGCGCCATAGCTGAAGAACGTCCCCCAAAAGACATTGGTGTTCCAATCCGTCGTAAGAAAAGAAAGTTATCCGAGTGGTCTGCATATTGAAGCCTTTTGCAAAATCCAAGTCCTGTGTGCTTGAAGACATGTGTTAAAAAACCCATGTATTTAAAATCTGTATTAAAAAACCCATGTATTTAAAATGTGTATTAAAAAATATCCAATAAAAGAAAGTAAAACTGATATTTGCGTCTTGTCCGTTTTTACGTCTCTTGCTTCATTCACTCTTCTACCCTATTCAGTTAATTAGTTTTACAATTCCATGCAGATTGTCCACCCAAACCCAGAAATCATGCGTGCGAACTCACACCGTCACTCCACAGTGCCAGCGAGAGCTGCACATGCTGACGGGAAACAATGAAAAGCACCGATGCATCCAAGCTTGGATGCTCCGAAGAGTGACCAATGAGAAGCCTGGATGCATCCGTGCTTTGGGAACTAGTTCAGCGAGGCTTGGCTGTGGAGCGTGCAGATCGTTGATAAGGCTTACGAGTACCTGAAAACTTTCTCCCACCGTAGTGTGTTTCAGCTGGGTAATAAAGAGGGAGATTTTTTGAAATATTTTTTATTAAAACAATTCACAATGACAGGTTCATGGTAGTAAAATCAATTCACAATGACAGTAAAAACAGATCCGCTGTATGTTTTAAATACACTAATTCAAATACAATAATTCAAATACAATAATTCAAGTTTGAAAAGCTGACGACGCCCCCGAGTGCTGGGTCATTACACGTGAAAATAATTAAGGTTCCCTAGGAACATTGAAATAATAAGTTTAAAAAAAAGGTCTGCTACGGATACAAGATCCACTACAGATACTGAAATAATAATAATAAGGTTCCCTAGGAACATTGAAATGATAAGTTTAAAAAGCTCTGTTACGGATACAAGATCCACTACAGTTACTGAAATAATTAAGGTTCCCTAGGAACATTGAAATAAATAAAGTGTGCAGTGAAATAATAAGGTCCACTAAGGACATTGAAATAAATAAAGTGTGTAATGAAATAATATGTACATTGGTGAGCAACGAAATAAAGTGTGTAATGAAATAATATTTACACTGGTGAGCAAATAAATAAAGTTTGTAATGAAATAATATTTACACTGGTGAGCAACGAAATAAAATATGTAATGAAATAAAGTTGTAATAATTTGCACACTGACATAATAAATAAGTTGAAATAATAAATTAAGATGCAATAATAAATTAAGATGCAATAATAAATTAGTGTGCAATAATAAATAAATAAATAAATAAATAAATAAATAAATAAAAACTGTGCAATTACTCATCCATGAGTTGGATAAGGCTATCCAGGCCCAGGTCACTGTAACCATAAGGTACAGTGAGAGTCGAACCCGGGCTGAGATAGCGCTTATCTAGGTTAGCCTTAAACCGTTTCACCATGGGCCTGTTCGTAAGTGACCCATCCACTTTATTACGAACCACATTAAAGGGCACTTCGAAGGTCTCGCTGACTGGGGAATTCCCTAGCGCCATGGATTTGAGTAAGTTAATATTATATTTACACCTGTTTTTCTTCGTGAGAGATATGCCCTTGGCACGAAGAATTTCATCGCCGTTGCTCAGCCGAAGGGTATAACTCTTTGCTCCTGCGCTGACATAATCAGTGATGTGCACACTGCAGCCGTACTTCGATGAAATTTCGTCAACGAGACCCCCAAGAAATGGGTTTTGTGGTGGTGTGTAGGTGTCGCGAGGAGACGTTGTATAAATTACTGAATCCATGGCCGAGTACATTGCACGACTATCTAATTTCGATAGAAGCTCGTACAGTTTTAGTCGGGCATGACTCGTCACCATTGCGGCGAGAATCAGACTTCCACGGGTGTTCGCTGGAGTGGCAGACTCCACCGGCTTGTGCGTAACAAGCAAGGCCTGATCACTGATAATAGCGACGTCAGTGATAACTAGCGATGCGTCTGTCAAGAGATCAATGTACTTGACAGGACAACTCACAATGGTCGTCTGGGTTCGACTCATGTTCTGCGCATGCTTCCCCCATGACGAATTAAGCGAGACCTTGGAAAGAGTTCGCTTAAGGTTGTTTTTCTCAACTTCCGAGGGTTGGATCTGAACCCCCTCCGCCTGGAAGAAGGCCTCACAAAAGGCTTCTTTTGCTCCTCGGTCTGCACGTCAGGGGGGAACGCGGAGTAGCGCTGCTTCAGTCCCAAAAAAGTATCTATGTACCCAGCATAGACACCTCCCTTTTTTGTTGTGGGATCGTATTGCAAGATGGTATTAAAGTGCCACACATCGTGGAACTGGAGAATTTTGTAGCCAGCACGCATCGCAGCTTAAATTTCGAACGTGGGCCAAGATCCTGTCAATGCGCCCTGGTTCACGGTGTGCCGACAAGGGGGTGCCAGCTGTCCATCTTCACAGATCCTACAAAGGGCGAAAAGCAGCTTCCCATTACACCTATAGGGCATTACAGGGATGAACAAATCGTCGGGGGCTAACAGTGTAGCCTGTGCAATGCCAAAATAGTGGTCGAGGTCCGTGGCGAAATCGGAGGTGATCCGAACCGGGTGACCTTTACCGAATGGAGCCTTCTTGCAAACATAAGGGTACAGGCTGTTGTAATCAACGTAGTTAAGGCTACATCCTAGGTCAACCGATGCAAAGATGGAGAACACCTCCACGCGCCCTCCGTAGAGGTAATCACGGACCCCTATACAGCTGATAGGCTCGACGGATTTATAAATTAATGCGACGGACTGGTTTTTGCGCATCAACTCGTCGAAATCGTGCTCCCACATAATTTTGCACGTGTACCCGTTCATTAGCACTTTCAAGGTCTCAAGACGATCCATGGTCCAGGTGTTTAGCAGACCAAATGGCTTTCTCGTGCGCTGATCTATTTTTTCAGGGTTGAAACATTTCAAACAGAAATGAAAATAACATACTAAATTCGTAATAACAATGGGTACTGTGGCACACGCCATCCAATTTGTACTGCCCTATCTTATACTCACCTCCGGGTGATCGCGCAGTTTGAATTTCGATGTTGTCCTTGGAAGTCTCATACTCTAACCACGCGAGAGCTTTCAGGAACTGACGGTCGTTACTCGCCGAATACCCTTGGGCGGGACACACACCGAGAGTATTCTTCTGCAAAAACTTTCCACAGTATATGCGAAGGCAAGCGCAGGCAATAATCAGGTCACGTGCAAATGGGTCTACACCTGTGAGATTTAAAACTTCCTCACGGAAAGCTTGGGTGCCTCGCCGCAGCAGCTCTGTATCTGCCTTGCAGTAATACAGAAGCTGCTCTTGAAAATCCCAGGGTTCAAGGCTTGCTGCAGCGTACCACTCGTTGAATGTTGACAGAGTTTCAGGCTCCATGTCTTCCGGCTGGAAAAAAAGCCGATCAGGGATGGGTCCTGTATATTATAGATTTTCCTCCTTCATGAATTTAAAGGGGAAAAAGCCTTTCACCATCTCCAAGTTGAAAGTCTTCGTGAATGATCGAAGAGGAGCCTGAATAAAGGATAACATGTCGATAAACCTTATTTTAAGGACAGGTAAAAATATACCTAAAACCTTGGATCCATCGAACACGAGATCCGGTTTTAAAAATTTTCTGTACAGGTAACTTATGATGAACATGCCATCAAAGCCTTTGAGATTATGTGCGAGGACTGTGGCGTCCTTGAATCTTTGAACCCCGGGACGTTCTTCAGCCAGAAGCCAATCCATAAAGGCGTCCGTTTCCGTGAATGAGGTGTAAACCCACTCATCGTCCACTTGGTATGTGACCACACACAGTATCGGTTTCAGCAATCCGTCAGCACACTGCACAGTCTCTACGTCAAAGCAGAAATAAGTCTGACCGACAGGATCAATCTTGCAGGGCTCTACGAATTTTAAAGTGTCAGCCTTACAAACGTGCTTTTTCAGGGGATCGTAAATGTTGATGCACTTAACACAGCGATGTCGTGTCTGACATGCCTTCAGCAGATACGCCTGAAAGCATTCAGCCTCGCTCAAATACACACAGCACACTGTGCAGAGCAACAACTCCCCTGCATGAACCACATCGACTGACAGGCACCTGTTGCAGGTCCCCTTGCAAACGTGTCCCTCCGTATTTACCCCCTTTAAACATTTTGGGCAGAATTGCTTGACCCCGAAAAACCCTGATGGCTTGGTAATCACATCGTAATGCCCAGCACTAAACAATAAATAGATGTTGTCCCCTCCTTCGGGACCAATGAAGATGGGGAGGAAGGTGTCGTCAGCAGAATATACAATAATTCGATATTGCACCATGTGCGTTTGGAAAAGCTGGACTTCCAGGAGTCCGCAGGGACCCTCGGGTACACCGGCGTCCAGGTGAAGGTGGCGAGTTTCCGTCTGTTGAAGACGGAGTCTGTAATCGCTGATCTGCACATAGTTGTGCGTCAGCCCTTTATTTTTCAAGCAGAGCTCTCGTGCGACAACGAGAGCTCTTGCAAGACAAATATCGTCACGGTTGACGATTCTCAAAACGCTGCCCTTCTTGGCAGCAAATGACTGCACGTCAACAATGCTTCATTTCTCCGACCCGGCACGTCTCCCAATACCGCCACTGCCGACCCTGTCCAAGTCCGCACAGACGAAGTCAAATTCTAGTTTGCTCCCGGGACCGAGAGATTCATTTGACTGCACTACTTTGTCTAATGCAGTCATGAATCTCTCACTCGTCAGGGCATTACGCCGAATTAGGGACAGGTTGAGGGGGGTTTTCAAATCCCGGGAATGTAAGCATAGCTGCACGTGGCTATATTCGCCTGTGGGGACGATGTTGGCTAGCATCCGCTCGTGCAAGTCGTGCAGGACCGGAATGAAATTATGGGGTTGTACATCCTCCATTCCGCCAAGCACCACACTCGTTGAGACGAATTGCGTGCGAAACTTGGCGGAGTTGTACTGGCGAGTGTTCGTCACACTGTAGTACGGCACTGCAGCAGGTCTGACTGTGTTGGATGGTCCTGGAACGTTGAACGACTCGACAGACCTAGATAGATAATTTATTCTCAGAATATGCAGTACTTTACGTGTTTTTTTATATTAGAACTGAAGTTATAATGCTGTATTGCTCAGATACACATTTTTAAAGTATCACATTTTCCCCAGATACTCACTTTTAAAGTATTACATTTTTAAAGTATTACATTTTCCCCAGATACACGCCTTTAAAGTATTACATTTTTAAAGTATCACATTTTCCCCAGATACACGCTTTTAAAGTATTACATTTTTTAAAGTATCACATTTTCCCCAGATACACACTTTTAAAGTATTACATTTTTCTAATATTCTTCTTTATACATAGTTTGACCAATAAAAATCATATATATTTATTCACATATATGGAAATTTTGCCTACAGTACAAGTCTGAGAAAAAATGTTCCACGAGAGTAAGAACTCGAATGTGGAAAAATTTAACCGTTGCTAGCTTGAGCAAAAGGCCTAATAAAATATTTAACTAATTTATAAGAAGAATAAAGAACGTAAAATGGCATTACAGGTTATAAAACTATATATGCTTTAGTAAATGATTGAGCCGTTTAAGACCCGCTTAACATCAAATGAAATTTCATCTACCTGACTGCAGTTGCGGACCCAGCGCCGGTGAAGATTGCAGAGGTGACGTCATCACTGGCTGTCTCGTTGAGGGACGTAGTCAATGACGAACGGGTCACGGTTGGCTGGGGCTTGGTTAGCACACGAGCGGCTCCGAGTAACACACTCTCCGTGGGGGCCCTACATTGGTAAATAATTCAGTCTCAGAATATGCAGCACATTGACATTTTCATCTTAGAACAGAAAAGGCAATATGCAGTACATTTACTAGCCTGAGCAAAAATCTAAGTAACTAAAGTTTGAAAATTAACATTTAGACTTTACTAGGTAGAAACAAATATAAAACTCTATATTGAACAGTTATGTTGTGATAAAAGACAACATGCGCCACAGTTTGCTAGCTTGAGCAAAAAATCTAAGAAAATATTTAACTAATTTATAAATAGAATAAAGTAAGTAAAATGACTTTACTGGATGGAAATGAATATAACATTCTATGTACGTCAGTAAATGATTGTGTGTCTTAAGGACAACATAGCATTAAATAAAGGTTTATTCACCTGCTAGCCGTTGAAGGGATCGCAACAGCAACCGGGACGGATGGAGTTCTCATCTCAGCAGCCTTCACTGCGGCGATGCGCTTGCGATGGGTCAGTGAGAGTTTCAGCGTCCTCTGCCGTAATTCCTGTCCTGCATGTTCCTGGCGACAGATACGTTTTGCAGATTGCTGATCCTCCCCCCTCAAGGGTCTTTTGGCCGCAGTCTCCTGATCGTGAACCATCCTTAAGAGGCTTTCGAAGCACTCGCTATCCGTGGACACCCTAGATAGATAGATAATACGGTCTCAGAATATGCAATACATTTACATGTTTTTTATCTTAGAACAGAAAAGGTAACATGCAGTACATTTACTAGTGTGATCAAAAGATGTAAGTTAATAAAGTTTGAAAATTAAGTTTTAAAATAAAACTCTATGTTGATCAGTTTGTTACCCCGAGCAAAAGATCTAATTAAATATTTAACTAAAGTTTGAGAAACAATTTAACAGTTTGCTAACCTGAGCAAAAGATCTAATTAAATATTTAACTAAAGTTTGAGAAACAATTTAACAGTTGTAATAGAAGACAGCATGCTTCACACGTTACTAGCTTGAGCAAAAAATTTATCTAACTAAAGTTTGAGAAAAAATTTAACAGTTGTAATAAAAGACAGCATGCTTCACACGTTACTAGTTTGAGCAAAAAAATCTAAGTAAATATTTAACTAATTTATAAGTAGAATAAAGAAAGTAAAATGACTTTACTGGATAAAAACAAATATAACATTCTATGTACGTCAGTAAATGATTGTGTGTCTTAAGGACAACATAGCATTAAATAAAGTTTTATTTACCTGTTAGCAGTTGATGATCCAGCAGGAACGTTGGAAACTTGCTCAGTAGACATCTCGGAATGGATAGTCGGTATCAGCGTTGACAACTCGATAGAGAAGTTAGCAATGGAATGTCCGTGGGCTGACTTGGGCCCCGTATATATACAGTGCTCAGCCTTCTGATACGTGTCACTCGGTGGACAGTCCACGTTGCTTTACTCTTGTTGTGACACGTCACCTGCCCTTAGAGAACAACAACATCTATTTTGAAACCTTATCGGTATCAGCAATCACACTGAGTGCTGGACACTCAACCTCCCGGGGCGATTGCATCATGTGTCACGAGATGTTTCGAAGCTTGCTACCTGACCAGTAAGGGGGCTTAAGAGGACACGTGGTGCATGATGACACTCCAGTTGTACTCTCCCCCGATTGTGCCACATACGACTTCAGGAATGCCAATAACAGAGTTTGAAATTTTTCCATTGCAGGTTCGGTTCTTGTTCAAGGATTGCATCAACAAGGAGTTGACAAAATGAACTGGGGACTGGGGTAGCGCGTTCGACTCTCGTTGCTGGGAGAAGGTTTTTTGGTTTTTTTTCGATAAAACGCATCGACAGAAAACTGATTTATTTCTACCATACGGTGATTTTTAATAAAAGTAAGGGAATTTTGAGGAATGTTTAATTACTAGGGAGTTTAATAGCAGGGAATTTTGAGGAATGTTTAATTACTAGGGAGTTTAATAGCAGGGAATTTTAATTATAAAGCAATCGTTTAGTCGTCTTGGCTAAATGAATAGCAAAGGGTTTTAATTACTAAGGAATAAGATTTTAATTACTAAGGAGTTGATTTACTGTTAAGTTTTACAATTTGAGATCTGCATTAGACATTCAAAAAGTGTTGAACGGATTTGTAAAATTTCAAATGAATACCAAGGGAATTTTTAAATACAGGAGATGTACTAAAATACGCATTGGACACAGCCTGTTAAATTTTTAAGGAAAGGGGGAGTTTAATAAGAATACAACTTTGATTTTATGTGCGGAGGTGTTTTTACAATTTAGACTTGTAACATCCCTTTCTGTGCAATTATTCTGAGATCTGCATCAACCGATCATTGCTACTCCATGCAATTATTCTGGGGCTTGCATCAGCTGATCCGAGGGAAGGAGAGGGCTTTACAGGTCAACCGGGGAGTCTGCAGGAGGAGGGAGGGCTTAAAATATAGGTCAACCATTGGGACAAAATAAAGAAAAATCGGAAATTAGAGTTAAAATAAGGAGGTTTTTCCGAAAATAGTACTCTTCATTGTCAGCAGATGGCACCAGGGGTTTTTTTAATAAGGGGAGGAAGGAATTTTTAATAGGGGGAGTAATTTTTAATAAGAGGGGAAATCAAAGAATTAGAATAAGGGTTTTTGGGGAATTAGTGTTCCTCACAGGCATCAGATGGCGCCAGGGGTTTTTTATAAAGGGGGAAATCGAAAAACCAAGAATTAGAATAAAAATAGGGGCTTTTTGGGAATAAGTACTCTTCATTGTCACCAGATGGCGCCACTGAGGGGGGAAAGGGGGTGTTTTAATAAGGGGGAGGAATAATTAATAAAAGGGCGTGGCCTGTTACATAATGATTATGTAATGATTACGTCTTGTCACGTAATGTTACATCATGGGGGAGGGGGCGGAATGGGCGTGGCCTGTGACATCATAGGGGGAAAGCACTGTGCAAAGAGGGTACAGTACGGTGTGAATAAACTACTTCTCACAATCAACCACAAATTATGACGATCAACAGAGTCGAAAGCCTTTTTGAAATCAACAAACCTAGCAACCAAAGGTTTCTGAAACTCTAAACATTTCTCAAGAATCTGCCTAAGTGAAAATATTTAATCTACACACCCCCTACCACTCCTGAATCCACATTACTCATCAAGCAATTGACTGTCAACCAGATTCTTAACTCTATTAAGCACAATCAAGCAAAGAACTTTACCAGGAACAGAAAGTAGACTGATACCTTTATAGTTATCACAAGAACTGCGATCATCTTTTTTTAAAGCAGAGATAATAATAGCTTTGGTAAAAATTTTAGGAACCATGCCTTTGTCATAAAAGATATTTAAAATTTCAGTCATACATGTCGTAACCGAAACATTCCCAGCTCTAAGCATTTCCGTAGTCATTTCATCTGCCACTGAGAATTTATGAAGTTTAAGTTTAGAAATAACCAAATTAACTTCAAATTGTGTTATAGGGCCAACATTAAAGCCATTAATGCATCTATCTCATTACAAACAATAGGAGTAATCATCACTGAAATGCTCAGCCCACCTAACCATGACAGAATCCTCACCTTCTATAATCTTACCTTGTTTATCCTTCAATCCCTGTATACCTGTCCTTTTTCTACCAGACAAAACATTAACTACCTGGTACAGCTCTCTGCTGTTGTGCTGTCTAACTGCTTCCTCTGCTTTGTCAGCCAAGCCATAAAGTTACACGTTTATTAAGATCGCTGTAATGCTTTCTATTAGGACTAGTAGGGTATTAAAGATGATGATGAGGACTTAAATGAAGATAAGTATGATGTGAATCAAGGTCTATAATTGGATCCCATGTTTGGGATAAAATTTTTACACAAATGAGACACCGCGACTTAGTGTAGAAAATTTGAGAGCAATTAAGAAACTCAGAAAAATCTGCCGAATGTTTCACCAATGAATAATGACAGGCTTCAAGATTTCGTAAAGGAGGAATTCAATGGAGAAGAAAAAAAATGTTATATTGCGATAGGGATTCTCAATGTGGGGTACCCGTACACCTAGGAGGTATGTGGTTAAATTATTTTCGGGTAGGCTGTGAGAGCTCAAACGTCGCTAGATGTATGTTATATATATATATATGTTTTATTTTTTTCCCATTGTTATACTATAACTATAGTTTCATCTAGCTATACAAGGGGTACTCCTGTTACATACAGATTTGCAGGAGGTACGTTGTAACGCTCCAAACAATTGCAAAATACTTAAAGTTTTATGCTCCGGATAGCTTAGACGGGCGCCAGGCAATAATTAACAAATTGCCAAAATGTAGAATAAGTTGATTTAGGGTTCAAATGCCAGCGAGCGTTCATAAGTAAGAGTCAAAAATGATTCTTAACAAAATAAGAGTTAATATAAAAAAGATCCTAAATTAGCGTTGCTCAAGATAAAAAACTATAGACTCAAAAGTTTGTAACAAAACAAAATAGATTTATTTCCAAAATAATTAACTCACCAAGACATCAATGAAAAAAACATCTCTTGTGCTACACGCACGGTGCTACGCACCTTACTACATCTCTCTGCTCTCTCTACAACTCTGCTCTCAGTGCTCTACTACACAACTCTCAGTCTTCCAAGTGACTCGCAGGTCACGGTTTTGACAATGGGCCGGCGCATGCCGGGAAAGACATTTGCATACAATGACGAAGGACGCAAGCTATGACGCAAGAGGGGGCGTGTCCTTGGCACGCGCTTTAACGGTTACGGTCGGAAGTTCGGAGTTGCGCGTACGCAACTCCTAGAAACTTGAAAACGAGTGCTGTGATGCCAAAAAGGAAATAAAAATCCCCAAAATGATAAATATAACGTAAATTAAACAAAACTGGTTAAGGTAAAGCAAAAGTGAACGATGGGGCATCACAACTCCCCCTTCCAAAGGGAGTCAAAATATTTGACCTAACAAATTTTGACGAGCAATTTTGAATAAAGGACACATCTTACGTCATTTACACATGGCTAAGGGAGTCAAAATATTTGACCTAACAAATTTTGACGAGCAATTTTGAATAAAGGACACATCTTACGTCATTTACACATGGCTAAACATAAATAAGTAAAAGTATGCTAGCGCAAATTTTGATCTGATGAACTATTCTTACTTTGACACAATTTTCCAGCACAACCAAAGGTACCTCCTCCCTTTTCCTCCTAACAAAAATATGTATTTAACAGCTAACCTAGTGTACTTACGTACCAGTGGCTGTGACAGTTAACTGTATACTAGCATCATCGGTCTAACTAGTATCACATTCCGATACAAACTCGAAATTGGCATATCTTGAACTGTACAGAAAAATAGTAAGATTTGGAGTTTATTAACCTAAGTCTAATAAATGTTAAAAAGATGAAAAGAAAAAGTGATTCATTACATTTGTTGTTAGCGGGGTAATAACTTCCGCTTTTCCCCTAACCACAATAAAAATTCGTGAAAGCTAAATCTTCTCCTAAATCACATAAAAAAACGGGTATTCGAACACCGTTATCTCTTCCTAATTACATTCAAATACGCAAAGCTAAGAAAATTCAAAATTTACAAACAAGCGGGATTGTAATCATCCGCTAATTCTTCTCCTATTCACAGAAATCGCGATCTAGCTGAAAATAAAAAATCATTAGTTACCTCCCCCTTCAGAGCTAACGTCCCCCTCCCAAAGGAGTTATGCTGATAACAACTCTGTTATCAGACTATGCCATTTGGGGACAGCTCCAAAAAGGTACACACAAAAAAAAAAATTCTGCAGTCATCATCATGGTCATCATCTATATATACCAATAAATACTGTCAATGTCATCCCCAAAAATTACGTATCATTGACACACAAATATCACTGATGACACTGAACAGATTTAAACACATATACATAAATCGTATCTAAGAATAAAGAAAAAAGAGTGTAAAAAATTTATAATATACGATGATCACATTTCATCCAATAACTTTTACATGAATCTCCTTTTTTTTTTTACATAAATTCACTTTGGAATGCACGTTATTTTACAATACAAATTCTTAAATCACTAATTCTCTTTCACTCTTCTCATTCATATCCAGAAACATTTTACAATTTCTAAACTTTCCAATATCGACTTACAAAATTTTCAGCTATCAGTCAGCTGAAAAAAATCTACAAAAATACATTTTAACTCGCGTAAATACAATAACTAGAACCTCGATGAACAAGAATGCAAAAAAAATTCAATTCACACAAGTATAAACTCGAACTACAAAATTTTCACTTTTCAAAAATAAATATCGAACTCTAAAGTTTCAACAAGAAATTAAACATCGCTAACTATATAATTCACAATAAGGCTTCTTCTTCGTCTTCATCTATTCCAGAAAAAAAACATTTTATAACTCAATCAAGTGCCAAGTGAAAGAAAAATATACTTAAATTTCATTGTTGGCACTCCGTGGCGATAAATCATCTAGTCCGTTTCCGATAACATCCTTCCGTCGTCGTTGGGTGGCTTCACGTAAAGTTGTTACTGAAGATCTCGTTCAAGTCAAGTCGTCGCTGTAGATCTCTCTCGTGACGTCATCTTCCCGATGTTCGCTGCTTCGCTGCCGGTTGTCGCTCTGCAGGCTCTGGTCGTTTCGTCGGCTTTTCGTTGCTCCGTGCGGATTTTTGAAGAACCTTTTCTCGTACTTTCTAGGCTTATTGGTGTCCGCCTCCAAATGACGCTTTAATAGTTGAGGACCTCCAGACTTGTCAGGAATACTTGCGGTCGGCACAACTTCTTGGTTGGTTTTTTCTTCACTTAAATCAGACTCAAAATTATTTTCATTATTATTACTTTCTTTTAAAACTTCTACTTTAAAAACCTTTTCAAAAACGGCTTCCTCATACGATTCTTCTACTTCACAAACTTCGTTATTTAAACACTCATTATTTGCACTAACGTGACATTTTATAGGTGCTTCTGAAATAATCTGTTCTGGACCACAAGGTAAGTCAAAAAGTCCACGGGACCGCGGCTGCACTGTCAATTGACATTCGTCATTATTATCGTCGAAAACTTGTTCCTTAGCAAACGGAAGATCGACTTCTGTATCGTTTCGATCTGTTATTTTAGTTACTTCGTGGCAATCAGTAACAAAAGGTAAAGCCATAGTGGCAAGGCATAACTCCTGAGAGGGCTTTTCTTGAGGAACTTTGGCCTCTCGCTTCAAAGATCCCGATGAAAGTTTCCCGAATTTTCATTCCTTTGGTAACAGTATTTCTCAATATGTCCTAGTCGGCCACAAAAGTTACAAGTGATAGTTTCTCTCTTTTGTTTAACCAAAGTTTTAGGTCTAGTGTTATGGTTTGAAGCTTGACGTGGCAAAAAGTCTCTACTTCGTTCATATTCTATAGTTCTAGGCGCGTTCGGCGCAAATTGTCGGGACCGTGTAAATTCCGGTCGTGCGGGAGTCATTCTACGCGACTCAACCTGATATCGCTGCTTTGGCGGGAATGGCATCCATTGTTGGTTATGTGTATTTGCTGCAGATTCTCTTCTTGCAGTGTATTGCCGAGCCAATTTGACTAACTTGGAAACTGAATTTATGTTTCGTACTTCTAGGAATTCTCGGATGGGCAAAAGTAATTGAGACAATATGCAATTTACAATATCAATTTCAGCGGCATCAGCATCGTACAGCTGGTATAATTCTACTATACCCCATATGAATTTTTCTATGTCATCTCTTTCCCTTTGTCTTCGTGAAAACAACTCTGTAGCTAGTTCTGTAAAATCATTATAAGCCGGATATATGTCCATGATTTCATTTTTAAATTCTTCCCAAAGTTCTATGCCATGACGACATCCTACGTTATTCCACCATTGCTTAGCGCATCCAATTAGGCAAGATACTGCTAAAACAACTTTTTTATTGCTTGGCACTTCATGTAAACGGAAGTGCTCCTCCATGGACTTGACAAATGTCCACGATGACGGACGTTTCGAACCGTCGAACCTTATCTCAGGTAAAGGCCAATTAACATAAGGACTATTGTTAATGGATGGGTTGGCAAATCGTCGTTGTGGCGGTTGAAAATACTCTGTTCTATCGCTTGCTTCTGACGGAACAGAAAATGGAACCTTACGTTCAAAGTTTCTTCGTTGGTGAACTGACGTAGCATTGTCAGCAAATTTAGGGGTTGTTGTCGTTCCCCTTTTCTCCCGATTATCATCAAGCAGATTCATTAGCACTTCTGCTTCCATCATTACATCTTTCAATCTACCCTTTACTCTTTCTATGTCGGGAGTCATTATGGCGGAATCGGCCATATTATTAGCAGACATGTTTAGCGGTCTGCCGAAATTTGGAATTTTGGAAATTTTGAAAACTTTTTTATCTTGAGCAGCGCTCAAAGGTACTGCTATACACCAATACTAAAGCTATAACTAAGCTTTACAAAAATATAAATTTGCTTATAAAAAAATTTCTTATCTCCTACGTACTTGTGTGTCCGGACACTTCTAATCATTACATACAATTATCTTAAATATTCAGCAATATCTACGCTGAAACTTCAGTACCTTTGAATAATACACAAAATTGTTAAGCTACTTGCTCAACAAAAATTTTCGGCTTAAGCTGCCGTTAAATCTACAACTAGTACATACAACTATTGAGCTCAAAAAATTACTATCTTTGACAATCATACAAAATTTATCCACAAATATATATATTATCGTTAAATACTGGCGAGTCCCTGTTCGCTGCGCCACTTCTTTTATTTGACTCTGTAACGCTCCAAACAATTGCAAAATACTTAAAGTTTTATGCTCCGGATAGCTTAGACGGGCGCCAGGCAATAATTAACAAATTGCCAAAATGTAGAATAAGTTGATTTAGGGTTCAAATGCCAGCGAGCGTTCATAAGTAAGAGTCAAAAATGATTCTTAACAAAATAAGAGTTAATATAAAAAAGATCCTAAATTAGCGTTGCTCAAGATAAAAAAACTATAGACTCAAAAGTTTGTAACAAAACAAAATAGATTTATTTCCAAAATAATTAACTCACCAAGACATCAATGAAAAAAACATCTCTTGTGCTACACGCACGGTGCTACGCACCTTACTACATCTCTCTGCTCTCTCTACAACTCTGCTCTCAGTGCTCTACTACACAACTCTCAGTCTTCCAAGTGACTCGCAGGTCACGGTTTTGACAATGGGCCGGCGCATGCCGGGAAAGACATTTGCATACAATGACGAAGGACGCAAGCTATGACGCAAGAGGGGGCGTGTCCTTGGCACGCGCTTTAACGGTTACGGTCGGAAGTTCGGAGTTGCGCGTACGCAACTCCTAGAAACTTGAAAACGAGTGCTGTGATGCCGAAAAGGAAATAAAAATCCCCAAAATGATAAATATAACGTAAATTAAACAAAACTGGTTAAGGTAAAGCAAAAGTGAACGATGGGGCATCACAACGTGAAGCATAAAAGGTTGAGAACCACTGCTCTATGAGTACTAGCTTCAATAGAAATTGTCTTTGAGGAGAAATGGAATTTGTTAGATAACCTCGCGGAAACTCTTCATCCACTTGAATTTGTTTTGAAAGTCCTATGCTCTGAAGAAGCAACTTTACTTAAAGATGAGATGCTTATGAAAATTTGTCTTAAGAAACTGGAGAATAGGGAAAATCCTATTGCTGCCAATCTCAAAGAATGCCTTATCAAACGCTATTCATCAAGAAAAACGAAAGGAAGTAATTTCATTGTTGAGATATTTTACCAATTCAGAGGATTTTAAAAATGAATCGTCTGATTTATTATCTTTAATTTCCAGGCAAACATTATGGCCTGTAAATGGTAGCTAGGTGTAAACTGGAAGGAGAGCTGTGTATCAATCCCTAGTGATGATGCACAGAACCGGCCAGGTCTAGCACCTAATGTCCGCCCCGCCTTCTCGTGGTGCAGGCCGTTAGTACCTTTCAAAAGAGATATTCTGTTTTGGAAGGGAACGGAAGGGGAGGGCTACCAGTTCAGTATGGCCTACTGATCTGGTCATCTATGGCAACTTTTTTTTTCAACCCTGCTGAGGAGTGGTCAACTTCATAGGGTCCTGGTGCTGACCATTTATACCTACTAGACTGGACTTGTTTATGGATTTGAGCTTGATTATGGATCCTGGACTTGCTGCACTGGTGGGCCTCTGTTGAGGAAGAGTCTGCTGCTGTGTTTTCTCTTTGCTTCTAGGTTGCCAGCTCTAAGTGAACAGAGGCATGGGATACCTTATATCAGCTGGTGGATAATCCTAATCATAGGCCATCGCAGGTACCTGAACCTTACTTAGCTAGTTGGGCATCGACAAGCCTAAACTGGAGTAATGTGTCTCAGGCAGGCCATATGGCCCTTGAAAAAGTCCACTTGAAAAAGGTGGTGCCTGAAATTCCTACCAGCATCGGTGACTTCAGCCTTTAGCGGAGGAGGAACAGGTCTTTGCCCCATGCCTGCGATCAGGGGGCTGTTTGATATTGTTGGCCCTACCAATCTCAATAAACCTAATTTCTTTAAAAATCCTACAAATCATTTTCTCTCTGCAGGAACGTGGAACGTGAGGACATTACATAGAGATTATTCTCTTGATGTCCTCATGCAGGAATTCCAGCGCTATAACCTAGATATTCTAGGCTTGCAAGAGACCAGATGGACAGGTAAAGGTGAGATACTTAAAAATAACTTTAAATTTCTCTTTACAGGGAGGGAGGATGGAAAGCATTACCAAGGCGTGGGTCTGCTGCTCAGCAGACATGCTAGTGATGCTCTTCTAGGATATGAGTGCATTAATGAAAGGTTTCTTACAAGAAAATTTCAGACAAGCATTAAAGACTTGAAAGTTATCTGCTGTTATGCCCCCACTGAGGATTCTGATGAGGATGAGAAGGATAGGTTTTACGGACAACTTCAGGATATTTTGAATTCTGTCAAGAAAGGAGATATTACCCTTGTTCTTGGTGACTTCAATGCCAAAGTTGGTACCGACTCTGACCTTTGGGGAGGGGTAATAGGCCTTTTTGGTATTGGTAGCTGCAATGGCAATGGGCAACGTCTCCTACAGGTAAGCAAACTCAATGATTTCAGAATAACTAACACATATTACAAACACCGCGACATACGTAAATACACATGGGTTTCACCTGATGGGCTGCATAGAAATATGATTGAATATATATTAATTAACAGCAAATGCACTAGTTCTCTTAGAAATACTAGGGCATATAGGGGAGCTGAAATTGGATTTGACAATTACCTTGTTAAAAGTGTCTTGCAACTTAAACTTAAAAAGTGTTGTGCTAGGGTTAAAAAATTTACCTTTAATACTGAAGCTCTGAAAGACCCAGTTATAGGTAAAGCTTACCATGATAGGTTACGTAGTCATTATGACAGTCATGGTTTGCTTAATACTGAAGTTGAGGAAGAATGGGGCCATTTTATACAGGCTTTTCTGGAAACTAACAGTACTCTTTTAGGGAAAAAGGAGTGGAGGAGACAGAATTATTTAAGTGATCAGGCACTTGGGCTTATTTCAGAAAGAAGGAACTGCAGGAATGTCCTTAATCAGTACCCTACTAGTCCTAATAGAAAGCATTACAAAGAACTTAATAAACGTGTAAAGGATCAGTTAGCTGCTGATAAGAATCTTTGGCTTGATGGCTTGGCTGACAAAGCTGAGGAAGCAGTTAGACAGCACAACAGCAGAGAGCTGTACCAGATAATTAATGTTTTGTGTGGTAGAAAACGAACAGGTATACAGGGATTGAAGGATAAACAAGGTAAGGTTATAGAAGGTGAGGATTCTGTCATGGCAAGGTGGGTTGAGCATTTCAGTGATGTTCTAAACAATGTGGTTAATTCTACTCCCATTGTTTGCAATGATGGTAGATGCATTGTTGGCTTTAATGTTGGCCCTATAACACAATCTGAAGTTAGTTTGGCTATTTCTAAACTTAAACTTCATAAATCCCTAGAGGTGGATGAAATTACTACGGAAATGCTTAGAGCTGGGAATGTTTCAGTTACCATTTGGATGACTGAAATTTTGAATAACTTCTATGATAAAGGCATGGTTCCTAAAGATTTTACCAGAGCTATTATTATCCCTATTTTCAAAAAAGGTGATCGCAGTTCTTGTGATACCTATAGGAGTATCAGCCTACTCTCTGTTCCAGGTAAAGTTCTTTCCATGATTGTGCTTAATAGAATTAAGAATCTGGTTGACAGGCAATTGCCTGATAAGCAATGTGGATTCAGAAGTGGTAGGAGATGTGTAGATCAGATATTTTCACTTAGACAGATTCTTGAGAAATGTTTAGAGTTTCAGAAACCTTTGGTTGCTAGCTTTGTTGATTTCAAAAAGGCTTTCTACTCTGTTGATCGTCATAATTTGTGGTTGATTGTGAAATCACTTGGTATACCAGACAAGTTAGTTAACATAATGAAAGCTCTCTATAATAACACTGAGTCATGTGTGAGAGTAGGTAAGTCTTGTAGCAATTGGTTTAGCATTACTTCTGGTGTTCGACAAGGGTGCATTTTGTCTCCTTTTCTCCTTAGTTTGGTTGTTGATTATGTTATGCGAAATTCACTTCAAGGAAAAGCTTTTGGCCTTAAATGGGCTGGAGATATGAAAATTTCTGATTTAGATTATGCTGATGATTTAGCCCTTTTTGCAAATGATGTTGATGAGATGAACTCTTTCATTCGAGCTGTTGATGAGACTGGTAGCACAGTAGGTTTGGTTATAAACAGAGAGAAAACTAAAGTGATGAAAATTGGTCAGGCAGGTTGTGATTCAGTTAATCTGAATGGTTGCAGTCTTGAGCAGGTGTCACATTTTAATTACCTTGGGAGCTACGTAACTGATACTGGTGATATGCGGCCTGAGATTAACAGACGGATAGGTATTGCTGCCGGGACTTTTAAGAATCTATGGAGATTATGGAGAAATAGGCGTATACACCTAAAGATTAAAATTAGACTTTATAATAGTTTGGTACTTTCTAGGTTTAGTTATGGAAGTGAAACTTGGACGCTATGTAAACAAGATAACAGGAAACTAGATGCTTTTGATTCTAGATGCTTACGCAGTATCTTGGGTATTAGGTGGTTTAACTTTGTAACTAATGATGAGGTTAGGCAAAGGAGTCTGCAACCTCCTTTAAGCAGCATATTGTGCAGAGAGAGACTCCGCTGGTTTGGCCATGTCACCCGTATGGATAATTATAGATTGGCGAATAGGGTTATGAACAGTGTGCCTAGAGGCCTCAGAAGGAGGGGGAGACCTAGGATGCGGAGGGTAGACAATGTCAAACAGGACCTTGCTAGAATTGATGTGCAGTGGCCAGATGCAGCAGATGTAGCTCAGGACAGATATGCTTGGAGAATTAAACTGCGCGGTCTGGTTGGACCGCCGTAGCCCATGGCTGCTTGAGGATGATGATGATGATGAAACATTAAAGAAAATCGCAGAACATACATATCTTGGCTTTTTCTAATGAATGACAAGACATCGAGGAAGCAGAGTCAGAAGTGCAAGAAGTCAGAAGTGCTAGTATCAATAGTGGAGTCAGAAGTGCTAGTATTGCTAAAACTAACGAATTACACGAATATTTGAGCGAAATAAATAAATTAGAAATGCTGCCTATGAAAGATTCCAGAGATTATAACGACAACTATGAATTTAAACACTTTGAAGCCATATTAAAAAAGAGCAAAATCTTAGAGCTTTTACATACTGCTTTACTTACCGTTAAACCGACGAATCAGAAAGAGGCTTTTCGGCTGCGGGCTTAATACCCTTTGTTTCTTAAGATGTCATTTTCAACATAACAATAAAATATAAATTTCATTTATTATATTTTCTTACAAAAAGAGTCTATATTTTGTTTTCCACGTAAAAGTCCATACCTTTCATTTCGGCTTTTAAAGATTACTATACTCTTTGGTTAAAACCGATTTTTAAAAAACAGATCGATTAATACCCGATTTTAAGATTTTCGATTATTCTTCAACCCTAGTAGCGGAGCTAAGGAATCAGCAGAACTAATTTTTCCATGAGATTTTTCATGTCTTTTCTGTTGAAGTCACATATACATTAACTTTGCAAAATGCCCTTCAGTATCTTAGTCGATTTCTCTAGTTGAGAATTAATATTCAGAGCGAGTAAACTGTAAACAAGTACATAACGCTTAGCATCATTTTAGATTCCACGGACATTTTATCATCATCATCATCATCATCATCATCATCATCATCATCATCATCATCATCATCATCATCATCATCATCATCATCATCATCATCATCATCATCAAGCAGCCATGGGCTACGGAGGTCCAACCAGACCGTGCAATTTAGTTCTCCAAGCAAGTCTATCCTGAGCTACACCTACTGCATCTGGCCACTGCACACTAATTCTAACAAGGCCCTGTTTGACATTGTCTGCCCGCCGCATCCTAGGTCTCCCCTTCTTTCCGAGGCCTTTAGGCACACTCTTCATAACCCTATTTGATAATCTATTATCATCCATGCGTACAACATTACCAAACCAACGGAGTCTCTCTCTGCACAACATGCTGCTTAAAGGAGGTTGCAGACTCCTTTGCCTCACCTCATCATTAGTTACAAATTGAAACCACCTAATACCCAAGATACTTCGTAAGCATGTAGAATCAAAGGCATCTAGTTTCCTGTTATCATGTTTACACAGCGCCCAAGTTTCCCTACCATAACTAACCCTAGAAAGAACCAAACTATTATACAGTCTAATTTTGGTCTTTAGGTGTATACGCCTATTTCTCCCCAATCTCCAGAGATTCTTAAAGGTCCCGGCAGCAATCCCTGTTCGTCTGTTAATCTCATGCCGCACATCACCATTATCTGTTACCTAGCTCCCAAGGTAATTGAACTGTGACACCTGCTCAAGACTGCAACCATTCAGGTGAACCGAATCACAACCTGCCTGACCAATTTTCATCACTTTAGTTTTCTCTCTGTATATAACCAAACCTACTCTACTACAAGTCTCATCAACAGCTCGAATGAAAGAGTTCACTCATCAACATCATTTGACAAAAGGGCTAAATCATCAGCATAATCAAAATCAGAAATTTTCGTATCTCCAGCCCATTTAAGGCCAAAATCTTTCCCTTGAAGTGAATTTCACATTACATAATCAATAACCAAACTAAAGAGAAAAGGAGACAAAATGCACGCTTGTCGACCACCAGAAGTAATGCTAAACCAAATACTACAAGATTTACCAACTCTCAGACACGACTCAGTGTTATTATAGAGGGATTTCATTACGTTAACTAACTTGTCTGGTAAATGATCACTGTCAACCACAAATTATGACGATCAACAGAGTCGAAACCCTTTTCGAAATCAACAAAGCTAGCAACCAAAGTTTCTGAAACTAAACATTTATCAAGAATCTGAGAAGCTAGGCCATAGTATGCTTCTCAGATTAAAATATCTGATCAAATAGTGAAAACATCTAATCCACACATTCCCCACCACTTCTGAATCCACATTCCTCATCACTCAATTGACTGTCAACCTGATTCTTAATTCTATTAAGCACAATCATGGAAAGAACTTTACCTGGAACAGAGAGTAGGCTGATACCCCTATAGTTATCACAAGAACTGCGATCACCTTTTTTGAAAATAGGGATAATAATAGCTCTGGTAAAATCTTTAGGAACCATGCCTTTATCATAAGAGATATCAAAATTTCAGTCATCCAAGTAATATTCCATCCAAATAATTCTATAACATCATAGCGATCGTATGGCATACCATAAAGTGATCTTTAAGTCCTTCTATTTTTTGTTTATCCTTCAAACCCTGTATACCTGTCCGTTTTCTGCCACACGAAATATTAACTATCTGATACAGCTCTCTGGTGTTGTGTATCCAACAGTTTCCTCGGCTTTGTCATCAAGCCAAAGATTCTTATCAGCAGCTAACTGATCCTTTACATGTTTAGTAAACTCTCTCTAATGCTTTCTATTACCACTAGTAGGGTACTGATTTAGGATATTCCTGCAGTTCGTTCTTTCTTAAATGATCTCAAGTGCCTTATCACTCAAATAATTCTGCCTCATTTCGTCCTTTTTTTTCCTAAAAAGTACTGTTAGCTTCAAGAAAAGCCTGTTTAAAACGATTCGCTTCTTCCTCCACTTCAGTAGTAAGCAAACCATGACTGTCATAATGACTAAGTAACGTATCACGGTAAGCTTTAGCAATTACTGGATCTTTCACAGCTTCAGAATTAAACGTAAATTTTTAACCTTCATAAGTTTAAGTTGCAAGACACTTTTAACAAGGTAATGATCAGATCGAATTTCAGCTCCCCTATATGACCTCGTATTCCTAACAGAACTAGCCCAATTGCTGTTAATTAATATATAACCTATCATATAATTATGGACTCCATCTGTTGAAACCCACGTGTACTTAGGAATGTCGCAATGTTTGTAATAAATGTTATTTATTCTCAAGCAATTCAGACGCTACCTGTAGGAGGCGTTGCCTATATCCATTGTAGCTACCATTATCAAAATCTAAGAACTTCTGGCTGTCAACTTACAAACAAACAGAAAACCCAGCAGAAGATTCTCCCTTCACAGAAGCCCATCTGTACAGGAAAATCAGGATCCATAATCAAGCTCAGAGCCTTAATCCAGTCCAGTAAGTTTATAAGGTCAGCACTAGGACCTGTGTGGTTGACCACTCCTCAGCAGGGTAATAAAAAATGAAAAATAGATATAGTTGTACAGATCAGTAGGCCACACTATTCTGGCAGCCCTCCTCGTCCGTTCATTTATACCAGAAAGTATCTCTTTTGAAAGGTACTAACGGCCTGCACAACGAGAAGGCGGAGTCGGACATTAGATGCTGGGCCTGGCCGGTTCTGTTTATCATCACAGGGGTATATATATTTATCTATTTATCATCATAGAGTGTATAAAGTGATCTTTTAAGCGTGGTTCGCCTCTGAACGCCGAACTTGGTAAGACTTCTCCATCACACCACCTTCACACCTGCTCTGGTATTGTGAAATACTCTTTCAAAGTGGAAATCGCAACACCAAGAAGAATGGAAATAGAGATACGTAAATCGCAGGAGGCAATTGTCATGATATGCAAATGATCAAAGCTCCACAGCGAATAGATACGTCACACACAGCTGAGCCATGGGTAAATACGGACTCCTAAGGGAGCGTATCATAGTACGACCGATAATGAGGTTAGAATGCATACTGCAAAAATGTTTGGAACATGCCTTGGTGACAACAGCGGGACCCTTAAGCGCAATTAACGCCTTCTGAGAGAGACTACATCGTCGATATGCGAGAGCTCGGATTGATACTTCAAGCGATCGCTACACACATTGGGTGCAATGTGAGCACAGTGCAACGGTGCATCTCACACAATATCATTGAGCACCAAATGACACGAATGAGAGGTACAGAACCATCACGCTGCACCACGGGACATGAAGATTGCATGTTCTGTAGGAGGACCTTTTACCTCAGCAACTGTGTTGCAGAGTGATTTGCAGACCTCTACGGGCACCATGGTTTCCACATAAACCATTAGACAACGTTTTCATGATGCAAGATTGAGGGTGACACGTTCAGTCCGGCATCTGCCATTGCAGGACATCACCAGTTACACTGTCTCCACTGATGTCCAGTGAAGCAACATTTTACTAGATAATGGATAAGAGTGTTGTTCACAGATGAGTCCTGATTCTATTTAGGTATACCAGACATCTGTTTGTCTGCATGGTGTCGGTTTCGTCAACGACATTAAAAACAGGCAAGTACATAACATTTCCGTATGGTGGCTAGATATGTATGGTACCTAAGGTGATACCTGAGCCACCATACTGCTCCCCACCGTGGCAAAATACTATGGAATGGCATCCTATATGGTGGTTGGACACATCTGCTCCATGTTTCTGATGCGCAAAGACGTTACATTGACGACATTGTTATTCCTGTGGCATGACTCTTCCTTATCAACATGCCTGGACTGATTCTGCATCAGGACAATGCTACCACACACACTGCTTATGTATCGCCATTTCGCCAGCTCCCTCCGGCGGCGAACCTGATACATTTGCAGGCCCAATTGGATGCTGTTTGGAACGCCATACCTCAGAAAAACATTATCCATCTGATTGATGGAATGTGGAGACATCTACAGGCTTGTATAACAGCCCGAGGTGGGCCTACAATATGCTGATGAATCTGCAATAACGCCTCCTTTTTCATGTTCCGTTTTTTGATCATTTGCACATCTACCCTTATAGCTTCCGTCCTGTGAGTTTCGGGCGTATATATCGCTTTCTTCTCGATGTTGGGATGTCCACTTTGAGCAGTATACATGTTTGCAGTCATTATTACTATTAAGTTGGAAAGACTTGACTTTTTAATTTATTCTGCTGCATACAAGTGAATTTAGTTTTTTTGGCACCCACAAACGAAAAGTTTTTTCTTACCACTCCAAGAAATATTGTAAATCTAGTCAATCGCCTTCGCTATATTTTTGATTTAATATACAGTGATTTATTTTTAAGAATTTCTTTCAAAATGTGTTGTTGCTAAAAACATGTTTCCGAAGAGACTGGAATACTAGAGCTGTCTAGGTATCCAGTCCACATACCTAGACAGCTCTAGTAATACAGGAGGCCGTTGGACAATCACCCTGTTTCAGAGGTAAGAGGTGTAATAGTGGGATAATAGTAACCTTAATGTCTTACCAGGTATTCTAACCCAGGGTTGCGTTATTCTATGATGTTTCCTGCCAGAATTAAACTCTCAGTTTAGATATTTATTGAAGATGAACTATTTCAATATTTGTGATGCAGTTCTATAATGCATAATAGAAATGTAATGAATGTTTATGCAAAAGTTGATGCGATTCCGTGACTTGAAAAGTTAGAAGCTGCATAACGGAGCAAATGCAGCCCTTAATGAATTCCTGCAATATCTGCCATCGCGGCAATAATGATCTCCGGTGGAAACCATACGACATCAGTGGAATCAGCTTCTCGTTCGCTAATGATTCTGATTAAAAGCTTCCATAATTAAATAGATTAGTATAAGGCATGATCTACAGATTGACATTAAAGGAACAGCTGAGAAATCTGTATTATTCATCTTCATTGCGAGTGAAGGGAGAATGTAAATTTGCTTATATTTAGAACGGAAGTATCTGGTGAATGCAAGGCAATAATAAGAGTAATTAAACGTGAATACACACCTATTTCCCAAAAATAAGCAACGTGTGTAATTGATAAAGTTGATACAGATAAATTTCGGCTGGTTATTAAATTATTTATATATGCTTATGAATCTCAAGGAAAGTTTTCACATTGTTGTAGAAAATGTAAATAAAGAAAGAAATTACCTATGAAGCAACTGCTTATCAGGGAGGGCTAACAGAAGCTAGGCCATAGTATGCGAGAAAGACGAGACTTCAGCAGAAAAAACAACACAAGAAAAGAAATATTCATGTTAGATCCAGGTGTCGAACCTCGCTGATCCTTTTTATCAGCTAACAAGCACACATGGCCACCAGGAAAACAAAATGTAAATTTTGAAGCTATTTTTCGAAATATCCTAAGAATTAGGCAAGTGCCTAACAATAACAGATCGTCAAGTAAAGCAAGTGAGACCAAACTTCATTTAATTTACAAAAATTATTTTAAATAATATTACTGAAGATGTATTAATTATTTTACGGTAAACTACTTATTATTTGTGCGTTTCACGGAAAGTAAATCGAAACTTTTAAGTATCTTCAAAATCAGTTTATGAAACCTCTTCCGTGCTATTTAGCATGTATATGGCAAAAACGTTTTGCATGAAGCTTAAAAGTTAATCTGTAAATGGTAGCTAGGCATAAACTGGAAGGAGAGCTGTATACCAATCCCTAGTGATGATGCACAGAACCGGCCACATTTAGCACCAAATGTCCGACCCCGCCTTCTCTGATAAGGAGATATTTTCTTTTGGAGATTTCCAAAAGAGATATTCTCTTTTGGAAGCGAACGGATAAGGAGGGCTGCCAGTTCAGTATGGCCTTCTTATCTGGTCATATATGGCCACTTTTTTTCTTTTATTTCAAACCTGCTGAGGAGTGGTCAACTTCATAGGGTCCTGGTGCTGACCATTTATACCTACTAGACTGCACTTGTTTATGGATGTGAGCTTGATTATGGATCCTGGACTTGCTGCAGTGGTGGGACTCTGTTGAGGGAAAATCTTCGGCTGTGTTTTCTGTTTGCTTTCTGGGTTGCCAGCCCTAAGTGAACAGAGGAATGGGATACCCTATATCAGCTGGTGGATAATCCTAATCAGAGGCCATCGTAGGTATCTGAACCTTACTTAGCTAGTTGGGCATCATCAAGCCTAAACTGGAGTAATGTGTCTCAGGCAGGCCATATGGCCCTTGAAAAAGTCCACTTGAAAAAGGTGGTGCCTGAAATTCCTACCAGCATCGGTGACTTCAGCCTTTAGCGGAGGAGGAACAGGTCTTTGCCCCATGCTTGCGATCAGGGGGCTGTTTGATATTGTTGGCCCTACCTATCTCAATAAACCTAGTTTCTTTACAAATCCTACTACTCATTTTCTCTCTACAGGAACGTGGAACGTGAGGACATTATATAGAGATTATTCTTTTGATGTCCTCATGCAGGAATTCCAGCGCTATAACCTAGATATTCTAGGCTTGCAAGAGACCAGATGGACAGGTAAAGGTGAGATACTTAAAAATAACTTTAAATTTCTCTTTACAGGGAGGGAGGATGGAAAGCTTCACCAAGGCGTGGATCTGCTGCTCAGCAGACGTGCTAGTGATGCTCTTCTAGGATATGAGTGCATTAATGAAAGGTTTATTACAGGACAATTTCAGACGAGCATTATTATCTACTGTTATTCTCCCACTGAGAATGCCGATGAGTATGAGAAGGATAGGTTTTAGGGACAACTTCAGGATATTTTCAGAGTCAGTACCAATTTTGGCATTGAAGTAACCAAGAACAAGGGTAATGTCTCCTTTCTTGATATTATCCTTGTTCTAGGTGACTTCAACGCCAAAGTTGGTACAGACTCTGATCATTGGGGAGGAGTGATAGGCCCTTTTGGTATTGGTAGCTGCAATGGCAATGGGCAACGTCTCCTACAGGTAAAAGTAAACTCAATGGTTTCAGAATAACTATCACATGTTACAAACACCGCGACATACATAAGTACACATGGGATTCACCTGGTGGACTGCATAAGAAAATGATTGATTACATATTTATTAACAGCAAATGGGCTAGTTCTGTAAGGAATACCAGGGCATATAGGGGAGATGAAATTGGATCTGACCATTACCTTGTTAAAAGTATCTTGCAACTTAAACTTAAAAAGTGTTGTGCTAAAGTTAAAAAATTTACCTTTAATACTGAAGCCCTGAAAGACCCAGTTATAGCTAAAGCTTACCATGATAGGTTACTTAGTCATTATGACAGTCATGGTTTGCTTACTACTGAAGTTGAAGAATAATGTGACCGTTTTAATCAGGATTTTTTGGAAATTAACAGTACTCTTTTAGGAAAAAAGGAGCAGAGGAGACAGAATTATTTGAGTGATAAGGCACTTGAGCTTATCTCAGAAAGAAGGAACTACAGGAATGTCCTTAATCAATACCCTACTAGTCATAATAGAAAGTATTACAAAGAGCTTAATAAAAGTGTAAAGGATCAGTTAGCATACTAGGATTGAAGGATAAACAAGATAACTTTATAGAAGGGGAGGATTCTGTCACGGCTAGGTGGGCTGAGCATTTTAGTGATGTTCTAAACAATGTGGTTAGTTCTACTCCCATTATTTGTAATGATGATAAATGTATTGGGGGCTTTAATGTTGCTCTATAACATAATCTGAAGTTATTTTGGCTATTACTAAACTTAAACTTTATAAATCCCCAGGGTTAGATGAAATTACTACAGAAATGCTTAGAGCGGGGAATGTTTCGGTTACCACTTGGATGACTGAAATTTTGATATCTCTTATGATAAAGGCATGGTTCCTAAAGATTTTACCAGAGCTATTATTATCCCTATTTTCAAAAAAGGTGATCGCAGTTCTTGTGATACCTATAGGAGTATCAGCCTACTCTCTGTTCCAGGTAAAGTTCTTTCCATGATTGTGCTTAATAGAATTAAGAATCTGGTTGACAGGCAATTGCCTGATGAGCAATGTGGATTCAGAAGTGGTAGGGGATGTGTAGATCAGATATTTTCACTTAGACAGATTCTTGAGAAATGTTTAGAGTTTCAGAAACCTTTGGTTGCTAGCTTTGTTGATTTCGAAAAGGGTTTCGACTCTGTTGATCGTCATAATTTGTGGTTGATTGTGATCATTTACCAGACAAGTTAGTTAACGTAATGAAATCCCTCTATAATAACACTGAGTCGTGTGTGAGAGTTGGTACGTCTTGTAGTATTTGGGTTAGCATTTCTTCTGGTGTTCGACAAGGGTACATTTTGTCTCCTTTTCTCTTTAGTTTGGTTATTGATTATGCAATGCGAAATTCACTTCAAGGGAAAGATTTTGGCCTTAAATGGGCTGGAGATACGAAAATTTCTGATTTTGATTATGCTGATGATTTAGCCCTTTTGTCAAATGATGTTGATGAGATGAACTCTTTCATTCGAGCTGTTTAACCTCCTTTAAGCAGCATGTTGTGCAGAGAGAGACTCCGTTGGTTTGGTAATGTTGTCCGTATGGATGATAATAGATTATCAAATAGGGTTATGAAGAGTGTGCCTAAAGGCCTCAGAAAGAAGGGGAGACCTAGGATGCGGCGGGCAGACAATGTCAAACAGGACCTTCTTAGAATTGGTGTGCAGTGGCCAGATGCAGTAGATGTAGCTCAGGATAGACTTGCTTGGAGAACTAAATTGCACGGTCTGGTTGGACCTCCGTAGTCCATGGCTGCTTGAGGTTGATGATGATGATGATAAAATGTCGGTGGAATCTAAAATGATGCTAAGCGTTATGTACTTGTTTACAGTTTACTCGCTCTGAATATTAATTCTCAACTAAAGAAATCGACTAAGATACTGAAGCGCATTTTGTAAAGTTAATGTATATGTGACTTCAAGAGAAAAGACTTGAAAAGGCTCATGGAAAATTTAGTTCTGCTGATTCCTTAGCTCCGCTACTAGGGTTGAAGAATAATCGAAAATCTTAAAACCGGGTTTTAATCGATCTGTTTTTTAAAAATCGGTTGTAACCAAAAAGTATAGTAATCTTTAAAAGCCGAAATGAAAGGTATTGACTTTAACTCTTAACAAGCATAGTTTATCTTCTATTTTTTGGTCAAAAAAATTTCAAAAAAACAGCATTATACGCATGCATATGAAAAAGAAAATGACAAAATTGACATATTTTATTCTAGCAAAAATACTGCATCATTCAGACAATTTAGAACTGAAAAAAATTAATAAAATAATATACTTAGAAAACAAAAATTTAACTTTTTGTAAAAAATTATGAAAAATAAAATTAAAATTTATCTTTATTATGGAAAAAACATTGAAATAAAAGTTTTTAATAAAAGACTTTTACCTAGAAAACAAAATATAGACTCTTTTTGTAAGAAAATATAATAAATGAAATTTATATTTTATTGTTATGCTGAAAATGACATTATAAGAAACAAAGGGTATTAAGGGTATTATCTGTCTTTCTTGAACGAAGTTTAGATAAAAAAAGATCCCGCAGCCGAAAAGCCTCTTTCTGATTCGTCGATTTAACGGTAAGTACAGCAGTATGTAAAAGCTCTAAGTTTTTGCTCTTTTTTAACATGGTTTCAAAGTATTTATATTCATAGTTGTCGTTATAATCTCTGGAATCTTTCATAGGCAGCATTTCTAATTTATTTATTTCGCTCAAATATTCATGTAATTCGTTAGTTTTAGCAATACTAGCTGCACCTTGCACTTCTGACTCTGCTTCCTCGATGTCTTGCCATTCATTAGAAAAAGCCAAGATATGTATGTTCTGCGATTTTCTTTAATGTTTGCCTGGATATTAAAGATAATAAATCAGACGATTCATTTTTAAAATCCTCTGAATTGGTAAAATATCTCAACAATGAAATTACTTCCTTTCGTTTTTCTTGATGAATAGCGTTTGATAAGGCATTCTTTGAGATTGGCAGCAATAGGATTTTCCCTATTCTCCAGTTTCTTAAGACAAATTTTCATAAGCATCTCATCTTTAAGTAAAGTTGCTTCTTCAGAGCATAGGACTTTCAAAACAAATTCAAGTGGATGAAGAGTTTCCGCGAGGTTATCTAACAAATTCCATTTCTCCTCAAAGACAATTTCTATTGAAGCTAGTACTCATAGAGCAGTGGTTCTCAACCTTTTATGCTTCACGTACCTCCTGCAAATATGTATGTAACAGGAGTACCCCTTGTATACCTAGATAAAACTATAGTTATAGTATAACAATGGGAAAAAAATAAAACATATATATAACATATATCTAGCGACGTTTGAGCTCTCACAGCCTACCCCCAAAATAATTTAACCACATACCCCCTAAGTGTACGGGTACCCCACATTGAGAATCCCTATCGCAGAGCCTTAGAAATGCAGTTCCTTAGCTTTAGAAATCGTTCAATCATAGATGGGGACTATTCCACCGTGTCTTGCAGTCTAATATAACATTTTTTTTCTTTTCCATTGAATTCCTCCTTTACGAAATCTTGAAGCCTGTCGTTATTCATTGGTGAAACATTCGGCAGATTTTTCTGAGTTTCTTAATTGCTCTCAAATTTTCTACACTAAGTCGCGGTGTCTCATTTGTGTAAAAATTTTATTCCAAACATGGGATCCAAATATAGACCTTGATTCACATCATACTTATCTTCATTTAAGTCCTCATCATCATCTTTAATACCCTACTAGTCCTAATAGAAAGCATTACAGCAATCTTAATAAACGTGTAACTTGATGGCTTGGCTGACAAAGCCGAGGAAGCAGTTAGACAGCACTACAGCAGAGAGCTGTACCAGGTAGTTAATGTTTTGTCTGGTAGAAAAAGGACAGGTATACAGGGATTGAAGGATAAACAAGGTAAGATTATAGAAGGTGAGGATTCTGTCATGGTTAGGTGGGCTGAGCATTTCAGTGATGATTACTCCTATTGTTTATAATGAGATAGATGCATTAATGGCTTTAATGTTGGCCCTATAACACAATTTGAAGTTAATTTGGTTATTTCTAAACTTAAACTTCATAAATTCTCAGTGGTAGATGAAATGACTACGGAAATGCTTAGAGCTGGGAATGTTTCGGTTACGACATGTATGACTGAAATTTTAAATATCTTTTATGACAAAGGCATGGTTCCTAAAATTTTTACCAAAGCTATTATTATCTCTGCTTTAAAAAAAGATGATCGCAGTTCTTGTGATAACTATAAAGGTATCAGTCTACTTTCTGTTCCTGGTAAAGTTCTTTGCTTGATTGTGCTTAATAGAGTTAAGAATCTGGTTGACAGTCAATTGCTTGATGAGTAATGTGGATTCAGGAGTGGTAGGGGGGGTGTAGATTAAATATTTTCACTTAGGCAGATTCTTGAGAAATGTTTAGAGTTTCAGAAATCTTTGGTTGCTAGCTTTGTTGATTTCAAAAAGGCTTTCGACCCTGTTGATTGTCATAATTTGGGGTTGATTGTGAGATCTTATGGCATACCAGACAAGTTAGTTATTGAAAGCTCTCTATAATAACACTGAGAGTCGTGTGTGAGAGTTGGTAAAGCTTGTAGTAATTGGTTTAGCATTGCTTCGGGTATTCGACAAGCGTGCATATTTTCTCCTTTACTCTTTAGTTCGGTTATTGATTATAAAAAAAATATATAAATAAATACCCCCTCAAGCAGCTGCATGCCACAGAGGTCTGACAGGAGCCTGTCAGTTTATACGCCAAAGTAGAAGGTATGAGAAGATGTCAGGACCTCAGCAGAAAAACAGCAAAACATCCATGCCTCACCTGGGACTCGAACCGGGGTCCCTTAGATCAGTAGCCTAGCGTGCTATTATGCTATGCGAAATTCACTGCAAAGGAAAGATTTTGGCCTTAAATGGTCTGGAGATACGGAAATTTTTGATTTAGATTATGCTGATTATTTAACCCTTTTGGCATATGATGCTCATGAGAACTCTTTCATTCGAGTTGTTGATCAGACTGGTAGTAGAGTAGGCAGGCTGTGATTCAGTTAATCTGAGTGGTTGCCGTCATGAGCACTTGTCAGAGTTTAATTATCTTGGAAGTTATGTACAGTCGCTCAAATAAATATCCGAACACTGTGGTTGATTACAGAATTCAGAAAAAATTACTGGCAACGATTTTTGTATTAGAAACTAGTGATATGTCAAATTTTGCGTACAATACACGAAGGTTGCCAGATCACTAATTTCTAAAAAAAATCGTCGCCAGATATTTTTTCTGAATTCTGTAATCAACTATAGTGTTCGGATATATATTTGAGCGACTGTAACATACTGGTGATGTGCGGCTTGAGATTAACAGACGAATAGGGATTGCTGCTGAGACTTTTAAGAATCTATGGAGAGTGTGGAGAAATAGTGGTATACTCCTAAAGACTAAAATTAGACTGTATAATAGCTTGGTTTTTTCTAGGATTAATTATGGTAATGAACCTTGGACACTTTGTGAATAAGATAACAGGTAACTAGATGCTTTTGATTCCAGATGCTTACACAGTATCTTGGGCATTTGGTGGTTCAACTTTGCAATTAATGAGGTTATCAGATTCAATTTCAGCTCCGTATGTGACCTGGTATTTCTAATAGAACTAGCCCATTTGCTGGTAATAAATATATAATCAATCACCTTCTTATGAAACCAATCAGGGAAAACCCATGTGTACTTATGTATGTCGCGGTGTTTGAAATAAGTGTTAGTTATTCTGAATCCATTGAGTTTACTTAGCTGTAGGAGACGTTGCCCATTGCCATTGCAGCTACCAATACCAAAAGGGCCAATCACCCCTCCCCAAAGATCAGAGTCAGTACCAACTTTGGCATTGAAGTCATCTAGAACAAGGGTAATATCTCCTTTCTTGACAGAATTCAAAATATCCTGAAGTTGTTCATAAAACCTATCCTTCTCATCCTCATCAGCATCCTCAGTGGGAGCATAAGAGCAGATAACATTCAAGTCTTTAACACTTGTCTGAAATTTTGCTGTAAGAATCCTTTCATTAATGCACTCATATCCTAGAAGAGCATCACTAGCATGTCTGCTGAGAAGCAGACCCACGCCTTAGTGATGCTTATTTTCTTCCTTCCTTGAAAAGAGATATTTAAGATTTTTTATAGGAATCTGACCTTTATCTGTCCATCTGGTCTCTTGCAAGCCGAGAATATTTAAATTATAATGGTGGAATTCTTGTGTGAGGACATCAAGAGAAAAAGCTCTGTGCAGAGTCCTCACATTATGGAGAGAAAATGATTAGTGGGATGTTTAAAGAAACTATGTTTATTGAGAGAGGGAATGCCGACAACATCAAACAGCCCCGTAATCGCAGGCATGGGGGTAAAGGCACCACTAAAGGCTGCAGCCACGTACACTGGAAGATTTCCTCTAATGTAGAATTTGACGATGCCAGTAGAAGCAAAGAGTTCAGGTGACTGCGATGACCTCTGCTCAGGATTATCCACCAGCTGATAAACATATCCTGTGAATCTATTCACTTGGAGATGTCAGCCCACAAACAAACATAAAACAGCGGAAGATTTTCCCTTCACAGAAGCGCACCACTGCAGCAAATTCAGGATCCATAATCAAGCCCTGCGCCTTAATTCAGTCCAGTCCAGTGGGTTTATATGGTCAGCACTAGGACCCTGCGTGGTTGACCACTCCTCAGCAGGGTAGGAAAAAAAATAAAAGTAGCCAGAGTTGTCCAGATCAGTAGGTCACTGTAATCTGGCAGCCCTCCCCTTCCGTTCATTTCCACAAGAGAGTATCTCTTTTGAAAGGTACTAACGGCCTGCACCACGAGAAGGCGGGTCGGACATTAGGTGCTAGGCCTGGCCGGTTCTATGCATCGTCATAAGGGATTGGTGCATAGCTCTCCTTTCAGTGACTACCTATCTACAATTTACAGACAAAAAAAGTAATTACTTCGCGAGCAATATTAGTTTGAAATTTTGCAATTTTCAAATTTTCCCACCGTTAGAGGGCGCAATTATAGCTTTAGGAGATTGGGAAGGTGGGAATTGTAATATGTCAATCATTCCTATCGAATGCGATAAAAAATTTTGATTTATTTTTAAAAACAAAAAGTTCGATGACTACGGACGGACGGACAGACAGAAGACAAAGCGAAATATTAGTTGTTGTTTTTTTTTCTGAAAACGATCTAAAGATAAAAGGTTATTTTGCAACACACATCTCATTAGTGAGTTTCACAATTAATATTCCTTTACTATATCGGATATGAGTTCGGGCTTGGACTTTAATGAGTTGAACCTGAGCCTGGGCGCCAGATACGGACCTAAAGAATTTACAAGGAGAAGGCTACAGAAAATGAAAATTAAATTTATAAAAAATGAAATTGTTTATTATACTTTTCATACAAAAATCTTAAATAATTTTTAGGAAAACACGAACCTCACAATAAACGAAAACATGTGAAGTGTTCGTGTATTCAACGTTATATACCGAAGCAGAGCACAATCTGCTTCAGCCAAGCATTAGCCTCCGTAGTCCACCATTGTAAACTAAGAGATTATTCTCACGAGAATAGAGCTTTAAACCAAGACCACAAACCAAGTAAAGTTGAGATGTAAAAATTTTTAAAAATATAACAATAATGCAAATTGCACAAAGGGGGTCAATTCCCTCTGTTTTATATTTAAATAAAACATTTATAAGTTGATGCCACTTTAATTTCTAACCTTTACGCTTCTCAGATGCAAGGAGGCCCCTCAAAAATACGCACCGGCTTTGCACAATACGTTTCCTTTCCGCTCTCTTTCTTACCATTCTCAGTGGTAGCAAATAAGTCAACGACTTTTCAATTAGGTTCTTAATTAATATTTCCTGAGAGGATAATTTTCATCCCCTGATCACATCCTACAGGAATATTCCGATCTAACTGGAAAGGGCTTATGATTACAGAGGCTATAATTCTGATTAGGGATAGGTGTCTAGATTTAGGTACAAAGCCAGCAGGTGAAGAGATTGGTGGCCAGAAATAAATACTGGGGATATTTGGCACTATTTACAGGATCGGATTTACACCTCACGCGCCGCTAGACACAGGAAGTGGTAGTACGCTCTTACGTACAGTGTTTTTTTTTTACTTTGTATAAAGAAAGTATTTGTTTTGCTTCTACAATGATGGAAAAAGGAAATAATGTAATCGAAACGGATGCAGAAATGTTAATGATAATAATAGTTTTGTTAGCAAAGAATAAAATTAAAGTAATAAATTAATATTTTACAGAGCGTATGACGTGTAATAATCAATATGCAGTAACATTTAAAAAACAAGTTATTCATTTGAAATTGGAACATTTTTCACCCTCGCTTTTTTTTTTGCCCTGAGAATGAAGAAATTACACTAATTTATCAAAAATATTGGGACATTTCCATGTTTTGAATGGAAAAACTATTCTGAGCTCTCTAACTAATAATTAAGTGTTTTGTAGCAAATTGCATGCCAAAATATAATGCCCAAGACACTGCGTAAGCATCTAGAATCAAATTCTTTAGAACACAAAAATTTCGTAAATCTACATTTTGAAAAATATTTGTGTATTGCAGAAAACGTTCTGCAAACTGAAACATTTCATCTCATTGTTTTTATACTCATAAGAGTTTGCTTTAAACTTGTAAAGATCATTTACAAAAATAAATGTAATTTGAAGTTTGTATAGTGTTTTTAACTTTCCATCAGTTTTGGAACATTATTTACGACGAATATAACAGAATCATTTGCTGTTATATTCGTCGTCGTCAATAACGCTTTAAATGTTAAATGAATATTTTTAAATTCAAAATTAGGATAAATTTGATTGAGATCTGCAATTTACCTTGTACAAAACAGTTTTCGGTAAAAAAAAAAGTTTATTTTCAAAGTTATGCTTTGAATGTGGATTTCCTTGGAAGTATCCCAATACGTTTGATAGTTTCCTATTACATACGAGGTCCAACCAAACTGTAATTTTGCTCTCCAGACATGTCTCGTTTGAGCTACAGCTGCTGCATTTGGCCACTATAGGCCAATTCTAGCAAGGTCCTGTTTGACATTGTCTGCCCATCAGCATCCCAGGTCTCCCCTTCTTCTATGACTCTTAGGCACACTGTTCATAATCATGTTTGTCAGTCTGTAACTATGCATACGGGCTACATGGCCAAACCAACGCAGTCTCTTTCTGCACAATATGCTGCTCAAAAGAGGTTCATGTCTCCTTCTAACCTCATTATTACTTGCAAAGTCGAACCATCAAATGCCCAAGATACTGCGTAAGCATCTAGCATCAAAGCATCAGTTTCGTGTTATCCTACTTACAAAAGGTCCATGTTTCGCTACCACAACTAATCTTAGAAAGAA
Source organism: Ryuthela nishihirai (assembly GCA_038380435.1). Classification (NCBI taxonomy): domain Eukaryota; kingdom Metazoa; phylum Arthropoda; class Arachnida; order Araneae; family Heptathelidae; genus Ryuthela; species Ryuthela nishihirai. The sequence continues at coordinate 2,565,217 of JAWZYU010000029.1, read as the reverse complement.
CCAAACTATTATACAGCTTAATATCAGTCTTTAGGTGTACATGCCTATTTTTTCACAGTCTCCATAGATTCTTAAAAGTCCCAACGGCAATCCCTATCAGAAATTATAAAATCTCTAGACAATTTAAGGCCAAAATCTTTTCCTTGGAAATAATATCGCATAACATAATCAATAATCAAACAAAATGGAAAAGGAGACAAAATGCACCCTTGTGTAACTCCACTAGCAATGCTAAACCAATCGCTACAAGACGTATCAACTCTGACACACGACTCAGTGTTATTATAGAGAGCTTTAATTAACTGACTAACTTATCAGGCATTATATATGATCGTTAGATCATATGGAATACCTGATAAGACATGAAAATTAAGACCATATAAAACCATATGATTGTTAGACCATTGTAAATCGTGGATATCTTGTTATAACCATTTTGTGGAATCAACCACAAAATATGTTGATCAACAGAGTAAAAAGCCTTTTTGAAATCTGTAAATCTAGTAACCACAGGTTTCTGAAACTCTAAATATTTCTCGATAATCTGCTTAATTGAAAATATTTGATCAATCCACCCCTACCTCTTCTGAATCCACACTGTTTATCACGCAGCTGTCCATCAACCAAAGTTTTAATTCTATTAAATATAATCATGCAAAGAACTTTACCTAGAACAGAAAGTAAACTAATTCTCCTAAAATTATCACAAGAAGTGCGATCACCTTTTTTAAAAATCGGGACAATGACTAGTAAAATCCTTAGGAACAACACCTTTATTTAAAGTTCATTCAGCCACGTGACAACACAAATGTTTCCAGCTCTAAGCATTTCAGTGGTGATTTCGTCCACCCCTGGGGATTTATGCAGTTTTAATTTTGAGATAGCCAATGCGACTTCGGAATGTGATATAGCACCATCATAAAAGCCAGTAATGCATCTATCCTCATTACAAACAATGGGAGTAGAAATAATCACATTATTTAGAACATCTCTGAAATGCTCAGCCCACATAGCCATCACAGAATGCTCACCTTCAACCAACTTGCCATATTTATTCCTCAATCCCTGTGTACCTGTCTGTTTCTTCCCACTTAAAACATTAACAATCTGGTACAACCCACTGTTGTTGTGCTGTCTAACTGCTTCCTCTACTTTGTCAGCTAAGCTATCAAGCCAAAGATTCTTATCAGTTGTTAACTGATCCTTTACATCATAGATTCCCAACGGGCGCGATACCGCCCCCCAGTGGGCGCTGGAGCCTTCCATGGGGGCGGTAGCGGATCCAGAGGCAAATGGGGGGCGTTGAGGCAGTTAAGAGGGGCGGTCAAATAAATAAATAAATTTAATGGAATTTTCTGTGACAACCTTTTTATCTCTTCTATTCTGTGGTGTCTTCCTGGTGATTCTGGTCATCCACTACCTCATCCGTCATGTACAGCTTTTCAACTGCAGCTTGGACAACAAGTTCCCTGCTACCGCCTACTAGCGTACTGGTACGTCTGAAGTCGACTGAGATGCTCTCAAAAGTTCTCTTCAAGATCAAAGATTGGATATAAGCTTCAATATGTTTTCCCACTCCAAGTCGCTTCGAGTATGCTTTATGGTACCTAGTTACAATACCATCCCACGTCAGAACATTAGGTATAATATTAACATTAGACTTGTGAATTAGGCTCAACTCATTAGCCAGCAGATCATACTTCCTCTTCTTTTCAACCTCTACTGTCTGCAGGTTATCCTGAGATGTTATTCCTACTTCAATAATTGTAATCTCATTCAATACCTTACCATGCACTACTATATCAGGCTTATTATGTTGGACATGTGTGTCCGTCCTGATAGGCAAATCAACCTTGATGCAATAATAATATAATAGTAATAAATTTATTATATTTAATATTTTTTCATAATTTTTTAACGTAATAAAATACCTTGAAAATACCTGTTTTCATGAATAAATATTTTATCTGGCTATGTAAATTATCTTATTGTTATCGCGTTAATAAGCATTTTTAAATTAGCATTAGGTACACCTATACCTAATTTGTTTTAATTTAGAATGGATTGACGGTGACAAGTCCTTGCAAGTTCGTAGGCAAACACGCGGTTCATGCAATTTAACATGTTTCGACAAGAATATGGGAGCTTGAAATGACTTGTTTACGGAGCAAGTGCGCCGGCATCGCAAACATACAAGTTAATGAGTGGACAAAATCAAATCTATAAAAGCGATAGCTCTAGGAATGTTTTATTATTTTTATGTGCTTCACCGTGATAAATAGTCGTGAGTGATAAGTGTCAGAAGTCATTATAAACATTATTTTTATAACTATCTATAAATCTGTTGAGAAGTTAATTTGTATTTGAAAATGTCTGAATCTACATCTAAAAAGAAATGCCGGCTGTACAGTATTGAGTATTTGAAAAATAGATTTACGTACTCTCCTACAAATCAATCATTACCTGTGTGTTTAATTTGCCGAAAAGGTTTTTCAAATGAAACTATGAAACCTTCTAGGCTACAAGGGCATTTAAATAAAATGCATGCTGATAAGAAGAACAAAGATTTATCCTATTTTCAAGAACTGGAAAAGCAATATTTAAAAGAGCCAACTATGTCAAACCTTTTTGCGTCGTCTTCTAAACAAGATGATGATGGACTACGAGCCTCATATAACGTTTAATTTGTTAATCGCAAAAGCAGGAAAACCACACAAAATTGGCGAGGAATTAATTTTGCCGGCAGTCAAAGAGATATTAAAAACTGTTCTTCATCATAAGACACCGTCAGATATCATCAAAAAAATTCCTCTTAGTAATAATTTAGTGCAAAGAAGAATAGATGAAATGGCAAAAGACGTTGAAATATCATTATGTGATTACTTAAAGACTTGCAAATTATCCATTCAACTCGATGAATCAACTCTACCAAATAACGAAGCTCTACTCTTATCATACGTACGATTTATAAAAGAAGAAAAAACTCATGAGGAGTTATTATTTGCTAAAAAATTTGGAATCTGATACAAAGGGAGAATCTATATTTAATACCATGCAAAAGTTTTTTCAAGAGAAAGAAATTTCTATTTGCAATATTTTGTCTGCTGCTACTGATGGTGCTCCAGCAATGACTGGGCGTCATAAGGGTTTCATAGCGCATTTGAAACAAGCAGTACCAAATGTACTCGCTGTACATTGTGTTATTCATCGTCAGCATTTGGTTGCAAAAAATTTGAATGAACGTCTGCATACGTCGCTCCATTACGTTATTAAAGCAATCAATAAGATTAGAAGCAATTCATTGAATGACCGATTATTTGGCAAGCTTTGTAATAAAAATGATGAAGATTACAATCGCTTGCTGCTGCACACAGAAGTACGTTGGCTCTCTAAAGGTGTTTGTCTGAATCGTTTTTTCAATCTATTTGACTCAGTACTGGACTTTCTTGAAGACAGAGACGAAAAATTGCCCGAAAACCTGATTACGTCAAAAAATGACATCGCTTATTTGACAGACCTGTTTAAAATATTTAATCAAGTTAATTTACAATTGCAAGGTGATGAGTTGAATTTAATCAAAACAAAAAACGTCATAGCTGCTTTTGCGGGAAAACTTCTTTTATTCAAACGAAATCTAGGTAGAGGTGAATACAACCACTTTCCCACATTATCAGCAGTCTGTGCAAAACCGGAAGATTTAGTTACTTACTGCCAACACTTGGAAGTTCTTCATGTTGATTTTACGGAGCGTTTCCAAGATATTGTTACGACAGATGAACGCGCTGCAGTGACTTCACGAGTTAACGTGACTGGAGCCCTCGTGTGTGCTTCTACGTGAGATTCAATTAGCCAACGATTTGGAACTTAGAACGATTTAGAAGAATGAAAATGTAGCAGTGCAGTGTGTTAAGGTGGTACGATCTGAAAAGGATATTCAGATGGTCTGAGTCTGTGCGCGATAAATAAAAGTCAAGAAGTATCTTGTATTGGTGTGTGCACGGGCGGTAGTTATGTTTTGCTAGAGGATACGTCTAGTGATCTAACAAGAAGAAGGATTCTTTATACCTCGTATATAAGGTATTCAAGAGACACGACAGACAGCATAGAGGTAATAATTTAGTAGTATAGACAGAGCTGTGTTGTGTACTCTGTGCAGGAATGTTAATGACTTTTGCATTTTAGTAGTCGATTTGTTTATGAAAAACTTCATCCACGTTTTCTTTGTAACAATTTACATTGTATTACATTTGGCTTTAAAATATAGTTATTATTACTCACTTCCAGTGCATATCCGTATTTTGTAATTCGCAACAATATTTTAAACATGAATATACCGAGTTGGGTTTTAGATCCATTCGCAAACACAGATACTGAAGAATCATCAAATTTGGAAGAGGAACTCTTACAACTCACAACTAACGAAGGACTCAAAGTAAAATTCAAACATGGATACCAAGAGTTCTGGCTTCAAAAATCAATACCAGTTCTCTACCCTGGATTGTGGGCAATAGTATAGAAGTTTTTAATCGCATTTCCTTCGTCCTATATGGCTGAGCGTGGATTCAGTCCAGTAGCTAATTTACTGTCAAAGAAGAGGAACAGACTACACATCACTGAACGTGGCGATCTGCGATTGATGTTAACGAAATTGGAACCCGACCTTAACAAATTGTTAACACTCCACCAGCCTCAACCTTCTCATTAATTATTTTTATTTATTATTAATTTTGTGTTCATCTCATTATTTTTTATTTCTTATTGATTCTGTGTTTATTTTAAAATTTTAATAAACAATTTTATTGTACATTTGGTTGTCGTTTTATTAATTTCTGCTTTATGATTTTTAATAAATAAATAAACAGATAAATTTGGTACAGATAATATGCAACATTATTTTAATATTTCATATAAAATTAACTATTATGGACTAGGGAGACGTTGAAATTTTTGTTCTCTTCTAAAGGGGGCGATGGTCCAGAAAAGGTTGCGAATCACTGCTTTACATGTTTATTAAGCTCATTGTAATACCAGCTGTTAGGACTAGTAGGGTGTTGAATCATATTATTCCTGCACTTCCTTCTTTCAGAAATAAGCTTCATAGCCTTATCACTCAAATAATTTTGTTTCTTCTGTTCCCTTTTACCCAAAAGAGTACTGATGGTTTCAAGAAAAGCCTGTTTAAACTGTTCCCATTCTTTCTCAACTTCAGCAGTAGGCAAACCAGGATTGTCATAATGACTAAGTAGCCAATCATGGTTTGCTTTGGCTATATCTGGATCTTTCAGACCTTCAGTATTTGAAGGTAATTTTCTTAACCTTCAGCTCATCATAACCCAACATTCAGTTCATTTCTTCAGTTGCAAGACACTTTTGATCAGGTAATGGTCAGACCCAATTTCGGCTCCCCTGAATGACCTGGTATTCCTAACCGAACTAGCCCATTTGCAGTTAAATAAAATATAAAATGTCATATTCCTGTGCAACCGGTGCATCAGGTGAAAATATCAATTGAAATGAATGATTCCTTACATCAGGTGAAATGAATGTATTCCTGTGCATCAGGTGAAACACCATGTCCCGGCGTTTGTAGTATGTGTTAGGTATTCGTAAACTGTTAAGTTTACTTACCTGTAGGAGACGTTCCCCATTGCCATTGGAATTACCGATGCCTAAACCATCTACCCAAAGGTCAGAGTCAGTACCAACTTTAGCATTGAAGTCACCTAGCACAAGAGAAATCTCTCCTTTCTTCACAGAAACTAGGTTTTAAAGAAGGTTATTGATATAGAGAGGGAAACAATATCAAACAGTCCCCTGATGGCAGACATGGGGAAAAGTCCTGTTCCTCCTCCGCTAAAGGCTGATGTCACCGATGCTGGTAGGAACTTCAGGCACCACCTTTTCAAGTGGACATTTTCAAGAGCCATATGGGCTTCCTGAGACACATTACTCCAGTTTTGGCTTGACGATGCCCAACTAGCTAAGTGAGGTGCAGGTAACTGCAATGGCCTCTCAACAGGATTATCCACCAGCTGATATAAGGTATCCCATGCATCTGTTCACTTAGGGCTGGCAACCCAGAAGCAAACAGCAAACACGGCAGCAGATTCTCCCTCAACTAATGCAGCAAGTCCATAATCAAGTTCAAATCCATAAACAAATCAAGTCTAGTAGGTACAAATGGTCAGCACCAGGACTCTGGGAAGTTGACCACTCCTCATCAGGATTGAAAAAAGAGAAAAAAGTGTCTATAGGTGACCAGATCAGTAGGCCATACTGAACTGGCAGCCCTCCTCTTCCATTCTCTTCCAGAAGAGAATATCTCATTTGAAAAGTACTAACGACCTGCACCAAGAGAAGGCGGAGTCGGACATTAGGCGCTAGACCTGGCCAGTTCTGTGCATCATCACTGGGGATTGGTACACTGATCTCCTTCCAGTTTATGCCTTGCTACCATTTACAGACCTCCACAATCATATTCTTTTAAAATTCGTTTTCTATAGTCAGAAGAGAGAGTGTTTTGAACGGAGGGTTTTTTTATGGATTTGTTATGATTTTAGTTTTTAGACTGGATTGTTTATGGATTTGAGCTTGATTATGTATCCATATGGCATTCTCCCGAAACAACTCGCAGAGATTTTCTCCGAATGATACAGAGCTCGCTCCGCTTGCCATCACGTGTCCTGGATGGGGGGGGGGGAGAACAAGTGGCAAATGCATATTGCTAGACCAATCATCTGAATCACTGTTGGTTAACTGAAGCCTACCTACGGTTTGTTTCCGCGGATTTTTGGCCCTTCGAATGCAGAAGCCAACCTGTGTGGTGGCAACTCATTTCTCCATCCCAGGTAAAAGCCTGACGCTTACACTAATTTTCAGGGACACTGTTTTAACAACACGTGACTTAGAAGCAACATTTTTGCAAATTGCCAATTGCTTCGAACAGCGACTTTATGGCCATTGTGCAGCAATGGGACTTACAGCTGATGAAAATGACTGAAATAATAAAAAAACAAAATTACATATACTCTAACATTGTGCCAGAACGCTCATTTATACTACTACTAATGGAATGAGTGAGAAAAAAAAAGACAATTGATAAATTGAAAATCTTAGTCCTTTTGTTACCTGACTCCACAGATGAAAAGCTTTGGGTGAAGACAGTCATTGCCTCCTAAATAACTCAGAAGGCATCTCCAAATAAACGTGACCTCATCAACAGTAGGGTTACACCAATACCTCCTATAACAGAAGGCCAGTGAACCAAGCTATGACATCACCATAGGTAGTTCTAAGCTCGCTCTTCGCCAAATATTTTTTCCTCATTTCAGTTCTGTTCATTCACAGATTTTTTTCTACCTTATTTCAATTTTTAGTATAATTAAGTATTATTTGTACTCTTATATTCATATTATGGAAGAATGCAATATAAATATTTTGAGCAAGTAACTGAATCTGTAGATATTATAATCACTTTTCTGCTGAAAATCATTACAAGCAGAGCTTCGAAACTTACTTTTTATTAAAATTTAGAGCATTATTTTGTGCAACCCTAAAGCATGTGACATAAACAAATTTTAGTGTAATATAATACCTTTTAATTTTGAGAAATTTTTAAAAATGTTACTAACGATCTTAATGATTCATAAATTTTTAAACAATCTCAACAAATTTTAAAATACAAAATATACAGGTGGTTATAATTAAACTCACAGTACTCTGTAGAGAATAATCTACTCGACGGATCACAGCGAAAAGTGGTGGATACCTTGATGAGAAGATGTGGTAGAAAATTTGCGAATAAAAAAAATTAGTGTAGTGCCACCAGGTGGCGTGGTTGCACTAGAATAAAGAAGGTAATGCAGTGCCCTTTGCTCTGCGACCACTGAGAGCTACAGACGTGCGTTTTCGAGCTCCCGACTTTACCTCAGAGTACTTTTTTCGCTGACTCTTTGGTTCAGTATTGTTTAGCATAGTCTGTAGTGATCTTTAGTCGACTCACTACTTTCTTTGCTGACTCTTTGGTTGAGCCTTCACTTGTCTGTTGCTGCTTCCTGTTGCTGTTCAAGGGTTTCTCCAGCTGCCTTTCGTAAGTGATTTTTTTTTATTCTACTGTAGTTTTACTTTTTTTTGGGTGCTCTTGCTTAGACTCTGGGTATGATTTTTATACCCCCAGGATTTAAGCGTAAGAAAGGAGGGTCTGTCAGCTCGCCTGACTCTGTGCCCTCAGACCCTTCTGCTAAGCTTACTGTCCCTAGAGTGTCGCGGTCCACTGCGGCAAATACTTCCTGTTGCTTGCCTCAGAGTACCATGCGGACCTACTCCAGGGAGAGGAGAACCTCCGTTGGTTCTCCTGACAAGTTGTCTTGCCCCCGGTTCCCAGGGGTAAGACTCTCTTGCGGTCTCCCTGTGTTCCTGCTGCTGGCCCCTCTGGCATTTCTTCTGAAGGGCTGGGACTCTCCACTTCTGCTTCTGTGAGTGGAGAGACCTCTTTCTCCTCCAGACCTTTCACAGCTACTTCTTCTCACATCTACACAGTGTCCACGACATCAGTTTTTTCTCATGGGGGGCCCCCGTGGTTGGTACTGCTATTGCACCATCAAGCGTAAATGACATTGTTTATGCAGACCCTTCCTCTGCCAGCCCTCCTCCAGCAGATACTCCTGAGATTGAGCAGCCGCTCATCGACATTTCCAATATGATGGACGTCAATCAGAAGCTGCCTGTGGACTCTGATGACGGCTTCGTCGTGGTCAACCATAAGAAGAAGAGCACCAAGCCTATTTCTCTTATTTTGACCTCGGCCTCTTCTCGTCTCTTGAGCTCCTACAACCCGAACCCCATATGCACAGAGATTGGGAGGATTCTTGGGGCACGGATTGTGGACGCTTATTACTTGGAGATGGGAAGCGTTCTCGTCAAGGTCAGCTCTCCCGAACTTGCCAAGAACTTTTGTGCACCACCTCCATTCTGGGTATCCCCGTAACTGTGGTTTACCCAGTCTCTTACTGCCTGCCACAGGAATCATAGAAGGTATTGACATCTCCCTTACTGATGAGGCGATCCTTGATGCCCTCTCGGATTAGAGAGTGACAGCGGTCCATCGTATGTACCACTATCTTCCCTCGGATTCTGGGGTCAACAAGATTCCCCTTAGGAAGGTAGTCCTTACCTTAAATGAATTCCCCTTACCTGGGAACGTCCTGAGCTTCCACCAGTTCCCAGTGAAGCCTCGCACCAAGGCCCCACCTCAGTGTAATTAAGTGTCAAAACTTCGGGCACACTGCAAAGAATTGCAGAGGTATGGTGCGGTGTAAGTGCTGCAGTGGGCCTCACTCCCACAAACAGTGCAAGCACACTGGGCCCCCTATCTGTGGTAACTGTGGTGGACCTCATGCCACCACCTTTTCTGGGTGCTGCGCCAGGAAGCTTGCCTGTGAGAAGAAGAGGGAAGCCCTTGGTCCTGTGCACTCTTTGCACAACACCAAGGTCGGGAAGGTCCCTCTTACAAGCTCCGTGGTGACACCCCCACCACCTAAGAAGTCCGCATCCAGCAGGCGTCTCTTTGACCCTTCAGTCAGCTTTGCTGCTGCCACTAGGGGTCAAATGACCCCTGCTGCTGCCACACAGAGGTAGCATCAGCAGAGATGCCTGTGCTTGAACCACAGCCATTGTCTGCCCTTGCTGCTCCCATGGCCCCTGTCGTTAACCTTCCTTTGGTGGTGCCCTCTGTCCCTGAGGCCCTTTGTGCTGCAGGTACCTCCATGGTGCAGGATTCCGCTGCAACCTCTGCAGCGGACTCCTGTCCCATTCAGGCCAAGCAGTTGGCCAAGAAGGTAGAGAGGACAAGGAAGAACAGGGCTGCTCGTCGGCCTGTTCTGGAGAAGCCCTCCTCTTCCTTGACGCATCGGGATTTCAGGAAGGACCACAGAGACTTGGTTCTTCTGCCCACCATTCTCTCTCTACTTGTGGATGTCATCAAGGTCGTAACATCCACACTACCTCAGGAGTCTCGACCTGGAACTTTGACGATCCTCAATCAGTTGGCCTCCCTCATTTCGCACTTTGTGGACTGCTAGACACTCAGGGCTGACTAGCTTTTTCTCCAAGGTTCGTTATTACCACCCGACTGTGAACATTGCCATAGGAGTGACTAACATCCCTTCCATCCTTCAGTGGAACTGCCGGGGCTTCAGGAGCAAGGCTGATGACGTCTGGAACTACATCAACATCATGCCAGTTCCCATTCTTGCTCTCTGTGAGACCAACCTTCCTGATCACTATGTCTTCCATCCCTATATTGTGCACACACGCAAGAGTCATCCGCTCTCCCACAATGCGGCGATTTTTTTGCACAAGAATGTCACTCATCATGCTATTGATCTCACTTTCACTGATGCAAACAGTGATTTCATAGCATGCCGCATCCGGCTGAACAGCCATGATATCACCCTGATATCTTGTTACATCCGATCTTGCACTGCCTTTCTTGTATCCGCTTTACAGGAAATTCTTTCGCAGTGCCCACAGCCCTAGATTTTCTGTGGGGACCTTAATGCCCACAGCCCATCCTAGGGCGTAGACATCAGTGATCAGCGAGGGGAGGATATCGGGAATGTCATCTTGCAGCACAATCTCTTTATCGCCAACGATGGCACACCCACGTTCTACAGACCTCCGAGTACCTACAGATCCATTGATCTGATCCTCTGTTCTTCCAGTATTGGTTAAAGCCTCAGCTGGTCAGTTGACCCCGACACCTGGGGCAGTGACCACTTACCGCTGCACATCTCCTTGCTTCCCAAGGGACGTGCAGCCCCGAGAAGAACGTTGAAACTTACTGACTGACAGCTCTTTCAGCAGATCCCATCTGAATGACTCGCTGCCATCGAAGCTACAAGTCTTAGCGCAGTGTTGGAGGCTTCAACTGCTGCCTCTGATGCCTGCACTGTTACGATCTCTACACCCGGGCATCTTCCCCCTCCAGATATCCACTACAAGTGGCTTCACACCATTCGCTGCTGAGCCAAAGGTGCAGCCACCACTCTGCTAGAATTCCAGATATTCTTCATTTCATATGAGATAAATCTCCAGAATATCTTTCATATGAATTCCTTTAATTCATTCCAGATATTCATCATCTATTCCAGATATTCTTCATGCTGGAAGGCTACATGCTGCGATCAGAAGGTACCTTAACCAGCGTGAAAGATTCAGGTGGCGATCCTTCTGCTCCAGCATAAATGTCTTCATCCCTTCTGGGAAAGTCGGGAAGTTCATCACGAACCTGATGGGGAAGCCGCAGCCTGCCGTCCCCTTCCATAACCTTGCCCTATCCCATGGGGAGGACATAGCCGCCACTGCTAATGTCTTTTTGCAGCACCTGACCTCTTCCCTTCCTGCTCCTCCGGTGATTGATCAGGTTACAGCTCAGCAGCCCTGCTCTGAGACTCTACCTTGCTATAATGACCCTTTCACCTTGCACGAACTCACCTCTGCTATTGGGGCTTCGAAGCTCTCATCGGCCCCAGGCCCTGATGTCGTCAGCTATACTCAGTTAGCTAACCTGTCACCTGAGGCTCTGCTTGTACTTCTTGGAGCCTTCAATCACTCCTCGACCACCAGCACAGTACCTGAGTCATGGAAGGCAACACACATCGTGCCTACCTTGAAGCAGGGGAAACCCGCCACTCAGCTGTCCTCTTACAGGCCCATTGCTCTATCATCTTGCCTCTGCAAGATCTTAGAGAGACTGGTCCTTGGACGCCTGGAATGGTCTCTAGACTCCAATGGCCTCCTCCCTGACAGCCTCTCAGGTTTCCGCAAAGGGAAATGCACGTCCAACAATCTCATCGACTTCAACTCTGCTGATGATCAGGCGTGGTCCGTGGGAGAGTCTACTGCTGCTGTCTTCTTCGACATTCAGAAGGCATTCGATTCCCTGTCTCACTCGGATATTCTCTGCAGGCTCCATGATCTCGGCCTCAGAGGCAATATCAACCAGTGGATCGCAGCGTACCTCTCCAACAGGACTATTCGCATCAAGCTGGGCAACATGCTCAGCGTCTCCCACACCATCAATCATGGAGTACCTCAAGGGGGTGTCCTCAGCCTGATGTTACTGAACATCTTGCTGTCAAGCCTACCCTCTAGACTCGAGGATACAGTGGGTATTTCCATTTACGCAGACAATATCTGCATCTGGTTCCCTAGCCAGTACCCCTACCATGCTCAGCTCGTGATGAAACGAGCTATGAACACGGTCGTCAAGTTCTTTGAAAACCTAAGCCTCAATCTTTCCACTGATAAGACTGTGGCCATGGTTCTCACGAGGAGACAATTTCCGCCCACCTTCCCTGACCTTTGCTTGGGCCAGAACACATAGGCCATATCATCAAGGCCGTCCATCATCATAAGTTCCTTGTTGTGGTCCTGGACAGCAGGCTGAGCTGGAGGGCCCCACATCCAGCATCTTAAGACAGTTGCCACTGCTCAGAGAAATATACTGTCTTTCCTTGCTGGTACCCACTGGGGAAGTTCCTGCAAGACCCTTCTGGTCTTGTACCAAAACTTGATCCTCTCTCGCATCAACTACAGTGGTCACCTGAGCAATGCATCTGCTACACTGCTCAGCAAATTGGCCACGTCCACACTACATCTCTGCGCCTCTGCCTCGGACTCTGCCCTAACACACCTAATGCGTCCGTCATTGCAGAGGCTGATGACATGCCTTTCCACCTGCACTGGAAGAGAGATATACTGTGTCATCTCTCGAGGCTCCATTACCTGCACTCTAACTATGAGCTTCTCAGGAAGTTGCATGACAGACCTCACTCTGCCATCGCCCTGTCCGCCAAGGACTTCTACGACTGAGTCATTCCTGCCAGCTCCAAGTGCACGAACTGGCAGGGGCACATGCTGGATGCTGGCAATACTCTCTTCGGTGATCTTCCACCCTGGAGGAACAGTGATCTTATGATCAATGTCACGATCCCTTCACTTGGTCGGAAGTGCGACTCTGATCCATTGGCCATCAGACTTCTCTCCACCTCCTATATCACTGAACGATATGAGAGATGTACTGAGGTCTACACTGATGTATCTGTGGACCGGGAGAGGCAACGTGTTGCCTCTGCTTTTACCATCCCCGATACTGGCAATGCCAGAGGTTTCTGTCTCCCGCATCTTACTTCCTCCACCTGTGCTGAGCTTCATGCTATTCGTGAGGCAGCACCTTTAATCCTCAGCCTCGAGAGTGGCAACTTTGTCATCCTCTGTGACTGCAAGTCAGCCTTGGAAGCTCTTCATAAGCGAGACAGCAAGAGCTGCAACCCCTTCCTCATCCAAAAGATCATGGAGATTTGCTCCAAGGTCACTTCTGCTGGAATCACGTTTCATTTCCAGTGGATCCCTTCCCACGTAGGAACACCTGGTAATGAGCTCGCTGATCACACCGCAAAGGAAGCGCTAGAGAGTCGGAGGTGTGTAACTAATTACCCTCTCTCTCTCAACAGCTGCAAGAGTTCTGTCTCACATCTGATGAGCCAGTACTGTCTTGCTCAGTGGCAGAAGGACAGCAGCTGCTCCTCATTTTGGAACCTGATTGAACCTTCTCTCACTGCTCCTAACATCGTTAATCTCCTGAGATCTGAGAAGATCCTCCATCGTCTCCGAGTTGGTGTCATCTACAGCAATTCTACGTTTCACACTCATGGCAGAGTTTACAGTCCAAACTGTGCCACTTGCAGCACACCTGAGACTGTATCCCACGTTCTGCTCAATTGCTCCCACTACAATGCGGAAAGAGAAGCTTTGTTCTGGTAGCTACATGCTATCGGAACCACTGACTACTCCATCACCTCCCTTCTTGGCAACAACCATAATGCGAAGCTGCAACGATCGTGCCACCGTATGGTCACTGACTTCTTCCAGAACATTGGCCTCTTCTGCAAGGTCTAATGTTCTCTATTTTTCTTTCTCCTGATTACAACCATTTTTTATGAGAGATAGTTGAGACGCAGTAACGTCTGCATCCGCTATCTCGCACTTCTGTTGTGACTGGTGTAGAGAGTCCCTTGTTTGGAGGCTAATTTCATCATATTTACAGCACCCTGAACCCCTGACCCTGAAAACACCAAGTTGAACAAACATAACATTTATTTTACAAATCAAGATTTTCAATATGTGAACCATTCATATTGCTAAATGTGATTGGAAACGTAGTACGGCATGGTCCACAGTTGCTTGAAACATGTCTTGGGAAATGGCTGCAACATGCTGTATTAATCATACCTTCAGTTCAGCAAGCGATTCAACATTGCCTTGGTAAACTCGACTTTTCAAATAATCCCAGAACCAAAAATCGCATGGATTTAGGTCGGGGGAACGTGGTGGCGAAGCATTGGAACCGTTCGAGAAATTATTCTGTCCTCACCAAATGTGGTACTCAACAATTGCATTGCCGTACGTGCAATATGGGGTGGAACCCCATCCTGCATGAAGGTTTTGGAGTCTACGCAATTTCTTTCTTGCAAACAGAAAACACAGCGGCAGATTCTCCCTCAACAGAGGCCCGCCAGTGCAACAAGTCCAGGATCCATAATCAAGCTCAAATTCATAAACAAATCCAGTCCAGTAATTTCTATCTTGCAAAGCTGGAATAATCTTGCGGCGGAGAAGATATGTGTAACATGGTCCATTCACTGATTGATGCACGGGACCTTGTGGAGTGATCTCCTCAACGACAAATGGTCTGATTACAAAATTTGCGGTAAACCCGCACCTACAGTGAAATAGTTGGAATGCAGGGGCACTTCATGCACAGCATGCGAATGGATAGGTACTCATATTCGGCAGTTGTGCGTATTCACTGCTCCATATAGGAAAAAATGCGCCTCATCGGTCCATAAGACTTTCGAAGGTCACATGTCGAGCTGCATTCTCGCCAGAAATCGCAAAACGAAGTCAGTGCTCTGTTCAGGGTCACGTGGATGCAGTTGCTTCCCCTATGAATTTTACAAGGATATAATTTCAGGATAAACAGTTGACTACGGGAGTTGCTGTTGCTGGGATACATGTCTCGCACTAACTAGGCGTAGCTCCGATTGCGACTGGATTTCTGCAAAGGTAAGTGCGACGTCTTCCACACTGCTTTCTGCAACAGAATTGGGTGTGCCCCGAGCCACCCCAATTCGCCCGTTTCTTCGAATTTATGTATCTTATTCTTCAGTCCATTTAGCGACAAAGGTCCTTTCCTTATATCTTTTAGAAGACGATATTCGCGTAATACAGCGGCAGCATTACTGCCGTTTTGGTAAAATAGTTTCACTAGCAAAGCTCGGTCTTTCTTGCAGATACCCATGGTTCTTTCTATAGCGATTAGTTGGTTGGTTTGGGTTTAATGGCGCATTAGCATCTCAGGCTATAATGTGCCATTCTAGCGATTACAGGGAAGGCATTACATTTTATAGTGTGCTTCATGCGACTCACGTGTGATTGGCTGCAATGTCACGAGAATTTGTCATGTTTTACCACGATTTTAGTGCACCCACGCCACCTGATGGCACTAAAACTAACTAATTTTTATATTCGCAAATTATTTACCCCGTGTTCTTATTGAGGTATACACCACTTTTCGCTGTGATCCGTCCAGTAGATCCTTCTCTACATCGCTCTGAGTACTTCAGTTTAATTATAACCACTCTGTACACATATAAATATATTCATACTTTTTATATAATAATACGTTACATAAATAAGTTTAAAAAATTCAGAAAGCTAAAAAGTATAAAATGAACGTAAAGCATATTAATGGTTCAATCAGTCACTGAGTTCGCATTCGCTTCAAAGAAAGAAGGGGCGCCGATTAACTTACTCAACAAGATTCCGGTGAGCGATTAAGCAAGTAATTAGGTTAAGGTATATCCTATATTTGAAAAGCCGAGTTTATCAAGGCAATGTTGAATCGCTTGCTGAACTGAAGGCAAGGGCGTAGCTATGGGAGGAATAGGGGGTAGACTCCCCCAAAGCAAGTCGCAGTTGGCAAAATTCGAAGCGACTTCGTAAAATCTAGATGAGTGGCAAAAATTTGTAATCTTTTTTTGCAAAATTAACGGGAGTTTTCAAAATCGGGAAAACTTGCCAAATCTAGGGCAGTTTGGAAAATGGAGAGACGGTAAAATGTAGAGCAGTTGGCAAAATTCAATGCCACTTAGTAAAACACAAGTGAGTTGGCAAAATCTTGTGGAGTTGGCAAGATTCGGAGTGACTTGGCAAAATCATGGGGAGTTGGCAAAATTCAGTTGAGATGTAAAAATTGGGATTTTTTTCTGTAAAATTATGACGAGTTGGTAAATCTTAGAGAGTTGGCAAAACTTAGAAAGTTGGCAAAATCTAGGGGTAGTTGGAAAAATTCGGAGTGACTTGGCTAAATCGTGGAGAGTTGGCAAAATTCAGGTGAGATGTAAAAATTGCAATCTTTTTTTCTGTAAAATTACGGTGTGTTGGCAAAATCGAGACAACTTCGCAATATCTACGAGAGTTGGCAAATCTTGGAGGAGTTGGCAAAATTCAGAGTGACTTTGCAAAAATCAGCTGAGATGTAAAAATTGGGATTTATTTCTGTAAAATTGGGGCGAGTTGGCAAAATCGAGGAAACTGGGCAAAATCTAGGGCAGTGGGTAAAATTCGAATCCACTTGGTAAAATACGGGCGAGTTGTGAAAATTGGGATTGTTTTTGTGATATTAAGGAGAGTTGAGAAAACCGAGAAAGCTTAGCAAAATTTTGGGTAGTTTGAAGCATTTGAAGTGACTAGGCAGATTCAGGAGAGCATTCTTATAGAGTTGAATAGGAGCCTGAAATGCTTTCAGGTTATGGTTTTTACTAGTGAAATAACGATATTTATCATTTTTTTTTGGAATTCAAGAAGGCGACTCACAGTTTAAATGACGTTTGCCTTATATCGAACATTTATTACTCCGGGCAGTGTCCCTCAATAAGGCGTAATCCTTATATGGACAATTCCTGGAAAGAATTTTATTTTTAAAATTGATATTAATTATTAAATATATTTATATATTAAGGGTGATATCAATTTTCTCAATTGATTTTAGAACTTTCTGATTCGGGATAGGGGAGATGGGGAATACGTGGACTAGTATTTTTTCGTCATTCGATTTAAAGGATTTTTTTTTTCTATATTGTACCTCCCCTTGTTGTTGTTATGGATTTCAATATCCGAGATGAGAGCTATGAGGGAATGCCTTTTTTGCATAGGGTGTTACCACCAACAGTTTAATTGGACTTTGAAAATTTTTTAAATGTGCAATATCCAAGATGGCGACTGGGAGTAGAACTTATTTTGGGGTTTTTAAGTCTGAACAAGATGATTGCAGCTTATTCTATGCTGTCATGTGATCCATGAATACGCCATTTTTCTCAGACTTTATTGAACGGGGAAAGTGTAGGAGAAGGGGAGGGTGCGATTGCGTTTTCTCTGACTTTTCTTAAAAGGGAGGAGGAAACCAAAGGGAAAAGGATGTCTAGAACGTTTTATGACATCATTTGATATGGGTTTCGCATTTTTCTTGGGACTTTTTGATGATGTCACTTCCGGTGGCGTATCCCCAAGGATAGATCAACCTGGTGATTTATCTGGGCGTATCCCCAAGGTCTAGGGAGGTAAAGCTAGTCAATATCTTCCTGGAACCATTCGGTAACAATTCGTGCCGTGTGAATACTCTTTCGATGTATATCAATAAGCCTAATATGTACCAGAAAACATTTCCTACACCATCACACTGCCATCACTGAGTGGCCTGTACTGTTGAAAGACTAAATGGCTCCATGGCCTCATGTTGCTTGCACCAAATTCTGATTCTTCAATCAGCTCGATGTAAATCAAGTTGATGGAAGATCACCTCGTCCAACCAGGATACCTTTTTCCAGTCCTCAACGACACAATCTCCAGTATCAATGCTCTGCTCTCACTGGAGATATGCTTTCATATTCTTCGCTGACAACATCAGCACTCGACATGGTTGGTGACTGTTGAAGCCCATTCGCGACAAGTCCGATACGTGGTGCATTGGGAGATGACTTTCTGCACACCAATGTTTAATTCTGCTGTGATTTACCTGGTTGTAAATTGTCTGTTCGCTTGCACGATCCTTGCCAGTCTCCTTTGACCCCTCTGATCCTCAAGTTGTTTTCGTTCTCAGGATCACCAATCACTTACAGTTTTTTGCTTTTGGGACCATTCTCGGTAAACCCTTGAAACGGTTGTGCCTGAAAAGTCCAGAAGGACGGCCGTTAGGAGATCCTGGAACCTGGATGCATAGTACCAACTCTCGTGCCATGTTCAAAGTCGCTCAGGTCGCTGGTTTTTCCGTTGTTGAAGTTTAAAACCACTTCTATTTTTCAACTTCAATACACATTGAATTTCAATGAGAAATTTCGTATTGAAAACTATTGACTATCAATCCAGCTCTAACTGATGCTCGAAGATCTGCTTGATTTATACCGCACATCACGGTGACATGACCTATTACATGTTGAGATGAACCATTTGTGTGACGAGGGGTGGTGTACTTAATAAACTGGCATCTCAATGTATGTCTCTCCAACATACGGAGTCACTTTTATGTCCCATCCGCCACATAGCGGACTTTCAAAACCTATCGGTGTCCCTTTTCTTACTGAGAGCAGGATGAGGGTTAACGGAAATAAATCTGAACTCTGGCATAGGTGGTACTCTAACTGGTAATTGCAGATTACGAGCCATTTATTCAAATCATTACGAGCATATTTCAAATTTGGTTTGGCATCAGATATTTCCTTTTGCAATCCCATTTACATTCTGCTTCGCGTTTAATCGCTTTAATCCTTTGATCAAATAACTGAACGTGAACGAATTTGGCTTTCATATTTGTACAGTTGTTACAACGTATCCGTAGAAATAAATACCCACTCAAGCAGCTGCTTGCCACAGAGGTCTGACAGGAGCCTGTCAGTTTATATGCCAGAGTAGAAGGTCTGAGAGGATGGCAGGACCTCAGCAGAAAAACGACACATACAGCTATGCCTTATCCGGGACTCGAACCCAGGTCCCTTAGATCAATAGCCAAGCGTGCTAACCACTCGGCCACGGTGTTAATAAATGAATCATTGAAAACGCGAATGTGGAAGAAATATTTTCATTGAAGAAACAAATGTTCATTCACTCCTGGAGTAAAACAAAATCTATAAAAGCGAGTTATGTTAAAAGATAAATTATTTACTCTTATCTTTTAGGTATCATGTGTCCGCTAGGTGCCAAGCATTATCCTGGAAGAAAATGAAACAATTCTAAAGGTTGCAATTGCTAGAACAAATTAGAAAAATTGATTTGAAAAGAGTTGATAATTAACAAAATTATATAAATCCAGACAGCTAATGATGTTTATCGTACTGTTACAAGTTTCTTCAACAGATTTTATGTTAACACAAATTCTGATGGAAATATTATCAACTTCAAACGTTTATACAAGAGCCCTGTATTTGAGTTCATAAGCTATAAAGTTTTTCGAAAGCATTAAATACGTTGAAGTTAAACGTGCAAAGGTATCTAGGGGTCCTGAGGGTAGAGCTCTATTTGGGACCCCCATCTTGTACTTCTAAATTCTTATTTTTATTTATCACTAGAAAACGCAAAGTTGACAAAAAATGAGCAAAATTTTTAATAGCCTTCAGATGTAAAATACAGTTTGAATACTATAGATAAGTTTACATGATAATATTCCTGTTCATTTTTTTACACTAGTAGAATTTACCCAGTTATAAATTGCATTTTTGAAATGAACATCTTTGAACGGTTATCTCTATTCATAATACGGCACACGAATCTTTTCTCTAACATGGCTGAACGCAAGTACTTTGACAGATACAATACTTAAGAGTTCATGGGGGACCATTCACTTGTAGGGCTCTGGAGCTATGCCTTCGATGACCTCTCCCCCACTGAAATACCTGGGTAAATAGCTAAATAAATTACTGATAGAAACCAGGAGTCCATCTTATAATCACAGGAACTAGAAGGAGCT
This sequence comes from Ryuthela nishihirai, assembly GCA_038380435.1. NCBI lineage: Eukaryota > Metazoa > Arthropoda > Arachnida > Araneae > Heptathelidae > Ryuthela > Ryuthela nishihirai. Next base: position 2,545,137 of record JAWZYU010000029.1, on the reverse strand, counting down.
TCGTTTTCAGATAAGGAAATGTTTCCTGAAGAAATGTAACGTATGAATTCTTCATCTTCCTCGAGTGAAGGAAAACAGATTTTATTTCCGACACAACAGTGATAAGATCCTTAAATACTTTTGAAAAATATATCACCAAAAAAGTTGACTTTATCAGCCGAGCATTGAAAATGCAATTTTGTTTTTACAACAGGGTGTGACGTGTAGTGAAACAAGAAGTCATGAACCTTTCTGAATCTTAAATTAATCCTCAGACATCTGAATTTTCAATATTAAATCCTTTTGAAGTATGGACAACAGTCTGGGCAATAAGGTTTTGAATTTGCAATGGTTCAGAAATTTACTTTGGATAAGTAAAGAGCTTGATCTTTAGAATCAATAACTTAATATAATTTCAAACAATCAATATTTTTTTTCATTTGCGACATATAGGACAGAGAAGAATCCTAGAAGCCTAGAAGCGAAGGGAGAAATGATGATAAGGTCTTTGTTTTTAACACGTAATGACAAGTGTAGACAAACTTTCAGACAAGTCGTAGCTTGTTAACTTCGAAGGAACGAATACAAATCTACACACACATGTCAAGAATGTTTTGAAAGCCCTTCGTATATTCAATTGCTCTGTCAGAAAGAGTAACTTTATTGAATTCCATCGCTCAGTTTCTATGCAGCAAAAGTATATTCTTTTTTTGTGCAGTGTAAAATATCTTCTTCACCTCATTTTGAACATCTCATTAGAGGTTTGAGGGAAATAATAAAATGATAGGGGCTGAAAGAATATTTTCAGGGAAAAACAAATTGAAAACGACAGAAGATTCGGTATATATGATTCTTTTTGTCATAATATCTGCCATTCTTTTCTTTTTTGTACACTGCAAAATATCTTCTTCACCTCATTTAAAAGAATCCACTAAATTATGGATAGAAGCATTCCAGTCTGCAATCTTGTGGCTAATGAATTTCCCCTCTTCACATTACAGTAAGAGAGTAAAAACCCCCATCATCCACTCCATTCCAGAACATCACTCTGCTGTACTTATCAGAGAAACGCCTCGGAAGAAACAAGAGCGTTAGCAGAGCTGTTTTATGTTCTTCTGTTTATCTCAAGTTATCCGACCATTCTTTCCTCCCTTATTGGAGTGGAGGAACTGCCACCAGATGGACTCACCTGCAAGCCATCTTATATTTTGCTCCAACAACGATCCAATCAGTATTCAGACGCAACTAACTGTGACGTTTTCACAATCTCTCCTTAATGAATGAGATAAACTTTGAAGCGCTAAGTACTCCTTCGATGCACGATATCGGCCGACGTCCTCTGATGGGCCTGAACTGAGACATAAATTTATTCTTATCAAAGCAGTCTGCGTCAACCAACGAATATCATGAGAAGAACATGAAAGTTGGAATGGGAGAACACGTGACGGACGACACGAACTCTTGGGAACAACAGACAGCAAAAAAGGGAACGTGAAATTTAATGTTGTTATGTCAATTTCATTTGATAAAGGATGGGTTATTGCATTTTGGACTCAAATGTATGCAAGCAGAATGTTAGCTTCCATACAATACTTTAATTCGTTATGTGAATTTTTTTCTTTCCTCCAGTTTTTTTTTAAACTTTACAAGTAAAAACTTAGGTTCCTTCAATTCAGAAAATTTTCTCCATGTTGGTACTTTAGTTTCGAAAGAAGCACTCTGCTTTCTCCCCGTGGCAGTGTGGTTAGCACGCTAGGCTACTGATCAAAGGATCCTGAGTTCGAGCCCCTGATAAGGAATTCCTTTCAGGTGTCGTCAGATCGCCGATCAGCCTCTGTGGCAAGCTGCTGCTTGAAAACTAATTTGCTTTCTGTGAGACAAGAATTACCTTTTCATGCTTTTCTTTACGTACAGCAGTTATGACTAACTGGTGACCTGAATGCGGCCTTGATATTCTTACGTGCTACTCCTCCAAAGATATTCTGGAAAAATACTTTTTTAATAAAACGATTTATTTTAAGGTAGATCACACGGTGAAAAATACGTGCTAATCGAGTCGAAAATTGATAAAAGCCGCTCTTTGTTCCGTGGAAGTTATTTTTTATGGACGCCTAAAATTTTATTTAAATCTTTAAACTGAAATATCTAATATTTCACTATATTTTTGCACTGAAAGCGATTAAATTTTGGCAGAGAAATAATTTGACCGACACCTGAAACCTGAATGTATTGTAAATAAATTTAACTTCGCTAAAAGTTGATTTTGATGAGCTTTTAAATCCATATGACCACCGAAAACGCTTTTATAAATTAATTCTTTTTTTTTTCATTTATTTTCAACGAAACTAATTTTTTTTGTTATCAAATTATTTTATTAAGTTATTATACTAAAATTATTTTATCTTATAGATACTAGACAGAAAGGAAAAGCAAAGCAAAATCACTAATTGCGTGCGGGCAGGGGCGTGATATGTCTCAAGCCTAGAGGAGGCCTAGAGACGTGTGGAATATTTTGTAACCCACAAATGACACTCTTAATTTTCCTAATGGATTATTTAGCAATCGATATCCTTTTTAACAGTCGATATCCTTTTTGGTCTGTGAGATGGTGAGGGTGTTAGGGATTTTCCTTCTAGAAATGAAAATGACGATCAAACCTTACATCTCTAATTCCTGCAGGAATGAAAAATGGCTGAAAAACACAGCCCCTTGGAGGGGATCATGGCGCCCTCCTTATGGTCGCTACTGGGTGCTGGACCCACACGTGAGTCCAGTGCAGCCTGTACACGTCGTGGCAAAGAGTCTACCAGTGTCTGAAGTCAACAGGAGGGATACGACAGCTTTCTTCCACAAGAAACGTGATCAAATCATACTTGTTCAATGGAGCTGGAAAACGCTGCCTGATTTGCTCAGTTGCTTTCGTTGCGATCGGACATTTCTCATCGAACTCCTGCTAGCTGGGTGTCTCCGCCCTCCTCCCCTTCCGCGAATTCGATTTATTCCAGCATCGCTTGACTTTCAGGCACTTATTAGTCCTCATCAGAGCAGAGGTCAACCGGCCATAAACTTTACTGTTCTTGTCACTCTCTGCGTCAGTCTTCCATGTTGTGTAGAAAGAGCTGGCTGAGATCAATTTGGCACCTGGATTTTAGGACCTAATTCGTGCATCTCCCTGTAGTGATCGTTGGCTCTTGTTTTCCGCCGTTGGACCTATAAACCAGAGAACAGAGAAAATATGCGTTTGAAGAACAATACACATGTATCACTTCATGACAACAAGGGCCATGAAGTGGCCCTTGTGGTTACCGCTCATCTAAGAGAATTGGTCCTTGGTCAACTAAGTCCTTGGGTTACCGCTCATCTAAGACATTTGGATAAGGCTCCAATTCTAGTATGAAACTCCCACTTCGACACAACACGAAGACAACAATTTCAAACCTTATTAAATGAAATTTCGCATTTAAAAAATGAAATCAAAGACTTAACACATTCAGTAGAAATTTTCTCGTCGCCATATACACACGGTTGAATAAATTTAACGATTATGAAGAGACAAAACTCGAGTTGTGAATTGAAACAACATGTGCTGAACTTACTCAAGAGATTCTTCTGTTCATTGAATGAGGACACAAATTCCTTTTTTTTTCAGCTCATTATCTCATGAGCTGTCTTGTTTACATATGCCTAAATTTCATCACAAAGCCCTTCTCAGTGGGGAAACACATTGAGTTCCATTCTACTTTTGCTCTACGTATTATTTTCATAGGCCGTAGAAAGTTAAAATTTCTAAACAGTATGCTACGTGATACATTCCACCTAAATTGAACAGTGTGCCGGCATGGACCTTTAGGGATTATCACATAGTTGAACTGTGGCTTTCGCTATGAAATTAAATATATCTGGCAAATGGCAGCGAGAGAACTGAGTGAAAATCAACTGGGTGGACGACAACTGGGATGCCGACAATTCTGTGAACTATAATTGGGTGGATGCGACAACTGGGAAGATACGACAATGGGTACACGACAACTAGGTGGACGATAATTGGGTGGATGCGACGATTTGGTGGATACAACAATTGTGTGGATAACTGGGTGGAATACAGTTGAGAGGATGCGACAACTGGGTGGAATACAGTTGAGAGGATGCGACAACTGGGTGGAATACAGTTGAGAGGATGCGACAACTGGGTGGAATACAGTTGAGAGGATGCGACAACTGGGTGGAAGACAATTGAGAGGATACGACAACTGGGTGGAGAGAAGGAATGAGAAACAATTTGATTACTAAGACTTTTTCTAAAATTTCTGCTTTAGAGCAAACAAATTCTACACTCCTCGAATGTCTCTTGAACTTAGTAAACGAGCACTTAGTAAACGCACTAAGTAAAACGAATTTCTTTTGATATTAACATATTCGATATTTACATTTATTCTCTTTAATCCGACTTTGAATATAGCGAATTTTTTAACACATCTATTGCTACTGACAGAAATTAGTTCTAAATTAGACGAACACAAAGCAATGTTTGGATGTATTCTCTTTTATCCGTGTTTCAATAAATGGTTTTGCATTTAAACTCTTTAATCTGACTTTACACTATAGCGGATTTTTACGAAGACTTCTAAACTTAGCAAGTAGAAAATTAAACAAATGTGTATTGGAAACCAAGCTACATAGGATAATTTGCTTTTCAGTAATACCTTCAATAAAACGAAATTTTTAAGTAATTTTATTCTGAAATAAACAATAGGATATCAATCGAATGAGTTGCAGGAAATCAAAACAGCCGATATAGATAATTATTAACATACATCCGACTTTCGATACAACGGATTCTTATATTTCTATTCGATTCTCTTCTTTCTAAAGTGGAACAATCTGAAATAGAAAACGACTAAAAGAAATAAAATGAAAGAGATTACTATTATTCTTAATAATCCGACCCTCAATAAAACGAATATTTTAAAGATAATTTTCTTCTAAAATTAACAACCAGTAATCAATCGAATGAATTAGAAGAAATCAAAACAGCCGTTATTGACAATTATTCCTACTAAGCCGACTTTCGATACAACGGATTCTTAAATTTGTGTTTCATTCTGTTCGTTCTAAGTGAAATAATCTCAAGTAAAAGGAACGAATGCTGGAAATGAAAATGCAAGAGTCTACCATTACTCAATAATCGGTTCGTTCCAAGTAAAACGTTCTGGAATGAAAATAACGGACCATAGAAGACCAAACTGTGTGACTCTCAGTAATTTCATTAAACCAACATTAAATAAAAGTGTATTTTGTATGTTTTTTGCTTCTGACAGATAGAATTCGAAATCGTAAATCATGGAAAAGTAAACTATAACAGCCATAAATATTTGCATTTATTCTCGTTAATTGGGCTTTGTTCCAAACGGATTTCCAAGTATTTATTCATTATATTTCTTCTAAATGAACGATCTGTAGTCAAAGGAACTGAGCTACAGGAGCGCAATCTGCATAATAATGTTAGTATTCTCACTAATCCTACATTTTATGAAACGATAGATCCTTTCCTTTCTAAACAAACCAATCGACTATCAAAGGAATGCCTCAGAGAAACTAAAATAGCCGGTATTTATATGTATTGTAGCTAAGCCGTGATTAATGACGCATTTATATCTTTTCTCTGTAGTACGACTTTGATTAAAACATATTAATTTATTATCTGTAACTTAACGAACCCAGGAAAAAAAGCCTGCAGGACCAACATCAACATTTATTCTTTCCGGTCTTATACTCATTGAACCATTTGCAACTACTCTCTCTAATCTGATATTTCAACATCTCGAATTTTTTGGAAACTCCTTCTGACACATCTGAAATGAAATTTTACGCGCCATTTCTAACGATTATTTTTATTTCCTTTGAACTGAATTTGATTAACAACTTTTATTTTCCACAGCCTGGAATTTTTTCTTAATTAAAAATAAATAAATAAATAAAATAGTTATATCAAAATATATCACTAGAGGAAGTCAAACGGACTAGAACTCACTAGTTCGAACTGGTTCGAACTAGTGAGTTCTAGTCCGTTTGACTATTCTCACTAGTTCGTATTCTCACCGTTGAACTATTCTCACTAGTTCGAACTTTCAACAAAATGATTGTTTTAAGTTTCTTCTTCGGAATGGAAAAAAAATTCTAAGTGGAACAATCTGAAATAAAACAAATGACTAAAGAAATAAAATGAAAGAGATTACTATTATTCTCAATAATCCGACCCTCAATAAAACGAATATTTTAAAGATAATTTTCTTCTAAAATTAACAACCAGTAATCAATCGAATGAATTACAAGAAATCACAACAGCCGTTATAGACAATTATTCCTACTAAGCTGACTTTCGATACAACGGATTCTTAATTTTGTGTTTCATTCTGTCCGTTTAATTTTCAATTAGACACGCACCGAAAACTATAAACTGCCGATGTTTCACCTATTTTTCTCTTATTCGACTTTTGATAGAGCGTTTCAGTCTATTCTTTCTAATCCGATATCTCAATGCAATCGATATTTTTGAAGCACATTTCCTGAACGGAAAAAACAGAAATTGAATGAAAGCAATATAAGAAGAAATGAAGACAGCCGATGTTAATACCAATTTTCTCCAATGAAACTGTGGTTTAAACGACATTTTTAATTGCTTTCCTTTTAAACAAAATTCAAATGCAGCCATGGACTATGGAGGTTTTACCAGACTGAGTAATTTTGCTCTCCACAGCTGTCTGCTCTGAGCTACAGCAACTGTACTTGGCCATTGTAGGCCAATTCTATCAAGGTCCTGTTTGGCATTGTCTTCCCATCCGCATCCCTGGTCTCCCCTTATTCTAAGACCCTTAGGCATACTGTTCATAATCCTGTTTGTCAATCTGTAGTTATGCATACGGGCTACATGTTCAAACCAACGCAGTCTCTCTTTCTATACAATATGCTGCTCAAAAGCGGTTGATGATTCCTTCTTCTAACTCATCATTACTTCCAAAGTCGAACCACCTAATGTTATCTTGCTTACAAAGGGTCCATGTTTCACTACCATAACTAACCTTAGAAAGAACCAAACTATTATACAGCTTAATTTTTACTTTACACGCCTATTTTCCACACTCTCCATAGATTCTTAGAAGTCCCAGCAGCAATCCCTATTCTTCTATTTATCTCATGCCGCACATCACCAATATCTCTTACATAGCTCCCAAGATAATTAAACTGTGACACCTGCTCAAGTTGCAACCATTTAAAGCAACTGAAGCACCATCTGCTTTACAATTTTCATCACTTTAGTTTTTTCTCTATTTATGACCAAACGTACCCTATTACCAGTCTCATCAACAGTCCTAATGAAAGAATTCAACTCATCAACATCATTAGCCAACAGGGAAAAAATCATCTGCATAATCTAAATCAGAAATGTTGAAATCTGTAGCCCATTTAAGGCCAAAAACTTTCCCTTGCAAGAATTTCGCATAACATAATCAACCAAACTAAAGAGAAAAGGAGACAAAATGCACCATTGTCGAAAATCAGAAGTAATGCTAAACCAATTTCTACAAGCCTTATCAACTCTCACACATGACTCAGTATTATTATAGAGACCTTTCATTATGTTAAATAACTTGTATTCTACAAGCCTTATCAACTCTCACACACGACTCAGTATTATTATAGAGACCTTTCATTATGTTAAATAACTTGTCTGGTATACCATATGATCTCTCAATTAACCACAAATTCTGTGGATCAACAGAGTCAAAAGCCCTTTTGAAATATGCAATGCTAATAACCACGGGTTTCTGAAACTCTAAACATTCTGAAGAATCTGCCTAAGTGAAAATATTTGGTCAATAAATGCTCTACCACTTCTGAATCCACACTGTTCATCACGCAGTTATCCATCAGCCAAATTCTTAATTCTATTAAGTATAATCATACAAAGAACTCTACCTGGAACAGAAAGTAGACAAAGTCTTTATAATTATCACAAGAATTGCGATCACCTTTTTCAAAAATCGGGACAATAATAGCTGTAGTAAAATCTTTAGGAGCACATTTATCATAAAAAATACTCAAAATTTCAGTCAGTCACGTGACAACAGAAGTGTTCCCATATCTAGGCATTTCAGTGGTGATTTCGTCCACCCATGGGGATTTGTGCAGTTTTAATTTAGAGATAGCCAAAGCGACTACAGAATGTGATACAGGGCCAACATTGAATCCTGTAATGATTTTATCCTCATTACAAAGAATGGGGAAAAAATAATTACCTTGTTTAGAAGATCTCTGAAATGCTCAGGCAACTTAACCATCACACAATCTTCACCTTCAATCATCTTACCATGTTTGTATCTCAATCCCATCTCTGTGAACCTGTCCCTTTCATCCAACACAAAACCTTTAACTCTCTGGTACAACCCCCTGCTGTTGTGCTATCTAACTAGTTCCTCTGCTCTGTCAGCCAAATATCAATCCAAAGATTCTTCTCAGCTGTTAACTGATCCTTTACACGTTTATTGAGCTAATTGTAATGCCGTCTGTTAGGACTAGTAGGATCTTGATTCATATTAATCCTGCACTTAATTCTTTCAGAAATAAGTTCCATCGCTACATCACTAAAATAATTTTTTTTCTCTGTTCCTTTTTAACCAAAAGCCTGTTTTAACTTATCCCATTCTTTCTCAATTTCAGCAGTAAGCAAACCACAATTGCCACAGTGACTTATTAGTTTATCAAGTTATGTTTGGACAGCACAACAGCAGAGAGTTGTACTAGATAGTTAATGTTTTGTGTGGTAGAAAACGGACAGGTATACAGGGATTGAAGCATAACAAGGAGGAGAGTTGGTAAGGCAATTGGTAAAGTTATAGAAGGTAAAGTTATAGAAGGTGAGGATTCTGTCATGGCTAGGTAAGCTGAGCATTTCGGTGATGTTCTGAACAATGTGGTTAGTTCTACTCCCATTGTTCGCAATGATGATAGATGCATTGGTGGCTTTAATGTTGGCCCTATAACACAATCTGAAGTTATTTTGGCTGTTTCTAAACTTAAACTACATAAATCCCCAGGGGTAGATGAAATTACTACCGAAATGCTTAGAGCTGGGAATGTTTCTGTTACCACTTGGATGACTGAAATTTTGAATATCTTTTATGATAAAGGCATGGTTCCAAAGGATTTTACCAGAGCGATTTTATCCCTATTTTCAAAAAAGGTGATCTCAGTTCTTGTGATAACTAAGGGGTATCAGCCTACTCTATGTTCCAGGTAAAGTTCTTTCCAGGATTGTGCCTAATAGAATTAAGAATCTGGTTGACAGGCAATTGCGTGATGAGCAATGTGGATTGAGAAGTGGTAGGGTATGTGTGGATCAGATATTTTCAATTAGGCAGATTCTTGAGAAATGTTTAGAGTTTCAGAAACCTTTGGTTGCTAGCTTTATTGATTTCAAAAAGGCTTTCGACTCTGTTGATCGTCATAATTTGTGGTTGATTTTGAAACCATATGGTATACCAGACAAGTTAGTTAACATAATGAAAACTCTCTATAATAACACTGAGTCGTGTGTGAGAGTTGGTAAGGCAATTGGTTTGGCATTACTTCTGGTGTTCGACAAGAGTGCATTTTGTCTCCTTTTCTCTTTAGTTTGGTTATTGATTATGTTATGCGAAATTCACTTCGAGGAAAAGATTTTGGCCTTAAATGGTCTGGAGACAAGAAAATGTCTGATTTAGATTATGCTGATGATTTAGCCCTTTTGGCAAATGATGTTGATGAGATGAATTCTTTCATTCGAGCTGTTGATGAGACTGGTAGTAGAGTAGGTTTGGTTGTAAACAGAGAGAAAACTAACGTAATGAAAATGGATCAGGCAGGCTGTGATTCTGTTAATCTGAATGGTTGCAGTCTTTAGCAGGTGTCACAGTTTAATTATCTTGGGAGCTATGTGACAGATACTGGTGATGTGCGGCATGAGATTAACAGACGAATAGGGATTGCAGCCGAGACTTTTAAGAATCTATGGAGAGTGTGGAGAAATAGGCCTGTAAAGTGAAAATTAAGCTGTGTAATAGTTTGGTTCTTTCTAAGGTTAGTTATGGTAGTGAAACATGGGCCCTTTGTAAGGAAGATAACATTAGGTGGTTCGACTTTGCAAGTAATGATGAGTTAGAAGAAGGAATCATCAACCGCTTTTCAGCAGCATATTGTGTAGAAAGAGAGACTGCGTGACTAGGATGAAGTGGGCAGACAATGTCAAACAGGACCTTATTAGAATTGGTGTGCAGTGGCCAGATGCAGCAGATGTAGCTCAGGACAGACTTGCTTGGAGAAGACATATTACTCCCCCTGCCTGAGACACATTACTCCAGTTTAGGATTGGAGATGCTCAAGTAGCTAAATGAGAGTTCAGGCACCAGCGATTGGCTCTGATCAGGATATCTAGCAGCTGATATAAGGTATCCTGTACCTCTGTTCACTTAGATCTGTCAACCCACAATCGAACAGAAAACACAACGGCAGATTTTTCCTCAACAAAAGCCCACTAGTGCAGAACGTCCAGGATCCATAATCGAGCTTAAGGCCATAAATCAGTGTAGTCTAGTGGGTATAAATGATCAGTACCAGAACTCTGTGAAGTTGACCACTCCTCCGCAGGGCAGAAAGAAAAAAATTCGCCATAGATGGTCAGTTCAGTAGTGGCCAACACAGGCCATCTGATACCATTTGAAAGAGGGAGAGTGTTGGTGAAATTTCGTTTCCGACTGAATCAGTTGTTTTTTAAAAAAATGCACGTGACTTACAAGTATTGCACTAAACGTTATGAGGACTATTAACTCAGCCCAAACAGGTAATAGTCTATCGTATTATCAAGGGCAGTCATTAAAGAGGGGTTTTACACTTTTTTTATTTCGTAATAGGTTATCGATTAAATCCACAATATTCGAACCCTTCACAGTCCTATCTCTAATTTTAACTCTCCAATAAGAGTCTAACTGAGAGCATTGCTTCTATCTAAGATCTCATGATATGTGATTTTTTTTTGTTACATTTTTTAGGAACAGTATCCGTTACTAATTTTAATACATCGCTCTCGTCGTTTTGAAGTGAAGAATTACCTATCTGGACAGTAAAATCCGGAACATTACTTATATAGTGAGTGGTATTTATATATTTCTACAATACCTGATTGCATAAGATGCTTTTTACAGAATCAGTTATTTTACTTTTTAAAATGTCTTTCGTTTCGCGGTCCAATTATGATAACTCTTCTTCAGACGGGGCATGATGCGTTAGCCTTTCTTCACGAGCCAACACATGTTTTCTATTATACTCCATTTCTACTGAGTAAGGAAGTAAAAATGGATAATGCAGCTGGCACTAAGAGAAAGACCTTTCTATAAGAAAATCACCTTTCTCTACTAATAATGGCACTAAGAGAAAGACCTTTCTATAAGAAAATCACCTTTCTCTACTAATAATGGCACTAAGAGAAAGACCTTTCTATAAGAAAATCACCTTTCTCTACTAATAATGGCACTAAGAGAAAGACCTTTCTATAAGAAAATCACCTTTCTCTACTAATAATGGCACTAAGAGAAAGACCTTTCTATAAGAAAATCACCTTTCTCTACTAATAATGGCACTAAGAGAAAGACCTTTCTATAAGAAAATCACCTTTCTCTACTAATAATGGCACTAAGAGAAAGACCTTTCTATAAGAAAATCACCTTTCTCTACTAATAATGGCACTAAGAGAAAGACCTTTCTATAAGAAAATCACCTTTCTCTACTAATAATGGCACTAAGAGAAAGACCTTTCTATAAGAAAATCACCTTTCTCTACTAATAATGGCACTAAGAAAAAGACCTTTCTATAAGAAAATCACCTTTCTCTACTAATAATGGCACTAAGAGAAAGACCTTTCTATAAGAAAATCACCTTTCTCTACTAATAATCTGAGCTTCTTATACAGGGGAGTATCTTACCAACCAATTTCTTATGCGGCTGCAAATTTATCTTCTGTTTCTGAGTTAATATAGCATTCCCTTTTAAAAACGTTTAAACAACATTCGCATAGTTTAATGACTCCTTTTGGAGTCTTTATCAACCCGTCCGTGCGCATGCGCGATTTGCAAAAGCTTAACAGCCGTACCTGTTCTAAATGGGTCTCTATACACGTGGACATTCTCTCTCTCTGAATGATTAAACTTAACTATTACCGAATCTTAAATATCCTCTTAGCAGAAAATATTACTAAAATAACTGATTCTTTGCAAGTCCTTAAGCGAATGACACTGTAACCACTTAGACAGCAATGAAATTTTTCATGCAGGACAATTATCAGTATCGTGATTTATGCACTTGTATTCACAACAATGGCCTAATATATAAAGATGAAAGTTTGCTTGTTTGTTTGTTTGTCTGTCCGCTTATGCACTCGGCCCCCAGAAGAACTAAAGACTCCAAACTTCGCATGAAAGTTCCCTTCACCGAGGGGAAGAATATAGCCTATTTGCGAACCCACCACAGAGAAGAATGTAGGCTGTTTTTCAACCAAAATTGGGATGGCCGAGGTTGAATTTCTCGAAATTCCCACAGACTTTTAGTGTTAACGGTAAAACATTTTTCGAAATAATTGTTGCCACCAATAGATTTGTAAAAAGGAATACATCAAACTAAACTAATTTTTGATTTCGAGTGATTAAACATTAAGGTTGAAAGTTATTCAAAATTACTGTTGCCACTAATAAATTTGAAATAATGAATGCATCAAACTAATTTCTGATTTCGCGTGATGAACTCATTGTTCAATTTGTTTGGTCAAGAGCACGAGCCTCCGTAGATATTGAAGTCGTTCTAATTAAGCACGAGTGGAACTCGAGTTCTTTATTGAAATGAAAGCTTCAAAAACTAAGAATTTGTATCAGAATTTAAAATCATTAACTGAATTTGAAAAATATGTAAAGGTTAATAAACGTATATCTCAGTTAATTAATAAAAATTTTAATATGTTAAGAAATAAATAATCGTTTTCCAAAATAATAATAATTTTTTCGTAGTATCTATACAATATTTTGAGCATCTCAGACCATGTTGAACTTTCTTTTTTTATAAAGTTACATATGCCTGGTAAATTGTGTCCGAGGGACTCTGGTGGGTGCGAAATGATTTGAAAAGTTCGATTTACTGAGCGAGGCAATTCCGTTTTTCGGTTTAGAAACTTCTGAAGTGGGGAGTATCATACCCTGTCTCGAAACAGTTCCATTTCTTTCCTTCCCTAAAAGAGAGGGAGAAAAATTAAACCGGAGGAGATTGATCGTTATGATTTTTATGCCAAATGAAAGCTTGCGACGTGGGGAGTGCCATCTACTCTATGTTATCGTGGTATTAGTATACCTTGATAACTGATGATTAGGGGCATAGCAAAAGATTAAGGTTGAGGGGAAGAAATCGAAAATTTTCCAACTCGAAAATCAAATTTTGCCAACTGAGAAAATAGTGTCTCTGTGTGGTTCGTACTTATATTTTCGCTCCGTGAGTTGTTTTTTTTTTTTTTTTTTTTGGGGGGGGGGGGGGGGGTTAGAGGCAGTTTTTTTAACTCTCCTGCATTTTGCCATTTGATTTCCAATTTTCCCAACTAGACATAATTTCACATAAATAATCCCAATATTTACATCTCGCCTGAATTGTAGCAAGTGAGTGTGAATTTTCCAAACTCCCCTTGATTGGGCCAACTCTCTTTGATTTCACAAAACCAATCCCAATCTTTACACCTCTCCTAAATTTTGCCAAGTCACTTAAAATTTTTCAAACTCCCCAAGAATTTGCAAAAGAGTTTTCGATTTTGTCAAATCTCCTTAATTTTACAAACCCAAACCCAATTATCACAACTCGCCTGTTTTTCCAAGTGGATTCGAATTTTGCCAAATGCCCTAGATATTGCCATCTCTCCTACATTTTGCCAACTGGCCGTAATTTTACAGAAAAAATAGCAATTTTCATATCTTCCCTGAATTTGCCAAGTCACTTCGAATTTTTTCAACTCTCCTTAATTGCACAAGAAAGGCACAGTTTTTACAACTCCCCTGTATATCACATCCCTGCGAGATGTGACTTCGAATTTTGACAACGCCCTTAAATTTTGCAAAGAGTTCTCGGTTTTTCCAACTCTCCTTAATTTCACAAAACCAATCCCAATTTTTACAACTCACCTGTACTTTAGCAAGTGGTTTCCAGTTTTGCCAACTTCCCTAGATTTTGCCAAGTTGCCTAGATTTTGCCAAGTTGCCTAGATTTTACCACCTCTCCTTAATTTCGCAAAACAATCTCAATTTTTACATCTCTCCTGAATCTGCCAAATCACTTCAAATTCTTCAAACTACCCAAAAGTTTGCTAAGTTTTCTCGGTTTTCCCAACTCTCCTTAATATCACAAAAACAATCCCAATTTTCTCAACTCGCCCGTATTTTACCAAGTGGATTCGAATTTTACCAACTGCCCTAATTTTGCCCAGTTTCCTTGATTTTGCCAACTCACCATAATTTTACAGAAATAAATCCCAATTTTTACATCTCAGCTGATTTTTGCAAAGTCACTCTGAATTTTGCCAACTCCTCCAAGATTTGCCAACTCTCGTAGATATTGCGAAGTTGTCTCGATTTTGCCAACACGCCGTGATTTTACAGAAAAAAGATTGCAATTTTTACATCTCACCTGAATTTTGCCAACTCTCCACGATTTAGCCAAGTCACTCCGAATTTTTCCACCTACCCCTAGATTTTACCAATTCCCTAAGTTTTGCCAGCTCTCCTAGATTTTGCCAACTCGACATATTTTACAGAAAAAAATCCCAATTTTTAAAATTCACCTGAAATTTACCAACTCCCCACGATTTTGTCAAGCCACTCCGAATTTCGTCAACTCCCAAAGATTTTGCCAAGTTACTCCGAATTTCGTCAACTCTCCAAGAATTTGCCAAATCACTCCGAATTTTGCCAAGTGCTCCTAGGTTTTGTCAACTCCCTAAGTTTTGCCAACTCTCCTAGATTTTCCCAACTCGCCATAATTTTACAGAAAAAAATCCCAATTTTTACATCTCACCTGAATTTTGCCAACTCCCCACGATTTTGCCAAGTCACTCCGAATTTTGTCAGCTACCCAAGATTTCGCGAAGTTGTCCCGATTTTGCCAACCTACCTGTATTTTACTAAGTGGTTTCGAATTTTGCCAGCTACCCAAGATTTCACGAAGTTGTCCCGATTTAACCAACCTACCTGTATTGTACTAAGTGGCTTCGAATTTTGCCAACTGTTCTAGATCCTTTCGTCTCTCCATTTTCCAAACTGCCCTCGATTTGCCAAGTTGCCTCGATTTTGACAACTCCTTTAATTTTACAAAAAAAGAATATTACAAATTTTCAAAACTCACCTAGGTTTTACGAAGTCGCTTCGAATTTTGCCAACTCCGATTTACTTTGGGGGGGAGCCTCCCCCCATCCCTCCTAGCTACGCTTATGCTGATGATATCAACATTATGAAATTATAATAAAACAGTTTAGCCTGTCACAACTCTAAAAGATGCCAAGAAACAGGAGTTTTTGTTTAGATTCTTCTCTCTATTCAACTCCTTTACCTTATTTGGATATTCTCCTATTTTCAGACAGTTGAAAGATTTGGTTTCCCTAAGATCCCACATCACCCAGTTGGATGCCTAATATGGTCATCTCTTCCACCACCACAAACCAATGGAGAACGTTAAGGTAAGACTTTGGAGCTGTTTTTGTATCGGGCAAAAGAATATTATCCTGAGCCTCGCAGAGTTCTGGGTCTTTTTCAGCCTTAGTCAGCTACAGCAGAGCGTCAGAGAAATCTGAGCTAGATAGCGCCCACCCCAGCTGTGTAAAACCCAGCCGCTACAATTGCCTTTGGATTCTCCCCTCAGTTCTTCTCTTTAGCTGCGACAGCTGAGCATCCAACTTCAAGTCAAAAGTCTACCCTCTTTTTAAGTATTATTTCTCCTAGTGCCCTATCCATAAACGAGTACGTTTCTTGAAGCCTTTGGCGGCGGACTTTCCTTCCAGGAGGACGAGGGATTTAATTTGCCTCAGGTAAATATCACTTTCAAGAACTTGGGGCCAAACCTCAGATATCATTGATACTGTTTTATTAAACTTTGTTAACTAAAACTTCAGAGTTGAGTGAATCTTTTATTCTGAAATAAATAAGAAACACCGCCCTACCTGTCTACGGGAAGTATCAGAAGAAGCTAAAGCAAAAGCAAAACACTTACGATCACAACCTTTGAGGGATAAACTTTTGCTTCCCTCGTGACATCTATATTCTAAAGAGTTTCAGACCCGAGCAACGCCGCGTAAATCTGCTAGTCTTTTATATTAGGGGCCCTCCAGATATTCTAAATTATAACAATTTTTATTTATATACCGTTCAAATATTTTACATTTGCTCAAACCTTTGGTATAAAGCATGTAATAGGTTAAGCTGAATTGAGTCATAAAGGGAAACTTTCACTATAAGGTCTATTGCCTTGATTCCAATACAGAAGATGGTACATTGACGGTCGTCCAATGATAGGTTATCCTATCACTAAATAACAATTCATCTCAACTATAGGGTGGTTCAAAAAAGAAAAATTTCAATCCACTGTAGATCTGAAGTGCAAATACTAAATCCTTTTACAATAAAATGACCGTCCTGAAGCGGAAAACCTTCTACACCTAATATAATTGCCATTTTTACTACAACTAAGGGACTCCGAAATGAACGACATCATTAAATATCCTATAGTTGATTAATTGGAGTTTGAACTAACCAATAAAAGCTTTACCTTGGTTGGTACATATAATTTACTTTCCGGTGGAATATATGTGTTCCCAGACGAATTTCCTCTGGAGTTTACATACGAAGATACACGAATAAATAATGATAACGACGACGAGTGGCATCAGCATACACTTCCATAAAGAACTTGGGTTTACCAGGATACAACTGTTTCGCAAGGTGATTAATCTGGCTGATATCTCTCCTGGAATTAAATAAACATAGACAATGAGCGTTGAGTCGAATATCACGCATCTCTTTGCCTTTGTTAAAAAAAATGTTTTGCACTATGAAAATTATAGACAGATTTTATGATGACTGCCCTTAGTAAAGAGATATGTTAGTATTTTATCACTACCACATTCACTAAAGCATCTATCACTAAAACAATACATTCTCCTAAATATTCGTTATATTTAGTACACAATCCCTTCACGTCAGGCATCTCATCATAGGCTGATATATTACGTAAAACCATACGTGTTTTTTTTCAATCTGGGATTTGATGAACTTGCTCTAATAACTTAGAAACAAAACGCGATTTTTCACTGCCCATGGGTCCTGCGACAACAGCTGTAAAAGGATGCTGATGTAAATGAGGCAACTCCATCCTTCACACTGATACAGAAAAATAGAAACAGTTTAATAAATACCTACTTAATAACCGAAGGGGGTAGTGTCTAGATCCGGAAGGATACAGCGCTTGTAGTATACAACTCTGAAATACGTCTTCTTCTCCCTGTTAATCACCTTTCGACGCTTGGCATCCCTGGTAATTTTCTGGGATTTAAAAGTTGTGACGACTTGAGGAGGCCCAGGTTCTTTATCATCTGGGTCAAACTATTGAAGTTTAGAATCAGGGAATTTGCATAATAATTTGGTTATTTCAGTATGATTTCCAGGATTGCGTATTTCAGGTCATTCCTTTGCTGTCGTATATGCGTAGTTTTTCGCTCCTCCTCTAATGAAACACACGATGGTTGGTGTCATCACTGTTATATGTAATGGAATCAGTGTCATAATAGCCGACAACCTGACCCAGCTTTTCCAGCTCTGTGTACAAGCGCAGTCTGGCATTGGCTGTGGTAAAAGCTGCTACAAAAACATTTGTTTGATTCCTCTGGCTGACGAATTCTCGCTTGTGTTTCCAATTAATGACTGCCATCTCTTCAGTAGGGAGATACATGTCCTGTACCAGGGTAAAAAATATTTAAAAATAATAATTTTTTTGGAAAATTCAAAACACATACGTAGAAAACTGTTTTAAAAATGAATGTCTTAACTGTTGTGGGAAAAATTCTTACCTCTAATGTTGAATCTGTCAGAAGTTTATTCAGTGAAGCAAGATAGACGAAAAAGATCAGCTAGTCCTTATTATCCTTCATGCCAAAATTTCCCCAAAAACTGTTGAGGCAGGTCTTTTCATTTCAAGCTGTTAAGGCAAGTCAACAATGGCACCATCCTTTATGCCATCCTCCATCCTCTATGCTGCCTGAATGCAGTTGCATTCCTTCTCGTCGCAAGTAGTCTTGAATATAACAGCTCTTCTTCGTATATTCGCTCTTCCGTCGTACAGCGAATGATTGCTTTTGTTTTAAATTGTAGATGGCATTTTTAAGCAGTCATATATGTGCATAACTGATGTAAATAAAGCATTTACAATTCTTACTGTACTTTACTTACCTCAAGCTATTGTTCTTTTGTTTATAGAGACTGACGAACGTAAAATTAAGAAAAGAAAAAGATTATTGAAAGAAGAATGAAGGGAATGGCACTACTTCTGGATCATCTGGGTCTTCATAAAATGCTAAACGCTTTCTTGCTAGAGATTTGGACGGACTTCTTGTCCGTCCAAATCTCTAGCAAGAAATCCAACATTCAATTGCATCGTCAAACCAACATTGGATGAAGAGTTCCAGTGAGTTGGTTTCTGTCCTTAGTAGTGATGATCTAGTTCGATGATGAAGGTTGAGATAGGATTTGACAAGATGCTGGTCTTTTCCGGAATATGCATCTAAGGAAGTTTTAGTGGTACGTCGTCTTTTCTTTTCTCTGTACATTTCTCTATAACAGTCATATTGGTCTAAAATGCCAGAATTTACTTTAGAGCCTTTCCACAATTCTTTAATTCTATTTGGCCCAGTTTCAAAAGCTGTGGTTCATTCACAGCAACGTGATGTCTAAACTGTGACGTTAAAATCGTCGTATTAGCGAATGCAGCGTCGTTTAAATGGGCATTAGTCATAATTGAAAATCAACGTATGTGCGAATCGTCCTAAAGCGGGGTATTACTGTCTATAGATTTTAAACAGCTCAGTGGATTGATGCTTGAAACGATACACTTCGTATATTTTCAAAAATTTTGCAACCCACTGAAACTGCTTTCTTTACTTCCTCGGACACCCACGTACCCGTCAAGAACTTTCATTATCGGTATGTACAACAGGTGGGGATTGTTGAATTTCCACACAGATACGACAGAGAGGTAAATTAACTTGCTACATCCGTTTTGCAAAATAGGGTGATATAGGCCTCTTGAGGGAAGAATACGACATTTAAAGATGCCAAAATATTCACTAATATCCCCAAAATTTGAAGTGATGACTGCAGGATGTCCAACTGAATATGAGTCATACTTACAGTTGGTAACAGGTGTCTGGGATTTAGTCTGGAGACTACCTCACGGGATATTAAAAACTCCTGTAGTTCAGGATGTGTTCTTCCTGAACAGAAAGTCGTGCTCCCATATACTGACGAAATTATAGCCAACCAGCTTGAAAATATTTTTCTTCCTTGGGTTTTGCATAACAGAACCCAAAATGGGATCTCATTCACAGCATTAATAGTATTGCCATCGTGACACCAGTCATAGCCGTGCCATTTTATCCAGAATACTGAAATATAGTGTTACTCTCCTTGCAGCAGCTATCCACAAATTTTCCTATAATATTTTGCTCTCACCCCCATTCAGTTCGTAACAAATGCTAACACCTGTAGAATGACTCATAAAATCGAGCCACTGAATATTGCCAAGGCTGGAATTCATGTTTCTCAAATAGCCATGAACGGGACTAGGGCGATAGATTTCTCGAAAATGTGGCTGGACTGGAATTGTGAACGCACAATAGAGTAAAAATAATTCAAACAACTTACTTGCGTTATCTGTACATTTCTTCCCGGAAATTGAATGGTTCCTTAAGCCGCTCCTCATACCACGCTACGAATTTGGATTATCTCCTTAGCAGGGAGTACTCCAACGTAATTTTGATTTTCCCTTTTATTAAAGAGGTGAGAAAAGTAGCATTTGGTTAGTTCCTCCAAACCAAAAATTGCAGGTAGTTTTGCTAACCTTAAATGCCATAAAATTAAATGAATCGATCACTCTTAATTTCGTACTAGCTACTTATAGCTGCATGATCTTGGAGCCATTGGAAATGATAACAGGCTTGATTCTCTGCTTCATAAAGAATGCCAGAATGAATTCCCATCATAGCCCTTCGATTTGTGTCCTATGGTTGTACACAAGGGTGGGCCGAAAAAATTAAAAACTTTTTTCAAGTCGTAATACCGCGGAAAAGTTGCGACTTGGGGAGACAAAAAAGGGGTTAAAAAAGAAATAAAATCGGTTTATATCTTCCGGTCGCGCATGTGCTCTACATTTTTCCGAAATTTGGAAAAATTCACATTTTTACGATAATTTTTAACATTTTTACATTAGCGTCTTCCCGAATGTAATAGCTCAAATTCTTATGTATTAGAACCACAGAAAAAAATGTTTAAATATTATTTAAATCCATCAACATCTTCCGGTCGCGCATTGCCTTCAATTTTAATGAAATTTTGAAAAACGTTTACAAATAAAGGTAAATCACAGTCCAAGGAAAAAAAAACACTAACAACTTACATGTTCTTTATATTTGTTCTTTATTGAATACATGTTTAAATGTTTAAAAACAAATTATTTTAGACCATTAGTAATATTTATTAACAGATTTTTTTATTGAAAAAACTAGGTGTTTGTATGAAGAGTCTAAGTCCAAGAAACTCATGTTGAACAATTGAACATCTCCGTTTTCACTCATTCTTAGCTGAAGGTACTTTGAAATCTGATTTATGGGCGAAGTTAGGCATGGTTGACCTTGACAGCAGAGTCGTTCTGATAAAATCATCCCTAGACTCAGCTCTGCAAACTTTTCCTGAGACTTCTGTTACGAGACTTCTGGAAGTTCTGAAGATATTGTCACTACTATTATTTCTTATCTGTCTGGTCGTGGTATTTCTCTTGAAAAATTAGTTGTCATAGGATGTGATGGCACTGCTGTTAATACAGGTTGAAAAAACGGTCTGATTCGCCGATTCGAAATACATTTGGGGAAACCGTTACAATGGGCAGTTTGCCTTCTCCATTTCAATGAACTGCCATTCCGGCATCTGTTTCAATACCTAGACGGTAAATCAACGGGTCCGAAATCTTTGAGAGGGCCAATCGGTGAAAAGCTGCGAAAAACGTCTAGTGATTGGCTTCAAGAGTATTGGCTGTCAGATCCCCACAATAGACAGAAGTATACTAAGTAAGGCTCAGCAATATCTAATCGATATTTCCATGGCAATAAAGTCGGGAAACTGTAAAGAGGATTTGGCTGTACGAGATCCTGGTCCCTTGTCACCCTCGAGATGGTTGACAACAGCAAATCGAACTCTCAGATTGTACTTAAGTGAAGAAAGTCCCACACCTGAACTTCAAGAAATAGTTGTATTTATTTTGAAGTCATACATGCCAATGTGGTTTAGTATTAAAACAAGTAAATACTTTACAGAGGGACCAAAACTTGTGTAGCAATCAATACAATCTTCAAGGTACCTGCCTGAAGATTTAGGTAATATTGTCGACCCTATGATCGAACAAAATGGCTTTTTCGCTCATCCAGAACATTTAATGTTAGCCATGACACAAGATAATACAAAACACATAAGAGAGCTCGGACTTCGACGAATTCTAAAGGCGAGACAGTTAGATCAAAAGAGAACAACTATCAGAACATTCATGCCCCCAAAACTCAATTTCAAGGCTCAAGACTACTCGGAAATAATTAACTGGATGGAATGTGATTTATCTTCTCCCCCATTATTAAAAGATATCAGTGACGATGAGATTAAATCACATATTCAAAGTGACTCAGTCCCTAATTGGGATATAACATTCAAGACATTTCCAGTTCACACACAGGCAGTTGAACGATGTGTGAAACTCGTGACAGAAGCCTCAGGAAAAGTTTGCGGAGCTGAGTCTAGGGATGGTTTTATCAGAACGACTCTGCTGTCAAGGTCAACCATGCCTAACTTCGCCCATAAATCAGATTTCAAAGTACCTTCAGCTAAGAATGAGTGAAAACGGAGATGTTCAATTGTTCAACATGAGTTTCTTGGACTTACGACTCTTCATACAAAAACTTAGTTTTTTTCAATAAAAAAATTTGTTTATAAATATTACTAATGGTCTAAAATAATTTGTTTTTAAACATTTAAACATGTATTCAATAAAGAACAAATATAAAGAACATGTAAGTTATTAGGGGTTTTTTTCCTTGAACTGTGATTTACCTTTATTTGTAAATTTTTTTCAAAATTTCGTTAACTTTGAAGGCAATGCGCGACCGGAAGATGTTGATGGATTTAAATAATATATAAACATTATTTTCTGTGGTTTTGAATTGAATTTGAGCTATTACATTCGGGAAGACGCTAATTTAAAAATGTTAAAAATTTTCGTAAAAATGTGAATTTTTCCAAATTTCAGCAAAATTTAGAGCACATGCGCGACCGGAAGATATAAACCGATTTTATTTCTTTTTTAACCCCTTTTTAGTCTCCCCAATTCGCAACTTTTCCGTGGTATTACGACTTGAAAAACAAAATTTGAATTTTTTCGTCCCACCCTATTGTACACCCTTTATGTTCTGGTGCAAAGAGAAACTGGCAAAACTTTTGGCAGGCGTACCCCTGAAACATTTTTCTGAGCCATTAGCATATTAAAGAACGCAGTAGTTCACTTCGTGCTCCCCACTCTCTTCATGGCACTCGAAGCAAAAGATCAAGTTATCCGAAGGCTCCTTTGGCTGTTTCCTGCTGAGATAGCATCTGTGGCTATCGGTGAGTACGTATTGTTTGCATGATGTGCATTTCACTTCCCCGCACACATGTTCTTCTGGCAACCTATCCTTTCTCATCAGAACATGGTGACAGCTGCTACACTGATAAAGAGTCTGACATAGAGAGGTTTGCTGCCCACTGTTGCAGGCTATATGCCTAATACTTATCGCAATTTTGACACTGCCCAGGCACACCGGCAAAGCAGAAGGGGTAAAAACAGATGGGCAACGATTCTCACATCGGTGATCGTGTTGATATTCAAACCCCATATCACAGTCTGAATAGTCTGAGTATGTCTGAGTATGTCTATTCAGAAATGCGATCATACTTGTTATCACATTGTAATGATCATCATGCAGCTAGAGGTAAATTTTCGTTAGAGGTAAAGCTAGAGGTAAGTTTTATTCTTTGGGACCTTTATACACGACCTGCAATAAAAAGATGTAATGAATGTCTTTTAGCAAAATCATATTCTTCTGCCGATTCAGCGACGAAGGTCCTTTGCTTATATCTTTCAGACGATATTCGCGTAATGCAGCGGCGGCATTACTACCGTTTTTGCAAAAGAGATTCACTAGCAAAGCTCAGTCCTTCTTGCAGATACCCATGGCTCCTTCTAACGATTACAGGGAAGACATCACATTTTACAGTGTGCCTCACGCGACTCTCACGTGTGATTGGCTGCAATGTCACAAGAAATTAGCATGCTCTACCACGTTTTTAGCGCACCCACGCCACCAGGTGGCACTAACACTAAAAGTTTTATTCGCAAATTCTACTACCAAATAATATTTCTTATTAAGGTATCCGCCACTTTTCGCTGTGATCCGTCGAGTAGATCCTTCTCTACATCGCTCCGAGTAATGTCAGTTTAATTATAACCATCCTGTACACCAACTGGAATGGAATAAGGAATCTGAGCTTGATTATGGATGCTGGAGGGAAAATCTGCCGCTATGTTTTCTCTTTGCTTGTTGGTTGACAGCCCCAAATAAATAGATTCACAGAATACGCTTTATCACCTCGTGGCTAATCCTAAGCAGAGGTCATCACAGGTACCTGAACTCTTGCTTCTACGGCATCGTCAAACCAACATTGGAGGAAGAGTTCCAGTGTAGATGGTTTCTGTACCTAGTAGTGGGGGAAAGAAATATTTTTTTCGTTGCTGCGATTAGTGAGCTACTTGATATTGTTGGCATTCTCAATAAACTTAGTTTCTTTAACGATCCCACTAACTATTTTCTCTCCATAAGTAGTTGGAATAATGAGGACTCTCCCCAGACATTATTCTCTTGATGTCCTCTCTCATGAATTCCTCCGTTATAATTTATATATTTTTGGCTTTCAAGAGACAGATGGATAGATAAAGGTCAGATTCTCAAAATATAATCTGAAATTTCTCTTCTCAGAGAAGGAAGATGCAAAGCATCTCCAAGGTGAAGGTTTGCTTCTCAGCAGACACGCCAGCGATTCTCTTCTAGGATATGAGTGCATTATTGAAAGGTTTCTCACAGCTAAATTTCCGACAAGCATCGAAGACTTGAATGTTAGTTGCTGTTATGTTCCTACTGAGGATGCCGATCAGGATGAGAAAGATTTTATAGATAACTTCAGGATATTTTGAATTCCGTCAAGCATGGAGTTATTACCATTGTTCCAGGCGACTTCAATGCAAAAGTTAGTACTTTCGGCAATGGGCTACGTCTCCTACAGGTGAGTAAATGTAATGACCTGAGAATAATTAACACGCGACATACATAAGTACACATGGGTTTCACCGCATGGGTTGCATAATAATATGATTCATTAGTTATTAATTAACAGCAAATATTAGAAATACCAAGTCATATAGGGGAGCTGTAATTGGATCTCACCATTACTTTGTTAAAAGTGTTTGCAACTTAAACTTAAGAATTGTTGTGCTAATGTTCAAAAATTTATATTTAATTCTGAAGCTCCTAAAGAACCAGTTATAGCTAAAGCATACCATAACAGGTTACTTAGTCATAATGACAGTCATGGTTTGCTTACTACTGATATTGAGGAAAAATGGTACCGTTTAAAACAGGCTTGTCTTGCAACTAACACTAACTTTTTAGGGAAAAAAAGTTCAGAGGAGACGGAATTATTTAAGTGATAAGCACTTGAGCTTATTTTAGAAAGAAAGAACTGCAGGAATGTTTTTCGTTAATACCCTACTAGTCATAATAGAAAGCATTACAGAGTGCTTAATAAATACGTAAAGGATCATTTAGCTGCTGATAAGAATTTTTGTCTTGATAGCTTGGCTGACAAAGACGAGGAAGCAGCTATACAGCACAACAGCAGAGAGCTGTACCAGATAGTCACTGTATTGTGTGGTAGAAAACAGACAGGTATACAGGGATTGAAGTATAAACTAGGTAATGCTATAAAAGGTGAGGATTCTGTCATGGGTATGTGGGCTGAGCATTTCAGTGAGGTTCTAAACAATGTGGTTTTTTCTACTCCCATTGTTTGTAATGATGATAGATGTATTGGTGGCTTTAATGTTGGCCCTATAACACAATTTGAAGTTATTTTGGCTGTTTCTAAACTTAAACTTCATAAATCCCCAGGGGTAGATGAAATTACTACGGAAATGCTTAGAGCTGGGAATGTTTCGGTTACCACTTGGATGACTGAAATTCTGAATATCTTTTATGATAAAGGCATGGTTCCTAAGGATTTTACCAGAGCTATTGTTATCCCTATTTTCAGAAAAGGTGATCTCAGTTCTTATTATAACTATAGGGCTATCAGCCTACTCTCTCTTCCAGGTAAAGTTCTTTGCATGATTGTGCTTAATAGAATTAAGAATCTGGTTGATAGGCAATTCCGTGATGAACAATGTGGATTCAGAAGTGGTAGGGGATGTGTGGATCAGATATTTTCAGTTAGACAGATCCTTTGAAGTGTTAAGAGTTTCAGAAACCTTTGGTTGCTAGCTTTGTTGATTTCAAAAAGGCTTTCGCCTCTGTTGATCGTCATAGTTTGTGGTTGATTGTGAGATCGTATGGCATACCAGACAAGTCAGTTAACATAATAAAAACTCTCTATCATAGGGGTTCTCAACGTAGGATACGCGGTAAAATGTTTTGGGTTGCGCCGTGAGAACACAAAAGTCACTAGATCTAGTAACAAAGTAAACATAGCCATTGATATATTATAACTATAGTTTTATCTAGCTATACAAGGGGTATACCAGTTGCATAAACATTTACAGGGGGTGCGTGAAGCATAAAAGGTCTCCTAGACTCTGCCTAGTAGGAGGTGATATGTTTGTGATCTTTTGTTTTTGTTGTTAATTGTCAAAACAAAGGCTGAGAACCACTGCTCTATCATAATATTGAGTCGTGTGTGAGGGTTGCTAAGGCTTGTACCAATTGGTTTAGCATTACTTCTGATGTTCGACAAGGGTGCATTTTGTCTCATTTTCTCATTAGTGTGGTTATTGATTAGGTTATGCGAATTCACTGCAAGGAAACGATTTTGGCCTTAAATGGTCTAGAGATATGAAAATTTCTGATTTAGCGCTTGCTGATGATTTAGCCCTTTTGGCAAATGATGTTGATGAGATGAACTCTTTCATTCGAGCTGTTGATGAGACTGGTAGTAGAATAGGTTGGTTATAAACAGAGAGAAATGAAAGTGATGAAAATTGTTCAGGCAGGCTGATTCAGTAACGATACTGGTGCATGAGATTAACAGACAAATTAATAGTTAGACTGTTTAATAGTTTGGTTCTTCCTAGGGTTAGTTATGGTAGTGAACAAGATATACCGTTTTAACAAGATAACAGGAGACTTTTTACAACATAAAACAGTTTGTAAACAACAGGAGACTTGATGCTTTTGATTTCAGATGCTTAGGCAATGTTTTGGGCATTAAATGGTTGAACTTTGTAGGTAATGATGAGTTTAGGCAAAGGAGTCGGCAACCTCCTTGGAGCAGCACATTGTGCAGAGAGAGACTCCATTGGTTTGGTCATGTTGCCCATATGGATAATTATAGATTATCGAATAAGGTTATGAACAGTGTGCCGAAAGGCCTCAGTAAGAGCTGGAGACCTAGGATGCGGTGGGTAGACAATGTCAAACAGGACCTTGTTAGAATTGGCATGCAGTGGCCAGATGTAGTAGATGTAACTCAGGAGAGATATGCTTGGAGAACTAAATTGTACAGTCTGAATGTACCTCCGTAGCCCATGGTTGCTTGAGGATGATGATGAGGTGCTATTTGTTTTAATATGGCAGGTGTGAGTAAGGTTACATTTGAGCCAGTGTCTACGATCATGCAGCAAGGCACTTTGTTCACACTTCCATCAGCTGCCAATTCGTTGTCTCCCCCATGCAGTGCAGAAAGATGAGCGACTTCCGAGGGCCAGCCAATCAACAGACAGCCTTTGCTCCTCAATTCTGACTAATTTCCGTTTCCCTATTGCTTTTGTCTATGACATGGTCGTAACGTAAATTTGTCTATTACATAATAGAAATGAACGAGAAGTCTAAACTCCTCGTTCGTTTCTTATTGCAGTTGGATTGAATATGTCCAATTTTGCAGCAGTTCCAACAGTGAAGTTCTGTAGAAATCCTTGGTGACGAACTTTTTACTTCCTTTAAAACAAGTAGTATAGCTTTGGTTAATTCTTTTATTTCGCTATTATTTTTTTCAGTCTCTTGTGTATTTGCGAATCTACCTGTGCATTTTTTTTGCTCAGGAAGTGAGACTGGAGTACACAAATCTCATTGCATGTACCACAGCTGACTTCAAAGATTCACAGTCGAGCATCCTCAGAGATTGTTGAGAGTCAGGATCAGCAATAGCATTAATGAACTACTGTCTGGCTAAGCTATCCTGGATATCAGGTGAACAGCTATTATGAGCTAATCCATCTATCTAAGCTATCCGGGTACTCATCATCACTGACTAGTTCTTGTAGTGTCTCATCACTTTTCTGTATTCGATGTTTAAATTGTGTTATATAGCACGGGTTTAAATAATTATCACCAAACTCAATCCTAAGGCAGATACTAAACTCTGATAATCAATTCGTTTCTCTTCAGTAATAGATTTTAAGACCTCTGCAGCGGCCTTTCTTTAAAGAATCCGCAACAAACTGGCCTTTTCTACTTCTTTCTTCCCATTGACTCTAACGATGACTTCGAATTTGGTTTTAAACATTGCCCAAGAAGATTGGCCATCATACGTGGAAGGTTTGGTTGTATACTTCATGTAATATGTGTAGCACATTATGATTACAAGCATTACTATCATTACAAGAGGAAGATAACATTCATTTCTTAAAACCTAAAACTGACGTTCACAATCTGTTTTAACACTATCAATTTGTCGTTCATAATCTAACTTGGCACCAACAAAACTGGCGTTAAAATCACAAGTGATTTCATTAACATTACACTTATACCACCAATTTTATTTTTTACACACAAAATTCAACTTTTAAACCATTACAGTCTGTTGAATTCGTTCTTTGTCTCTTTACATTGATTATTTCACTGATTTTACTGCTTTTAGTAATGATTTTAGCTTTTAAATCATCATTTCGAGTCGCTAGTATGGTTTTCAAGTCATCGTTTTGAGCTGTTATTTCAGCTCTTATATCATTTTTCTGAGTATCTATTTCAGCTCTTATATCATTTTTCTGTGTATCTATTTCAGCTCTTATATCGTTTTTCTGAGTAGCTATTTCAGCTCCTATATCGTTATTTTGAGTAGCGCTTTCAACTCATAATTTTGGCTAGCTATATCACCAATTTTGCCTCTTTGAGTAGCCATTTCAGCTTTCAAATCGTTTTTCTGAGTAGCCATTTCAGCTCTCATATCAGTTATAAGTTTCACTAACTCATCTGCACTTCTCGTGAAAGGCATTTAAAAAATCCATACTCCAGACACCTTACGTTACAAATTTTTTGAGTGGTTAATCGAACTTGAATTCAGAAACAAACAAGTATATTGCAAATGAAATGATTTAATAACTGAGGCAATAAAAACGACATAAATCATAAAATTTCTTACTATTTACACAAAGCACCAATATGCTATCTACTATCCGTTTGAAGTGATCATGATAATACCAAATACCTGACTATTTGATTTACCAAGCACAGTTTTAAAATTGATTGACCAAAACCAAGCACAAGAAGTATATATTCAAAGAAACAGGTACATTGCTTTTTATTTTTAGTTTACTTTTCCCTTACCAGTTCACTAACGGAAACTAAATTAATAAACCATTCAATACTCTTCCTCTTAGAAAAGACAAAGTTAAATATTTCTCCCTCAACCTAATTCTCCCGAAAATAACAGCTCATAAACTATCACAAGCAAGTTGAAAACGACTACAGGAATTTTCTCTCTTTTAAAGTTAACTCCTCGTTCGAACGGGTAATTTATTCACACTCTCCGTGTTATATCTCGAGTTCCTCGTAATACCACAGTCCCGGCTTCGTTGTTGCACATTTTGCTTTAGTTACAATATCTATTATATATAGACGATTGTGAATGATTGACTGACGCTAACTGGCAGGGAATTAACACTAATTCTAACTATGATGCAGAAATGGTACAGCTATGAAAATTTGCACCTAGGGTTAATACGGATGGTAGATCTCGGGAAAAATCCTAGGTCAAATGGAAGTGATGTAGAGGTCAACCTCTACATCATACGAGTGCTGGAGGCGTTAAATTTGGGGTCTGGGTGCGTTTCGGGTTGTAGACGTCGGAAACATTAAGAAATTTCGCATCTAGAGGGTCCTTCGAGGTCAAAGGTCAAAGTCAGACCTGTTGGTGTTAGAGAGCTGAAAATTGGTTCCTGAGGATATTTTAGTCGTGGATTCCAGATACGTTGCGAAATTTTGCATGTGATTGGTGCTTTGGAATCGAAGGTCGATTTAGACTTCTGTCTAAAAATTTGTGCCTGGGTGGAATTTTGAAGTCAAAGGTCAAATTCGATACACAGGTGCTGGAGAGCTACAAATTGGTGAATAGCGCCATTTCTAGCAGTAGAACTCAGAAGTAGGAGGAATTTTCAGGTCAGGTGTCGCATTCAAAGCCAAATAGCGGTCGGAGTGATAGGCTAGAAATCAAGAGAATCGCACCGAATAAATTTTAGTAAGTTATATAAAATTCATATTATGTATATCCTGTCTTACACGGTTCAAAGACCAAATAGATATTGTTAAACTGAAATACATCAAAGTTTGTTTTCACAGTGAAATAATTCGCGTCATCTTTAATTTGCCAAAGTTTCAGTTTTTTCAGTGTGTTTTTAATGATATTTGAAATATGCCATTTCTTCAAGTTTCTCATGTTTCTGACGCTTTTGATATTTTTTTCTTTTTTTTTTTGCGCATTAAAATGGCCAAGTGGTTAGCGTGCTTGGCTATTGATCAAATGGACCTAGGTTCCAACCCCAGGTAACTCATGGATATGTGTGCTGTTTTTCTGCTGAGGTCTCACCATCCTCACAGACCACCTATTACGGCGTATAAACTGACAGGCTCCTGTAAGACATCTGTGGCAAGCAGCTGCTTGACTTGGGTATTTATTATTTTTATTTTTAATATTCAATATATTAATGCGCAACTTTTTATGTGCGGAGAGGACAGCGTTATCTGCCAAATAGTACGTTTTTTAATGTGTTGCCAGATTTTAAAAGTTAACGTGAACAAAAATTCGAGAAAAATTCATTTTTAACCTTATTTCGACAATTTTGTATACATATTTCCATTAGCGATAAAAGAACCGAATAACATTCAGATATATGTGTCAAATAAGTTCTTTTAAATACCAAACTAATCAAAAAATTTGAATGACCCATTATTTTCGAGTCGACATTTTTAAGTAGCTATAACTTTTGAAATTTTTTTATCTAAAGCAGATGCCATTCTGATGTTCTTACTAAGAGTATCTCACATGTAATTTTTGCCAATAAAATCGACGAGAGTCGCCTGACACCCTCTGCCTGATTTGTGATGGAATGCCTCAGATCTCAGATCTATTTAAAGTCGATTTCCAACACTATTCTTTTACTGGCAGCCACGGTAACTCAGTGGTATCGCCTTAGCTCGCGGTGACGTTGCGATTGCCGAGTCCCGGGTACGACATGCTCATTTATTGTATCATACATGTAGTGATTGCCCTTCAGTAAAAAAATATTCACTTATCAACAAGTCAAAAAAAATTTATGCCCTCACTTTGGGATATAAAGAGAATATTGGCCGTAATTCCCAGCAACCAAATTGAAAAAACAAGCAATAAAATATTCTTTCAATATTTTAAGGGTATGTAAACTGAAATATTTAGCAAATGTATTGTTTATCTGCTGAGGTCTCACCACCCTCACAAGCCGTCTACTACGGCGTATGAACTGACAGGCTACTGTAAGACCTCCGTGGCAAACAGCTGCTTGATGGGGTATTTTTTGTGTATAATATTCGATATATTAATTCGCAACCTTTTATGTGGATAGAGGAATGTGTTAACTACCAAATAATATAATGTTGTGCGAAAGAAACATTCAAAATTCGCGAAAATTAACAAAATTGTTACGCGCACTTTCCTTAACTCTCTGAATAGCTAATGAATATTGTTGAAAATTGATATTAAAAGATTTGTTTGAGATTTTTAAATTATTTTCAGTTACGTTTTTTCCTAAAAAACTTGTTTGAGAAGCTACTGAGCTGCATCTCTACATTTCGTGTAACAACATACTCGTGATATAACACGAAACTGACAATAAATGAAGTCATTATAACAAATAGTTTCCTGAGAGTTACATATTTTTCAAACAGCTAAACAAAATTAAAATTATAATTTTTCCCTTTTTCTGCCAACACAAATCTATCTTACGCACGCTTGCTTTAAGATTTGTTTACCATCAGTCTGCCTGTTGTGACATCAAACTTCCTAGCCAATGACCGTCAAGAAACGCTCTCCTTCGAATAGGCGACTTTCATTCACCGGAGTTCCAACAATGTTTTCGCGCTGTTCGGATCATAGTGCTAAAATAAGATTTTGATAATTATTGCCGGGAGAACCCCGGCTACAGCAGTGTATTAAAATTTAGCGATTTCTTTTGCAAAAGAACGCCGTTCTGATCCATTTCTGTTCCATCTAATCCAAGTCCCCCAAATTTTTTTCCACATTCTGAGCATCTTCTGAATATTTTCAAATTCTGAGCTGAAGACCAATTACATCGTTCAAAATCTTAATACTCAGAGATGTATTTCGGAATTTAAATAATTATGAAAACAAAAATATTTAACATGGTCAATAGTAAGAATCATTCTTTCAGAAATAAATAAAAAACAAATAATTACATTAAACTTATATCACGGGATTCTCTAAATATTAATATAAGGTTCATTATCCTCCCGTTTTGTTGAAAGCCTGCTGTGGTACATTCCTACTTACGTTTGTTGCCACCACAGTTAGTATTTATCCTTTGTCTTCATCCCTTTGTTTTCACAGTGATCATAAACGCGTCTGCATATTTCCTAATATGAAGTAAAAGCTTGTCTACTTTCTTGTGTCTGTGGTGCATCAAATGATTTTTGTTGATATTTCATAACATCGAACTGCTGCGGAGCCGTGGTTTGAACCAACGATAACAACCAGCGCAGGAGAGAACGGCCCAACAACAGCAACATCCGCAAGCCATCTGTGCCAGAGACCGAGAAAGAGACTTCAAACTATGATGGCAACAAACATAAGTAGGAATGTACCACAGCAGGTTTTCAACAAAAGCGGAAGATAGTGAAATTGATGTTAATACACAAATAATTAACTGTTTACTGCAATAAAATGCATGTCTAGAAATGAAATCTTTTTTTTTTGGTTTCCGAAGAAAATTTCCCGTATGAAAATATACGAAGTTTATTGATGAATTTGTGTCTGTGTAATTGTAAACTGAGCGAGAAAAGTGTAGTTTGTACTTGGAACATATGGACTGAGAGATGTTATTTCGTTGAAAATTTTTCATTGTTGTTAATTGTGCAAATGGCATTTTATTCGGCGATGCTTTGGTGACAACATTTTCGCAATTGTCGTTTTTCTGTCGGCATTATGTGGTACAAACTGTTCTTAACATAAGAATTTTTTTCTCGTCAGAAAAACTTGAAAGAAAAATGGGGGAGAGGGTGGCTCAGTCAGTAGCGCATCAGAACTGCCATCTGCAGTTCTCAGGTTCGAATTCCAGGTGGGCCAACGTTGAGATTTATCTTCATAAATCCCCCACCCTGCCTTAGGTCAGTAGGGGACACCGATGGGCTTGGAAACGCCTTTAAACCGTAGGAGAGCCATAACCTGTACACGTTAAAGAACACGCTGGATAGCCTTGATAGGAGGTTTCCATCTGTCTCCTGACAGCTGTACATGAGTTCTCTGTCCCCAACCTTCTCTGGGTCGCTAAAATTCATTGTGTGAACGCTTCATTTTGCGTAAAAGACGTATTGTCAGATGTTTGCTCAGAGGTAAAACAACCCAAGAGCAGATAAAAACTTTAAATCATCCAAAAACCAAGCGAAATTGGCCAAAACAGCAAAGTATCAAGTTATTGCAACAGTCAAATCTTCACGACAAGAATTACAAATATACGTTACTTAAAACTATTGCGTTCGAGTGGAGTAAAACTGAAACCCTCACGCAAATTAATCCCGAATGAACTTATTCAAATCATCTATGGAAGGAAGAAACAGACGAAGTTCCTTTCATTGAATCGGTAAGCACTTGACGGCGAGTGGATTACGAATGACAACCACAAAATGTAAATAGTGTAACGAAGACAAGACTATCCTTTCCGTTGCAAGAGGAGCTTCGCCTGCGACGCTCTAACGTGTTGAGCGGCAACATCGTCCAGTGTATGAGACTCCGATGCACAACGGCCTAGCGAAGTGTGACTGTGGATCCTCCCGCCATAAAATTCCTCTTACCTGGCCACGGCAACGATCCGCGAGACGTGCGTAGTGCATTATTCAAGCGACGCGAACGTGCCCCTCAGCCACAAGCCCATCATGGAGCCACTCACGCATAATTGCCGTCGTTACTTACATTTGGCTGAGAGTCGGTTGTGGCCGACTGGATAACTTTCACAGCGGCACTCGATAAGGTATCAAACCGCGGTGGCAGCAGGAGGAGCTGCAGCTTTGTGTACCCGTCGCCCGACTCCACATTACGCTTCATTAGTTCACACTTCTACTTCACGCGCGTTTACAGACTTCGGATTCACTATTGGCGGATTTGGATCTGCAGAAGAGTTTTTCGGCCGGATGCAACTGATGCTGCAGTTCTTTCTACTGAAGAACATCGGAAAAAGGAAATATTTTCTCTCTCTCATTCTCTCACTCCACAGTCCTTTCGATGATGTCATTCTCCAAAGGAATCTTCTCACCCAAACTATCTGCCACGATACCGAAATTCAGCACTTCTAAAAATATCGGTTGCCCAAAATATCGGCCTTTGTTTTTCTGCTGTGCGAAGCTACTTGGCTCTGCTGTCCGTGCAATTATCGAAACAATGCGCTGCTTCTCGCCATTCGATTGCAACCGATAAATGTAGTGCAAATTAAGTCATCCCTAAATTATGGTCATGACATCATTAATTCTAAATCTCTCCCTCTGCGATATTTTCACTGAAAGATGATTTGTTAAATTTCTTTCATTCTTTTAGTTTTTTCCATTCCCAATTCTGCGTTAGTGCAAAGTACTTTTTGTAGTAAAGTAAATATTTTTATTCTTATGTAGCTTATACAGCTTTGTTCATACAAATCATATCGCAAATAACCACACCAACTTCCTTTAGACTTGGACTCAGACTGCTTCAGTACTAAGGCCAGTGAAAAGAGAGGATGTTGTGTGATATTTTGCTAATGCATTTCACATTTTAGAATCTAATCAACAAACTAGAATTTAAATTTATTGTTATTATTGTAAGTGCAGATTCCAAATCAAATTATAGAACTTAATTATGGAATGTTTGGTATTGTTTTGATGGCACACCAAGTTATTGGACTGAACTTTATTTTTTTACATGAGTGCATGATAAGGGATCAATTCCCAGAATCGACTCAATAATTTGTAAAAGCAAAAGAATTAGTTAAAATGGTAACCTTCTCAGTTAATTATACCCCCTCTCATTAGAGCCCATCTATCCATTAATTATATCCATCCATTATTATATCCCATCTCAGTTATCTATGTTAATTTAAATTAGTAGATTGTTATAGGAATTGATATAATCAGCGTTGATCCTATGCAATAACCGCACCAATCACTGAATGTAATAAATATTTTATACATATTTAACTTTCACCTGTAATTTTATTTACTCACCGGCCATTTTACAGAACCGCCATCCTCCTATGGTGATAGTAATTAATTAATAAAAAACTTTGAAATCGAATTTTTTGTGCGGTTGTATTTTAGTACGGAAGTTTCTCTTCAAATGTACGTTAAACTTTTATGCTGGATGATTTTTCTCCGACAACCCTTTTGCACAATCAAAAGGCTAAATGAAAAGTCACATAGACCACAAAGGCTAAGAGAAGGTTCGAAATGGTATCTTCTGGACGACTATTAGGAAATACTGAGGTTGATTACATTACATGGCTCTGTTTTCATAGGTCCATAGACTATCACATACATTTTCACCACCATCGATAATACTCGATCTAATGTCCCTCATGTGCAACAATTGCCATGCAAGGGTTCCTTACACTCTAGTAAGCTTCTGCGAAGCATTTCCGTTTCCAATCGGTCCTATTCATCTTTACAATCTTTCCATAATCCTTGAAGAGTCCGCAGTCAACATTTATCCAGAGCCCACTTGAAGAGTCCAAATGTGCCAAAAGTCAGTGGACGAAACATCCTATGGCTTCAGACAAAGTTCTCAAATGGTATAGCGGTAATTCCACTTTCCTCTGCCATCCATTAACGACATATGCGCAAGTAGGAGGATAATGGAGGTTCTGGACCAGAGGCAGGTCAACGTTAATCCTATTGGACCCGCCTCCATGTGTTCTGAAGCGGAGGCGGGTCTTTTTTTCACCCATACAGGTCGCCAATACATATTTCCCGTGAATAATTTTCATACTTTCAAATAATTTATTTTTAAATCAGAGATTTTTTTCTTTTCACCGTTTTTCTTTTAATTAATTTTTTTTTTCATTTTAATCCAATAGCATTTTCTTCTTTTTATTTTCTGCAGGACAGTCTTTTAAATCAGTTTCTGCGGGATAGTCCTTCTTCTAGTATAAATACGACATCCATCAGTCAGAATCCTCATTCTGTTGTCAGACGTTGACAGTGACAGTTCTCTGCTGCTTTGTCTCCATGATTTTTTCAACTGTTAGAAGCCAATAGTGATAGTTCTCGACGTCCTCGTGTAGTAAAAATCACTTATTTTACAAGTCACTGCTTCATAATGTACCAATGTGATATATGTGAGAAGGCTTTCCTTCATCAAACCCATCTCATTCGTCATAAGAGAAATCATGATGGAAATAGCCTGTTTAAGTGCTCTCAATGCGAATCGACATTCTCAAGGAGAGATGACGTCCGACGTGATGAGTTAACCCACACCTCCAGGAAAACCTACAAATGTGAAGATTGTGCAATGGAGATTGAAAGAAAACAGTCGTTTGCGGCATCAAAGAAAGCCACACATTAATTAGCGAAAACGTTCTGAAGATGAAAGGATTCCTCAGAAGAAACAAATTCCGGACCCTGAAGACCCCTGCCAGTTTACAGAAGAAATGAAAAGGACCCTGTCAATACATAAGCTGATGATCTGTTGACCTCACCCTTTTCCTTGAATCCTCGCGGGAGTCACTCCTAACTCATCTGAAACAAGAATTGATCTCGAAAGGTAACATTAAATGGTACCTTGTCGAGTAAGTGCGCTTCAGGCGAAAAGTTTCCCTTTCTACTTTTGAACACTGCACCCCATTTTTCCGAAGTAACTGTGTCACAAGTCTTCCTACATCATCCCTAAACAAAGAACTGGATACAGCGTGCTAGAAGATCAAGACTTCATTTGAAGAATTTGAAGGAGCACATAGTGGATGGATACTGGATGCTGTACTCCACGCTGACACGAACGTTGGAAAATATATCCCTCTTGCAGAATCCAGTTATATCCCTACTATAGAATTACTATTAAAACACGCTATTTTCAATGTATGTAATTCTGATCAAAAATATTTTGTCTGATCTGTTTTAGCCTCTTTGTATCCTGCCACATATCATCCACAACGCCCTACCAGCTACATTCATTTAGAAGAAAAATTAAACACATCTGGACTAATTTTCCCTAAAACAAAAAATAAAATATCGAAATTCGAAAAAATGAACACCATTTCTGTCAATGTTTTTGAATACGAGAAAGAGGTGTTCCCGCTCTGCATCACACCCTTCAGATTTAAAGAGCACGCA
The DNA here is from genome assembly GCA_038380435.1 of Ryuthela nishihirai. Classification (NCBI taxonomy): domain Eukaryota; kingdom Metazoa; phylum Arthropoda; class Arachnida; order Araneae; family Heptathelidae; genus Ryuthela; species Ryuthela nishihirai. The sequence continues at coordinate 2,507,671 of JAWZYU010000029.1, read as the reverse complement.
AATCTCCTACTGTTATCAAATGATGAAAAGCAGATTATTGTTTCATTAAGAATATGAGCAGACTTCTTAGTCCTCTCAAAAATCATAAATGCCAGGCTTTCTACTGTGATTACTGCCTTAACCGTTTCACAAATGAATCACTCTTGAAGGATCAAATTCTCTATTGTCAAGAACATGGACCACAGAGAGTAGAGTTTCCTACTGAAGAGAAGAAATGGCTGAAATTCACAAATGTCAAGTTCCTTACGTGATCTACGCCGAGTTTGAATCATTCCTAATGAAAGTGGAAACTTGTATGCCTGAACCTTCAAAATCACACACCACTATCAGGCAAATCATGAACCCTGTGGATTTGCATATCTTGTTGTCGGACCTGACGGCTGCAGTCATAAACTACCAGTAGTTTATAGACGCCCTAATGTGGTAAAAGAATTTTTGGAATGTCTGGTTAAAGAAGCAAACGATGTAAAAAATCTACTCTCGGAGATCCAACCAATGCAGTTTCCAAATCACGAAGAGGAATCATTTTGCAACGCTATCAATTGTCATATTTGCAAAGATGTTCTGGGACCAGATCGCGTGAGAGATCACGATCATTTAACTGATAAATTCCGATGAGCCGCTCATAATGCGTGTAATCTCAATTTTAAATTCACAAATAAGATTCCAGTTATATTTCATAACCTAAAGGGATATGACAGCCATCTTATTATGCAAGGAATCCGTATGATCAAAAATAAGAAGATTAATTGCATTCCCAATAATATGGGAAAATACATAGCATTCTCCCTTGGAACTTTGAATTTCATAGACTTTATATCAATTTTTAAGTGCATCTCTTGAGAAGCTAGTCAATAATTTATCAGCAGAAGAATTCCATATTTTAAAGGAACATGTTGCAACTGAACGGCTACACTTGGTTTTGAGAAAAGGAGTTTACCCCTACGATTACATTGACAGCAGCGAAAAGTATGAAGAAACGTTATTACCTCCACGTGAAACTTTTTACCATCAACTTACAGAAGAAGCGCTAGGGGAAGAAGACTATATCCATGCTATGAAAGTATGGAACTGATTCGACGTAAAAAATCTAGGCCAATATCACGACATGTACCTAAATACCGACATGCTCCTCTTAGCTGATGTGTTTGAGAATTTCAGAAAACTATGTGTCAGATACTATGAAATTGATCCCTGTCATGTTTACACAGCTCCTGGAATAACTTGGCAAGCATGCCTGAAGATGACAAATGTTAATCTAGAGTTGATAACTAATCCAACAATGTACCTTTTCCTGGAAAAAGGCATACGAGGAAGAATTTCAGTGATATGCAATCGTTTTAGCACTGCAAACAACAAGTATTTAGATACCTATAATCCCCAACTACCCTCTAAATACATTATGTACTAAGACGCCAACAACCTTTATGGATGGGCAAAGTCACAATGTCTTCCTCAAAGCGATTTTCGATGGCTTAATAAAGAAGAAATAGAAAATCTAGATATTACAGCAGCTGCTGATGATTCGAATAAAGGGTATATATTAGAAGTTGACTTAGATTATCCAATATCTCTTCACGACAAGCATAACGATTATCCGCTAGCCCCTGAGAAACTTCAGATTGCCAACAACATCAATAAAATAAAAATAAATACCCCTTCAAGCAGCTGCTGCACATTGCAGTGCCACGGAGGTCTGACAGGAGCCAGTCAGTTTATAAGCCATAGTAGAACGTCTGAGAGGATGGCAGGCCCTCAGCAGAAAAACGACACAAACAGTCATGCCTTACCCGGGGCTCGAACCCAGGTCCCTTATGTCAGTAGCCAACCGCTCGGCCATGGGATGCTATCACCACACTGTCAAGAGTTTGTCCAAAACCTTGGAATAAATACAAACCAATCAGTCCTGATTTTAGCCCCAAATCTGAATTCTAAGGAAGAATATGTCCTTCATTACCGTAATATGAAACAATATTTAGCCTTCCATATGCAGCTGAAGAAAATACATTGCGTTTAAGAATTCTACAGTCTTTCTGGCTAAAACCATATATAGAATTTAATATGGATCACCGGAAGAAAGCAAGAAACGAATAGGAGAAGGACTTCTTCAAATTGATGAATAATGCTGTGTTTATAAAAACGATGCAAAATTTGAGAAATCGAGTGAAAATTGAGTTGACTCAGAACCCAAAGAAAGTATGTAAACTCGTAGCATGGCATGCTTTTCACGCTTTTGACAACGAACTCGCATTTGTACAATCAAAGCAAACTAAATTGAAACTCAACAGGCCAATTTATTTTGGATTCAGTATTCTAGATATTAGTAAAATATTGATGTATAACTCTCATTATGACTATATTAGTCCAAAATATGGAGAAAAAGCTAAATTATTGTTCACTGATGCAGATTCACTGTGCTACGAGTTTCAAACCGAGGACGTGTATGCCGATATGAAAATTGATATAGATCATTTCGATACGTCCGACTATCACATAGATCATGTTTTGCATAGTACACATAATAAAAAGGTACTAGGTAAAATGAAAGATGAACTTGCAGGAGTACCTATCAAAGAATTTGCAGGCCATCGTTCAAAATGTATTCTATTCTAAGTTTACAAGAGGAGAAGAAGACGGGGAAAGGAGTCCCCAAATACATTGTAAAAAGAACCCTTCGTCACATGGATTACAGAGACTGCTTGATAAACAAATCACTTTGTTGAGTACATTTGACAAGGATTCAAAGTAGCAACCATCATCTTCATACAATGAAAAGTGTAAAACTTGGTCTGTCACCATTTGATGATGAAAGATATGTTTTAGAAAATGGTTATGACACCCTTTCGTATGGTCACTACAAAACGATGAAAAAGTAATGTAACAGAAAACGAATATTTTGTTAATATGTTCACTGTGATTTTTAATATGTTTGAGATATATGCTAATATGTATAAAAATATGATGATTTTATCCGAATGTATGTATAATTATTTGTATAACCCCTGTATACGTAAAAAATATCACATCTAATTACCATATGTAGACTGCTGTATGTAAAACCATTTCCTCTGTTAACCTGTATTTTTTTGTAAGCAGGCTGTAAAATAAATCTGTAATCAAAGTAAAAAAAATAAGCATTGTGAAATGTATAAATACGATTTGTAAACCAATGGGAATCATTACTTGTGTAAAATATTATGTGAAACCTATGCATTGTCATTGTATCTCCCAAAACTTTGATATCAATAAAAATTTTGAAATGAAATATGTGAGAAACCAATTCAGTGGGAAAATTTTAAGTGCAAAAAGTAAAATTCAGCAAATGAGTTGGGGATCATGTCAATTATTGACATGTATTGAACTCATGTTGAGACATGTTCAGAGTTGAATGGTGGATTATCTTTCGCACTGGGGATATATCATCCTTCATTGAACCTTGTAACGCAGCCGTCCACTGTTATCGAGGAAGGGTAGGCTAATTGAAGCATATGGTTTGTATGTTTCTTCGTGCACTTTAAAATGCATAAATAATACACTTTTGAAAATATAAGGTGGCAGAATATCTGCAAAAACTTACGTAATATGAAAATGCTTTGGTTATCGTTTTTCAATTCATTGTACTCATTTTGTAATTATTTTCACTGTTGACCAAAATCATTCATAAATATTTCGCATTCACTGCTTGAAAACTATGTGATGTAAATAAAAATATTTTTTATTCCTATCGATAGTGGTCTTTATTTATCCACTCAACATCTAACGGTATAGTGCAATGACGACTGAACCACGTGTCAACTACGGTATCATAACGACTGAACCATGTGGTAAATGATTTGTAAGAAAAATGCGTTAATTCTTATAGGTAACGTCTTTATTTCAGGAAAAATATATTGGCAAAAGAATTTCATTAAACTATTTTCTCTATAAAAGGATTTCTTTGTTACAAGAAAATCTCTTTGTTTGACGCCGCCGATAGCTTTGGTCTCAAATAAAAAATCGTCTTCAAATAACGAAGTAAAGCGAACGTTTCTAATGAAATATATATTTTGCCTCAAACTTCGGTAAAATATCGTAAATTCGGACGGATGGTAACCGTTTTCTATCCTACGCGGAATTCGCCTGCAGCATAGCTAAAATGCATGGTGAACTAAACAGTAAACATTTCCTTACTTTTGCTGCTTGAAAAGGACGGACAAACTTTAGACATGTTAATAGGCCTAATTAGATAGGAAAGCGGAAATTGGAAGTGATAAGAAAGAAGAGACAGAACGAGAGCTTGCTGCAGGAGCAAAATTTCAAATAAAAATGAAGTGTTAAAGGTTACAGGGGGTTAGGTAAGAATCACAGTAACAGTTACGGTTTAATAACTCAAACATTCAAAAATTCAGTTTAACTCATTTATTGATAAAAAAAAGTTACAATATTATTTTTAGCACACAGCTCTTGATACCAACTTGCTTTTTTTGCCCTAATCTTTTCTCGTACTTGCGAAAATTTGTACGGTATTTTTCGTACTACGACACAAGTTTTCCCACATGTTAGTATCGGTTTTCTACAACTTAACACGTTTTTCCGTTCAAGTAGATGCATTTTCGGTAATCAGGCTAAAAAGGCTGTCATTTTCCCATAAAACGATAGCCAAAACCATTAATCCTATTTTTAACGCACAGATATGGGACGAATCATTGCAAAATTGTTTCCGTAATTCTTTTGCTGTGATTTTTGAACATTTGGATCAGTGATTCCCAAATTTTCTGAACCATCGCCCCCTTTAGAAGAGAACAAAAATTTCAACGGCCCCCTAGTCCACAATATTTAATTTTATATGAAATATTACAATATTGTTGCATATTATCTGTACCTAATTTATCTGTTTATTTATCTCTTAAAAATCATAAAACAAAAATTAATAAAACGACAACCAAATGTACAATAAAATTGGTTATTAAAATTTTAAAAATAAACACAGAGTCAATGAGAAATAAAAAATAATGAGATGAACACAAAATTAATAATAAATAAAAAAATTAATGAGATGGTTGAGACTGGTGGAGTGTTAACAATTTGTTAATGTCGGGTTCCAATTACGTTAACATCAATCGCAGATCGCCACGTTCAGTGATGTGTAGTCTGTTCCTCTTCTTTGACAGTAAATTAGCTGCTGCACTGAATCCACGCTCAGCCATATAGGACGAAGGAAATGCGATTAAAAACTTCTGTACTCTTGGCCACAATCCAGGGTAGAGAACTGGTATTGATATTTGAAGCCAGAACTCTTGGTATCCATGGTTGAATTTTACTTTGAGTGCTTCGTTAGTCGTGAGTTCTAAGAGTTCCTCTTCCAAATTTGATGATTCTTCAGTATCTGTGTTTGCGAAAGGATCTAAAACCCAACTCGGTATATTCGTGTTTAAAATATCTTGGAAACGCTCCGTAAAATCAACATGAAGAACTTCCAAGTGTTGGCAGTAAGTAAGTAAATCTTCCGGTTTTGCAGAGACTGCTGATAATGTGGGAAAGTGGTTGTATTCACCTCTACCTAGATTTCGTTTGAATAGAAGTTTTATCGCAAAAGCAGCTATGACGTTTTTTGTTTTAATTAAATTCAACTCATCACCTTGCAATTGTAAATTAACTTGATTAAATATTTTAAACAGATCTGTCAAATAAGCGATGTCATTTTTTGACGTAATCAGGTTTTCCTGCAATTTCTCGTCTCTGTCTTCAAGAAAGTCCAGTACTGAGTCAAATAGATTGAAAAAACGATTCAGACAAACACCTTTAGAGAGCCAACGTACTTCTGTGTGCAGCAGCAAGCGATTGTAATCTTCATCATTTTCATTACAAAGCTTACCAAATAATCGGTCATTCAATGAATTGCTTCTAATCTTATTGATTGCTTTAATAACGTAATGGAGCGATGAATGCAGACGTTCATTCAACTTTTTTGCAACCAAATGCTGACGATGAATAACACAATGTACAGCGAGTACATTTGGTACTGCTTGTTTCAAATGCGCTATGAAACCCTTATGACGCCCTGTCATTGCTGGAGCACCATCAGCAGCAGCAAACAAAATATTGCAAATAGAAATTTCTTTCTCTTGAAAAAACTTTTGCATGGTATTAAATATAGATTCTCCCTTTGTATCAGATTCGAAATTTTTTAGCAAATAATAACTCCTCATGAATTTTTTCTTCTTTTATAAATCGTACGTATGATAAGAGTAGAGCTTCGTTATTTGGTAGAGTTGATTCATCGAGTTGAATGGATAATTTGCAAGTCTTTAAGTAATCACATAATGATATTTCGACGTCTTTTGCCATTTCATCTATTCTTGTTTGCACTGAATTATTACTAAGAGGAATTTTTCTGATGATATCTGACGGTGTCTTATGATGAAGAACAGTTTTTAATATCTCTCTGACTGCCGGCAAAATTAATTCCTCGCCAATTGTGTGTGGTTTTCCTGCTTTTGCGATTAACAATGAAACGTTATATGAGGCTCGTAGTCCATCATCATCTTGTTAGAAGACAACGCAAAAAGGTTTGACATAGTTGGCTGTTTTAAATATTGCTTTTCCAGTTCTTGAAAATACGATAAATCTTCGTTCTTTTTATCAGCATGCATTTTATTTAAATGCTCTTGTAGCCTAGAAGGTTTCATAGCTTCATTTGAAAAACCTTTTCGGCAAATTAAACACATATGTAATGATTGGTTTGTAGGAGAGTACGTAAATCCATATTTCAAATACTCAATACTGTACTGCCGGCATTTCTTTTTAGATGTAGATTCAGACATTTTCAAATACAAATTAACTTCTCAACAGATTTATAGATAGTTATAAAAATAATGTTTATAATGATTTCTCACACTTATCACTCACGACTATTTATCACAGCGAAGCACATAAAAATAATAAAACATTCCTAGAGCTATCGCTTTTATAGATTTGATTTTGTGCACGCATTAACTTGTATGTTTGCGATGCCGGCGCCCTTGCTCCGTAAACAAGTAATTTCAAGCTCCCATATTCTTGTCGAAACATGTTAAATTGCATGAACCGCGTGTTTGCCTACCAACTTGCAAGGATTTGTCACTGTCAATCTATTCTAAACTAAAACAAATTAGGTATAGATATACCTAATGCTAATTTAAAAATGCTTATTAACGCGATAACAATAAGATAATCTACATAGCTAGATAAAATATTTATTCATGAAAACAGGTATTTTCAAACTATTTTATTATGTTAAAAAATAATTATGAAAAAAATATTAAATATGATAAATTTATTATTATTATATTATTATTGCATCAAGGTTGATTTGCCTATAAGGCGGACACACATGTCCAACATAATAAGCCTGATATAGTAGTGCATGGTAAGGTATTGAATGAGATTACAATTATTGAAGTAGTAATAACATCTCAGGATAACCTGCAGACAGTAGAGGTTGAAAAGAAGAGGAAGTATGATCCGCTGGCTAATGAGTTGAGCCTAATTCACAAGTGTAATGTTAATATTATACCTATGTTCTGACGTGGGATGGTATTGTAACTACGTACCATAAAGCATACTCAAAGCGACTTGGAGTGGGAAAACATATTGAAGCTTATATCCAATCTGTGATCTTGAAGAGAACTTTTGCGAGCATCTCAGTCGACTTCAGACGTACCAGTATGCTAGTAGGCGGTAGCAGGGAACTTATTGTCCAAGCTGCAGTTGAAAAGCTGTACATGACGGATGAGGTAGTGTATGACCAGAATCACCAGGAAGACACCACAGAATAGAAGAGATAAAAAAGTTGTCACAGGAAATTCCATTAAATTTATTTATTTATTTGACCGCCCCTCTTGACTGCCTCAACGCTCCCCATTTGCCTCTGGATCCGCTACCGCCCCCATGGAAGGCTCCAGCGCCCACTGGGGGGCGGTATCGCCCCCGTTGGGAATCTATGATTTAGATGTTCTCGGAAAGAACTTACAAAAGGAACAATAATTCTCTCAATCCAAACTGTGCTCTGAACCTGCAGTAACAATGGTTTTGCCCTTATTTAGGCAGAATTTTTTTTCCATGTCTCAAATAAAAATTTCGAAAGAAAATTATTAACACTGTGTGGCATGCATATTCCAAAGCTATCGGAGGCGTCAAACAAAACGTTTTTCTTGTAACAAAGAAATCCTTTTATAGAGACAATAGTTTAATGAAATTCTTTTGCCAATATATTTTTCCTGAAATAAAGACGTTACCTATAAGAATTAACGCATTTTTCTTACAAATCATTTACCACATGGTTCAGTCGTTATGATACCGTAGTTGACACGTGGTTCAGTCGTCATTGCACTATACCGTTAGATGTTGAGTGGATAAATAAAGACAACTATCGATAGGAATAAAAAATATATTTATTTACATCACATAGTTTTCAAGCAGTGAATGCGAAATATTTATGAATGATTTTGGTCAACAGTGAAAATAATTACAAAATGAGTACAATGAATTGAAAAACGATAACCAAAGCATTTTCATTATGTAAAATATTACGTAAGTTTTTGCAGATATTGTGCCACCTTATATTTTCAAAAGTGTATTATTTATGCATTTTAAAGTGTACGAAGAAACATACGAACCATATGCTTCAATTAGCCTACCCTTCCTCGATAACAGTGGACGGCTGCGTTACAAGGTTCAATGAAGGATGATATATCCCCAGTGCGAAAGATAATCCACCATTCAACTCTGAACATGTCTCAACATGAGTTCAATACATGTCAATAATTGACATGATCCCCAACTCATTTGCTGAATTTTACTTTTTGCACTTAAAATTTTCTCACTGAATTGGTTTCTCACATATTTCATTTCAAAATTTTTATTGATATCAAAGTTTTGGGAGATACAATGACAATGCATAGGTTTCACATAATATTTTACACAAGTAATGATTCCCATTGGTTTACAAATCGTATTTATACATTTCACAATGCTTATTTTTTTTTACTTTGATTACAGATTTATTTTACAGCCTGCTTACAAAAATACAGGTTAACAGAGGAAATGGTTTTACATACAGCAGTCTACATATGGTAATTACATGTGATATTTTTTACGTATACAGGGGTTATACAAATAATTATACATACATTCGGATAAAATCATCATATTTTTATACATATTAGCATATATCTCAAACATATTAAAAATCACAATGAACATATTTTAACAAAATATTCGTTTTCTGTTACATTACTTTTTCATCGTTTTGTAGTGACCATACGGAAGGGTGTCATAACCATTTTCTAAAACATATCTTTCATCATCAAATGGTGACAGACCAAGTTTTACACTTTTCATTGTATGAAGATGATGGTTGCTACTTTGAATCCTTGTCAAATGTACTCAACAAAGTGATTTGTTTATCAAGCAGTCTCTGTAATCCATGTGACGAAGGGTTCTTTTTACAATGTATTTGGGGACTCCTTCCCCCGTCTTCTTCTCCTCTTGTAAACTTAGAATAGAATACATTTTGAATGATGGCCGGCAAATTCCTTGATAGGTACTCCTGCAAGTTCATCTTTCATTTTACCTAGTACCTTTTTATTATGTGTACTATGCAAAACATGATCTATGTGATAGTCGGACGTATCGAAATGATCTATATCAATTTTCATATCGGCATACACGTCCTCGGTTTGAAACTCGTAGCAGAGTGAATCTGCATCAGTGAACAATAATTTAGCTTTTTCTCCATATTTTGGACTAATATAGTCATAATGAGAGTTATACATCAATATTTTACTAATATCTAGAATACTGAATCCAAAATAAATTGGCCTGTTGAGTTTCAATTTAGTTTGCTTTGATTGTACAAATGCGAGTTCGTTGTCAAAAGCGTGAAAAGCATGCCATGCTACGAGTTTACATACTTTCTTTGGGTTCTGAGTCAACTCAATTTTCACTCGATTTCTCAAATTTTGCATCGTTTTTTCAAACACAGCATTATTCATCAATTTGAAGAAGCCTTCTCGTAGTCGTTTCTTGCTTTCTTCCGGTGATCCATATTAAATTCTATATATGGTTTTAGCCAGAAAGACTGTAGAATTCTTAAACGCAATGTATTTTTTTCAGCTGCATATGGAAGGCTAAATATTGTTTCATATTACGGTAATGAAGGACATATTCTTCCTTAGAATTCAGATTTGGGGCTAAAATCAGGACTGATTGGTTTGTATTTATTCCAAGGTTTTGGACAAACTCTTGACAGTGTGGTGATAGCATCCCATGGCCGAGCGGTTGGCTACTGACATAAGGGACCTGGGTTCGAGCCCCGGGTAAGGCATGACTGTTTGTGTCGTTTTTCTGCTGAGGGCCTGCCATCCTCTCAGACGTTCTACTATGGCATATAAACTGACTGGCTCCTGTCAGACCTCCGTGGCACTGCAATGTGCAGCAGCTGCTTGAAGGGGTATTTATTTTTATTTTATTGATGTTGTTGGCAATCTGAAGTTTCTCAGGGGCTAGCGGATAATCGTTATGCTTGTCGTGAAGAGATATTGGATAATCTAAGTCAACTTCTAATATATACCCTTTATTCGAATCATCAGCAGCTGCTGTAATATCTAGATTTTCTATTTCTTCTTTATTAAGCCATCGAAAATCGCTTTGAGGAAGACATTGTGACTTTGCCCATCCATAAAGGTTGTTGGCGTCTTAGTACATAATGTATTTAGAGGGTAGTTGGGGATTATAGGTATCTAAATACTTGTTGTTTGCAGTGCTAAAACGATTGCATATCACTGAAATTCTTCCTCGTATGCCTTTTTCCAGGAAAAGGTACATTGTTGGATTAGTTATCAACTCTAGATTAACATTTGTCATCTTCAGGCATGCTTGCCAAGTTATTCCAGGAGCTGCGTAAACATGACAGGGATCAATTTCATAGTATCTGACACATAGTTTTCTGAAATTCTCAAACACATCAGCTAAGAGGAGCACGTCGGTATTCAGGTACATGTCGTGATATTGGCCTAGGTTTTTTACGTCGAATCAGTTCCATACTTTCATTGCATGGATATAGTCTTCTTCCCCTAGCGCTTCTTCTGTAAGTTGATTGTAAAAAGTTTCACGTGGTGGTAATAACGTTTCTTCATACTTTTCGCTGCTGTCAATGTAATCGTAGGGGTAAACTCCTTTTCTCAAAACCAAGTGTAGCAGTTCAGTTGCAACATGTTCCTTTAAAATATGGAATTCTTCTGCTGATAAATTATTGACTAGCTTCTCAAGAGATGCACTTAAAAATTGATAGGAGTCTATGAAATTCAAAGTTCCAAGGGAGAATGCTATGTATTTTCCCATATTATTGGGAATGCAATTAATCTTCTTATTTTTGATCATACGGATTCCTTGCATAATAAGATGGCTGTCATATCCCTTTAGGTTATGAAATATAACTGGAATCTTATTTGTGAATTTAAAATTGAGATTACACGCATTATGAGCGGCTCATTGGAATTTACCAGTTAAATGATCGTGATCTCTCACGCGATCTGGTCCCAGAACATCTTTGCAAATATGACAATTGATAGCGTTGCAAAATGATTCCTCTACGTGATTTGAAACTGCATTGGTTGGATCTACGAGAGTAGATTTTTTACATCGTTTGCTTCTTTAACCAGACATTCCAAAAATTCTTTTACCACATTAGGGCGTCTATAAACTACTGGTAGTTTATGACTGCAGCCGTCAGGTCCGACAACAAGATATGCAAATCCACAGGGTTCATGATTTGCCTGATAGTGGTGTGTGATTTTGAAGGTTCAGGCATACAAGTTTCCACTTTCATTAGGAATGATTGAAACTCGGCGTAGATCACGTAAGGAACTTGAAATTTGTGAATTTCAGCCATTTCTTCTCTTCAGTAGGAAACTCTACTCCCTGTGGTCCATGTTCTTGACAATAGAGAATATGATCCTTCAAGAGTGATTCATTTGTGAAACGGTGAAGGCAGTAATCACAGTAGAAAGCCTGGCATTTATGATTTTTGAGAAGACTAAGAAGTCTGCTCATATTCTTAATGAAACAATAATGCTGCTTTTCATCATTTGATAACAGTAGGAGATTTGCGTGCTCTTTAAATCTGAAGGGTGTGATGCAGAGCGGGAACACCTCTTTCTCGTATTCAAAAACATTGACAGAAATGGTGTTCATTTTTTCGAATTTCGATATTTTATTTTTTGTTTTAGGGAAAATTAGTCCAGATGTGTTTAATTTTTCTTCTAAATGAATGAAGCTGGTAGGGCGTTGTGGATGATATGTGGCAGGATACAAAGAGGCTAAAACAGATCAGACAAAATATTTTTGATCAGAATTACATACATTGAAAATAGCGTGTTTTAATAATAATTCTATAGTAGGGATATAACTAGATTCTGCAAGAGGGATATATTTTCCAACGTTCGTGTCAGCGTGGAGTACAGCATCCAGTATCCATCCACTATATACTCCTTCAAATTCTTCAAATGAAGTCTTGATCTTCTAGCACGCTGTATCCAGTTCTTTGTTTAGGGATGATGTAGGAAGACTTGTGACACAGTTACTTCGGAAAAATGGGGTGCAGTGTTCAAAAGTAGAAGGGGAAACTTTTCGCCTGAAGCGCACTTACTCGACAAGGTACCATTTAATGCTACCTTTCGAGAACAGTTCTTGTTTCAGATGAGTTAGGAGTGACTCCCGCGAGGATTCAAGGAAAAGGGTGAGGTCAACAGATCATCAGCTTATGTATTGACAGGGTCCTTTTCATTTCTTCTGTAAACTGGCAGGGGTCTTCAGGGTCCGGAATTTGTTTCTTCTGAGGAATCCTTTCATCTTCAGAACGTTTTCGCTAATTAATGTGTGGCTTTCTTTGATGCCGCAAACGACTGTTTTCTTTCAATCTCCATTGAACAATCTTCACATTTGTAGGTTTTCCTGGAGGTGTGGGTTAACTCATCACGTCGGACGTCATCTCTCCTTGAGAATGTCGATTCGCATTGAGAGCACTTAAACAGGCTATTTCCATCATGATATCTCTTATGACGAATGAGATGGGTTTGATGAAGGAAAGCCTTCTCACATATATCATATTGGTACATTATGAAACAGTGACTTGTAAAATAACTGATTTTTACGACACGAGGACGTCGAGAACTATCACTATTGGCTTTTAACAGTTGAAAAAACCATGGAAACGCAGCAGCAGAGAACTGTCACTGTCAACGTCTGACAACAGAATGAGGATTCTGACTGATGGATGTCGTATTTATACTAGAAGAAGGACTATCCCGCAGAAACTGATTTAAAAGACAGTCCTGCAGAAAATAAAAAGAAAAAATGCTATTGGATTAAAATGAAAAAAAAAATTATTAAAAGAAAAACGGTGAAAAGAAAAAAATTTTTGATTTAAAAATAAATTATTTGAAAGTATGAAAATTATTCACGGGAAATATGTATTGGCGACCTGTATGGGTGAAAAAAAGACCCGCCTCCGCTTCAGAACACATGGAGGCGGGTCCCATAGAATTAACATTGACCTGCCTCTGGTCCAGAACCTCCATTATCCTCCTACTTGCGCATAGACGATGAGATATGACTCAAACCCTTGTCTTGATGCAACCATATGGTGTTGATGTTCATACCATACCAGACAGACAATTCGTCCCAGTACATCTCGTCTCCAGGATATTTGTCTCATAATACAGAGAGTTCACTTTGGGGTTCTTTTCTACCCTACGGATTTGCAACTTTCCTTTATAGTTGTACCCAACAATGACCATGAAACCTTTCGGCACATTCTCTGCAATAGTATATTAACCGAGACTTGTTACAGTTCTGGAGGTAGATACTCCCTTCATCCATTGTGGCACATTTTTTTCAATTGTCGCCTTTCCAGGTAACGCTCCTACAGCTTGCGGAATTTTGGTACGCTATTCTGTTATGTGTTTGTAGAACAGGACTTATTAAGCTCCGAATAACTAAGGTCTGAATCTCGATATTTATTAAATCCATCTCGATGTAACATGGATCTGTTCGTTATAAAGCGGTCGTGGACTGTGTATATCTTCTCACGTGCGAAATGGTCGTTGCGATATCGCAGAAACGAACCTTTTTTTTTTTCTTCAGAAACGCGCTGGGAATGTCCTGCTCAAAGCATCAAAGCTCTGTGATACCAAAGACAAAAGATAATTTTTATATGCTTATATATGTTTTTCGTATATTCGTTAGAAGGACTTTGTTTTTACGGACCCTTCAATCTCGTTGAAACCACATTATTGAATATCATTTTTCTATACAGAAAAAAATTGCGTTTTAGTATTTCTCCAGATGAAGAAAATATTTGGGATTTTAATCTTTGATCTCCCCACTGGAGACCCCTTCTAATATAGGAATTGCCTTTGAAAAACCCCTTTTCGTTAACCCATTAAATATGAAAATTTTTCTTCTTAATGCTTTTAAATTTCGAATTTAGTGAAGGGAAAAAACGCTTTATAAAGATAAAAAAAAAAGTGTAAAATATAGTGTAACTGATAAAAGTCTATATTTTTTTTTATTTCTTTTTGTTGTTGTTCTCGGCAACATGTTGTACGATTTATATCATTTCTCATACTATATGACATTTTTATTCCCTATAGGAAGATAACTTTAATTGCAAATTTAAAAATAGATTATTTCATTGTATGTGGTGCGACTCAAAAAAGAAATAAAAAAAGAAACGTAAATAAATAGCAACCAATGTTAATACAAAGTTATTCTGACATTTCATCTTATATAAATTTCTAAACGTTAAGCAAAAAGTAGCAACTAAATAAAACGTAATCTTTTCCTGAAATTTTTAAAAATTAAAATATTAAATTTGTAATGAAAAACAGAAGAATATATCTTTATAATCATTATAAATGAGACAGTCAAACATGTTGCAGATTTCCAATTTATTCGCATTAAAAATTTTACAAATACAGCCATTAAATGGCGTATTTGATCATAAAACACCTTCAAGATAAAACGCAGATATCGTTTAGCAGTGACTGAGTCCCAAGAAATCCAAATGAATTGAAGCCGCTTTTCTCAAACAATTGCTTAATAGCAATGCCGAACTATATCTATAATTTTGGACGAAAAAAATCTCTTTAATACAGCTGCGATTCTATTCATTTAATCTATTATATTAATATATGTCTATTATACACTGGTTTCCATAAATAAAGGAAAATCCAAATGTTAAGTCAATGGGAAGCTAACGTCGAAGCTCTATAACTTCTAAAATAAGATTTCATGTTTTGGAAAATGTGATTGCGAATAACGAACTAAATCAAATAAATCAATATCTCAATTTTCAACAATATTCGTTCAGTATTTAATGAGTTACGGAAGTTTGAATATTTAGCGATAACAATGTCAACCACAAAAATTGACTCCAGAAGTTAATTAAAACTTAGTAATAAGTATTGGATCAAAAGTGTTTAATAAAATAAATTTGTATTTTAGAACTTCGTGTAAAGAATTATTTCACTATTCTTCAGTTTTGTATAAGTTTCTTAAGACTGACATTGCTGTTGTTAAATATTCAAACTTCCATAACTCATTAAATACTGAACTAATATTGTTGAAAATCTAGATATTGATTTGTTTGATTGATAGCTTTATCTACAATTGAATTTTTCAAAACAAAAGAACTTATTTTAGAAGTTATAGAGTTTTGACCTTAGCTTCCTTTTGACTTAACATAGGCATTTTCCTTAATTTATGAAACCAGTGGCTATGTATTGTACAGGGCCGGATTTGGGGCCTGCACCCTACCCCATGCCAGTAAGGGTAATAGAAGCCAAAAATTATTAAACTTCTGCATATTTCACTCATTTTAAGAAATGTTTTTAAGCCCTCTAACATGCAGGAGAAAATGTTACACTTCCAACGGAAATAAAATCTTTGCTCGTCCCAACCTTTTTACCGTTTTTCAGCTCGATTGCGTCTATCCCCCCCCCTCCTCTTCACCACTCCCCTTTGCTTTTCTCTTGATCCGGGCCTGGTATCGTATCACTATTGTTATCGTTGTTCTTCTCCAAGAGTGTTATTTAATGTTTTAAAATTAGTTTAATGGAAAGCAAGATTATTTTAGAGTAACCCAACTTGAGCGTCAACTAAGAGCGTGACTCTTTAAATAATTTCTGCACAAAAATGCAGAAGCATTTCTCGTGCATCGAAATAATTAATTGACCATAAGAGTTAATCATAAGAGTCATCGAAATAATTAACTGACCATAAGAATTTAACCATAAGATTCCAAAGTTGAAATAAGTCCAAAGTAAAAAATACGTAAAAAAAACTTAGATCCACTAAATACTGACAATTACAGCACTTTTTGAGAGAAAATAATTTTTATCCATATTAAAAATACAAGAATGAATACGATGAATATAATAGATGAAAGACATATGCCTTACAGCTGTATTCAATGGCTTTCTTTTGCAAGGATTCTAGACTTAAATGGGCTGTTGCAATTACGCAAATAACTAAGAAAAATGGTTTCAATTCATTTGAAATTCTTAAGACTCACTCATGGTGATCTTCTCCAAATTAATATAACTTGGGAAAACAGAAAAAGTTGCAAATAAAAAATGAAATATCAAGCATTGTATTTCAAAAGCTTATCGCTCTTCCTAAAAATAACAACCGTAAAGGAAAAATCGGGAAAACGTTTTCCAGATTTTAATTTTTCTCTGCACCAATAGCAGAGTCAGCTAAAATAATTGTGTTATCAGCGTATAATAAAGCATACGTCCCTCAACTTAACTGAATATCAGGTAAACCACAATTATATAGATTGTCAATTTTAATATTGAATTAAGAAACTAAAAAACATTAAGAAACAAAGGAAACTGAACGGGATTGAGAACCTTACCCGGCAAATACCAAAGCAATATTTAAATTATCAAATACCCCGACTCCGAAACTAACTTTAACCTCAGCCGTAGTGCCCATATCCTAATAAGTTTCATAAACTTAAAATTCACTGGGCGGAGACCAGCCTAATTTTCTAATGAAGCATTATTATTTTCAAGTGACCATTACTGTCTGCTGTTTAATATCGACGTAATTTTTCTTCAGAGGCCTTCCCATTATATAAAAAAGAAAAGAAATTAATTTTAATCCAGCTACCTGCATAAACGGTGGTTCTAAGTATTAAACAAAACCAGAATTATTGAATGAAAAACCTCAGAAACCATTTTAAAAATTCAGTTATAATCATATCGACTCAGGGTATTTTATAGATTTCATTATATTAATTGCCAATTTTGTTCACCAATGGAAATATTTCCATCCAAACAGAGTCAGGAATTTTGTCTGTAGAAATACTTTCATCCAAACCTAAAAATCGGGACGATAGTGAATTACGTCCATAGGCGAATGAAGCAAAAGCCCCACGATAAATATCATATTACATCTGAAGCAGAATCCTAAACTTTCTTTTGACAGATTAGAATCGTCGTCATTCTCGTCAAATAGAACCGTCTGAATGCTCTCAAAATGTTCTAACAGCGTGGACCTCAACAATCTATATAATTAATTTAACTTACATTTACTTTAGTCATTAAGAATCCTATTTCTTTCCGTTGGACACATGATTCGATTATTTTTTAATTTCAATAAAGATTAGCGAAAAGATACTGTGATGTATTTCCCCTTTTGCGTTTGTTTATATCATCGATCGTGAGAAATCTCGTTAACGCAAAGTTCGCTAAGTCGGGGGATGGGTATGATTTTTAAATTTAAAAAAACCCATCTTTCTTTTATACGCTGAAAGTTGCTGTCTGAAGTTCGTTTAATCAAGGATCACCAATAGTCATTCAGCATACTTGAATTCCACCTTCCCTGATATCGCTTTTCCATATTAGATATGAAACTGCGGAGTATTTCGACATGTTCGTAACTGGCAGTTTCTAGGTTAACAGGTAAACGATTACCTCTGTAAGCTTTCTTCCAAAATGCTGACAAAATTTTCAGATTTTTTATTGACCACGAACTTGGCAGTGACAGATTTGAAAATTTTCGATCCTGGTTTTTCAGTGCCACTAAATTTCTCACCAAAGTCTTGACTTTACCAGTCTGTGGATCAATTAAAATGTCCTTTTATTTTGGCATCACTAATTATTTTGAAATTTGTTCCCCAAATAACCAAATCCTTTGCCGTTCTTTTCAATGGCTGTGGTGAAATGTTTCATCGAACCCTTTGTTGTGCAGTGGTAGTCAGGAGCCAACGAAGCCAGTGAAATATCTTTTGGGCACTACTAAGTGAATTTGCAAAGATTTGGGGAAAAAAGATTAATAGGAAGTAGTGACCTGATGGCTTTTTTGAGTCTCATGGTAGTAGTAGTCATCGTTACCAGGTGGATTTTGCAGTGGTGCTTTCTCTACAGCAAAACGGTGAAGCCTCAAAAAACGTTTAGTGCAAATACATAAAAAGTTTTATGTAGATGTATAATAGATGAATAGGTAACTTAAATATCACAGAGCAGTAATTGGACTTGTTACAAAAGTGTTGCCAGAGTAGGGTTTTTTCATCTTTGTGGAATTTATGGTGACAGTTCATTAAAGGGGTTTTTGTGCAGTTCTTGCAACAAAGTATAATATAGTGCGGTGCCAAAATTAGCTGTCATTGGTAGATCAGTTGTGATTCCAAAACATCATATAATTTCAACAATAATAAAAAAAAACTTGTCGTTTGATTAAATCTGTTCAAAATTAAACTATTTTGTTGTTTAATTTTGAACTGATTGTTATCGGGAATCTGACGTACGGTTGAATTACTCAATGCTACGAAGAAGAGTGAAAGAAGAAATTTTTACTCAACACTCCTGATGGTAAGGACCTTTCAAGAGAAGGGATCAGAAGGGTCATTTTGTGTAGCAACAGACTCAAATGGAACCTTAAATTTAGATAATTGTGATTTTTTATGTTAATTTTTTATGTTTATATTTTGTGGCATGTTTCTGGAGAGATGCGGGTAAGAATCCCGTACTTCGACGAAATGTTTTCCGCAAAATATTTATTGATTTATAAACGTTAAAAAGTAAACGGCAAACGGCGCTGCCCGGGTTCTGTATGTTTTTATTTTCACTGCACTAAAGGTAAGTTTTGTAAGTACTATCCCCTCCCCACACAACACTTTAGCACAGATTCACCACGAAGAAAATTTCCCGATGTTTGCTTGGGCCGCTGCGACGTCAGTGAGCTCTCTCCTGGCCCGTGGCTTAGTACCTGAACAATCGAGATTTTTTTTTTCGTTACGACAGATTTTGCTGCCCTATGGCTCCTGTGATACTTGGCCTCATGGTCCAAATTTCCTGCACAGCGTTTCCCGTGAGCCCCGGTGATTGATTTAAAAATCAGGTTCGCACTTGTCCCGTGGCTTCGTTTCTACACAAACTGTCGCAGTTCGGGTCTCATTTTTAATCTGCATATTCTGTTGTTTACTGCACTAAAGTTAGTTTTGTGAGTATCCCCTCCCCTGATATTTTAGCACAATTTCAAGACGAAAAATTTCCCGTTGTCCAAAGTCATTGCTGAGTCACCGCGCTCTCTCATAGGCTGTCACTTAGTCGCAAACTATCTAAATTTTTATTTCGGCATTCTGTACTTCCCGACGAACTTGACCGAAAAGTCACAAATTTCGTAGTCGAGTTCGCCCTGCCTGACCATATGTTGGGTTAGAACATACGGTCCTTAGCTGCAATGGGCGCCTTAATAATGCCTTGAAAATGTGCGGAATCTAGCAACGGCAGCAGATTTAAACATTTTAACTCTTACGTTCACAGTTAGGGAGAAGTAAATGCATCAACCGTTTATCGTTTTAGGAATAGCATGGTAACTAGGTTTGCTTCTAGCAAGCCCCCATTTGGACTTTCAACTTGAAATTTGGCAAAGCAACTCGGATCAGAACCAGAAACATTCTGTGAAAATGTGAAGCATCTACCATGATGTCCCGATGAGTTATTGCTGTCACAGACACGCATACCTTCTTTTATTATATAGATATTAAAGTAAGGGTGGGTTTTATATCTCTCTAGCTGCACATTTCTGCACACAATGAGCAAAATGGCCAGGTCACAAGAACCCAAAGGGCTTGAGAATGTTAGGGAAGGGACCCACTCTACAGCTGTTTGGAAACAATGGAAACCTCCCGTCAAAGCCATCAAGTGCAGAGAGTATGGCTCTGATGCTTACAGACCAGTTTTACGTCCCATCCAACACACGGCGACCTTTCAGAGTCCATCGCTGTTTCCTTTCCAACCGAGAACAGCGTGGGGATTTAGCAGAGACAAATCTCAACTCTGGGCCAGGTGGGAATCGTACCACAGATTACGAGCCCGACACACTACCGACTGAGCCAATCCCCGCTGCTTTGATATTCGATGCAACAGTAAAAGATATAATTGTTAACCGAGGTAATATTATACTGAAAAATACTTCTGACACGCACGGCTTAATTCAGAATACGTGGCTTAGTTTCCAAACAAGTTGTTTGTTGTATTAATTTTTTTAATTCATAATTACCTTTTTTTTTCATAACTTTTTTAGTATTATAAATTAAGTCCCAGAAAGCTAAGAAGGTTGTCCGCAGGAATCCAAATACAATATACAATAAAGAGTTATAATTTTATAAAATAAACTCAATATTGCATTTAAAAGATACCACAGAGTAAACAGTTTTTAAATATTTTCCAGAAGCCATGTCCTGAACACTTTTTAACGTCTCCAATGATTTTAAAATTTAATTTTAGTATTTTTATTATGATTAATCTTAAATTTTATAAGTATTATCAAAATAATATCTAAGTATTAATTTATATTTATATAGGTGATTAATTGGTAATATATTCATAATAGCGTAACCCTTATTGAGATTCAGGAGTTTATTTTTGTGTTGGTTGGTACAATGTCTAACGATTGTATTTTAAATGTTTGTTATTTTAGCTATATGTGAACAGTTAAGTTTTACCATAAATTGTTAAACCATAGTTTAAGACTGATTCTCTAATTCCATGATAAACCATTTGATAGATATTTAATGTTAAGATAGCATGGAGTCTGGACAATATTACAGAGCAGTATCTTAATTTGCCACAAACATAATTTACAGGTTTCTTCCACCTGAATAAATCATTAACAATTAGACCTAAATACTTCACTGATGAAACTCAATAATATCATTACACTTGCAATTATCTGAAATGTTAGTGTCCATATTTGTTAGACAACTAAGTGAATGGTGTAAAATTTGATTGGTATCAGGAATTGAGATATTAGATAGATGGGAGTATATGGCCTTAGACTTGTTTGTGTTTAAATATGTACAATTATTTTATAACAATTTGAAATAATATCGAAATTTTTATAGGTCACTATTAACCGTTTCAAACGTTTTACCACTGCTTAATATCAGAGTGCCATCAAGCATATACGTAGATAAAGGAGTTGATCTTTAGATTGTTGATATCATTAATATAGATCACGAAAAGTAATGATCTCAATGTAGAGCCTTGAGGAGCTACGTAGCGAACTTGTTTGATTTCACTAGTGACATTTGTAATTTTTGTTACAATAAGTCTATCTTTTAAGTAATTTTGAATGAAGTAAAATAAATGTCCCCAAATTCCTATGTTATGCAGTTTATTTGGTAAGATCTTATGATCTAATGTGTCGAATGCCTTTTGGAAATCGAGGAATAATACACTCACAATGTTGCCCTTGTTTATGCTTACATTGATTTCATCAGAAAAATATTCCAGTAAATTTAGTTTCGTGTGTTCTATATTCATTTTCAGAAATAATCTGGTATTTTCCTAGGTAATCCATAAACACATTAGCAACATGCCTCTCCGTTATATTTTCAATTGCTGGAAATACTTCATTTAAAGAAAATACAACACAGCAAAGAATGGATTACAATAGAAATAAATGATTTAATCGCAGAAAAGTATTCTATTAAAAAACGTCAAATCTGAGGATTTGATTAAATTTTATCTTCATTTTGTGTCGTATTGTTAACGCATTTTTATTTCTGGAGGACAATGCAGCATAAAAAGAGAACAGAAGTTTTTCCATTCATGATATCTGACAACACTGGTTAATATTACACTGGTACAAAATAAAAAATGTTTTGTTGCGCGGTTTTCACAGTAATTAAATATTTTTATGTATTTTCACAACTTTGATAAACAGTTTTCGATATCTACTGTGCATGGTTCCTCCAGACTGTCTGGAACAAGAGAACTGCCCTGGTTGCGAAAATCTTAAAGATATTTTTTCATCTGATGAGCAAGTATTATCGGCAATAAATAAAAGCCTTTACCACTTGTAAGTTAATAAGTTGCTGTTAAATAATTCCGTTTCCATTTCTCTTTAAATAATTAGCATAAAATGTTCATATCTTCCCTTTTTCTCTGATAAAATGCTCATGACGATATAGGTGCAAGCAGTCGCAGGCATCTCTTCCGACATCTTGTAGCTACTCAGGTGTAGACACGCAACATTTTCTGTGTTGCTCGCACCTTGTCGCCTATTCTGGACTAGCCTGAAGTCACTGACTTAATAGGCACGTCGTGCAGGTTACAGACGTCCAGGTGTGCTGTGCCTAAAGTTTTCTGAAGTCCCTCCCGCCTTCACTCAGCAAACCACGTCCTCCTGTGTTGTAGCCAACAACCATATCGTTGCCGAATATACAAACATGTGAAGACGCAGTTTGTAGCCATTAAACACCATTGAGACTCAAATGCGATTGGTAAGACACATGTGACGTCAGGAGAAGAAAGAATAGCCACGCCCCCGCACCCTCTTTGATTTTTAACAAAGTGCACAACTAGGCGGTGTATCCACCTGGCTAAACGAAATCGATTGCCAGCTTCTTGCAGTTGCTTAGCAACATCAGTAAACTGAATGGGGTAGTAAGACATCTTTGAGCACACATTCGGCTGTACATTCGAGGCAACGGTGTGAAATGATGAAATCTCCCTGGATCATCCAGAGTGAAACTGCATGGAAACATTGAGTAGCTATTTTCATACGAATAGTTTTTTTTACAGAACTGTACTTACAACAGCCAACTAATACTCTGAGCCAAATAACAACTGTTCAGCTCAAACAATAGTTCTCTTGCCAAAAACTGTCCCTCGTGATTTTAAAGAATGTATTCTTGAAATGGATAGGGTATGTCTCTCTTTAGAAGTGAGTTTTACAAATCTATCGGATCTTTTCAATAATATATTTACGGATTACCTGTTAACATATAATTCAAGAAATAATTTTGTGAAAAAAAGAGATTCGCCGATGATTAGGATAGGAACTCACCCTCCCACTTACATACCAGGTGTGAGTTCCACTCATAGGTGAAACCATTTTTCCACAAAATATTTTCCATCCGGTGTTTTTTCTCACCAAAGTGGAAGACTGCGGCAAGCATTGTGCGAAGTACGCTTGGCAAGCCGCCGGCAGAAGGACCTAGCGCGGTCCAATAGAATACTCCAATAGAATATTTAATGAAAATTCATTACTGGAGAAAAATATTTCATATCATTACAACAGGCAGTGCACTATTTTCTCTCTATCTAAAGCGTTCCTTTTTCATTACCATTGAGTTTCGGCAAAAATTATTCGGCATCTTATTGACCCTAGCCCTCCCGTGGCCGAGTGGTTAGCGCGCTTGGCTATTGATCTAAGGGATCTGGGTTCGAGCCCCAGATAAGGCATGGATGTTCGTGTTGCTTTTCTGTAGAGGTCCTGCCATCCTCACAGAACTTCTACTGTGGCATATAAACTGTCAGAACTCTGTGGCAAGTAGCTTCTTGAGGGGTATTTATTTATTTATTATTTGATTGACCCTTGGTAACGGGTGTAATTTTATCAACGAACGAAAAGGAAAAAACATCATATGTTGAGAATAAAGTTTCAAAGCGTATTTTTTTTCGAGCAGCGTGCTGGGCCATCCTCCGTGTCTTTTTCTTTCAATTTGGATGCTGGGACTTATAGACAATTTATCTGCGTGGTATCTGTTAGCAAGCTATGCTACTGATCTGCGGGACCTGGGTTCGAGCCTCGGGAAAGGCATGGATGTTCGTGTTGATTTTCTGTTGAGGCCTCGCCATCCTCACAGACCATCTACTTTGGCGTATAAACTGGCAGGCTCCTGTCAGACCTCTGTGGCAAGCAGCTGCTTGAGGGGGTATTTATTTTATTTATGTCCCAATGACATAGAATCTTTATGACATGTCGATAATTGAACACTTTTGATACTGAGGGACAATCACAACAGATATGACAGAACAAACGACCATGCCATCCACACCAGGACTCGAACCCGGACCTCGGTAGTCACATTGTCACCGCGAGCCAAAGCGATATAGGCTGGGGAACGGGAAGATGCCGCTGTTACAGGGCTGCTGAGTTTCACCTTCGGAGGCCCTAAGCTATACCATCTTTAAGGGTATCGGGGAACTTGTTTGACGGGAATTTGTTCGAAACAGAAATTCGTTTGAAAAGCAAACAAAGTTATTTTAGGAAAAGTGTCGGGATGACTGTATGTATCTCTCCAGTGCGAAAAATTTCAGTGTGGTTTTCAATGGAGGGTTGAGTGGCGGTGGAGTAGTTTCTACTTTCATTTAATTATATCGTTTTTCTTTTTTTTTTTTTCTCTCCTGTTAAATGGTGTGTATTTGATTTCGTGTGAAAATGTGGATAGCCATGGCAATAAAGCTCACAGTCATGGAGAAGCTTAGTTTCGTGTACAAAAAAAATTATGGAATGGTGTATATGGGGGGAAGATGGGGGACGACTATCTCCAGTTGTATTTTTCTCTTTGAATTGTGGGGCCATAGTCATTTTAATAACTGGAAATGTAGTCAAAAATATTAATGATATATATTTATATATTTTGTATAAAATTCTTCAAAGAGCATTAAAATTGAAGGAAAATATTATATACTGAAACTGCGTTTCTTTCTTCTTCGATCTGACCACTTGGCCTTCTCCCAAAACCCAAAGACTCACTAGATCTAGGTTATTAGAAAAAACGTATTCTGAGTAATCATTGAAGTCAGGGCAATTGTGCGAAATTTGCCTCACATTGGTGTAACGTGACCATCCCACGTTATGCCAATGGGACGCTCTTCGTAGTTCATAACTTCTAAAATCAGCGTTTGTGAGAAAATTGTCGGAGGATAATTTAAAGGTCTGAATGAATTTAAATAAATCTTGATTCTTAACGATATTGTCAAAGTATTTAAGCTCGTACTGAAGTTTAAACTTTTGGGAGCAGCAATCTGTTTTACGAAATTTATCAACAAAAATATTTAAGAAGTTATTTGCACAAACTTTTAAAATATGTATTTATGTATGAACTGGTTTGAAATAATATTTCCTATTTCGATTTTAATTCTTTCAGTTTCAATTCAGCTTCCAATGCGTAGCACTGCTATTTTTATATACCGAAGAGCCAAAACATTTTGACCAGCTTGTCTTTATGCAAATCGAAGCAGCTGCATGCAAACGACGGAGAGTGTGAAGGTCATGAAACGGTATAAATGACACCTGAAACTGAGCTCCGTTAATCGGTGTTATTCCTTGTTCTTCAGATGGGAAAGGCAGCGGATTTAAGTGAGTTGGACAAAGGCCAAATTGTAATGGCCAGACGATTGGGTCAGAGCATTTCCGAGACGGTAAGGCTTGTGGGGTGCTAACGGTCAGTCGTGGTTATTACCCTGAAAAAGTGGTCTGAGAAGGGAAAAACCGTGAAAAAAGATGTAGGCCGACTGCGGCTCATCGATGCAATCAATGAGCGAAGGCTATTCCGTATGGTACAAACCAACAGAAGGGATACTGTGGCGTAACTCACCCATAATTTGAATGCTGGTGATGGGACTAGTGTGTCACCACACACAGTACATTGAACCTTGCTGAAAATGGGGCTGTGTAGCCACAGGACACGCCGAGTGCCCATGCAAACCTTGGTTCACTGCCGAAAGCGCCTACAATGGGCATGCGAGAATCAAAACTGGACTTGTAATGATTGGGTGAAAGTCGTCTGATCCGATAAAGCTCGTTTATTGTTGCACCATGTGAAAGGATGGGTAAATGTGCGTCGTTTACCTGGTGAAGTATTGGCACCAGGATGCACTGTGGGACGAAAACAAGCCCGTGGAGGAAGTGTAATGCTTTGGGCAATGTTCCGCTGGGAAACCCTGGGTCCAGTCATTCATGTGCAGGAAACTATGATGTCTTCCACCTACCACAAGATACCTATATAAATCTTTTAGCATCCATGCCTCGCTGGAAGGGAGCTGCTTTGGCGGCACGTGAAGGACAATATATATATTTGACATATATATTTATATATTTATATATACATACATATATTTGGCAGGTGATCGTAATGTTTTGACTCTTCGGTGTATGTTCAAACTTCCATAACTCTTTAAATACTGAACGAATATTATTGAAAATGGATATTTAGATAGAAGGACTTAGAACTTTAATTTACCTTTATCACATTTTTCCCTAAAGCGTTTATTGTAAAAGTTATAGGACTTCGAATTTGGAGTTACACCAGAATTTACCGCATGCATCATTCCAACAAACAAAGCCCACCAACACCACCTCGACATTTCAGAGATAGCAGCAATCCGCCACAGACTAATCTGTATTATCCATAAGATACACAGGACATCAGCCTCTGCATCTAAAACCCATCAAGACCTGGACAGCAGCCCAAGTCATCTGAGACAAACCAATCAGCAGAGAGAACTTACCCAAATGAGAAAAAATCTAGCACGAAAAATAAAGCCCAGGTAAAAATCAAATAAAACTGAACGCTGGAATATAAAAGTAAATCCCTAAGAAATAAGAAAACAAAGAGAAAAGAAAAAAAAAGTAAATTATACTAAGAAAAATATGAAATTAAGTTACAAAATACAATATTGCAGCAAAAATTACTACGCACAGAGGGGCGGGGATGGCTCAGTCGGTAGCGCGCCAGGCTCGTAATCTGTAGTTCCCAGGTTCGAGTCCCAGCTAGGTCAGCGTTGAGATTTATCTCTGCAAAATTCCCCGCCCTGCCCACGGTCAGTAGGGGACACCGATGGGCTTGGAAAGGCCGCCGTCCGTCGGATGGGACGTTAAGCCGTGGCCCCGTGTGCGGGAGAGCCATACCCTGCGCACGTTAAAGAACACGCTGGATGGCCTTGACGGGATGCTACCATCTGTCTCCCAACAGCTGTTCCAGTGGGTCCCCTCCCACAACCTTCTCTGAGCCTTCGGGGTCCATGTGACCTGGCTATTTAGCCCATGGTGTGCAAAAAAGTGCCGCTCAGAGGTAAAACAACCCAACTACGCACAGAAAAAAGTAGAATATATCAGGAAGGCAAGATTAACACAAAGTCCAATCACATATGAAAAATGAAGAGACGTGAAGAAAAGTAACATACACGAAAACAAAACATGAAGCAACACGACGAAAACTAATATAAAACTAAACATGAAGAAACATGAAAATTTCGGAACAAATGAGCTCTTTTCCCTTCCCCAATTTTAAACCTATCCTGCAAATTCTAATTATCGCTAAACTATCAATCTCTTTATTTATCACAGCTTTAAATTCTGTCCGAGACAGAATGTCCTGTCAACCTAAAATCGTCACAGAATATGTTCACAAAAAAAATTATAGTTGTGGTAAATATTCCAGTTTTAAATGTCATACTTTGTAACTCTACTACATACCTCTGAATATCGCTTATAGGATTAGTGAAAACAAAGAGGAAGAAAATGGTGTCTAGATCGTCTGCAAAACTGAAGTGGAAATCATTTGGGAGGGTACAATTGGGTGGATACATCTATTTGGAAGAAATAAGGAATTGAGAAATAATTTGAATTACTATCACTAATCCTAAAATTTCTGCCGAGAGCAAAACGTTCAACAGTGCTCGGAAGTCTCCTGAAAAAGGCACTTAATACACCTAAATGTGCTTAAATATCCTCATATTTCATAACTACTTCTGTAATCTTTAATCCAACATTGAATAGAGCGAAATTTTTTATCAAAGCTACTCGCACTGACCGAAATATTCTAAATTACACGAACGCACTGCAGAATTTGTATCTATTCCCTTTAATCTGACATTTAATAAAGGGTTTGCATTTACCCTCTTTAATACAACACCACACTATGCCGGGTTTTTTACGAAATCTGTTCCTTTCCAACATAATAAACGGAAAATGAAAGAAATCACAACTGCCAAACAAAGCTTCACATGATAATCTGCTTTCTCACAAATACGAGCGAGCTTCAATAAAACGAAATTTTAAAAACCCATTTTCTCCTAAAACAAACATTCGGAAACCAATCAAATAAATTACAGAAAATCAAAACAACTGATAAATAAATAAAAATAACAACTGATATTGAGAATTATTCTCGCTAATCCGACTTTCGATACAACGGATTCTGATATTTCTAATTTTTCTCTACGTTCTAAATCAAGCAATCAGAAATAAAAAAAGACTACAGGAAACGAAAATGTATCTACCACTATCCATAGTAAATTCACAGATTTCCTGTAGAAATAGACTTCAATAATAGTTAAAAACTTTTGAAGAAAGTTATTGTTAACGCAACGGGCTTCACACCTGCAATTCTCTGAATACATGCCGCAGCGCTCTAACCATTAAAACATGCTGCAAGCAACAGAGAATTCTGGAATAAGACCTTATAAGTCTTTCACTGAGATGTGGCGGACCTTGCGCCATATATACTTCAGGAGAGGCAACTTTCCCAATTGTTGCTACGGATTTACATGTTAATGAAGAGGCCAATCACGCTTAAGAGTTTATTATTAAAAATCCATCCGTAGTAAATTCACAGATTATCTGTAAAAATAAACTTCAACTATTCCCGCTCCATCAGCAATAATTTTTTCAGAAGTTTTTAACAATTCTTGAAGTCTATTTCTACAGGTAATCTCTGATTTTACTATGGGTGGATTTTTAATAGTAAACGCTTTATCCTGATTGACCTTCTCATTAACCTCCAAATCATTAGCAACAATCGGAAAAGTTGCCTCTCCTGTAGTATAGATGGCGCAAGCTCCGTCAATATCAGTGAAAGATTTATATGTCATTCTGGAGTATTTTGTTACCTGATGCATGGTCTAATATAAAGGTTCTCAACGTGGAGTACGCGGTAAAATTTTTTGGGGTAAGCCGTGAGAGTTCAAAAGTCGCTAGATATGTGTTATATATATGTATGTTTTATTTTATTCTCATTGTTATACTATAACTATAGTTTTATCTATCTATACGGTACGCCTTTTCTATAGATAGGGTTCCCTATCTATAGGGTACGCCGTTTTATCTATCTACAAGGAGTACGCCAGTTACATACACATTTCCAGGGGGTACGTGAAGCATAAAAGGTTAAGAACCAGTGGTCTAATAGTTAGAGATCTCTGCCATGTTTCTAAAGAATTGCGGGTTGGATTTCCGCTGTATCAACAATATTTTTTTTCCAGAAGTTTTTAACAATTGTAACAACCACTATTCTCAAAAATCCGTCACTCACTAAAACCAATATGTTAACCACCCTTTACATCTAAAAGAAACAATGGGAAATGAATAAAATGCAATAGAGCAGTGGTTCTCAACCTTTTATGCTTCACTTACTCCCTGGAAATGTGCATGTAACTGCCGTACCTCTTCTAGAGATAGATAAAACTATAGTTACATTATAACAATGGGAATACAATAAAACATATATATATATAGCATATATCTAGCGACTTCTGAGCTCTCACAGCGTATCCAAAAATATTTTACCGCGTATCCGACGTTGAGAACCCCTACATTAGAGAAAACCAAATCCAACCGATAGTACGAATTATTCTCGCTAATCCGACGGTCGTTACAACGTATTCTTATATTTATATTTCTTTCTGTCTGATCTAAGTTGAACAATCTGAAATAAAAAGCATGATTAGTGAAAATGCAACTACCAATATTCTTAAAAATCCGTCACTCAATAAAATGTATTTTTCAAATATCACTTACTTCTAAAAGAAACAATGGGAAATCAATCAAATGCATTAGACAATAGAATCAACCGAGAGTGCGAATTGTTCTCGCTAATCCGACTGTCGATAAAAGGAATACTTATATTTGTATTTCATTAGATCCTTTCTGTGTCGAACAATCTGGAATAAAAGGAACGGCTACAGGAAACGAAAACACAACTACCAATATTCTCAAAATTCCGTCACTCAATAAAACCAATATTTTAAGGATCCTTTACTTTTAAAATAAACAATGGCAAATCAATCAAATGCATTGCAGAAAAATCAAAACAACAGATTGTGCGAATTATTCTTCTCAAACCAACTGCCGACTTAACGAATTCTTTTATTTCCACTTATTCTACCCGTTCTAAGTTGAACAATCTGGAATAAAAGGAACGACTACAAGAAACGAAAACTGAACTAGCAGTATTATCAAAAATCCGTCACTCAATAAAACGAATATTTTAACTATCTCTTACTTCTAAAAGAAACAATAGGATAATAATGAAATGCATCAGAGAAAATCATAACAATCGATAGTCCGAATTATTCGCGCTAATACGACTGTCGACAGAGCGGATTCTTATATTTCCATTTCATTCTGTTCGTTCCAAACGACCAATTTGAAATAAAAGGAACGACTACTTAAACAAAAATGCAACTACCATTATTCTCAAAAATTAGCCACTCAATAAAGCGAATATTTGAACTACCCTTTTCTTCCAAACGAAACTAAGCAAAATCAATCAAATGCATTAGAGAAAATAGGAACCAACAACAGTGCGAATTATTCACGCTAATCCGACTATCGATACAACGAATTATTACATTTCTATTTCAATCTGTCCGCTCCAAGTCAAGGAATCTGAAATAAAAGGAAATAGTACATGTGATGTCCTCCCTTTTGGAATGCGATGGGACTGGGCCAAATGTCGTGGCCGCCGGCGGACGATGCGATTATTACTCGATTTATATTCACCCTCACTTCGGTGAAAAGACAGGTTCGAGAGTTTTTACGCCCGTAGCACTCTACGCCTAAGGTTCGTTGTGTTGAATAATGAATAAAAATAGTCCATCAATTAACTGCATGAGAGTTGTAAAGGGATGACACAGTTTATTTACACTTTATACAATCAAGTGCTGGGAATGCGCTCAACTCCATGGGCCTTTGCTACTTTGCTGCTGCAAACATTGAAAATGAGGTGGAGAATTGCACACTCGGCAAATTCTCTCTTTACAGACCTCAAACTCGGCGAAAGGATAATCAACCTTTGCCTACACTGTGAATCCATAAGACAAGTTATTAGATTCTCCAATAAACTCGAATCCCCTTGGAATCGCACCTTCCCTTCAAGGGTTACTTCGAGTAAGTGGCGGCGTCCTTTTGACGCTTGTCGAAGCGACCTTTCGCTCGACGTGCACGCACCAAAACTGTTCTTTCAATCTCCCCTTCTCGCCTCTTGTGCCGACTGCACGCCCCAGGCTAGTCGTATGTGATCATAAAAGACTTCTGGAACTGATCTCAATGCAAGCAGCCAGCTTTAGACCCGAAAACAACATCCTATGAGTCACGCACACCCCCACCAGCACTTCAAGAACACACTTAATACATAAAAATATCTACAAAAACAAAAATACAATAATAAATAAATAAAAATAAATTAGAGGGCCATGACATGTCCCTTCTTCAAAGAGTTTTATCAGTTTTTATTAGACTTATAAAACTCATGGCCTTTTGTCACTCTAATTTTCCTGACTTGCGGCTAGGCACTTGAGAATGGAAGACTGTCCAGTTAATCAGCTGTAGTGTTCAAAACGTCTCTGTCACTCAGAAGTAATTAACTTGATTCATTTCTATTAGTGTTCAGAGATCTGGTGACCTTCCGTCTCTTCCATTTTTACACTTTCAAGTTTCCAGTTCCCCCTTTCATTGCAAGCCCGAGCCAATTACTAACACCCCCCAGAACCTCCCTAAAGGCAGAGTGCTGTTGTTTAGGACCCACTTCCGGTCGCTTAGAGTGTTCGCGGATCTGCCAGCATCTGACCTTCGCTCGATCCTTTGTATTGATGACACAACGAGGACTCCCCCTTCTTGTCTTCTGGGCATCTGGAAATCCCTTACTTCCTGGATAATTACTTGCGCTTTATCCTTTATTTTTTTTTTTTTTTTGCTTGCGCTTTATCCTTTATTTTGCACTTCTTCTTTATCAGGAATCCAAAGACACTATTACTTTCAAGTTTCATTCATACTTGCTTCACTAAGGCCTTATTACCTTTGTCTTCTGACTTTTCCCAGGTTCTAAATCTCTTTCTCTGATAATACTATTATTATCTTCACCTTTCTCCTTATCAGATATCTTACAAAATATTTCACACCTATCGTTTAGAGAAATATTTTCTTTACTGAATGTAGCCTCACCTCTACTACGTAAATCCTTATTTAAATCTATCTTAATCTCATCCTTCTACATTTAATTTTCTCACTCTTTACATTACTATTTACTTCGCTCTTAACGAAATAACTAGGTTCTAAATCTCTTTCACTGATAATAATATTCTTTCTGTCATCTTTCTCCCTGTTAGGTATCTTACCAAATATTTCACACTTATTATTTAGAGAAATATTTCCTTCAGTAATTTTAGGCACATCATTTTTCACCCTAAATTTAATTACCTTAAGTGGACGACTGCCACACTTTTCCTCATTATTTACCTGAAATTAAACGACATTCTTAACCTTTTTCTGCTCGTGTCACTTGCCCTATCGGTCTTTTTAGCTAACCTATCTAGGACTGCGAGAGAACCCGGAGTGATTATCACATCATCACTCAACTCCTCCACCATTGCGCACAAAATTTGCCCTTCCCCACATATCCTCTCTCCGGACTTCCAATGTCAGCCAGCTTGAGAGGGACAGTGATTAACGGGGCCTCCTGTTGTCCTCCGAAAGCATTAACTAATACAATCTTCGACTCCAACTCCGTAGTTTCCTCTGGGACTAGCGAACTTTTAATGACCGAAATCTGGGCCCCCGAATCCACACAATAGCATCAAATGCTTTCTTCTCACACTGAATGCAAACTTTTGTTAAAGGCTCTAGGCCTCGACTTTTCTTGTTCTCTGTGTCACAACCGACAAATTTTGCTTCAGCTAATAGTGCCGTCATAAACTGGCAAACAACTTTCACAATAATTACACCACGTTCAGTGGGCTCGCCCACATCATTGGCAGCATTCACGTTGAACGTTCTGGCACTTTCTTATTTTTGCTGCACTCTTTCGCCAAATTACTTTTCCGGTTACAGATAAAGTATGATCCAGAAGAAAAGCTCTCATTCTGTTTTCTTATAAAATCCGCATTTCTGTTTCCTGCCAATTTGTTTTGCGGGTTCGAATTCTGCCCCAATTTCCTGTGACTGATATTTAATTTTGTGGCTGATTGGCAAAATCTGCTCTCCCTATTTTCCAATTTAAATTTTTCCTATGAACAAATCTTACAGGTTTTTTGTGCCTGCAGAAAGTTCTCTGGCACTTCTGCAATTGCGTCGCAATTTTTCCATGGCCCATTCTCCTGCAACATGACACGATTTTTCGCATCCGTTGGCAACAAACCTTTAATTTTGTCGGCCAATATCAACTCTTTTAATTTTTGAAAATCATCAACTTCCCTGCTCTTCAAATAGTAATTTAAGTGACTCTTCATTCGCGATGAAAACTGAGTCCAGGTCTCTGTAGAGAAATTGAACATTGAATCAAATTTCCTCTTGTACTCCAACCGAGTCAATCGGCTGTCTTTTAATACAGCAGATTTAATTTGCTCGTAGCTTTGAATTTCTTCGTCTCTCTGCAGAGTAAAAATGTTCTGCGCTCTCTCCCGCAGCAAAGAATGCACAACATTCCTTGCAGGTCATCCGCTATTTCGTATTGTTAAAACAGTTTCTCTATTGTCTCGAAATACACTGGTAATTCTTCCGCTTTCTTCGGCAAAGGATAGTTATTCGGTTTCAGGATTTTCTGAAGCCCTTTTAATTTTAAATCTCCAGAATCCACAGAATTTTGACTTCCTCTTCTGCTGTTATTTTCCCTCTGTATATCTAATCGTCTAAGTTCTATTTCTCTATCTAATCTTCCTTCTTCCCTATCCCTCTCTCTTTCCTGCCTATCCCTTTCTTTTTCCACCCAATCTCTTTCTTCTTTCTCTCTCCTATTTTTCTCCTCTCTTTCTTCTTTCTCTCTCCTATTTTTCTCCTCTCTTTCTTTTTTCTCTCTGCTATTTTTCTCCTCTCTTTCTTCTCTCTCTCTCCTATTTTTCTCCTCTCTTTCTTTTTTCTCTCTGCTATTTTTCTCCTCTCTTTCTTCTTTCTCTCTCCTATTTTTCTCCTCTCTTTCTTTTTTCTCTCTGCTATTTTTTCCTTTCTTTCTTCTTTCTCTCTCCTATATTTCTCCTCTCTTTCTTCTTTCTCTCTTCTACATTCCATTTCACATATTTCCCTTCTTTCTTCCCTATCTCTTTCTTCTTTTTCTCTTTGGTACTCCATTTCCCTCTCAGAGACTGATTTCGGACCTGAATCACTCATTTTGACCGTATTCAAACCACATCCGATAGCACCCTGTTCTACCCCAACATCGCTATCCATGCTATTATTTTTCGTAGTTTCCCCGCTTTCCCCAGCCTCAATGTATCTGTTTAAATCATCGCTCCCGTCCCACTAAGTTCCACCTTTAGTTTTATCGTGACTCCTAAGCATCACTGAAACCCAAATTAGTCTAAAAACACAAACAACAGAAAAACCACAGACCTTTCCTTCACATGAAGATCGGCTTTGCTTACTGCCTGCTTGAAGTCTCCTTCCAAAACTAGGAACCTCTTTCACAGCAACGGACCTTGGAACATGGAACCTCAGTGAAGACCTCGATGACATAGCACTTAGGGAATTTGCACTCACGGATCTTGGCACACGGAACCTCAGCAAAGATTTCAATGACAGAGCCTTGGGGAAATTGCAGTCACGGATCTTGGCACACTGAGCTAGCAGATTCCTTTTTTCCTGGAAACACCGACACAGGATCACAAATTCTTCAAGCAATTTTTCTTCCTTTCAGGGAAATTTTCATCCTCTTTTTCTTTTATAATTATGGACCTCTTCTTTGGCATACAAGTGCTAATCTTGTTCAGACTGCGCCAAATGTGATGTCCTCCCTTTTCAAATGCCAATGGGAATGGGCATTCATCTTTCGTGAGTTTTTACGCCCGTAGCACTCTACGCCTAAGGTTCGCTGTGTTGAATAATGAATAAAAATAGTCCATAAATTAACTGCATGAGAGTTGTAAAGGAACGACAC
Source organism: Ryuthela nishihirai (assembly GCA_038380435.1). Taxonomy (NCBI): domain Eukaryota; kingdom Metazoa; phylum Arthropoda; class Arachnida; order Araneae; family Heptathelidae; genus Ryuthela; species Ryuthela nishihirai. Next base: position 2,472,198 of record JAWZYU010000029.1, on the reverse strand, counting down.
AGTTTATTTACACTTCATACAATCAAGTGCTGGGAATGCGCTCAACTCCATGGGCCTTTGCTACTTTGCTGCTGCAAACATTGAAAATGAGGTGGAGAATTGCACACTCGGCAAATTCTCTCTTTACAGACCTCAAACTCGGCGAAAGGATAATCAACCTTTGCCTACACTGTGAATCCATAAGACTGTTATTAGATTCTCCAATAAACTCGAATCCCCTTGGAATCGCACCTTCCCTTCAAGGGTTACTTCGAGTAAGTGGCGGCGTCCTTTTGACGCTTGTCGAAGCGACCTTTCGCTCGACGTGCACGCACCAAAACTGTTCTTTCAATCTCCCCTTCTCGCCTCTTGTGCCGACTGCACGCTCCAGGCTAGTCGTATGTGATCATAAAAGACTTCTGGAATTGATCTCAATGCAAGCAGCCAGCTTTAGACCCGAAAACAACATCCTATGAGTCACACACACCCCTACCAGCACTTGAAGAACACATTTAATCATAAAAAAATCTACAAAAACCAAAATACAATAAAATACAATAATAAATAAATAAAAATAAATTAGAGGGACATGACAGTACAGGAAATGAAATGCAACTAATAGTATTCCAAAAACTCCGTCACTGAATATAGCGAAATATTTAAATATCCTCTATTTGTAAATGAAACAAGGGGAAATCAATCAAATGCATTAGGGAAAATCAGAAGAACCGTAGTACGATTTATTCTCGTAATAGCGACTTCAGATGCAGGGAATATTTCCACTTCATTTTCTCCATTCTAAGTCGAACGATCTGTAATAAAAGGAATGACTACGCAGATGGATAATGCAATTATCAATATTTTCAAAAATTCGTCATTCAATAAAACGAATATTTTAACTATCCTTTACTTCTAAAACGAATAATGGGAAATCATTCAAATGCATTTCGAGATAATCAATAGCACCGTGAGTGCGAATTATTCACGGTAATCCGACTATCGATACAACGAATTCTTATACTTCTATTTCATTCGGTCCGATCTAAATCAAACAATCTGAAATAAAAGAAATTACTACAGGAAACGAAAATGCAACTACCAGAATTCTCACAAATCCATCACTTAATAAGACGACTACTTTAATTAACCTTTATTTCTAAAATAAACAGTGGGAAATCAATGAAATGTATTACAGAAAATCAAAATAACCGATAGTTCTTCTGTCTGCTGTAAGTCGAACGATGTGAAATAAAAGGAAGGACTACAAGAAACGAAAAATGCTACTACCAGTATTCTCAAAAATTCGTCACTGAATAAAACGAATATTTTAACTCCTAAAAGAAACAATGGGAAATCAATCAAATGCATTAGAGAGAATCAAATCAACGAGAGTGCGAATTATTCTCACTAATCGGACTGTAGAGACAACGGAATTTAATATTTCTGTTTTATTCTGTCCGTTCGAAATCAGTCTGCAATAAAATGAACAACTGCAGAAAATGAACAACTACAGAACTTTCAATATTCTCAAAAATCCGTTACTCAATACAACGAAAATTTTAAATATCATTCATTCTGAAAGAAGCAATTGGAATTCAATAAACTACACTAGAGAAAATCAAAATAACCGAGAGTGCCAATTATTCTCGCTAATCCTACTTCGATGCAACGAAACCTTATATTTCCATTTCGTTCTGCCCGTTCTAAATCGAACAATCTGAAATAAAAAATACTACAGGAGACGAAAATGCAACTCCAATATTCTCAAAATCCATCACTCAATAAAACGACTATTTTAAGTATCCTTTTTTTTTTTAAGTAATTTTAAGTATTCTAAAAGAAACAATGGTAAATCAATCAATTGCATTGAGAATATTGGTAAATGCATTTTCGTTTCTTTCATTTCAGATTGTTCGTACTCGTTTCTTTTATTTCAGATTGTCCGAATAAGAAAGGAGAGAATAAAGTAGAAATATAATAATAATCAAATGTATCCCACATAACCAAAACAAACGAGACTGCGAATTGTTATCGCTAATCCGATTATCGATCCAACGAATTCTTATATTTCTATTTCATTCTGTCCACTCTAAGTCAAACAATCTGAAATAAAAGGAACGACTACAAAAACGAAAATTCAACTACCAGTGTTATCAAAATCCTTCACTCAATAAAACGAATATTTTAAATATCTTTTTCTTCTAAAAGAAACAATGGGAAATGAATTAAATCAAATAGGGAATATCAAACAAACCGAAAGTTCGAATTTTTCTCGCTAATCCAAAGGACGAGAAAACGAACTACACTGCTCACAAAAATTAGGGGATATTTCAAAACGAACATGAAGCGATCAGAAAAAAGAAGCATTTGAATTGTTTTTATTAAACAAGAACATCAGAAAATCAAACGACAAGTTAAAGAAAGTTGTTCGATTATGCAAATGAGATGCAAACTCAATTGTCGTGATTGAGTAGCAAATGACATATTGGTGAGGGTGAACAGAAGCATGTCAAACTGGACGAGAGTGCCACACATTCAGTAGTCAGTTGTCAGTGTTCAGTAGGGTGTATGGTCACCCAAGACTGCCAAAACACACTGACAGCGATGGGGCATGGACAGGATTGCTGCCACTCACATGGACAGGATTATTGCCCTGAATAGTGCTCTATCCAGGGCAACTTCCAGCTCAAGAAGTGTTGTGGGAGACATTGGACGGTTTCCAAGACGTATTCCCAGTGCATCCCAAGCATGTTCAATGGGATTCAGGTCTGGAGAACGTGAAGGCCAGTCCATGCGTTCGATTCCTGCCTCCTGAAGCATGTTGTTGGCGAGATGCGCACGGTGGGGCCTTGCATTATCGTCCATGAAAAGAAAGTTGTTTCCAACTGCTCCAGCATAGGGTACCACTATAGGGTGCAGGACCTCATCTCGATATCTGACAGCAGTCAGCGATCCGTTTCTGATGACGTGGAGGTCGGTACGACCACCAATGCTGATGCCAGCCCACACATGATTCCACCACCACCAAAGGAGTCCCTTTCTCGCATGAAACGTGGATTCTCCCGTGTTCCTTGTTCACGCCAGATCACGACACGATGATTGTCAGGCTGCAGACTGAACCGTGACTCATCAGAGAAGAGGACAGTTGACCACTCATCACGGGTCCAATGACGATGCTCATCAGCCCATCTTCTACGGGTTCTACGGTGTTCAGCAGATAACGGATTGCATACCATTGGTTGCCGGGCATGCAGTCCAACACGATGGAGCCGATTTCGTATGGTCTGGGTGCATATCCATCGTTTAGTGGCAGCAAGAAACTGTCCCCGCAGCTCTGTTGCATTGCTGCGCCTGTTCCTTCTTGTCAGTAAGGTCAAGTAGCGGTCATCTCTTCCTGTTGTGGCAGATGGGCGACCCTGCCCTCGTCTTCTTCGTACTGTGCCAGTCTCTTGAAAGCGATTCCACAGTCTGCTAATCACGCTTTGGGATGTTCCAAGTGCTGTTGCCACTGTCGTCTGTGTTTGACCAGCTTGAAGACGTCCTATGGCTCTCCAGGCTTCGCATTCGGGCAAATCGTGTTGCAAGGGCATTGCAAGGGCTGGGAAATTACAGGATGTGCACTTTCAAGTTCAGGGAAGGTGCAGATACTCCAGTACTTTCAGCCTTTTATATAGTGCATTTTCACCAATGACATCAAAGTTGGTTTTGCATCTCATTTGCATAATCGAACAACTTTCTTTGACTTGTCGTTTGCTTTTCCGATGTTCTAAAAACAATTCAAATGCTTCTTTTTTTATCGCTTAATATTCATTTTGAAATATCCCCTAATTTTTGTGAGCAGTGTATTATATTTCTACTTTATTCTCTCCTTTCTTAGTCGGACAATCTAATATAAAAGGAACGACTACGAACAATCTGAAATGAAAGAAACGAAAATGCAATTATCAATATTCTCAAACATCCGCCACTCATTAAAACGAATTTTTCAAATATTCTTTTCGTCTAAAAGAAACAATAGGAAATCAATCAAATGCATTTAAGAAACTCAAAACAACCGATAGTGCTAATTATTCTCGCTAACCGGACTGCTGATACAACGGATTCTGATATTTCCATTTTATTCTGCTCGTTCTAAGTCAAACACACTGAAATCAAAAAGACGGCTGAAGGAAACGAAAGTACAACTTTCAATATTCTCAAAAATTCGTCACTCAATAAATCAAATATTTTAAAAATCCTTTACTTCTAAAAAAAAAAATGCGAAATCAACTTAAGGTATTAGAGAATATCAAAGCAACCGAGAGTGCGAATAAATCTTGCTGATCCGACTATCGATTCAATGAACTATTATATTTCTATTTCATTTTGTCCGCTCTCAGTCGAACAATCTGAAAAAAAAAGAACGACAATAGGAAAGGGAAAATGCAACTATAAGTATTCTAAAAAATCCGTAACTCAATAAAATTAATAGTTTAATAATCGTTTACTTTTAAGAGAAACAATTGGAAATAGAGAACATCAAAACATCCGATAGTGCGAAATATTCTCGTTAATCCAACTGTCCATACAACGAATTCTTATATTTCCTTTTACCATTCTGTCCGTTCTAAGTAAAAAATCTGAAATAGAAAGAACGACTACAGGAAACAAAAATGCAAGTAGCAGTATTCTGAAAAATACGTCACTCAATAAAACGAATGTTTTAAATATCATCCACTTCTAAAAGAAACAATGAGAAATCAATAATATCCATAGAGAAAAATTAAGACAACGGAGACTGCAAAATATTCTCGTTGATCCGACTATCGACACAACGAATTGTCATATTTCTATTTCATTCCGTCCGTTCTAAGTCGAACAAATCAATAAAAATTGTGATACAGAGAAGGAAAAATGCAACTATTAGTATTCACAAAAATCCGTCACTCAATAAATCGAATAATTTAAATAACCTTTACTTCTAATGAAACAATGGGAAAACAATCAAATGCAATCAAATCAATCATCATTGGAAGAAAATCAAAGCAATCGATGGTGCGAATTATTCTCGCTAATTCAACGGTTGATACAATGGAATCTTTTATTTCCACTTCATTCTGTTCATCTAAGTCGAACAATCTGAAATAAAAGGAACGACTACAGGATACAAAAATGCAACTGTCAGTATTCTCAAAAATCCGTCACTCAATAAAAGAATATTTTAAATATCCTTTTCTCTAAAAGAAACAATGGGAAATCAATCAACTGCATTAGAGAAAATCAAAACAACTGATATTGCGAATTATTCTCGTTAATCCGACTATAGATACAACGAAAATTTCTATTTCATTCTGTCCGTTATAAGTCATGCAATCTTAAATAGAAGGAACGACTATAGGATACGGCAATGCAACTAGTATTATTAAACATCTGTCACTCAATAAAACGAATATTTTAAATATACTTTACTTCTAAATAAAACAACGGAAAATCAATTGCATCCATTTAAAAAAATCAAACCAACCTAAAGTGCAAATTTTTCTTGATAACCCGACAATCGATACAATCAACTCTCACGTTTTCATTTCATTATGTCCGCTCTAAGTTGAACAATCTGAAATAAAAAAGAACGACTACAGGAAACGAATATGACACTACCAGGACTCTAAAAAATACATCACACCATAAAAAGAATATTTTGAATATTTTTAACTTCTAAAAGAAACAATGGGACATCAATTAGTTGCATTGGAAAAAATCGAAACCATCGAGAGTGCGAGGTTCTCACGCTAATCCATCTAATTTCATTCTGTCCATTCTGAGTCGAACAATCTCAAATAAAAGAACGACTACAGGAAGCGAAAATGCAACTACCAGTACCCTCAAAACACGTCACTCTACAAAACGAATATTTTAAATATCCTTTTCTTCTAAAAGAAACAATGGAAAATCAAGCGAATACATTCCAGAATATCAAAGAAAAACATATTGCGAATTATTCTCGCTAATCCGAATATTGATCAACAAATATTTATATTTCTACTTCATTATGTCCGCTCTAAGTCGAACAATCTGAAATAAAAAGAACGACTACAGGAAACGAAAGTGGAACTACCACAACTCTCAAATATTCTTCAGTCAATAAAATCAGTATTTTAAATATCCTGTACTTCTAAAAGGACCAAAGGTAAATTAATCAAAAGGATTAAAGAAAATGAATACAAGAGAGAGTACGAATTATTCTCGCTAATCCCACTATCGGCACAACGAATTCATATATATCTATTTCATTCTCTCCGATCAAATTCGAACAATCTAAAATAAAAGGAACAAATACAGGAAACAAAAATGCATCTACCAATATCCTCAAAAAACCGTCACTCAATAAAACGAATATTTTACAGATCATTTACTTCTAAAACAAACAATGGGAAATCAATCAAATGCCTTTGAGAAAATTGAAACCACCGACACTGCGAATTATTCTCGCCAATCGTACTATCGACACAACCAATTCTTTATTTCTATTTCAGTCTGTCCACTCTAAGTCGAATAATCAAAAATAAAAGGAACCACTACAGGAATCGAAAAGGAAATTACCAGTACTCTCAAAAATCGGTCACTCAACAAAAAAAAATTTTAATATCCTAAAAGAGACAATGGGAAGTCAAGTAAATGCATTGGAAAAAATCAAAGCAACCGATGGTGCGAATTATTCTCTCTAATCCGACTGTTGATACAACGAACTCTTACATTTCCATTTCATTCTGTCCATGGTGAGTCGAACAGTCTGAAATAGAAGGAACGACTACAGAAAACGGAAATGCAACTACCAGAACTTGCAAAAACCGGTCACTCAATAAAACGAATATTTAAATATTTTGACTTCCAAAATAAAACAATGGGAAATCAATCAAATGCATTGGAGCAAAATCAAAACAACCGATAGTGCGAAATGTCCTCGCTAATCATACTGTCGATACAACGAGTCCTTATATTTCTACTTCATTTTGTCTGTTCTATTTCGAACAACCTAAAAGAGAAGGAACGACTAGAGGAAGCAAAAATGCAATTACCAATATTCTCGAAAATGCTTCACTCAATAAAACGAATATTTTAAAGACTCTTTACTTCTAAAAGAAACAATGGGAAATCAATCAAATGTTTTAGAGAAAAATCAAAAAACCGATAGTGTAATTATTCTCATTAATCCGACTCTCGAAACAACGAATTCTTATATATCCATTTCATTCTGTCTATTCCAAGTCGAACAATCTGAAATAGAAGAAAAGACTACAGGAAACGAAAAGACAACTACCGGTATTCTCAAAAAACCGTCACTCAATAAAACGAATATTTTAAATCTCTTTGGTTTTAAACGAAACAACGGGAAACAATGAAATGCATTACAGAATATCAGAACAACTGATAGTGCGCTAGTGGACCGCACTATCATTGGGATTAGCGAGAATAATTCGTACTCTCTCTTGTATTCATTTTCTTTAATCCTTTGATTATTTTCACTTTGGTCCTTTTAGAAGTAAAGAATATTTAAAATACTGATTTTATTGACTGACGAATATTTGAGAGTTGTGGTAGTTCCACTTTCGTTTCCTGTAGTCGTTCTTTTTATTTCAGATTGTTCGACTTAGAATTTCAGATTATTCTAGCAAATTCTGCTATCGATACAACGAATTTTTATATTTCTATTCATTCTCTCCGTTCTATATCGAGCAATCTGGAACAAAAGGAACGATAGATGAAATAGAAAATGAAACACCAGTATTCTCAAAATCATTCATTCAATAAAACTAACATTTTAACTATACTTTACTTAAATAAACAATGGGAAATTAATCAACAGCATTAGAGAAAATCGAAACAACCGAGAGAGCGTATAATCTCGCAGATTCAACTATCGATACAACGATTTATTATATATCTATTTCTTTCTATCCGCTCTAAATCGAACAATATCGAAAAAGAAAGGAACGACTATAGGAAAGGGAAAATGCAACAATCATTATTCTAAAAAAACCGTCACTCAATAAAACGAATATTTTAAATATCTTACACTTCTAAAAGAAACAATTGGAAATCAATCAAATGCATTAGAGAAAATCGAAACCACTAAGAGTACTAATTCTTCACGGTAATCCAACTATCATTACAAGGAATTCTTATATTTCTATTTCATTCTGTTCGATCTAATTCGAACAATCTGAAAAAAAAGATGGACTACAAGAAACGAAAATGCATATGCCAATATTCTCAAAAATCCGTCACTCAATAAAACGAATGTTTTAACTACCCTTTACTTCTAAAAGAAACAATGGGAAATCAATCAAATGACTCATCATTCCTCCAGAATATCTTTTCCTTCCTTTACTTCCAACAAGAGTTCGAGGGAAACTTCTTTTCCCACTGTGTCGTACTCTGAGGTCGAACTCCCACCCCCTTGTAACCACCAACCAACTCAACCTTTACTCACGGGATTCTGGACAACGATGGAAGTGTATGAAGTAATGCGTGTGGGGTTTCGACTAGAACGAATCAATGATATTTGGCATTTTGACAGAGTGACCGAATATGATCGCCAGTTAGGATCAGAGGGTGTGTATGCAGGTTACATAAATGAGTTTATAGCAGCAAAACAACGGTACTCTGGATTTCCTTCTACTATTACAACCGAGGAAGAGAAGGAAACATTCTATGAATCCTTCTATCATGCAGAAGGAGTACGCATCACACCTGATGGAATCACAAAAAAACCAGTACTGAGATATTCCGCCAAGGCAGCCCTTAATTTGGCTTGGGGCACAATCAATGGACAGATCACGGTCTATTATAGTGGACTGTCCGTTAAAGTTATCACGGACCCCACTAATGTGGTTACAGATGTTGCTCCTGTCAATGAAGAAGTAGTGCTTGTCTCGTATAATAAAAATGAAAAAGCATTACACTGTAATAAAAAGGGTTACATCATATTGGCTGCAATGGTGACAAGTCATGCTAGACTGAAACGTTATAGTTTGATTTCAAAACTTGGTGACAGGTCATTCATTATATTGTGACACTAATTCAGCAATATTTAAAACCTTTCCAACAGATTCCTTTCAACCGAATACTGGTAATTTTTTCGGGGACTGGGTTGATGAGATTTCAAGTAAATATAGACCAGAGATTACAATTACAGACTTTGTTTCAACGGGTCCAAAAAGTAAGGCTCATCGTTTAAACAATGGAGATCAGATTTTGCGCTCAAAAGGGATTACATTAAATCAGAACAACCGCGAAAAATGCAGTTTTGAGCATTTGAAGAGTATGGTAATAGAAGGGACTCCCAAGAGTGAAAAATTTGAAGTACCTTTCAATGTAGTGCGTGATAAAGTTCATGTCACCTTAAGAAACAGGCCTTGTTTGAAAACATTTTCAGTTGTATTCAATAAACGCTACTACTACGTCAGTCCCATATGGATATAATGACAGTGTACTGGACACGGTAATCAGATTGATGTAAAGAATCCCATGAGGTTATTTTTATAAAAATAAATTAGACGTAACCCATTGAAAAATGTCAATAGAAAATAAAAAATATTTTGTAAAAATAATGTTTCTGTGTTGGTGTATATTATTTCTAATTTTCAAAATTAATCATGTTTTTAGTCTGAAAACCTAATAGGAAACAATGATTTTTTTTTTCATTATTACTTAGAAAAGTTAACATTATTTGAATTTTCTTCGTTAAAAAAATTTATCAATCTAAAGCATTATCGGTTAAAATAACAAAATTATCTGTAGAAAAGGAATAACACATAATTCATGTAATATACCATTTATTCAACTGAGGAACATGATCTGGTTTACAAAGGAACGTTATGAAAGCACAAGAAGAAACAGAAAGTCAGAATATTACATGTAATTTGAGTTCAATAACTGATCCAATCAGGTATATCATGCTTCACAGATTTCTTTTTCATTTGATTCTTGACTAAAGTCACAATATTGGAGTCGGGTACTTCCTTGCATTCCACAGCCACACGGCCTAATATGTGCATCCCAGAAATGCCTTCAGTAAGGAGAAACTCCAGGATAGTCTTGGCCGCATTTTTCTGAAATGAGGGGAATTTCTGTCAAAATCTGTTGACGAGGTAAAGGAATATCCAGCTTGATTGTTTCAGGCTTCTCCAACTGTAGGGTAAAAAACAGAAATTTTCTCAGGACAGCCAGATAACGTTCAGCTTTATCTGAATCATCAGTATCTACAATCTCTCGAATCTCTCTATTTATGTCGGTCACCTTATTTTCTCTTTGTTTATAACCAAACCTACTCTACTACCAGTCTCATCAACAGCTCAAATGAAAGAGTTCATCTCATCAACATCATTTGCCAAAAGGGCTAAATCATCAGCATAATATAAATCAGACATTTTCGTATCTCCAGCCCATTTAAGGCCAAAATCTTTCCCTTGAAGTGAATTTCGTATAACATAATCAATAACCAAACTAAAGAGAAAAGGAGACAAAATGCACCCTTGTCGAACACCAGAAGTAATGCTAAACCAACTGCTACAAGCCTTACCAACTCTCACACACGACTCAGTATTATTATAGAGAGCTTTCATTATGTTAACTAATTTGTCTGGTATACCATATGATTGCACAATCAGCCACAAATTATGACGATCAACAGAGTCGAAAGCCTTTTTGAAATCAACAAAGCTACTAGCAACCAAAGGTTTCTGAAACTCTAAACATTTCTCAAGAATCTGCCTAAGTGAAAATATAGTTATCACAAGAACTGCGATCACCTTTCTTGAAAATAGGGATAACAAAAGCCCTGGTAACATCCTTAGGAACCATGCATTTATCATAAAAGATATTCAGAATTTCAGTCATCCAAGTGGTAACAGAAACATTTCCAGCTCTAAGCATTTCGGTAGTAATTTCATCTACCCCTGGGATTTATGAAGTTTAAGTTTAGAAACAGCCAAAATAACTTCAGATTGTGTTATAGGGCCAACATTAAAGCCACCAATGCATCTATCATCATTGCAAACAATGGGAATAGAACTAATCGCATTATTTAGAATATCACTGAAATGCTCAGCCCACCTACAATGACAGAATCCTCACCTACTATAACCTTACCTTGTTTATCCTTCAATCCCTGTATACCTGTCCGTTTTCTACCACACAAAATATTAACTATCTGGTACAGCCCTCTGCTGTTGTGCTGTTTAACTGCTTCCTCGGCTTTGTCAGCCAGGCCATCAAGCCAAAGATTCTTATCAGCAGCTAACTGATCTTTTACACGTTTATTATGCTCTCTGTAATGCTTTCTATTAGTACTAGTAGGGCATTGATTAAGGACATTCCTGCAGTTCTTTCTTTCTGAAATAAGCTCAAGTGCCTTATTACTCAGATAATTCTGTCTCTTCTGCTCCTTTTTTCCTAAAAGAGTACTGTTAGTGTCCAAAAAAGCCTGTTTAAAATGATCCCATTCTTCCTCAACTTCAGCAGTAAGCAAACCATGACTGTCATAATGACTAAGTAACCTATCATGGTAAGCTTTGGCTATAACTGGGTCTTTCAGAGCTTCAGTATTAAAAGCAAATTTTTTAACCCTAGCACAACACTTTTTAAGTTTAATTTGCAAGACACTTTTAACAAGGTAATGGTCAGATACAATTTCAGCTCCCCTATATTCCCTGGTATTTCTAACAGAACTAGCCCTTTTGCTGTTAAGTAGTATATAATCAATCATTTTTTTATGCAGCCCATCAGGTGTAACCCATGCGTACTTATGTATGTCGCGGTGTTTGTAATAAGTGTTAGTTATTCTTAATCCATTGAGTTTACTTATCTGTAGGAGACGTTGCCCATTGCCATTGCAGCTACCAATACTAAAAGGGCCTATTACTCCTCCCCAAAGATCAGAGTCAGTACCAACTTTGGCATTGAAGTCACCAAGAACAAGGGTAACATCTCCTTTCTTGACAGAATTCAAAATATCCTGAAGTTGTTCATAAAACCTATCCTTCTCATCCTCATCAGCATCCTTAATGGGGGCATAAGAGCAGATAACATTCAGGTCTTTAACGCTTGTCTGAAATTTTGCTGTAAGAAACCTTTCATTAATGTACTCATATCCTAGAAGAGCATCAATAGTGTGTCTGCTGAGAAGCAGACCCATGCCTTGGTGATGTTTCTCATCTCCCCTACCTGAAAAGAGAAATTTAAGATTATTTTTAAGAATCTGACCTTTATTTGCCCATCTGGTCTCTTGCAAGCCAAGAATATCTAAATTATAATGGTGGAATTCTTGTGTGAGGACATCAAGAGAAAAAGCTCTGTGCAGAGTCGTCACATTCCAACTACCTATGGAGAGAAAATTGTTAGTGGGATGTTTAAAGAAACTATGTTTATTGAGAGAGGGAATGCCAACAATATCAAACAGCCCCCAAATCGCAGACATGGGGAAAAGACCCGTTCCCCCACCACTAAAGGCTGAAGCCATCTACACTGGAAGACTTCCTCCAATGTAGAATTTGACGATGCCAATAGAAGCAAAGAGTTCAGGTGCCTGCGATGACCTCTGTTCAGGATTATCCACCAGCTGATAAACATAACCTGCGAATCTATTCACTTGGGGCTGTCAACCCACAAACAAACAGAAAGCACAGCGGAAGATTTTCCCTCCACAGAAGCCCACCAGTGCAGCAAAATCAGGATCCATAATCAAGCTCAGAGCCATGTATCTGTCCAGTCCAGTGCGTTTATATGGTCAGCACCAGGTCCCTGTGTGGTTGACCACTCCTCAGCAGTGTAGAAAAAAAATGAAAAGTAGCCATATTTGTCCAGATCAGTAGGCCACACTAATCTGGCAAGCCCTCCCTTTCCGTTCACTTCCACAAGAGAGTATCTCTTTTGAAAGGTACTAATGGTCTGCACCACGAGAAGGCGGGGTCGGACATTAGGTGCTAGGCCTGGCCGGTTCTATGCATCATCACAGGGGATTGGTGCATAGCTCTCCTTCCAGTGACTACCAAGCTACCATTTACATACCTAAATCGTAAGCTACCGGTCTTTATTAACGAAAATGCTTGGTTGCATTCTCGCTGTTCAGGGGTCAATAGGAATCCAAAAGAGAGTGTAACCATCTGCATAAATAAGCTTTTCTGAACAAATTGATTCCGTTGTTTGATTTCCATGCATCCAAGGCCTCCAGTAATCCTTGATAACACCTCAAATACCATCTATTGGCAAAGTCGGAAGCATAGGACTGATAATCACTATCCACGTGTAAACTGATATAATTCACATCAAAGTGTTGAAAGTTAAAGCGGTTCTTGGTGTACTCTGCATTTAAGCTTGTATTGTCCAAGGTCTCCACTAATCCTTGATAACACCTCAAATACCGTCCATTGGCAAAGTCGGGAGCTTAGGACTGATAATCACTATCCACGTGTAAACTGATATAATTCACATCAAAATGTTGAAAGTTAAAGGGGTTCTTGGCGTAGTCTGCATTTAAGCTTGTCCTGTCAACCATACCAACTGTGAAACGTACAGGGAGCTGACCGAGAAACAAATTGTCACGGTTTACACTAGTGAGCCCTGTACCAATAGAGAACATGCAAATATCAGTTCGACGAAGGGGTACTTTGCACTCTCCCCAGCCAATAGTCGGGCATGAGCAAGAATGACGCTTGAACTGGGTTTAAGCTTACGTACGAAAATTTCTGCCTCTTCAAACTGTACTTTGTAACCTTGGCCACTTTTCCATGTCATGAGACAAAATTCTAGTTTGGAACGTAGCAATCGCAATCTTAAATCGACTTGATTTAGCAGGTACCTCTCTTGGTTGAACAGGTCAGCATGAATCCAAGAGATGAGTTTCAAACCTGTAGACTTCACAAGTTCCTGTCCCTGATTCCAACCTTCATTCTCATCTGTTACTGCATCCGTTTTTCCAGGGGTATCCTGATACCAAAGAACTGTACTGAGCTGACTTTTCGCTACATCTGAACCGTAATTTAGAAGTGTCTCCAAATAAGCACGATAGGGGGGTATACTGCGTGTGAAGCACTCACCAAATTTTCATTGCGAAACACGTCCCCTTGAGCGATGAGCGAATGTAAAAAATAATTACATGGTGCCACAGCTTTTGATGGTGATGGTGTACATTTCCCTTCAAAATCTTTGTCACAAATCGAAGGTAACACCTGGAACAGATCGATGTATTCATCTGATCCTTTAATAATAAATTCGAGGGGTGAATTACCTTCCAGCGAAGCCAGAGGACGATAATTGACATAGAAACCTCTTTCCAATTGTGAAACAGTGGGGGGAAACAGAAACAAGTCTAATTCCAAATGTGCACAGTCATTCGAAGCAGGATGAATTTTTTGAAGACTCATGATGAAAACAGGTCCTTCACACTACAACGTCTCTTCACCTTATGGAGGACATGGCGAGAAAGTTCGCGTTACATTCCTTTACCTCTCTGGAGTCGAGTACTGGCTTCTTGCAGGAATTCACTCACTGCTTCATGAAGTCCGGCTTTCGCTGTAGCTTTAAAATTACGATTCGCAGCCATCTCTGAAATAAATCGAAGGCCTTTGCGTTTCAATGATGCCAGAACGGGTTTTACTAGAGGCGTGATGAAACAACTAATGGTAGCAAACAAACTCCCCAGTCCGTCACCTCTCTGGTGTCTTGATTCACGAAACACACCATTACCTCTCTGATCCTTATAATATCGGATGTAGGTCTTTGTAGAAGGAGGTATAAATTAAACTCTCATGTTTGAAATGAAGCTGGACTAACACTTTACCGAATTTGAAATTCAGTGGTTCTCCGGTATCGGTTTCAAGGAAAATTCTCACACTTTCAAAAGAATTACGTGCTAAGGGGTACTAATCTGGTTGTTGATACACCGCAACAATTGCTTCGTTATTGGTTGTTCTCACGGCAGGACTAACCACTCTTAACAGTTCACCATGAGTGTCTCGAAGTAATTGAGGGGCGATTAAATCAGAGTGCATATAAATATCATAAATTCCACGGTTCATGTCAATAGGATATTCACTCACAGCCTTTCCTATAGGGATAACAAAAGTCGTGAAGCCTAACATCTCCCCAAGTCCAGGATGTGAATGGGGGAATTTAATATAATGGGCCTTTTCGGTACCTATTATCATTGAGTTGCTCCGTAGTTTATTGAATCGAAAGGCCTTCTTCATCTTAGCAGATAAAACTTGGGTCATGGCCGTAAAGAGAGAGTCTGCGTTCCTGGAAAACAGTACGAGGTAGCACATAGAAAAAACTTGCGTCATCAGATTCAAAAGTCGCATTATTGCAGAAGTTAGTAGCATATCTGTCGATTTCCCCTTCTCCCACACATAACAGAGCACTCAGTTTATATTTGATAAATAACAAGCCGTGACCGATCTTTGGCACAAATATCCAGTGGCCATTCTGGAAATCCAGTTCTATACCTTAAGGGAATACAGTACGAAGATGTTTAAGATGTTCTTGATGGGTGAACTTGTCTGGTTCCAGTGTGATTTTCCTTTGACATTCAATTAGTGATCGTGTCACGTGTCACGTGACACGATCACTAATTGACAAGCGTGTCACGTGACACGATCACTAATTGACAAGCGTGTCACGTGACACGATCACTAATTGACAAGCGTGTCACATGACACGATCACTAATTGACAAACGTGTCACGTGACACAAAGGTTGCCAGATCACTAATTTCTAAAAAAAAAAAATTGCCAGATATTTTTTCTAAATTCTGTAATCAACCATGGTGTTCGGATATTTTTTTGAGCGACTATACCTTCTGGCCTTTTTCTCTAGGATCTTGTCAATCGGGTAATGTGTGGGACCAGTCACTTTTTGCAACTCTGATTTGTAACACACGCCTTTGAGAACTTCTCCTTCAGAATCTTGTATGCGGTAAACAGGTTGCTTTCTGTGTAGTAATTGTACCACCAGAAATATTTCCTCATCCCACAGATGTGTACCAGCCTTCTTGAAAGGTATTTTCAAACTGGCAAGTCTCACACTATCACCAATCTTAAAAACAGGTCTTTCCTTCTCAACGTCTTCCCATATAGCTTTAACCACACATCCTCCTCGTTTTTTAAGGTTACATCTTTAGGTGGTAAACGATAAGAGGTGTGAGGTGTGGTGTTTTAACCTCTCAGAATGCGTTGTAACACGTCAAGATAATGATAAATGTTGTTTCGCGTGTAGTATCGCCCTAATTTCTCATACAGTGTTCTGTTCAATCGTTCAACCAGTGCTGCTTTTTTATCTGAATAACTAACAAAGAAATGAATGTCTTTCTGCTTCAGGAATTTTTGAAATATTCCATTTGTAAATTCTCTACCCTGATCAGTGTTCAAATGCATAGGAGATCGTCCTTTATTAAGAATTTTTCTAAAGGTTGCCACTATTTCTTTTCCGGTTTTGCACCGTCGGTATGCATCGGTACCAATCATTGTATCTTGTCAAGTTTTTCACAGCCATGAGATCAGCTTGCCACTGTTCATCTAGACCAGTAACACAAGTTCGGTTGCAGGGAATTTTCTTCGAACTTGTTTGTGTAAAGTGTAGGCCGGTTGTTTCTCCAACCACTCATGAACATGTTTGACAGATATACCTGTACTCTCAGCTAGTCGCTTAGCACCGACATATCCTTTTTCGGGGTCATTATAATGAGTATTCATAGTTTTAATTATTCGTGGACCCAGTCGTCGTAACTGACGAGTGGTTCCCATTGTTGTGGAGTTAACGTGATCCCACAGCTTATGGGTATAACTCCTAAAAAGACACGGATATCAACTGTCACGATACAAATGCTGAACCATTGGAAGACTTCCAAATGGTTGGGATTGGTTGCAACTATCTTGTACAGGTAAAAGTAAATATCCTACTATAGTCAAAATACTTATCAATACAGTACATACACCTGCTAACACATTCCTTCTCCTATCCATGTCGGAAGAGAGATGTGAGAGACAAAATAGATAAACACATTATTTAAGTTTCACCTCGTTTATTGAATCACAAATTTAAACCTTAACATAAGTGTGAAAGATATTTCACATCAGTTTGAAATACTACAAGGGAAAAACATCTTATTTATAGCATGCATATATGTAATATTTAACCAAAGTAGGTAACATTACAAGCAGATTAAATTAAGTATAGTATTTTTGGCTATAGTCAGAATCTCGTTATGTCACAAGATTTTCCGTGAATTCGTGATTCACAAAAAACAATAATCCGCGTTTCCATGCAGAATCCACGAAGGCTTGGGCTAGGCTATCAATGTCTACACCATAGATTCCCAACGGGGGCGATACCGCCCCCCAGTGGGCGCTGGAGCCTTCCATGAGGGGGGTAGCGGATCCAGAGGCAAATGGGGAACGTTGAGGCAGTCAAGAGGGGCGGTCAAATAAATAATAAATTTAATGGAATTTTCTGTGACAACCTTTTTATCTCTTCTATTCTGTGGTGTCTTCCTGGTGATTCTGGTGACTACCTCATCCGTCATGTACAGCTTTTCAATTGCAGCTTGGACAATAAGTTCCCTGCTACCGCCTACTAGCGTACTGGTACGTCTGAAGTCGACTGAGATGCTCTCAAAACTTTTCTTCAAGATCACAGATTGGATATAAGCTTCAATATGTTTTCCCACTCCAAGACGCTTTGAGTATGCTTTACGGTACGTAGTTGGGTCTGTAAATGGTAGCTAGGTAGTCACTGGAAGGAGAGCTATGCACCAATCCCCTGTGATGATGCATAGAACCGGCCAGGCCTAGCACCTAATGTCCGACCCCGCCTTCTCGTGGTGCAGACCGTTAGTACCTTTCAAAAGAGATACTCTCTTGTGGAAGTGAACGGAAGGGGAGGGCTGCCAGATTAGTGTGGCCTACTGATCTGGATAACTATGGCTACTTTTCTTTTTTTTCTACCCTGCTGAGGAGTGGTCAACCACACAGGGTCCTGGTGCTGACCATATAAACCAACTGGACTGGACAGATATATGGCTCTGAGCTTGATTATGGATCCTGATTTAGCTGCACTTGGCATATAAACTGACAGGCTCCTGTCAGACCTCTGTGGCAAGCAGCTGCTTGAGGGGGTATTTATTTTTTTTATTTTTATTATAGTGGGCTTCTGTGGAGGGAAAATCTTCCGCTGTGTTTTCTCTTTGTTTGTGGGTTGACAGCCCCAAGTGAATAGATTCACAGGATATCTTTATCAGCTGGTGGATAATCCTGAGCAGAAGTCATCGCAGGCACCTGAACTCTTTGCTTCTATTGGCATCGTCAAATTCTACATTGGAGGAAGTCTTCCAGTATAGATAGCTTCAGCCTTTAGTGGTGGGGGAAATGGTCTTTGCCCCATGTCTGCGATTAGGGGTCTGTTTGATATTGTCGGCATTCCCTCTCTCAATAAACATAGTTTCTTTAAACATCCCACTAACCATTTTCTCTCCATAGGTAGTTGGAATGTGAGGACTCTGCACAGAGCTTTTTCTCTTGATGTCCTCACACAAGAATTCCACCATTATAATTTAGATATTCTCGGCTTGCAAGAGACCAGATGGACAGATAAAGGTCAGATTCTTAAAAATAATCTTAAATTTCTCTTTTCATGGAGGGACGACAATCAGCATCACCAAGGCGTGGGTCTGCTTCTCAGCAGACACGCTAGTGATACTCTTCTAGGATATGAGTACATTAATGAAAGGTTTCTTACAGCAAAATTTCAGACAAGCGTTAAAGACCTGAATGTTATCTGCTGTTATGCCCCCACTGAGGATGCCGATGAGGATGAGAAGGATAGGTTTTATGAACAACTTCAGGATATTTGAATTCTGTCAAGAAAGGAGATATTACCATTGTTCTTGGTGACTTCAATGCCAAAGTTGGTACTGACTCTGACCTTTGGGGAGGAGTAATAGGCCCTTTTGGTATTGGTAGCTGCAATGGCAATGGGCAACGTCTCCTACAGGTAAGTAAACTCAATGGTTTCAGAATAACTAACACATATTACAAACACCGCGACAAATATAAATACACATGGGTTTCACCTGATGGGCTGCATAGGAATATGATTGATTGTATATTAATTAACAGCAAATGTGCTAGTTCTGTTAGAAATACCAGGGCATATAGGGGAGCTGAAATTGGATCGGACCATTACCTTGTTAAAAGTGTCTTAAAAATTAAACTTAAAAAGTGTTGTGCTAGGGTTAAAAAATTTGCTTTTAATACTGAAGTTCTGAAAGACCCAGTTATAGCCAAAGCTTACCATGATAGGTTACTTAGTCATTATGACAGTCATGGTATGCTTACTACAGAAGTTGAAAAAGAATGGGATTATTTTAAACAGGCTTTTTTGGACACTAACAGTACTCTTTTAGGAAAAAAGGAGCAGAAGAGACAGAATTATCTGAGTGATAAGGCACTTGAGCTTATTTCAGAAAGAAAGAACTGCAGGAATGTCCTTAATCAATGCCCTACTAGTACTAATAGAAAGCATTACAGAGAGCATAATAAACGTGTAAAAGATCAGTTAGCTGCTGATAAGAATCTTTGGCTTGATGGCCTGGCTGACAAAGCCGAGGAAGCAGTTAGACAGCACAACAGCAGAGAGCTGTACCAGATAGTTAATGTTTTGTGTGGTAGAAAACGGACAGGTATACAGGGATTGAAGGATAAACAAGGGAAGGTTATAGAAGGTGAGGATTCTTTCATGGCTAGGTGGGCTGAGCATTTTAGTGAAATTCTGAACAATGCGGTTAGTTCTATTCCCATTGTTTGCAATGACGATAGATGCATTGGTGGCTTTAATGTTGGCCCTATAACACAATCTGAAGTTATTTTGACTGTTTCTAAACTTAAACTTCATAAATCCTCAGGGGTAGATGAAATTACTACCGAAATGCTTAGAGCTGGAAATGTTTCTGTTACCACTTGGATGACTGAAATTCTGAATATCTTTTATGATAAAGGCATGGTTCCTAAGGATTTTACCAGAGCTATTGTTATCCCTATTTTCAAAAAAGGTGACCGCAGTTCTTGTGATAACTATAGGGGTATTAGCCTACTCCGTGGTCCAGGTAAAGTTCTTTCCATGATTCTGCTTAATAGAATTAAGAATCTGGTTGACAGTCAATTGCGTGATGAGCAATGTGGATTCAGAAGTGGTAGGGGATGTGTGGATCAGATATTTTCACTTAGGCAGATTCTTGAGAAATGTTTAGAGTTTCAGAAACCTTTGGTTGCTAGCTTTGTTGATTTCAAAAAGGCTTTCGACTCTGTTGATCGTCATAATTTGTGGTTGATTGTGCAATCATGTGGTATACCAGACAAGTTAGTTACCATAATGAAAGCTCTCTATAATAACACTGAGTCGTGTGTGAGAGTTGGTAAGGCTTGTAGCAATTGGTTTAGCATTACTTCTGGTGTTCGACAAGGGTGCATTTTGTCTCCTTTTCTCTTTAGTTTGGTTATTGATTATGTTATGCGAAATTCACTTCAGGGGAAAGATTTTGGCCTTAAATGTGCTGGAGATACGAAAATTTCTGATTATGATTATGCTGATGATTTAGCCCTTTTGGCAAATGATGTTGATGAGATGAACTCTTTCATTCGAGCTGTTGATGAGACTGGTAGTAGAGTAGGTTTGGTTATAAACAGAGAGAAAAGTAAAGTGATGAAAATTGGCCAGGCAGGCTGTGATTCAATTAATCTGAATGGTTGCAGTCTTGAACAGGTGTCACAGTTTAATTATCTTGGGAGCTATGTAACAGAAAATGGTGATGTGCGGCATGCGATTAACAGACGAATAGGGATTGCTGCCGGGACTTTTAAGAATCTATGGAGAGTGTGGAGAAATAGGCGTATACACCTAAACACTAAAATTAGACTGTATAATAGTTTGGTTCTTTCTAGGGTTAGTTATGGTAGTGAAACTTGGACACTTTGTAAACAAGATAACAGGAAACTAGATGCTTTTGATTCCAGATGCTTACGCAGTATCTTGGGCATTAGGTAGTTCAACTTTGTAACTAATGATGAGGTTAGGCAAAGGAGTTTGCAACCTCCTTTAAGCAGCATATTGTGCAGAGAGAGACTCCGTTGGTTTGGCCATGTTGCCCGTATGAATAATTATAGATTGGCGAATAGGGTTATGAACAGTGTGCCTAAGGGCCTCAGAAAGAAGGGGAGACCTAGGATGCGGTGGGCAGACAATGTCAAACAGGACCTTGTTAGAATAGGTGTGCAGTGGCCAGATGCAGTAGATGTAGCTCAGGATAGACTTGCTTGGAGAACTAAATTGCACGGTCTGGTTGGACCTCCGTAGCCCATGTCTGCTTGATGATGATGATGATGATGATGATGATGAGGAGGAGGAGGAGGAGGAGGAGGAGGAGGAGGTGGAGGAGGAGGAGGAGGAGGAGGAGGAGGAGGAGGAGGAGGAGGAGGAGGAGGAGGAGGAGGAGGAGGAGGAGGAGGATGATGATGATGATGATGATGATGATGATGAGTTACAATACCATCCCACGTCAGAACATAAGGTATAATATTAACATTACACTTGTGAATTAGGCTCAACTCATTACCCAGCAGATCATACGTCCTCTTCTTTTCAACCTCTACTGTCTGCAGGTTATCCTGAGATGTTATTACTACTTCAATAATTTTAATCTCATTCAATACCTTACCATGCACTACTATATCAGGCTTATTATGTTGGACATGTGTGTCCGTCCTGATAGGCAAATCAACCTTAATGCAACAATAATATAATAATAAATTTATTATATTCAATATTTCTTTTTATAATTTTTTTAATATAATAAAATACTTTGAAAATACCTGTTTACACGAATAAATATTTTATCTAGCTATGTAAATTATCTTGTTGTTATCGCGTTGATAAGCATTTTTAAAATAGAATTAGGTATACCTATAACCTTATTTGTTTTAGTTTAGAATAGATTGACGGTGACAAGTCCTTGCAAGTTGGTAGGCAAACACGCGGTTCATGCAATTTAACATGTTTCGACAAGAATATGGGAGCTTGAAATGATTTGTTTATGGAGCAAGTGCGCCGGCATCGCAAACATACAAGTTAATGCGTGCACAAAATTAAATCTATAAAAGCGATAGCTCTAGGAATGTTTTATTATTTTTATGTGCTTCGCCGTAATAAATAGTCGTGAGTGATAAGTGTTAGAAGTCATTATAAACATTATTTTTATAACTATCTATAAATCTGTTGAGAAGTTAATTTGTATTTGAAAATGTCTGAATCTACATCTAAAAAGAAATGTCGGCAGTACAGTATTGAGTATTTGAAATATGGATTTACGTATTCTCCTACAAACCAATCATTACCTATGTGTTTAATTTGCGAAAAGTTTTTTCAAATGAAGCTATTAAACCTAGGCTACAAGAGATTTTAAATAAAATGCATGCTGATAAGAAGAACAAAGAATTATCCTATTTTCAACAACTGGAAAAGCAATATTTAAAACAGCCAACTATGTCAAACCTTTTTGCGTCGTCTTGTAAACAAGATGATGATAGACTACGAGCCTCATATAACCTTTCATTGTTAATCGCAAAAGCAGGAAAACCACACACAATTGGCGAGGAATTAATTTTGCCGGCAGTCAAAGAGATATTAAAAACTGTTCTTCATCATAAGACACCGTCAGATATCATCAAAAAATTCCTCTCAGTAATAATTCAGTGCAAAGAAGAATAGATGAAATGGCAAAAGACGTTGAAATATCATTATGTGATTACTTAAAGACTTGCAAATTTTCCATTCAACTCGATGAATCAACTCTACCAAATAACGAATCTCTACTCTTATCATACGTACGATTTATAAAAGAAGAAAAAATTCATGAAGAGTTATTATTTGCTAAAAATTTGGAATCTGATACAAAGGGAGAATCTATATTTAATACCATGCAAAAGTTTTTTACAAGAGAAAGAATTTCCTGTTTGCAATATTTTGTCTGCTGCTACTGATGGTGCTCCAGCAATGACAGGGCGTCACAAGGGTTTCATAGCGCATTTGAAACAAGCAGTACAAAATGTATTCGCTGTACATTGTATTATTCATCGTCAGCATTTGGTTGCAAAAAAATTGAATGAACGTCTGCATTCGTCGCTCCATTACGTTATTAAAGCAATCAATAAGATTAGAAGCATTCATTGAATTACCGATTATTTGGTAAGCTTTGTAATGAAAATGATGAAGATTACAATCACTTGCTGCTGCACACAGAAGTATGTTGACTCTCTAAAGGTGTTTGTCTGAATCGTTTTTTTCAATCTATTTGACTCAGTACTGGACTTTCTTGAAGACAGAGACGAAAAATTGCGCGAAAATCTGATTACGTTAAAAAATGACATCGCTTATTTGACAGACCTGTTTAAAATATTTAATCAAGTTAATTTACAATTGCAAGGTGATGAGTTGAATTTAATTAAAGCAAAAAAGTCATAGCTGCTTTTGCGGGAAAACTTCTTCTATTCAAACGAAATCTAGGTAGAGGTGAATACAACCACTTTCCCACATTATCAGCAGTCTCTGCAAAACCGGAAGATTTACTTACTTACTGCCAACACTTGGAAATTCTTCATGTTGATTTTACGGAGCGTTTCCAAGATATTTTAAACATGAATATACCGAGTTGGGTTTTAGATCCTTTCGCAAACACAGATACTGAAGAATCATCAAATTTGGAAGAGGAACTCTTAGAACTCACGACTAACGAAGAACTCAGAGTAAAATTCAAACATGGATACCAAGATTTCTGGCTTCAAAAATCAATACCAGTTCTCTATCCTGGATTGTGAGCAATAGTACAGAAGTTTTTAATCGCATTTCCTTCGTCCTATATGGCTGAGCGTGGATTTATTGTCAAAGAAGAAGAACAGACTACACATCACTGAACGTGGCGATCTGCGATTGATGTTAACGAAATTGGAACCCGACCTTAACAAATTGTTAACACTACACCAGCCTCAACCATCTCATTAATTTTTTTTATTTATTATTAATTTTGTGTCTATCTCCTTTTCTTTATTTCTTATTGATTAAGTGTTTATTTTTAAAATTTTAATAAACAATTTTATTGTACATTTGGTTGTCGTTTTATTAATTTCTGCTTTATGATTTTTAATAGATAAATAAACAGATAAATTAGGTACAGATAACATGCAACAATATTTTAATATTTCATATAAAATTAACTATTATGGACTAGGGGCGTTGAAAATTTTGTTCTCTTCTAAAGGGGGCGATGGTCCAGAAAAGGTTGGGAATCACTGGTCTACACCATCATCATAAGTCATAATTGCTCCTGCACTATCTTCAGGCTCAAGGCTTTCAAACGAGATCAGACGTGTGAGTTCTTGTTGGAATACATTCACTAATAGATGGTAGAGTTCATCACCACATTCACTAGTCGGACCCAGTCGGAGTGGCAGGAGTGACTTTCGGTGTTCTTTAATGGCACACCGAAGATGGCAATCTTTATTCGATGCATATATATCCTGCATAAAGATGGCAGCTTCGTTGTGATGGTTAAGAAACTCTAGTCACTGCATTAGATTAAGTGTTACTTTTCACGTTAGTACACGAAATTCTACAGTTTTATAGGCCACCAAAGTCTTTGTAAAGACTTTGGTGGTCCTTCCTCACTACAATAAACAGTAACTTGAAGACTAGGCATCTGGTTCCAAATCTGTTTGTCTGTTCTATTTTTCTCTTTGCCAGCAATTGAAGGCAAAAATTTACAAAGCACACGGAATTCATGCAACGTGAAAGCAAACACCATTAAGAATAGGATACATCTAACCGTTGTTCCCATACTTTTAATAAAAACGAAGCTGAACAATAAACATTTCCTTGAACAAGGTGGGAATGATGTACAGGTTTTCATGAAGCACCGCACGTCCGGATTGTCGCCCTGCATTGTTGCAAATGATGCTTTGCTCAGAGCCACGCTATAGAACACTGATGTCACCTATCGGACAGTCTGACTTTCATCAACCACTTTTTGCACTGTATTTTATTTCTATAAACGTCTTTGACATTTTCGCCTCAATGACTGAATGATTTCCTGTGGTAGACCGGGTGGCAATGTTCAGGCGATCTCATAATTAGACACTTTAGCGAACTCGGGGTTCTGGGGTTCCATCATCAATCATCATTGGTCGGTAGACAGGTCCATGAAGTGTGGTGGTGACTACCCCTGCGTATATTTTAGGGTGACACACAACTAAGTGGCTGTGATTTTCTACTGCTGCCAAATCTAAGGCAACTCCCAAATCCCAGACCAACATCAAAATCAACATACTTTTAGCAATAATCGAAAACTAAGATAATTTCACAGGTAATAAAAACACAACATTTATTAACAGATCAATGTTCAGACGATTTTCGCATTTGAGTCCACCCTTCGGACATTTTTAACAGGCGCCCTCGGCGCGGCCCTTCTCAATTACGGGGGCTTTCTGCAAGTGATGGCTAAAGTCAGTCCAAAAGTTCCCTAATTCAGTCCAACGCTCAAAAGGTGAGTGGACAATACCCAGTAGATCAGTTCCATGTAGGCCGCATGACGGCGACAAGTAACGTAATTGCCGTGGTAAAAATTAACCAGATCAAAAGCGACTTATGATCCTACCTCGTTCAGTGCAGGCTGATCCCAGGAGACGACATCGTGGTTCGCCATCTGCTGTCGGAAGCTGTTGGCACTCATTCCTCGATTATATCATTGCATCTCAAAGGGCGCTACGACAACTCTGCTGATTTCGCTCTCCAGGGACAAGTTGTTCACGTCCTCCTGTGCTCGAGTCCACAACGAGATTGTTCCCCACTTTTGCTTCTTTTTCCGATGTACACTGTCCGGTTCCCTGGCAGAGTTCACCTATGCCCATGCGTGGCTGTTCGTGATTGGCCAGAGTAGCTGAGGTGAAACTGTGTTTACTAGGCATATCACGTAATCCTTCTGCCACCTGCGGTTTCAGGGTCACTCTGGATGATTCTGTGCCTTCATCGAACTGGACATCAAAAATTGAGGCAATGTGAAATGGCACTATCGAACGAGGATAAGGGTTTCCATGACCCTCCACATCAATAGTAGTGTCCACATGATAAAACAAATGTGGGTACAACAGTAGCACCAACTGTATCTGGGGTTGTGGTTGTGAATCTGGCAGAAAAGGCCTATAAGGTCCAGGTGGCATGTCAAAACCTGGTACACGTCTATTACATGGCATACACACTGTGCTGGTTGGTTGAGGCCCATTTTCATAGCCTGAATCCACGCTACCCTTCCAGGTCACAATAACCCTTTGTAAACGGGGGCCAACAAAGTCTCTACAAGTCCAGACTCGATCGTGACGTTGAAGTAGGGTTGAGAAGTAGTGGAGTCACTGGACTGTCAGTATCCAATGAGAAAACCTCACGATAGCCACGTGCTGATAATGTTAACCTCACTTTGTGTTCAGTCACTTGGAGCAAACTACACTATACTTTGGTGAAGTTGTTCAATCTATGCTCAAGTGTGTCGATATCCCGTCATACCAAAAGCCCATATCGTATGAAGAATGTCTACAAATGCCAATGCATATATTAACAGAAAAAAATTTGCAAGCCTTAAACATCATATGTGATGGAGAGACCATCACCATTGAAGTGGATGAAGTGGCACATGAATTTCTGTACAGAGTCTGTTTTGCAGAAAAACATGGCATGCACACTGTCCTGGTTGGTTCAGGCCCACTTTCATAGCCTGAGTCTTCATCAATATATATATTAACTATTCATATACATACATTTTAATCATATTATATTATAATCAATATATATGATATTATGTCATCAAATAATATGTCATCAATGTATATATTAATAGAAACTTTCATAGCTTGAGTCGTCATCAATATATATATTAACTATTCATATATATATATATATTATAATCGGATTATATTATAATATCATATATATTACAATATCATATATATATTATAATCGTATTATATAATAATAATAATAATAATAATAATAATAATAACAACAACAACAACAACAACACCCCCTCAAGAAGCTGCTTGCCACAGAGGTCTGACAGGAGCCTGTCAGTTTATATGCCAAAGAAGAAGGTTTGAGAGGATGGCAGGACCTCAGCAGAAAAACGACACAAACAGCCATGCCTTACCCGGGGCTCGAACCCAGGTCCCTTAGATCACTAGCCAAGCGTGCTAACCACTCAGTCATGGGACAGCATATTTTAATATCATATATATATATTATAATCATATCATAATATAATATCATATTATATTATAACATCATATATATATTATAATCATATATATATATATTATAATCATATATATATATATTATAATCATATATATAAGTATTATCGTCACACCCCACGGTTAGCCCACTAGTGCTTTCCCCCTATGACGTTACCGGCCACGCCCACTTCCGCCCCCGCCCACTATGACGCAACATGACGTAATCATTGCATAAGCATTACGTAACCGGCCACCCCCCTTATTAATAATTAATAATTTCCCCCCTCCCCCTCAGTGGCGCCATCTGTTGACAGTGAGAAGTACTATTTTCCCAAAAAAACCTTTATTTTCACTCTAATTTCTCGTTTTCGGACCCCCCGGTCGCCCCACCTATATTTTAAGCCCTCCCCCTTATTAAAAAAAACCCTTGGTGCCATCTGTTGACAATGAAGAGTATTATTTTCGGAAAAACCTCCTTATTTTAACTCTAACTCCCGATTTTTCTTTATTTTACCCCAATGGTTAACCTATATTTTAAGCCCTCCTGCAGACCCCCCGGTTGACCTTTTAAGCCCTACCTATAGTTTAAGCCCTCGGATCGGCTGATGCAAAACTCAGAATAATTGCATAGAAAGGGATGATGCAATTGTAATGTCTCACAGAAAATCAGGTCCCTAGTAATTAAACACTTACCAAAATTCTCTTCCCTTAAAAATTTAACAGGCTGCGTCCAATGCGTATTTTTAGTACATCTCCTGTATTCATCTGAAATTTTACAATTCCGTTCAACTCTTTTTGAATGTCTAATGCAGATCTCAAATTGTAAATCAACTGTATTTATTCCTTAGTAATTAAAACCCTTTGCTATTCATTAGCCAGGACGACTAAACGATTCCTTTATAATTAAAATTCCCTGCTATTAAACTTCCTAGTAATTAAACACTCATCAAAATTCCCTTACCTTTATTAAAAAAAACCACCGTACGGTTGAAATAAATCGGTTTTCTGCACATGCGTTTTATCGAAAAAAAAAAAAACTTCTCCCCAGCAACGAGAGTCGAACCCCAGCCCCCAGCTTCATTTTGTCAACTCCTTGAACAAGAACCGATCCTGCAATGGAAAAGTTTCAAACTCTGTTATTGGCATTCCTGAAGTCGTACGTGGAGTTTCATCATGCACATACGTGTCACTCACTTACTGGTCAGGTAGCAAGCTTCGAAACATCTCATGACACATTATGCAATCGCCCCGGGAGGTTGAGTGTCCAGCGCTCATTGTGATTGGTGATAAGGTTTCAAAATAGATGTTGTTGTTCTCTAAGGGTAGGTGACGTCACAACAAGGGGAAAGAAACGTGGAGTGACCAGTGAGTGACACGTATCAGAAGGCTGCTGAGCGTTGTTTATATATACAGGGACTTGTTAAGACATGGACATTCTGGTTAGCATTCTGTCTGTCTCTCTGGCCGCTATGGAGCTAGCTTACCAAAGGTTTTATGAAGTGGCTCGTTCTATATTTGCGTCTACAGACGTTCCCGCACATCAGAAGGGGATAACCTACGAGGAATGCCTGCAGACCTTAATGAATGTTATAACCGACAAGATTCTGCATCTGCTGAGCACTATAAAAGATGAGGCGGTCATAGAACCGAGCGAAGTAGCCAAGGAGTTTTTACGCCGTGTACGTTTTGCGGAAGTAGCGGCATTAAATCATGTCAAACCCATGGATTATCGAATGGTACTCAAGGACGCCATGACCTCGATAGAGATTGCTGACATTGTGGAGGTCATGGAATAACTAAAAAACAACAAAAGCTTCTTTTCAGAACCACTTCATTTGTGTAGAAAGGATTATCGATCGTACAATTTCTGTTCACAACTCTTCTCTATCTATATATTTTTCTTCTCTATCACCCCCGTTAACAGAGTAAATTTTATAGGGATGTTTAACCTGCAGTATAATTTTACACAGTGTGTTAGGATTAACAACTCTTATGTCATAGTTATTGCGGGTAGGATCCCTCTCCACTTTTAAAATTTAGATCTTACACCGACAGTCTTTTCATATACGTATTTTTATAACCATTTTAAAACCAACACTTATTTCTTTTATCCCTAGCGATTACTGTTTGTTGCATTTTTTATTAGAAGAAACCCTATCCCTGCAGTAACAGCCCCCGCAGAAAATAAGAAATGCTATCAGGCGAAAAATTAATAAAATCTGATTTTATTCGTCGTGATGAAAAATATTGATGGGGTAATAGGTTCGACTTAAAAGACTTCGTGTTCGGATCCTCACCACGGCCAACCTCTCGCTGACGGACGGTTAAACCCTACGAAATTATTCCAAACGGGGAATCAAAAGGTTTTTATTGACGAATGAATCTTGGACCTGTACTGTTTCCGTACATCGTGAAAACACACTCACAGCCTTGATCCGTGTTCCCAATTTCCTTTACTAAGTCACTTCAAAAAATATTGTGATTGCAAAAGTATGAATAACTGTTTTATTACGCCACGTTTTAAAAATACTTATTACTGTTGTAATTCGCGGTACGGGAGAGTAACACTGTTCGAAGAAAAATCAGGTAAAACAGTTTTTAAAAAAATCGTTTCCTCCGTCGTTTGCGTATATCTCATCACGCTGGTGAAACCGGGTAAAAAAATATTTTTTTTTGTACGAGGAAGAATGTTAAAAGTACGTCGCGTGAAAAAACTTTAGTTCCATCACGAATGCACATTAATGGAGTAGTGAGGTCGTAGTTTAATACTTCAGCTATAAAAAAATAATACAATATCTCACGCACCCCTCTCAACTTGTCTACGCTAATCCGCAGAAATTTTATTTGCAACGGGACTGACACTTCGAATTCGCTATATGCTCCGGCCAGCGCCGCCTAGTGCTTCCACCCTCGTTTCGACACACACTCACTCCCATGTGCTCTGAACAACACGGACACTGTAGCCCCCCGTGACCTTTGTACGTCACCAGCCTGCAGTGGAATGCATGGCTCCTGCTGAATGCTACGCTATCAGAAGTCCATGTGGCTGTCGTGTTCTCCAAGCGCTCAGAATATTACTATACGTATAACGATGTAAAGTCCGTTTTAATCAATACTTATTTCTTTCAACTCTGCGACTATTGGCTGGCACATTTTTACTAGAAGAAGGGCTACCTCACAGTAGCAGCTCCGCAGAAAATAAAAAATCTGATTTTATTCCTCGTGATGAAAAATATTGAAGGTAATAGGGTCGACCTAAAAGATCCGTGTTCGGATCCTCACTCCGGATGGCTTTTAACAAAAGTCCTACGAAATTAAAAAACTCCCCCGTTACGCGACATTGTTTAAAAATACTTATTATAGCTGTATCCCCAGTACATGATGCAAACTCTTTCCGAGGAAGTAACGCTATTCGATGCATCCCCCAAGTTACATGCTTTTACAGGGTAAAGCCTGTGTGGCAGAATGTTAAAAGTAGAATTCATACATTTCCGTAAAACTTAAGTTCCAACATGCATTAAAGGAGTATGGTTCGACTCACTTTGACAGGAGCAGTCGCTCGGACCAAAATCCTGATGGGTCTCCTGCCGAATGCTACTCTTTATCAGAACACCGTGTCAGGTGCCTTCTAGAAAAGGGAACAATTTTTAATGTCATAAGAAATGTGTGGCGTATAATTCCATGGAAAAAATACGAAACCTTTAGTATTAACATCCTCACTTCAAATTTTCATACAACATTCTGGGATTAAGTTTCAACTTTTATTTTTTCCAACCGTAATAAAGCGCTGTTTCTGTGGAGCACTGGCGACTTCGACGCAAAGGGTGATCCACACTAAAAAACAAAACCCATAGACAATGAAGAACTGAAAAAGTCATTAAAAACAGTGAATGGCCTTATGTAAAGTACAGAGATTGACAACAGTAATATAGACAGGAACCCATCGCTCACTATCATAGCCCTCGAGAAATTATCAAAGATGAATAGAGTTCAGACCACACAATCTTCTGAGTTAATTCTGGACGGATCACAAGGACTTTTTCTCACATTCGTTAATCAAAGTGTCTACGCATCAGACTTGTCATTACCCATAGACTGAGTAAGCATTTAGAATGAAAAATTGAGTTTGCTTCAATGTCATAGCTTTAATTTTCAGATGCACTCCACAGATTCGTAAAACACTCATTAGGTATGCATTTCCTTTCACAAGATAATTACAGTTCATCACTGATTCATCTTCCCTATGTGTATCTTTCTAATAAATCATACGCCCAAAGTAGATAATCATATTACGAAAATAAAATCGATTTTAAGTGATTCCGTATTCGTAATTTATTAATACTAAAGAATCACAACCATCATCAGATTATATCTACTCACGACGAAAATCTCACAATAGTCTATCCAATACTTTACCAAAGTCGATACAGTCACAAGTTACGAAATTCAGCATCTGTCTCATAGACCAGGGACGCGTGAATAGCGACCCGTGGGTCGCATTCGGCCCGCTAAGAGTTTTTTGTGCCCCACCAAGACAGTCAGAAAAATCCGTCTTGAACCGAGATTTCCTCCCCGTGCGCGACCGAAGATTCGTCTCGTATTTTCCACTAGGACGGCCACGTCAATATGCATACGAAGTGTAGATACGAAAACAATTGCCCACCCCGGCCATAGACAGTAGGTTAGTTACTTCTAACAAAGTCAAGGTTTGAGATCCATAGTAAGACACGAATGTTACCGAACACCTATGTCATGTGAATGCTAACTGTTAAGACAGATAGTTGCATATTTTTTTTAAAAGATACATCGAATGTACTCTTACATGCACGAAGCTTCCATTTCCCTGTTTGGCAATTAATATCCGAAAACCCACTAGTTATATAGAAATAGTGAGAATTCTCAATGTACAATCTGAACAGGTGTTTTTGTTTGTAAATTAAAAAATCTGAAAATCTCACTGGAAAACAACAATATTTCCGTGAAAAATTAGGTCCCTGAATCGAGCCCTAGTTCGGCGTTCACTGACTTCAACCACCGATAAAACTTAACGTAAGCTCTCTCGCGGTTAGTTCAAGATGCTTTCACACGCTCTTTTCAGAGTTCCTGACCCACCTACTACGTTTCAATAAGCGCATAGGTGTGTGTGCGATGGTGGATAGCTACAAACACAAGTTTCGCTACAATATAACACTGAGATGTCTGTTTAGTTATTTTTCTCTATTTCTATACTAGTGTGGAATTCTTAGAACAAGTGGTACAGTACGAAAGTGGTTAGCACACGTTTTTTATATGTATCCTGTTTGGAAATAACACTGTCTATGGACCATTACTAGTAAGGGATGTCGAATTATCTAAAGACTATACTCCAAGACTGTCTAATGCTGAACTGCACGATCAGAGAGCAAAGCTAAGTTTCAGAAAAACATTAAATACTCTCGTCAGAAAAGAAATTTTTCCGATTCTACGTACGAACTGTATTGGGTGTGAAGTAGATCATTCAAGTCAGCTTCGCCATTCGTGTGTGGCCATATCCCGTTTCGCCGAAGCAGTGAGAAACATTCATTTAAGCGATATCGCTAAACTTTTTGTGGAAGAGGCAGGAGTTGAAGATTCCTACATGCTACACTTTCCTATATTACTAAACGAAGTGTATGACGAACTGGTGCGCGCCTCTGAATATGTACTAAATAAATGTAATAGTGTTACTAATTTCTGTTCTATATCTGATGGGTCGTCCTTGTAATTTCTTAGTGTATGAATAAAAGATTTTTTCCTGCAATGCTATTTCATTGTTCTACTTAACAGAATCGAGAAAGGTAAAAGAATCTGAAAATTTGTATACAAGCGTGCATCTTTAGTAAACTTGTCTGTTTAGTGACTTTTCGATGAGATTTCCTAATAGAGCTATAATACCGATCTGACGAGGTTTGTAAATTGTTAGCTTCTTCTGTAGCGAGCAAGTGTCCGTAAGACAATATGTTTATTCTTGCATACAGTAACATATACCAATACAGACACACCGAGAGAGACATGAAGACGTATACACACATCAGATTCAGCGAAACAAACATGAAAACATAATCACGCACACACTCACCCGCACACAGAAACATACTCACACACACACTCACCCACACACAGAAACATACTCACACACACACTCACCCGCACACAGAAACATACGCACACACTCACAAACATGAAAGCATACAATTACAGAGACGAAACAAGTATGTGAGAAAAAACTTAGTCCATCGCACGGATATGTGCATACACTTAGAAAGACATCCGTTGAATAATACCATACACCACACAAGAATATACTTTGCATAAGATCAGAGAAACATTCTCCTACATATTCATAGACTGCTTGAATCAGACAGTCAACATTGTTGTCCCTAGATGGCGTTGGTGAAAAGCTCAAAATCTTTTTTTTAAACTGATACGTGCTTCATCTTACTTCGAAAGTTCTATCTTCTGTGCTCATAACAATAGTATATAGATATGGAGAGACACGTTTCAGTGAGTTTGCACTGATGTTTTTAAATATTCTTCACAACTGAACGCCTAGTGCACATACAGCTAAAATGTAATATTCACATACTCACACGAAAAGTGTACGTTGTTGAAGTGTAATATTCATGTGCTTACCTAGAGGGGTGAAGGTTGCTGACTTGTGTCTTCACTAGCTATGAACGCTGTTGTAAGAAATTGTAACATGAATACCCTAATACTTAAAAAATGAATGGTTAAACCATTGTTATCAACTGCTTTTCAACCCTGCACGTGGCACCCTCTGTCTTAGTTGTTTTGAGGTGATGATTGCAGGTAGTGTGCTTTCCTGTCGCTTCTCTTTCTCACTTCTGCAATATTGTTTGTCCTGATGATTGAAGTATCCTGTTCTGCTCTACACCTGATACGATTACAAAAGAAAATGTTTGCATGTACTAATTCTGGATTAAATATGTGGGCCGCTACCAGTCCAACCCATGACAGAGGTCGAGCAAGCTCAAAGCACTCCGTTGAACTACAAAAATAAGATTAATACCGGTTCGGTGGACTCTTAGAATCGCGAGGTATTATGCTTATGGTATGTACAGGAGTAATGGTCCATAGACAGTGTTATTTCCAAACAGGATACATATAAAAAACGTGTGCTAACCACTTTCGTACTGTACCACTTGTTCTAAGAATTCCACACTAGTATAGAAATAGAGAAAAATAACTAAACAGACATCTCAGTGTTATATTGTAGCGAAACTTGTGTTTGTAGCTATCCACCATCACACACACACTTATACGCTTATTGAAACGTAGTAGGTGGGCCAGGAACTCTGAAAAGAGCGTGTGAAAGCACCTTGAACTAACCGCGAGAGAGCTTACGTTAAGTTTTATCGGTGGTTGAAGTCAGTGAACACCTAACTAGGGTTCGATTCAGGGACCTAATTTTTCACGGAAATATTGTTGTTTTCCAGTGAGTTTTTCAGATTTTTTAATTTACAAACAAAAACACCTGTTCAGATTGTACATTGAGAATTCTCACCATTTCTATATAAATAGTGGGTTTTCGGATATTAATTGCCAAACAGGGAAATGGAAGCTTCGTGCATGTAAGAGTACATTCGATGTATCTTTTTAAAAAGAAAACACCTATGTCGTGTGAATGCTAACTGTTAAGACAGATCTTAACAGTTAGCATTCACACGACATAGGTGTTCGGTAACATTCGTGTCTTACTATGGATCTCAAACCTTGACTTTGTTAGAAGTAACTAACCTACTGTCTATGGCCGGGGTGGGCAATTGTTTTCGTATCTACACTTCGTATGCATATTGACGTGGCCGTCTTAGTGGAAAATACGAGACGAATCTTCGGTCGTGCACGGGGAGGAAATCTCGGTTCAAGACGGATTTTTCTGACTGTCTTGGTGGGGCACAAAAAACTCTTAGCGGGCCGAATGCGACCCATGGTTCGCTATTCACCCATCCCTGGTCTATGAGACAGATGCTGACTTTCGTAACTTGTGACTGTATCGGCTTTGGTAAAGTATTGGATAGACTATTGTGAGATTTTCGTCGTGAGTAGATATAATCTGATGATGGTTGTGATTCTTTAGTATTAATAAATTACGAATACGGAATCACTTAAAATCGATTTTATTTTCGTAATATGATTATCTACTTTGGGCGTATGATTTATTAGAGAGATATACATAGGGAAGATGAATCA
Source organism: Ryuthela nishihirai (assembly GCA_038380435.1). Lineage (NCBI taxonomy): Eukaryota > Metazoa > Arthropoda > Arachnida > Araneae > Heptathelidae > Ryuthela > Ryuthela nishihirai. The sequence goes on along the minus strand of JAWZYU010000029.1, from coordinate 2,436,637 downwards.
GTGATGAACTGTAATTATCTTGTGAAAGGAAATGCATACCTAATGAGTGTTTTACGAATCTGTGGAGTGCATCTGAAAATTAAAGCTATGACACTGAAGCAAACTCAATTTTTCATTCTAAATGCTTACTCAGTCTATGGGTAATGACAAGTCTGATGCGTAGACACTTTGATTAACGAATGTGAGAAAAAGTCCTTGTGATCCGTCCAGAATTAACTCAGAAGATTGTGTGGTCTGAACTCTATTCATCTTTGGTAATTTCTCGAGGGCTATGATAGTGAGCGATGGGTTCCTGTCTATATTACTGTTGTCAATCTCTGTACTTTACATAAGGCCATTCACTGTTTTTAATGACTTTTTCAGTTCTTCATTGTCTATGGGTTTTGTTTTTTAGTGTGGATCACCCTTTGCGTCGAAGTCGCCAGTGCTCCACAGAAACAGCGCTTTATTACGGTTGGAAAAAATAAAAGTTGAAACTTAATCCCAGAATGTCGTATGAAAATTTGAAGTGAGGATGTTAATACTAAAGGTTTCGTATTTTTTCCATGGAATTATACGCCACACATTTCTTATGACATTAAAAATTGTTCCCTTTTCTAGAAGGCACCTGACACGGTGTTCTGATAAAGAGTAGCATTCGGCAGGAGACCCATCAGGATTTTGGTCCGAGCGACTGCTCCTGTCAAAGTGAGTCGAACCATACTCCTTTAATGCATGTTGGAATTTAAGTTTTACGGAAATGTATGAATTCTACTTTTAACATTCTGCCACACAGGCTTTACCCTGTAAAAGCATGTAACTTGGGGGATGCATCGAATAGCGTTACTTCCTCTGAAAGAGTTTGCATCATGTACTGGGGATCATCATCATCATCATCATCATCCTCAAGCAGCCATGGGCTACGGAGGTCCAACCAGATCGTGCAATTTAGTTCTCCAAGCAAGTCTATCCTGAGCTACATCTACTGCATCTGGCCACTGCACACCAATTCTAACAAGGTCCTGTTTGACATTGTCTGCCCACCGCATCCTAGGTCTCCCCTTCTTTCTGAGGCCTTTAGGCACACTGTTCATAACCCTATTCGCCAATCTATAATTATTCATACGGGCAACATGGCCAAACCAACGGAGTCTCTCTCTGCACAATATGCTGCTTAAAGGAGGTTGCAAACTCCTTTTCCTAATCTCATCATTAGTTACAAAATTGAACCACCTAATGCCCAAGATACTGCGTAAGCATCTGGAATCAAAAGCATCTAGTTTCCTGTTATCTTGTTTACAAAGTGTCCAAGTTTCACTACCATAACTAACCCTAGAAAGAACCAAACTATTATACAGTCTAATTTTAGTCTTTAGGTGTATACGCCTATTTCTCCACACTCTCCATAGATTCTTAAAAGTCCCAGCAGCAATCCCTATTCGTCTGTTAATCTCATGCCGCACATCACCATTATCTGTTACATAGCTCCCAAGATAATTAAACTGTGACACCTGCTCAAGACTGCAACCATTCAGATTAACTGAATCACAGCCTGCCTGACCAATTTTCATCACTTTAGTTTTCTCTCTGTTTATAACCAAACCTACTCTACTACCAGTCTCATCAACAGCTCGAATGAAAGAGTTCATCTCATCAACATCATTTGCCAAAAGGGCTAAATCATCAGCATAATCTAAATCAGAAATTTTCGTATCTCCAGCCCATTTAAGGCCAAAATCTTTCCCTTGAAGTGAATTTCGCATAACATAATCAATAACCAAGCTAAAGAGAAAAGGAGACAAAATGCACCCTTGTCGAACACCAGAAGTAATGCTAAACCAATTGCTACAAGCCTTACCAACTCTCACACACGACTCAGTGTTATTATAGAGAGCTTTCATAATGTTAACTAACTTGTCTGGTATACCATATGATCTCACAATCAACCACAAATTATGACGATCAACAGAGTCGAAAGCCTTTTTGAAATCAACAAAGCTAGCAACCAAAGGTTTCTGAAACTCTAAACATTTCTCAAGAATCTGCCTAAGTGAAAATATCTGATCTACACATCCCCTACCACTTCTGAATCCACATTGCTCATCACGCAATTGCCTGTCAACCAGATTCTTAATTCTATTAAACACAATCATGGAAAGAACTTTACCTGGAACAGAGAGTAGGCTGATACCCCTATAGTTATCACAAGAACTGCGATCACCTTTTTTGAAAATAGGGATAACAATAGCTCTGGTAAAATCCTTAGGAACCATGCCTTTATCATAAAAGAGATTCAGAATTTCAGTCATCCAAGTGGTAACCGAAACATTCCCAGCTCTAAGCATTTCCGTAGTAATTTCATCTACCCCTGGGGATTTATGAAGTTTAAGTTTAGAAACAGCCAAACTAACTTCAGATTGTGTTATAGGGCCAACATTAAAGCCACCAATGCATCTATCATCATTGCAAACAATGGGAGTAGAACTAACTACATTGTTTAGAACATCACTGAAATGCTCAGCCCACCTAGCCATGACAGAATCCTCCCCTTCTATAACCTTACCTTGTTTATCCTTCAATCCTTGTATGCCTGTCCGTTTTCTACCACACAAAACATTAACTATCTGGTACAGCTCTCTGCTGTTGTGCTGTCTAACTGCTTCCTCGGCTTTGTCAGCCAAACCATCAAGATAAAAATTTTTATCAGCAGCTAACTGATCCTTTACAAGTTTATTAAGGTCTCTGTAATGCTTTCTATTAGGACTAGTAGGGTATTGATTAAGGGCATTCCTGCAGTTCTTTCTTTCCGAAATAAGCTCAAGTGCCTTATCACTCAGAAAATTTTGCCTCTTCTGCTCCTTTTTTCCTAAAAGAGTACTGTTAGTGTCCAAAAAAGCCTGTTTAAAATGATCCCATTCTTCCTCCACTTCAGTAGTAAGCAAACCATGACTGTCATAATGACTAAGTAACCTATCATGGTAAGCTTTGGCAATAACTGGATCTATCAGAGCTTCAGTATTAAAAGTAAATTTTTTAACCCTAGCACAACACTTTTTAAGTTTAAGTTGCAACACGCTTTTAACAAGGTAATGGTCAGATCCAATTTCAGCTCCCCTATATGCCCTGGTATTCCTAACATAACTAGTCCATTTGCTGTTAATTAATATGTAATCAATCATATTCTTATGCAGCCCATCAGGTGAAACCCATGTGTACTTATGTATGTCGCGGTGTTTGTAATAAGTGTTAGTTATTCTGAATCCATTGAGTTTACTTACCTGTAGGAGATGTTGCCCATTGCTATTGCAGCTACCAATACCAAAAGGGCCTATTACTCCTCCCCAAAGGTCAGAGTCAGTACCAACTTTGGCATTGAAGTCACCAAGAACAAGGGTAATATCTCCTTTCTTGACAGAATTCAAAATATCCTGAAGTTGTTCATAAAACCTATCCTTCTCATCCTCATCGGCATCCTCAGTGGGGGCATAACAGCAGATAACATTCAAGTCTTTAACGCTTGTCTGAAATTTTGCTGTAAGAAACCTTTCATTAATGCACTCATATCCTAGAAGAGCATCACTAGCGTGTCTGCTGAGAAGCAGACCCACGCCTTGGTGATGCTTTTTGTCGTCCCTCCCTGAAAAGAGAAATTTAAGATTATTTTTAAGAATCTGACCTTTATCTGTCCATCTGGTCTCTTGCAAGCCGAGAATATCTAAATTATAACGGTGGAATTCTTGTGTGAGGACATCAAGAGAAAAAGCTCTGTGCAGAGTCCTCACATTCCAACTACCTACGGAGAGAAAATGGTTAGTGGGATGTTTAAAGAAACTATGTTTATTGAGAGAGGGAATGCCGACAATATCAAACAGCCCCCTAATCGCAGACATGGGGCAAAGAACCGTTCCCCCACTACTAAAGGCTGAAGCCATCTACACTGGAAGACTTCCTCCAATGTAGAATTTGACGATGCCAATAGAAGCAAAGAGTTCAGGTGCCTGCGATGACTTCTGCTCAGGATTATCCACCAGCTGATAAACATATCCTGTGGATCTATTCACTTGGGGCTGTCAACCCACAAACAAAAAGAAAACACAGCGGAAGATTTTCCCTCCACAGAAGCCCACCAGTGCAGCAAAATCAGGATCCATAATCAAGCTCAGAGCCATATATCTGTCCAGTCCAGTAGGTTTATATGGTCAGCACCAGGACCCTGTGTGGTTGACCACTCCTCAGCAGGGTAGAAAAAAAGAAAAGTAGCCATAGTTGTCCAGATCAGTAGGCCACACTAATCTGGCAGCCCTCCCCTTCCGTTCACTTCCACAAGAGAGTATCTCTTTTGAAAGTTACTAACGGTCCGCACCACGAGAAGGCGGGGTTGGACATAGGGCGGAAGCGGGGTTGCGAGAAGCGGGGTTGGATACAGCTATAATAAGTATTTTTAAACAATGTCGCGTAACGGGGGAGTTTTTTAATTTCGTAGGACTTTTGTTAAAAGCCATCCGGAGCGAGGATCCGAACACGGATCTTTTAGGTCGACCCTATTACCTTCAATATTTTTCATCACGAGGAATAAAATCAGATTTTTTATTTTCTGCGGAGCTGCTACTGTGAGGTAGCCCTTCTTCTAGTAAAAATGTGTCAGCCAATAGTCACAGAGTTGAAAGAAATAAGTATTGATTAAAACGGACTTTACATCGTTATACGTATAGTAATATTCTGAGCGCTTGTAGGACACGACAGCCACATGGATGGGGCCGGGGGTGGCTCAGTCGGTAGCGCGCCAGGCTCGTAATCTGTAGTTCCCAGGTTCAAGTCCCAGCTGGGTCAGCGTTGAGATTTATCTCCGCAAAATTTCCCCGCCCTGCCCACGGTCAGTAGGGGACACCGATGGGCTTGAAAAGGCCGCCGTCCGTCGGATGGGACGTTAAGCCGTGGCCCCGAGTGTGGGAGAGCCATACCCTGTGCACGTTAAAGAACACGCTTAATGGCCTTGACGGGAGGCTACCATCTGTCTCCCAACAGCTGTTCCAGTGGGTCCCCTCCCCCAACCTTCTCTGAGCCTTCGGGGTCCATGTGACCTGGCCATTTAGCCCATGGTGTGCAAAAAAGTGCCGCTTAGAGGTAAAACAACCCAACAACCCAAAGGCACATGGACTTCTGATAGCGTAGCATTCAGCAGGAGCCATGCATTCCACTGCAAGCTGGTGACATACAAAGGTCACGTGGGGCTACAGTGTCCGTGTCGTTCAGAGCACATGGGAGTGAGTGTGTGTCGAAACGAGGGTGGAAGCACTAGGCGGCGCTGGCCGGAGCATATAGCGGATTCGAAGTATCAGTCCCGTTGCAAATAAAATTTCTGCGGATTAGCGTAGACAAGTTGAGAGGGGTGCGTGAGATATTGTATTATTTTTTTATAGCTGAAGTATGAAACTACGGCCTCCCTACTCCATTAATGTGCATTCGCGATGGAACTAAAGTTTTTTCACGCGACGTACTTTTAACATTCTTCCTCGTACAAAAAAAAATATTTTTTTACCCAGTTTCACCAGCGTGATGAGACATACGCAAACGACGGAGGAAACGATTTTTTTAAAAACTGTTTTACCTGATTTTTCTTCGAACAGTGTTACTCTCCCGTACCGCGAATTACAACAGTAATAAGTATTTTTAAAACGTGGCGTAATAAAACAGTTAGTCATACTTTTGCAATCACAATATTTTTTAAAGTGACTTAGTAAAGGAAATTGGGAACACGGATCAAGGCTGTGAGTGTGTTTTCACGATGTACGGAAGCAGTACAGGTACAAGATTCATTCGTCAATAAAAACGTTGTGATTCCCGGTTTGGAATAATTTCATAGAGTTTAACCGTCCGTCAGCGAGAGGTTGGCCTTGGTGAGGATCCGAACACGAAGTCTTTTAAGTCGAACCTATTACCCCATCAATATTTTTCATCACGAAAAATAAAATCAGATTTTAATAATTTTTCGCCTGATAGCATTTCTTATTTTCTGCGGGGGCTGTTACTGCAGGGATAGGGTTTCTTCTAATAAAAAATATAACAACCAGTAATCGCTAGGGATAAAAGAAATAAGTGTTGGTTTTAAAATGGTTATAAAAATACATATATGAAAAGACTGTCGGTGTAAGATCTAAATTGTAAAAGTGGAGAAGGAGCCTACCCGCAATAACTATGCTATAAGAGTTGTTAATCCTAACACCCTGTGTAAAATTATACTGCAGGTAAAACATCCCTATAAAATTTACTCTGTTAACGGGGGTGATAGAGAAGAAAAATATATAGATAGAGAAGAGTTGTGAACAGAAATTGTACGATCGATAATCCTTTCTACACAAATGAAGTGGTTCTGAAAAGAAGCTTTTGTTGTTTTTTAGTTATTCCATGACCTCCACAATGTCAGCAATCTCTATCGAGGTCATGGCGTCCTCGAGTACCATTCGATAATCCATGGTTTTGACATGATTTAATGCCGCTACTTCCGCAAAACGTACACGGCGTAAAAACTCCTTGGCTACTTCGCTTGGTTCTATGACTGCCTCGTCTTTTATAGTGCTCAGCATATGCAGAATCTTGTCGGTTATAACATTCATTAAGGTCTGCAGGCATTCCTCTTAGGTTATCCCCTTCTGATGTGCGGGAACGTCTGTAGACGCAAATATAGAACGAGCCGCTTCATAGAACGTTTGGTAAGCTAACTCCATAGCAGCCAGAGAGACAGACAGAATGCTGACCAGAATGTCCATGTCTTAACAAGTCCCTGTATATATAAACAACGCTCAGCAGCCTTCTGATACGTGTCACTCGCTGGTCACTCCACGTTTCTTTCCCCTTGTTGTGACGTCACCTACCCTTAGAGAACAACAACACCTATTTTGAAACCTTATCACCAATTACACTGAGCGCTGGACATTCAACCTCCCAGGGCGATTGCATCATGTGTCACGAGATGTTTCGACCCTTGCTACCTGACCAGTAAGTGAGTGACACATATGTGCATGATGAAACTCCATGTACGACTTCAGGAATGCCAATAACAGAGTTTGAAACTTTTCCATTGCAGGATCGGTTCTTGTTCAAGGAGTTGATAGAATGAAGCAGGGGACTGAGGTACCGTGTTTGACTCTCGTTGCCGGGGAGAAGTTTTTTTTTTTTCGATAAAACGCATCTACAGAAAACCGATTTATTTCAACCGTACGGTGGTTTTTTTAATAAAGGTAAGGGAATTTTGATGAGTGTTTAATTACTAGGGAGTTTAATAGCAGGGAATTTTAATTATAAAAGAATCGTTTAGTCGTCCTGGCTGAATGAATAGCAAAGGGTTTTAATTACTAAGGAATAAATACAACTCTGTGAGTTGATTTACAATTTGAGATCTGCAATAGACATTCAAAAATAGTTGAACGGATTTGTAAAATTTCAGATGAATACACAATTGCACTCTCCTGATTGTGCCGCGTACGACTTCAGGAATGCCAATAACACAGTTTGAAATTTTTCCATTGCAGGATCGGTTCTTGTTCAAGGAGTTGACAAAATGGAGCTGGGGGCTGAGGTAGCGCGTTCGACTCTCATTGCCAGGGAGAAGTTTTTTTTTTCCGATAAAACGCATCTACAGAAAACTGATTTATTTCAACCGTACGGTGGTTTTGTTAATAAAGGTAAGGGAATTTTGATGAGTGTTTAATTACTAGGAAGTTTAATAGCAGGGAATTTTAATTATAAAGGAATCGTTTAGTCGTCCTGGCTAAATGAATAGCAAAGGGTTTTAATTACTAAGGAATAAATACAACTCTGCGAGTTGATTTACAATTTGAGATCTGCATTAGACATTCAAAAAGAGTTGAACAGAATTGTAAAATTTCAGATGAATACAGGAGATGTACAGTCGCTCAAAAAAGTATCCGAACGCTATGGTTGATTAAAGAATTCAGAAAAAATATATGGCAACGATTTTTTTAGAAATTAATGATCTGGCAACCTTTATGTACTGTACACGAAGGTAGCCAGATCACTAATTTCTAAAAAAATCGTTGCCAGATATTTTTTATGACTTCTGTAATCAACCATAGTGTTCGGATACTTTTTTGACCGACTGTACTAAAAATACGCATTGGACGCAGCGTGTTAAATTTTTAAGGGAAGAGAATTTTGGTAAGTGTTTAATTACTAGGGACCTGATTTTCTGTGAGACGTTACAATTGTATCATCCCTTTCTATGCAATTATTCTGAGTCTTGCATCAGCCGATCCGAGGGCTTAAACTATAGGTAGGGCTTAAAAGGTCAACCGAAGGGTCTGCAGGAGGGCTTAAAACATAGGTCAACCATTGGGGCAAAATAAAGAAAAATCGGGAATTAGAGTTAAAATAAGGAGGTTTTTCCGAAAATAATACTCTTCATTGTCAACAGATGGCACCAGGGTTTTTTTTTTAATAAGGGCTTCTCACTGTCAACAGATGGCGCCACTGAGGGGGAGGGGGGAAAATTATTAATTATTAAAAGGGGGCGTGGCCGGTTACGTAATGCTTATGTAATGATTACGTCATGTTGCGTCATAGGGGGAGGGGGGTGGAAGTGGGCGTGGCCGGTGACGTCATAGGGGAAAGCACTAGTGGGAGGTCCGTGGGGTGCGACGATACTACTTATATATATATATATTATAATCATATTATATTATAATATCATATATATATTATAATCATACATATATTATAATCATATATATAATATAATATCATATATTTATTATAACCAATATATATATATATGATATTATGTCATCAAATAATATATCATCAATGCATATATTAACAGAAAAAAATTTGCAAGCTTTAAACATCATATGTGATGGAGAGAGCATCCCCATTGAAGTGGGTGAAGTGGCACATGAATATCTGTTCAGAGTCTGTTTTGCAGAAGAAATGGCATGCACACTGTCCTGGTTGGTTCAGGCCCACTTTCATAGTAAACCATAGTAAAACTTTCATAGTAGGCAGTACAGCATGCAGAAAGCATGGACTATCGGACCGTGGTGGAGTACGCTATGACCTCCATAGAAATGGCAAACATTGTTCAAGTGAAGCCAAAGAAAAAAAAAAGAATAAAAACAAGGTTCTTTTCAGAACCAGCTTATTTTGTAGAAAGGATTACCAATCGTTACAATTTCTTTTCTCCGTCATAACCTGTTTCCAAAGATGGGTTTCAGTTTGTCTTACACACCCTCGGTATTTTTTTTAATGTTAACAATACCCCTCACAAATCATTTTCTCTTTATAGACTTCATTTTACCTCAACAGTCGATAAGTGTCTACCGTGAAAATAAGTTTAATAAAAGTACACTAGATGGAACGAATTCTCCTAAGACCTATTTTTCGCCTTAAACAGTTTTCATCGCTAAAACTTTACTTTTAAAATCTAGAGGGAAGTAATGTGTATTGTTACACGTGCTCAGTTGTGGTACTCTTACCTCCCATACTTTTAGATTCTTTCCTGACTCATTTTAGAAATGCTTTTTAGATATCAGGTATTGCATCATGTACGTTCAATGGTAGATCAGGGCGACGAGGTGACGAAATATCGTGAAGGAACCATTCTTCACCTTCTATATAACGTCGTGTTACAGGAATTACACTCAGGGATCTACTTTCCCAATCGTAAATTGTGCGCTTTCCGTCTTGCTTGTGAGTTATTTCTGTATTCAGATGTTGCCTGGTGTGAATTGTACGCATTAGTTATAGCTCTGTTGTGATTTCTGCTAAGTTTGCCACAATTTCTTAGTGATGGAAAAAATTTGTGTTGTTCTCGACCTAGATGGATTTCGTGAAGGGGGACAATTTCTAACTCGTGAACTCGGATTTGCAGATAAGAATGTAAGGTAATGCAAAACCATAAGATTCGTATCTAGACATATTATCGGTCTACCCTTCTACCCTCTTCCTGGAGAAAAGGTATGGAATTTAGACCACCTTCCTTATATTGCAAGACACCTGTATCAACAGGCAAAGACATGTAGCTCTGACGTGGTAGTGTATAAGGGAGGAATTGATGAAAAAAAAACTGTTATTACAACTAAACATACCCAGCATCAATCTGGACTTGTACAGATGTCCAAAGTACTGTTACTTACCTAATGTGTCTATTTTTGAGTTTGGACTGCACCAGGGGGATGATATACACTGTGCTAAACCAGGAACAGCAGCATTTGCTGCGTTGATTGATAGATGTAAAATTTCACGTCAATATTGTGGAAAAATACAGTAGTTCCCTATTAAGCATCAGGTCATGTGGAAATGGTAAAAATAAAGCCAATGTAAAGTGTTGTAAATCTCGTAAGAGTATATGTGGTGAGGGAGGCCACAAGCATATACAAATTTTCAAAATGATGCTTTATCCGTTTCTTTTATTTACACTTGAACTCACAGAAACGTAAACCCTGAAGGAGACTTGATTATGGCAGGGGTAAATTTTCCTTTTAAGGAACTGCTAAAAGATGGGAATTCTTATTATATGAAAAGTCAGCCAGTGTAGGTGTTCCATCTGTAAAGACCCATTGTTTAGTTCTTGAGAAAGGTAGGCCAGAACATGTTCCGTGATTACGTCAATGTTATCTGACAGCCTACCAACGCTTATTGGAAGGATTCGGTCACATGTGAGCTCCCTCGTGCGCCCTTAGAACCAGTATTACTTTTCACAGGTATAAAGACTGTTTAATTTTCAATTCACTGTTTAATTTGGCACCATGAATTCTGAACTCAGTGATGACGACTCAGGCTATGAAAGTGGGCCTGAACCAACCAGGACAGTGCACAGATTTTCATATGCCACTTCACCCACTTCAATGGTGATGGTCGCTTCATCACATATGATGTTTAAGGCTTGCAATTTTTTTTCCGTTAATATATGCATTTGAAATTAGTAGACATTCTTCATATGATATGCACTTTTGGTATGACGGGATACCGACACACTCGAGCATAGATTGAACAACTTCACCGAAGGATAGCGTAGTTTGTTCCATAGTGACTGAACAAAAAGTGAGAGGTTAACATTATCAGCACCTGGCTATCGTGAGGTTTTCTCATTGGATACTGACAGTCCAGTGACTCCACTACTTCTCAACCTTACTTCAACGTCACGATCGAGTCTGGACTCGTAGAGACTTTGTTGGCCCCCGTCTACAAAGGGCTATTGTGACCTGGAAGGGTAGCGGGGTCTCTGACGTCAAGATGGAGTCTGGACTTGTAGAAGTTTTGTTGGCCCCCCGCTTAAAAAGGGCTATTGTGACCTGGAAGGGGTGTCTGGGCCTTGTTTACCTCCTGTGAGACTTTTCAAGTATTGGGGGGTGGCACTTGTCAATTGAAGGGGTGTTGGTCTATAAACAGAAGAGGGGGTTTTGTTTCATCCAGTAACTAGGGGTCTTTTTGAGTGGAAGGGTGTGTGGCACATGACGACTGAAGGGGGTGTTGGCCTGTAAACAGAAGTCGGCCCTTGGTTATCGCGTAAGTAAGGGAGTTTTTTTTTAATTTATGCGGGGAAGCGAAATTACAAGGGACCTTTCGAGCGTTGCCAGATCCCTAAATATTGGTCTATATAGGTTAGTACACTACTATCAACTTATGACACAAAAACATCAATATAAAAAGAATTAGACGTCTAGAGTATACTAAATTTACTTAATTTTCTCTGCTAGCTATCTCCTCATAAATAAAATTACACAAAAATTTACGTCATACTGCGATCACACAATCAAATACAATTTCTACTAGAACTATCTTTAATACTAATACCAAAGACCATTCAGTGGACTCTTTAAAAAGAACCATACACAACCTAGCATAAAACTTTTCTTATTTACCTAAATAAAGCTGAGTAGCTAAATTCTCATCAATTTGTCACTGCATACTTTTTAATGGATTTTGATCCTTTCCTAAAACCTTAGCAATATTGGCATTAACTCTGTGAAATAATCTTTGTAAATCTTCTACTCAGTGCATATTCCTTTAGAAGCAAGAATACAACAGAACTGGGCAACTTAGCTCGCACCCTAATTAACTAAATATCAATGCCACAAAATAAGACAATTCCCACCCAGGGAGAAATGTAAAGCCTCTCCAGCTTTCAAGACATAATAGTTAATCTGATTTGTACTCATGATCATATACTCAATAAGTGACACAGCTATCACGTAACCCGGAAGCTCCCTCTACGGAAGAGATGTCCTTTCCACTGGGGCAAAAGCCCGCAGGTTGTCTAAAGCCTATCCTTCACATGGGTACAAAAGAAGGTGGGAGGGGTATCGGATTTACTGACGAACTATTTCCAACCAATTAGGTTATATTACTAAATTCTTCACACTTCAAACATATTATACTGTTTACAACAATACATTAAAATATTCTGCTCAGTTACATGATATGTATTTCAACCCTAATATACGCTTTATAAGCCCATATGGAGAAACGTTTCTGTTCTGTGAGCTCTTACAACTCAAATTTGATCCACCACACATTTTAACGTTTATAACAAGAATATAAAGTTGCATAAACTGTAGAATTAACATATTCGTTTAAGTCAAGTACATTACAGTTGAAGTTTTCCAAAGACCTCAGATGAAAAAGAATAACTTGGAACAGACACTACTCGTGATGAATATTCAAATATAAAATTAACATTCATATTCCTTAGCCAAATTATCATCATGCAATAGCATCCGTCAACATAATAAAGAATTAATTTTACAATAACAATTTTCGTGAACTAAAAATTTCAACAGGTAGCAAAGGAACCAAATAATAAATGCTAAATTTAGTATATTAAAAGAACTGACAATATTTATGTCTTTTTCTATACTAATAAATGTACTAATAAAAGTGATAGTGCCTAAACATTGTTACTTATTCTCTCGTATAACAAAGAAAAAATACTATCATTTAGTAGGTCTGATATAGCCAACATCTGGAATCACAAAAAAGTCAATTTACAGTTCTGAACTCTTTCTATTCTCGTCTTCCACTGATTAATTAATTTACTCAACAGCAGTTGAGAGGACCCCAACTCATTTGGTGTAACTCATCATTTTCCCCTTCCATAAAAATCTGCGTTTGATTGCCCTACTTAATTTATCTCTAAATTTCTCTCTAACTCTGGTTACGGTTACGCCCTTACTAAACACTCTTTCCTTTAGATCCTAATTAAACATAGATTTAATAGAATCTTTAGTTTTCTCTAGACACACTGAAAATGTAACTCTTTCATTTTTACTCTCTGTTTACACGTAGGCAAAATACATCTCTTAGTTTCACTGAGGACTTTACTCTTACAGGGGACAATTCTATTCTATCATTAACACAATTCGTCGTACAATGCATTAATTATCTACTCTTAATGTATCAGCTTCCTTCATGCCACTCCTATCAACAGTGCCAGACCTGCCTTCGTGCTTTTCTTGTGGCATTAAATATTTCAGGAGGGCGTCTGTGCTCTTCCAAATTCCCTGTGTTGATGATCAAAGTAACTTAGCCCTGTTTCTGCGCAAATTGGCGCCTAGGCGGGTTGATTGGGTCTGGCTAAGTTAGGTGCTGACCTCACTCGGTTCAGCCAAAGCCGTCTGAAAAGATAGCCTGATGTCACGTGACAAGCATGGCTAAAGACGTCAGAAGCGGGAATCGTGCATCACAGCATAATTTTAAGTCAGCGGATACGATTCGTTTCTTGTTCGATGTACACGTTATTTAAATGATTTCATTTCCTGTACTAAAAATTGTATGCATAAAAGACCCCTCAGTATAAAGAAAACAACGAAATGTTTGATAGAATTTCATGAAAAACACAAAAATCCATTGCAATGAATGGCAGAATATCTTCAAATACCTCGGAACTGGATGGCATATTTAACAGAAAAATCAAACAGAGTACACTGGAGAGGATGATGGAATATCTTCCACATATATATATTATATATATAATTAGATTGAGGGAAATTAACATCCTCAGCACGAACGCTCCATTGCTCAATTTAGGAAATTTTAATCAACTTTTTGCGAGAACTCCTGGTCAGTTTGAACATGGAATTTTACCTTTCTTCCCGACACATTATTATTCAAAACGATATATTCGCTTCTGATTTTCTACAAGGGTAATTTAACTTTCAATTTACTTACTATTTACAGATCACCAAGCTTAGACATTAACACTTTCCTTTCTAACCTCAGAAGCTGGTTCCAAACAACTGATAAACATCGCAATCAAATACTAGTTGGAGACTAATTTAGATATCAAAAATTTCTAAAAACACGGAGTTGCCAATACATACGGTTGTTAACCGAGTTTGGTTTCTCACCTATCATTAGTGGTATCACCAGGTAAGACATCATTGGTGACTCTCTCTCAGACATGCATTGATCACATTAACGTCCGACTTTACATTAAACTCGGCACAAATTAAATGATTTTTTGCAATAGGATCGCAGACCACTACTTAATTGCAGAAACTTGCGGGTAAAGAAACTTGGTAATTCGTCCAATCACACTAAAAAGCTAAGACAGCAATTTTAACACAAAAACTATCTTAGATCATAAAAATATATGCAAAGAAATAAACCCATCAAAATGGTTGGAAAGAGGCACTGGAAACGAAACCCCAAATTCAGAACCAATATACGTACTTTATAAAGCATTATAAACTACCGGAATTAATAAACTACCGGATGGCTCAAAAATTAATCAACGCAATTGTGGCAAAGACTGGATAAATCAGGAAATAATAAACTTAATACGAATAAGAGACTCGGCTTGGATTGACTATAAAAATAACAAGAGCAAAGAAATTTTAAACTTAAGAAAAACAGTCACATCCCTTATTAGGCAGGAAAAGAAAAAATATTACTTCAAACAATTTGAGTCTTGTAAAAACACCCAAAGCACAATTGGGAACTCATCAACCAAATTATCAACAATAAACGTAAAACTGCCATTGACGATTTTATCATGAAGAATATGCCACAAGGTACGTCTGAAACTCAAGCAGCAGAGAAATTTAACAACACCTTTGCAGACATTATTGTCAATCTTAGAGACGATAACTATATACAGAATCTCTCTACAGTTATGGTGTGCAAAAAAGTGCTACTCAGAGGTAAAACAACCCAACCCAATTCTCTACAGTTTCTAAACATATCCAGCCTTCTTCCCTCAATTTTTATTCCTCCCATTTCAAAACAAGAAACTTTCAAAATTGTAACTGATTTAAATGAAAGAAAATCATGTGGATACGATCAAGTACACATAAAGCACATTAAAGCATGAAAAATCTCCTTAGCTGATCTAGGCCTATTACCATCTTACCCGTTCTTCACCAAATCCTTGAAAGATATGTAGCTAATGTTCTAGCCAATTTCTTAAAAAACGTAACATTATTTGCGAAAAGCAATATGGTTTCCAAAAAGGTAAAAATGCAATTACACTTTTAACGGAGTTTTCTGACGTCATTAAAGGAACTTTAAACAACGAAAAAAAAGCAGCTGCTACCTTTCTGAACTTCCGTAAGGCATTTGATACGTTAGATCACGATATTGTACTTCAAAAATTGTATACCTATAGTATCCGAGGTATTACCCTTAAATGGTTTAAAAATTATTTAAAACACAGAGTGCATGTTACTAAAATTAACGGCGTTTTTAGTGAGAAGAGAACAGTGTACACTGGTGTCCCACAGGATTCAATTTTAGGTCCGCTCTTATACATTATTTATATTAATGTTCTAGCTGACCTTAAATGGAAGAGCTCTCCTTATATATATGCTGATGACACCGCCTTGGTTAACGTGAATCAAAATACTGTATAGAAGACTCAGTCCGAGATGCAAAGGGCGATTTTAACAATATTATTAATTGGTCTCACGTTAATCGTATTTACATGATCTCAGATAACACCAAATAAATGAGCTTTCATTCACCAGGATATTATGATAGTTCATCTCATGCAATTAAAAACCACGAATCCTTGTGTCCTCATAACATGATAACTCATGACCCTGACTGCTGCGGCTGTGATGTTATTGAGCGTGTTAAAAGAGCCATAAATTACCTTGGACTTTACAAGGATACAACCTTCCATAGGAATACACATATTCAAACGTTAGCAGGGAAATTGCGTCTATGAACATCTAAACTTCACAAACTACTATTTGCTGCAAGCACACATAGATGTATTTCGGTTTACAAAGCTATCTGTGAATTTATATTGACTTATGGTTTGACAACATGCGGCTCAACTAACCTCACAAATATAAGGAAAATAGAAATTATTCAATGATTCATTGCTAAAAATATACTCCCACACAACTTAAGAAATACATTTTATCATAGCGAAAAAAGACTAAATTTTTAGAAATATTTTCTTTCATAACCTTTACAAATACAGCATCGCTTTAAAATATTTTTTCACAATCAATTTAAATTTAAAAATTCCCATGGCTAAATATTAATTCTGTCAAGAAAGAAGATATTAACCTTGTTCTAGGTGACTTCGAAGCGAAAGTTGATACTGACATACAAAGGAACCTTTGAGGACGGGTGATAGGCCCTTTTGGTATTGGTAGCTGCAATGGCAATGGGAAACGTCCCTACAAGTAAATAAACTCATTGGTTTCAGAATAACTAACACTTATTACAAACACCACGACATACATAAATACACATGAGTTTCACCTGATGGGCTGCATAAGAATATGATTGATTATATATTAATTAACAACAAATGGGCTAGTTCTGTTAGAAATACCAGGACATATAGGGGAGTTGAAATCGGATCTGACCATTACCTTGTTAAAAGTGTCTTGCAATAAACTTAAAAAGTGTTGTGCTAAGGTTAAAATATTTACCTTTAAATCTGAAGCTATGAAAGATCCAGTTACAGCTAAAGCTTACCATGATAGGTTACGTAGTCATTATGACAGTCATGGTTTGCTTACTACTGAAGTTGAGGAAGAATGGGATCATTTTAAACAGGCTTTTTTGGAAACTAACAGTACTCTTTTAGGGAAAAAGGAGCAGAGGAGACAATTATTTAAGTGATAAGGCACTTGAGCTTATTTCAGAAAGAAGGAACTGCAGGAATGTCCTTAATCAGTACCCTACTAGTCCTAATAGAAAGCATTACAGAGAGCTTAATAAACGTGTAAAGGATCAGTTAGCTACTGATAAGAATCTTTGGCTTGATGGTTTGGCTGACAAAGCTGAGGAAGCAGTTAGACAGCACAACAGCAGAGAGCTGTACCAGATAGTTAATGTTTTATGTGGTAGAAAACGGACAGGTATACAAGGATTGAAGGATAAAAAAGGTAAGGTTATAGAAGGGGAGGATTCTGTCATGACTAGGTGGGCTGAGCATTTCAGTGATGTTCTAAACAATGTGGTTAGTTGTACTCCCATTGTTTGTAATGATGATAGATGCATTGGCAGCTTTAATGTTGGCCCTATAACACAATCTGAAGTTATTTTGGCTATCTCTAAACTTAAACTTCATAAATCCCCAGGGGTAGATGAAATTACTACTGAAATGTTAGAGCTGGGAATATTTCGGTTACCACTTCGGTGACTGAAATTTTGAATATCTTTTATGATAAAGGCATGGTTCCTAAGGATTTTACCAGAGCTATTATTACCCCTATTTTCAAAAAAGTTGATCGCAGTTCTTGTGATAACTATACGGGTATCAGTTTGCTTTGTTCTAGGGAACGTTCTTTGCATGAATGTGCTTAATAGAATTAAGAATCTGGTTGATTGCGCAATGAGCAATGTAGATTCAGAAGTGGTAGATGATGAGTAGATCAGATTTTTTCACTTAGGCAGATTCCTTAGAAATGTGTATAGTTTCAGAAACGTTCGATTACTAGCTTTGTTGATTTCAAAAAGGCTTTTGACTCTGTTTATCGTCATAATTTGTGGTTGATTGTGCACATTTAGCCCATGGTGTGCCATTTAGCCCATTATATATGGTATACCAGACAAGTTAGTTAACATAATGTAAGCTCTTTATAATAACACTGAGTCGTGTGTGAGAGTTGGTAAGGCTTGTAACAATTGGTTTAGTATTACTTCTGGTGTTCGACAAGTGTCTCCTTTTCTCTTTAGTTTGGTTATTGACTATGCTATGCGAAATTCACTTCAAGAATTTGGCCTTAAATGGTCTGGAGATACGAAAATTTCTGATTTAGATTATACTGATGATTTAGTCCTTTTGGCAAATGATGTTGATGAGATGAACTCTTGCATTCGAGTTGTTGATTAGACTGGTAGTAGTGTAGGTTTGGTTATAAACAGAGAGAAAACTAAAGTCATGAAAATTGGTCAGGCAGGCTGTGATTCTGTTATTCTGAATGGTTGCAGTCTTCAGCAGGTTGGGTTGTTTTACCTCTGAGCGGCACTTTTTTGCACACCATGGGCTAAATGGCCAGGTCACAAGGACCCCGAAGGCTCAGAGAAGGTTGG
The DNA here is from genome assembly GCA_038380435.1 of Ryuthela nishihirai. Lineage (NCBI taxonomy): Eukaryota > Metazoa > Arthropoda > Arachnida > Araneae > Heptathelidae > Ryuthela > Ryuthela nishihirai. Next base: position 2,418,148 of record JAWZYU010000029.1, on the reverse strand, counting down.
GGGAGGCGACCCACTGGGACAGCTGTTGGGAGACAGATGGTAGCCTCCCGTCAAGGCCATTCAGTGTGTTCTTTAACGTACACAGGGTATGGCTCTCCGGCACATGGTGCCATGGCTTAACGTCCCATCCGACGTACAGCGGCCTTTCCAAGCTCATCGGTGTCCCCTACTGACCGTGGGCAGGGCGGGGAATTTTTCGGAGATAAATCTCAACGCTGACCCAGCTGGGACTCGAACCTGGGAACTACAGCTTACGAGCCCAGCGCGCTACCGACTGAGCCACCCCCGCCCCATCTTAAGCAGGTCTCACAGTTTAATTATCTTGGGAGCTATGTAACAGATACTGGTGATATGTGGCATGAGATTAACAGACAGATAGGGACTTCTGTAGGGACTTTTAAGAATCTATGGAGAGTGTGGAGAAATAGTTATATACACATAAAAACTAAAATTAGACTGTATAATAGTTTGGTTCTTCCTAGGATTAGTTATGGTAGTGAAACCTGAACGCTTTGTAAACAAGATAACAGGAAACTTGATGCTTTTGATTTTAGATGTAGGGCATTAGGTGATTCAGCTTTGTAACTAATGTTGTGGTTAGGCAAAAGAGTCAGCAACCTCCTTTTAGCAACATATTGTGCAGGGAGAGACTTCGTTGGTTTGGGCATGTTGCCCGTATGAATAATTATAGATTGGTGAATAGGGTTATGAACAGTGTGCCTAAAGACCTCAGAAAGAGTAGGAGGCCTAGGATGCGGTGGGCAGACAATGTCAAACAGAACCTAGTTAGAATTGGTGTTCAGTGGCCAGATGCAGCAGATGTAGCTCTGGACAGATATGCTTGGAGAACAAATTTGCACCGTCTGGTTGGACCTCCGTAGTCCATGGCTGTTTGATGATGATGATGATGATGATGATGGTGGTGGTGGTGGTGGTGGTGGTGATTTTTTTCTAGGCATTAAAATCAATGTAAAATTTTGAACCACCACAATATAGCTTCCACTGCAATTCACATAATTCGATGACATTGTTTTAAACTATATCTTATGCATTTTCATGTAACGTTATTATTCTTCTCTCCTGCAGATAAGTAGATGCTTTGTGGGTCATTTGTTTAAACTCTTGCATAACTAACAAGAACATGAATAAAGATCTTTATTATTATGCTAGAATGGATGAATAAATAATGGCAAAATCAACAAAGTACGAGTTAATAGATCAGAAAATGTCTTCGAATCAGAGAATATCTTTTTGAATATATGGAATAGATGGTACAATATCTTCAAAACCTACTGAAATGAACCGTACAACTACTGCAACCAGAATGTCTGTCGAATCTGCTTAAAAAACAGTAATTTATAGTGAATTGAAGATATAGTGAATACAAGTTCGTAAAAATACAATGAAATGGGTATCAGTGAACTTTCCAGTGAAAACGCTATTGAATGAGTAATCAATCTTCGACGAACTGAATATTAAGTGAAAATTTTATTTTAAGCACAATATCACTGTACTGTCTTTGTCAGAAACAATTATAGGTGATTTCTTATGCATATATGAATGTTATTTCTAGAGTAGACAAATATCTCTATAAAGCCTAATTAACATAAATTCCGAATTAAATTTTGAGAGCAATTTAAAATTTGATCGGAAATATGAACATAATTTGAGTTATTTGCTTAAAGTTTTACCTGAAAAAAAATGTTTGAAGTATATGAATATGATAACGAATGTAATGGACAGTGATTTTCTAGAGTGAATGATATTTCAAAATAATTAAACCATCAAAAAATGGTATACAAATATTATATGGTTTGCCATGTTACTCTTTCTGGTAAGGATGGACTTTTAGCAGTTAATCACTAGGACCACCTTTTTCTGTTAAAGAGCGCGAGTTAAAAGTCATAATCAATTAAAAAAATAAATCGAAAATTTCGAATTTACCTCATTTTTTACTTTTGCATGCATCACCTTGCTTTGAAATTTTTATCTTGTATCATTTGTGTTCGAAAGAATAGCAAAGTAAACCCATTTAAGAACGCGGCGTAAACTGGAAGGAGAGCTGTGTACCAATCCCTAGTGATGATGCACACAACCGGCCAGGTCTAGCACCTAATGTCCGACCCCGCCTTCTCGTGGTGCAGGTCGTTAGTACCTTTCAAAAGAGAAAAATCTTTTTTGAAAGGGAGTGGAAGGGGAGGGCTTCCAGTTCAGTATAGCCTACTGATGTGGTCATCTATGGCCACTTTTTTCTTTTTTTTCAAACCTGCTCAGGAGTGGTCAACTTCACAGGGTCCTGGTGCTGACCATTTATACCTTCTAGACTGGACTTTTTATGGATTTTAGTTTGATTATGGATCCTAGACTTGCTGCATTGGTGGGCCTCTGTTGAGGGAGAATCTGCCGCTGTGTTTTCTGTTTGCTTCTGGGTTGCCAGCTCTAAGTAAACAGAGGCATGGAATACCTTATATCAGCTGGTGGATAATCCTAATCAGAGGCCATCGCAGGTACCTGAACCTTACTTAGCTAGTTGGGCATCGTCAAGCCTAAACTGGAGTAATGTGTCTCAGGCAGGCCTATGGCCCTTGAAAACGTCCACTTGAAAAGGTGGTGCCTGAAGTTCCTACCAGCATCGGTGACTTCAGCCTTTAGCAGAGGAGGAACAGGTCTTTGTCCCATGCCTGCGATCAGGAGGCTGTCTGATATTGTTGGCCCTACCAATCTCAATAAACCTAATTTCTTTAAAAAATCCTACTAATCATTTTCTCTCTGCAGGAACGTGGAACGTGTGACATTGCATAGAGATTATTCTCTTGATGTCCTCATGCAGGAATTCCAGCGCTATAACCTAGATATTCTAGGCTTGCAAGAGACCAGATGGACAGGTAAAGGTGAGATACTTAAAAATAACTTTAAATTTCTCTTTACAGGGAGGCAGGATGGAAAGCATCACCAAGGCGTGGGTCTGCTGCTCAGCAGACATGCTAGTGATGCTCTTCTAGGATATGACTGCATTAATGAAAGGTTTCTTAGAGCAAATTTTCAGACAAGCATTAAAGACTTGAATGTTATCTGCTGTTATGCCCCCACTGAGGATGCTGATGAGGATGAGAAGGATGGGTTTTACGGATAACTTCAGGATATTTTGAATTCTGTCAAGAAAGGAGATATTACCCTTGTTCTAGGTGACTTCAATGCCAAAGTTGGTGTTGACTCTGACCTTTGGGGAGGGGTGATAGGCTCTTTTGGAACTTTTTTGGACTTTTAAGAATCTATGGAGAGTGTGGAGAAATAGGCGTATACACCTAAAGACTAAAATTAGACTGCATAATAATTTGGTTCTTTCTAGGGTTGGTTATGATAGTGAAACTTGGACGATGTGTAAACAAGATAACAGGAAACTAGATGCTTTTGATTCTAGAAGCTTACGTAGTATCTTGGGTATTAGGTGGTTGAACTTTGTAACTAATGACGAGGTTAGGCAAAGGAGTCTGTAACCTCCTTTAAGCAGCATATTGTGCAGAGAGAGACTCCGCTGGTTTGGCCATGTTGCCATATGGATAATTATAGATTGGCGAATAGGGTTATGAACAGTGTGTCTAGAGGCCTCAGAAGGAAGGGGAGACCTAGGATGTGGTGGGCAGACAATGTCAAACAGGACCTTGTTAGAATTGGTGTGCAGTGGCCGGATGCAGCAGATGTAGCTCAGGACAGATATGCTTGGAGAATTAAACTGCGTGGTCTGGTTGGACCTCCATAGCCCATGGCTGCTTGATGATGATGATGATGATGATGATGGTGGTGGTGGTGGTGGTGGTGGTGGTGGTGGTGGTGGTGGTGGTGGTGGTGGTGGTGGTGGTGGTGGTGGTGGTGATGATGATGATGATGATGATGATGATGATGATGATGATGATGATGATGATGATGATGATGATGATGATGATGATGATGATGATGATGATGATTTGTTTCACATAATTTAGTGTAATGTTTTAATAATCCTAAAATATTGTACTGTCTATTCCAATATATTCTACCTCCTGTGCATTTTCAAATAATATGCCAACCATTCCCGTGCACTTTGTTTATTTCCTATGCTTTCTTCAGTCTTCTATGAGATTTTTGAGATATTCAGTAATCGATTTCACTGTACTTTACTGTTCTAAAGTGATTTTTATGGCCATTTTTATGTGATTTTACACTTATTTTCTCTCGCATAATAGTACGTTTTAAAGGCAATGTACCATCCATTCGATATATTCGAAGATATTCTATGATTCGAAGATATTTTATGATCTATTAACACGTACTATGTTGATTTTGCCGTTATTTCTGTCCATCCATTCCAGTATATTTGGAAGATATTCCATCATCCTCTATGGCATCTTTGTTTAATTTTGCAGTTAATCTGCCATTCAGTTCCGAGGTATTTTGAAAACAGTGTTATAAATTTAAATCGATGAGTACTGAGCGTGGGTATAAATAAGTGTATTTTACAATACAAATTACAAAACAATGCAATTTTTTACAAAAGCATGGATGAAATTATTTATAAACAAATAAATGCTATCGTTCATAAAATAATAATCTTTTCCTACAGAACAGTTAAAACTAGCTCTGTCTACTCAATTGATCAACTCGTTAGATTTTATAGTAATCAACAATTTTTTTGAGAGATATAATAGGACAATTGCACAACACCTAACATTGTTTGAATCGGAGCAACACCTAACATTGTTGACTATGATTTTTGGAAATAAATTTGTTTGTTATTTAAACCTTTTGAATCTTTACTAATTTTTTCTCTTGAGCAACGTTAATTGTTGATTAGTATTTAACATTTACGTTTTGACAATCATTTTTGAATTCTTACTCATTAACGCTCGCTGGTATTTTGAACCCTAATTTAACTTTATTTATTTAATTGGCAATTTGTTAATTATTGCCTGGCGCCCGACTGAACTATCCGGAGCATAAACATAATTGGATCAGAAAAACTGTCCAAACTTAAAAGTATTTCACATTTTCTTTGGCCCATTACAAGGGACATGGAAGCTGAAGACATTATAGAACCATCACATAGTCCCTGTATATCACCAGTTTTCTTGTCAAGAAAAAGGATGGATCTACTCGATTTTGTGTGGATTACCGCAGATTAAATGATATAACAAAGAACGATTGCTTTCCTTTACCAAGGATTGATGATACACTGGACACTCTACCTAGGTCAGAATGGTTCTCGACGTTAGACTTGAAGAGAGGCTATTGGCAAGTTGGTATACATCCTGAAGACCGTAATGAAACAGCTTTCACTACAGGAAATGGACTTTGGCAGTTTAAAGTGATTCCATTTCAACTTCGCAATGCACCTGCAACGTTTGAACGATTAATGGAGTCGGTGCTCAAAGTTTTGTCTTGGGAGGTTTACCTAGTTTACTTGGACGGCATCATCGCTCTTGGAAAAACTTTTGAAAAACATTTGAGAAATCTTCGTTAAGTATTTAAGAAACTTAGGGCAGCCAAGCTAAAATTGGGACCGACTAAGTGTAAACTGTTCCTGCAAGAAGGTCATTATCTTGGTCATGTCATCACTACATCAGGGATCAAGACGGATCCTAATAAGATAGAAGCTGTGAGAGACTGGCCTCCACCACAAGATGTTCATCAACTTCGCAGTTTTATTGGACTTTGCACCTACTATAGATGATTTGTCAAGGGTTCCTCCAACATCACAAGGCCATTACATCGTCTGACAGAGGACGGCCAGCGGTTCATGTGGACTACCGAATATGACGTAGCCTTCCAAGGTTGAAGCAAGCTCTTTCCACAGCACTAGTGTTAGCATATTCACAAACTGGAAAACAGATCATAATAGATACTGACGCAAGTAACACAGGAGTTGGTGCTGTACTTTCACAACAACAAAACGGACAAGAACAAGTTATTGCATACTTTAGCCAAACTATATCCAAACTAGAAAGAAATAATTGTATCACACGAAAAGAACTATGAGCAATAGAGCATTTCATCATTATCTCTATGGCTGGAAATTTCTTATACGCACTGATTACTCAGGTGGTTACTAAACTTTAAAAACCCTGAAGGACAAATCGCTAGGTGGATACAGCGGTTACAAGAATACAATTACTCTATCGAGCATCAAGAGTGGCAAGTTACATAGGAATGCAGATGCCCTTTCTAGACGTCCATTTTTGACAACTGTAAGCATTGCTATAATGCAGAGTTGAAATTTGGTACTAAAGAGGTAATGCCCATAAGACAAATAACATCGACACAAGCGAACAGTGACACACCTAACATCTGAAGTCCAATAGAAATTAGAAAGGTCCAACTAGACGATGAAGATATACGGACAATAATGGATTTGATTGAAAAATCTGATGTTAGACCTAATTGGGAGCCATCTCGAGGTATAGTCCAACTACCAAAAGTTACTGGACACAGTGGGACTCCTTAGAAGTGATAGTATTATACAGCAGATGGGAAAATCCCACTCGACGAATTGGCAGAAAATCCTTCCTCGCTCCCAAGTGGAACTAGTGATGAAAGATATGCATGATAGTGCCACTGGAGGACACTTCGGAGTTAATAAGAGATTAGCTAAAGCAATATAACGATTTCATTGGCTGAAAAGTAGGGCAGACGTTGAAAGATGGTGTAGGCAATGTGAGGTCTGTGCAGCAAGGCAAAGCCTCAAGACTAGGAGTCGGGGTGAGCTGCAGACGTATAACGTTGGTGCCCCTTTTTTGAGAGAATGGCCATTGATGTAATGGGTCCGTTTCCTAGGACTGATGATCGAAATCGCTATGTATTAGTGGCAATGGATTATTTCACAAATTGGCATGAGGTCTATTCCATCCAACATTAGAAAGCAACAACAGTTGCAGAGATGATAGTAAATAACTTGATTAGTAGGTATGGAGTAACTTTACTCCACTCTGAACAAGGATGAAATTTTGAACCCAGTGTGTTTAAAGGCATCTGCCAACTGTTAGGCATTCAGAAAACCAGATCAACTCCCTACACCCTCAGTCAGCTGGTATGGTTGAGAGATATAATAGGACAATTGCACAACACCTAACATTGTTTGTCCGACGACCATCAACGGTGACTGGGATCACCATATACCACTCCTTTTGTTGACATACAGAAGAGCAGTGCACGAGACAACTGGATAGACACCTTCCATGATGCTTTTTGAGAGTTACGTCTTCCCTGTGACATTTTATATGGTCTGCCAAAAGCAATGCCTGTATCCACTCCACAATACGTACAAGAATTACAACAACAACTAGAAGAAATCCATCACTCCATCAGACATGACATCAACTTAGCAAGTGAGAGAACCAAAACGAGATACGAGAGTAAAAGAAATGGAACTGTTTTCAATCGAGGAAATCTTGTCTAGCTGTACAATCCACATAGAAAGAAGATACTTTCTCCAAAACTTCAGAAACCTTGGGAAGGTCCGTATAACAGTAGTTAACAGGATTAATGACGTGGTGTATATCGCATTCGTCGACGTTCAATATACTCGTCTGACAGATGATATTGATTATTTCGCAAATGTCCAGACGATGTACTTTGCCTGTGCAGCAAACTGCTTTTCTTTACCCAGGATTGATGATACACAACGAGTGTGATGGAGAAATTGTATTCTTGTATCCGCTGTATCCACCTAGCGATTTGTCTTTCAGGGTTTTTAAAGTTTAGTAACCACCTGAGTAATCAGTGCGTATAAGAAAATTGTACAACGTGCAAGGTGGTTCATGTGGATCGTTTGGCCCTGTTTCATCGAAGAACTGAAGAAACTTCGAAATCCAGAATTGTTCGGGACGAACAAAACCTAAGGAGGAGGCAGTGTTATGACAGATGAACGTGCTGCAGGGAGTTTATGATAAACGTGACATGAACGCTTATGTATGCTTCTGCGAGAGATTTATGTAACAAAGAATTGGAACACAGAACCGATCTGAAATTTAAGAATAATAGAATGGTAATGTCGGAGTTGTGGATATGTGAAAGATGACGCAGTTAGTTTCGGTAAATACGCGATAAGTTAAAATAAAGAAGAAATATTTTTATATGGTGAGTGTGCGGGAGGTTGAGTAGTTTTATTACTATAAAATCTAACGAGTTAGATTGTTTGAGTTAAACTATAAAATCATGATTTTGAAAATATGTTGCTGTACAACACCTAACATTGTTGCATCGGAGTTGCGCATGCGCAACTCCTAACTCTTCGAAACGAGCACTGTGATGCCAAAAAGGAAATAAAAATTCCCAAAATGATAAATATAACGTAAATTAAGCAAAACTGGTTAAGGTAAAGTAAAAGTGAACGAGGGGGCATCACACCCTTATAATTTGTTCCGTCTCTTCTCGTTTTGCCAATGGAAGCCTTCTTGCTTGTAGATGGACTGGAGGAGAATCACAAATGTTGATCTTATGTTATATCAGGTTAGTACGGCCATAATCATTTGATGTAGCAGAAAAAATATCGGAAAACTCTTTCAACAGGTTTAATAACCACCTGAATGATTCCCTAGCAGCTTGGTCTTTAGTTAATATTTTTCTTGTTTCTCCCCATAAGTCAGTAAGATGAGATGCGACGTCTGTATGGTGTAAGTTTGAGTCAGTAACTTCTATTTGGTTTATACTTGTTACCCAGGTAACAGGTTCACATATTACTAATTCTTCACTCTTTTTCAATATTCTGTTGGATTTGTTACAGTTCATCACTCTGATAGAAATCTGTTCTTTATCTACACTGACTAAAATACTTGTAACCAGGATACCATGAGCCAAAACTCCTTTACCAGAGCCATCTGTGACTGCCAATCGGATCTCTGTGTCTGTTCCTGGTATCTCTGTGTCTTCCGTCACTAATATTGGGGTCATGCTTGATACAGAATCAGATGTTCGACTAAGCAGAAGGATCTCTTCTGTCTTATAGATGAGTAGGCTGTCACTGGGTCTAATGCTGAATCCATATTTCTTTAGAAAATCAAGACCTAATATGCATTCATCGTAGATGTCAGCGATGTAAACAGGATGGATTACCAGACATCTACCAACTCTGATGTTGAGTTCTATCTTTCCACGGACTCCTTTCGTTTTCGAACTGTGTGAGGTATCTTTGAACCACATCATACTTGTGGCAGCATTGTGTGAAAAGTATTCGGTAAAATCAATTAAATTGTGGTTATCACTCCTGGCAATTCAATGTTTTCCAATTTTCTGTTTTCGATATAACATTGAGCTCTCTTAAAAATGTTGTATCCGTTATTGACCATCGTAACTACATCATTGCCGCCGATATCAGACCCATCTGATTTCAATATTTTGCCTCTGACCTGTATATAACTGTTGTGCGGGTGTAGAAAAACGTCCATATCTTTGGTAAATATTTTGTATTTTTTGAGATTTTTAACATTCACATTAATTTCTCGATATTCCAACTACTCGTATTTTGTTGTTGAATTATCGTCTATTGCGTCTTCGAAAAAATTCCAGTAAGTAGCTTCAACGTCCATCATATACTTACTATATGGCTTTATGATTTTTAGACCGTTTCCGTAAATTAACTGATTAAGAATATTTCTGCTTTTAGGATATATTTTCTCGTGTTTTCAAACGATAGCCGACGGAATTGTATAAAATATTTTAATCACGTTTGTCAGTATCTTCATCTTTATTTGGTTACGTTTTACTTGTTCAAGTCAATTACTTTATTGTTCTGATCGGTTACTTCATTCTAACGTTGTAAATGTAATCAGTTTTATTCAGCGGTAAATATATGGGGAAGAATGGATGTGTGTCAATTAAACTGCCTGGCGGTGTTTGAGGCACGAAACTGTACAACACGTCGCTCTTCTGGTTATTGAGATAGGAAGATTCGACAATAGAACAGGGAATCAGAATGCGATCCACCCCTCTCGCTATGTTGGGTGGGAACTTTCCTTCGTTTTTTGCTGCATCGATAATTTTCGATTCGAACTGTAGTATTTCTCACAACTTTCCTTAGGAAAAAACTATTTCATGCATTCTTGCCAAACGAATGACCTTCTTAAAATGGGAAGGTTGCTTTCTAGTATTATCCGTCTATATCGTACATTCCATTCGGGAAAGTTATCTGATTCCATTACCTTCCATTGGAGTATTTCAGAGTGTTATTGTTGTATTTATCACTGATGTTGTACCAGGAATACCACATATTGCTACCGATCAGTGCATCTCGTATTCACCATACGTCGTGTGATCGACGGAGTAGTAGCATAAATGAGAGTTCTGGCACAGTAAAAGGGGCTCGAGAATTCTATGACACACTGATTTTTTTCTAATTTTCACACATATTTTCACAAATACCACAAGAAACATACTTTTTCCCTCATCCCCCATAACTTTTCCCATGGATTTTCATAGAATTCTCGAGCCCCTTTTATTGTGCCAGAACTCTCATTTATGCTACTACTTCGACGCTTCATAATTAATTTACAAATCTTTGGAGTTTTATGCCGTAATAGTAGAGGAACTGATAGTTATAAGTACCATCTTTATTAATGTGGTGTAGTACTCATATGCTAGTTGTTACCAACAATTCATTCCGATCGTTGGGAGTTTGTTCAAACTGATACTATACATCATATGGGCTTATATTATTATTCCTTCGTTTAACGTAATAGATGCAATAGTAATCGCATTTTACAGAGTAATTTGCTTAAATTTGCGAAGATTTATATACGATCGACTTTGAGATGTAAGTAAATAGTGTTTTATTCCTTCTGGTGGCGATAAACCGAATGGATCAAAGTACTCGTCGTAAGGTAACTTCCCATCATTGAAATAAGCTACCCAATGAGTTTCTGAACCACGGAAAACGTCAAAGTTCACCATACCATTTCGTTCTTGAATATTTTTGTTGACAAAGAATCGATAGAGAACGGAATACTTTTTCGTGAACGAAATCCTTTTTCGTTTTTAATTACTTTTTCGATATCTAAGTTACTTAATAGCTCTTTTGTTTTTTCAATCCCTGAGCTATTTGCTTTCCAGGAATATATAACCCTTTTCCTAGAACTTTTTGTGCAAGCTTAGTACCATCATATCCCGCAGCTGCTTTGCCCAATGCTACGAGTACAGGTATTAAGAACGGCAGAAATTCACCTAGCTTTGTTTTACTAAAACGAAGTTGAACTGGCGTTTTAGATTTTTTTCAGTTTCAAAGCATTGTTACCTTTCTTCTGTGGATCAATACTTCAATATTTCATATCAAAGAATAAAAGAGTAATGATGAGAGGTAGATCCCGAACATGTGGAAAAATGAAGTATAAATTTGTGAAACAGAAAGGCAAATTTGTAAAAAGTGGAAATATAGTAAGCTGGATTCAAGAAAAGTTTAACCCACCTGAAATGCACATTCCAGGTTACTAGTATTGTGGACCGTTTAGGAAATTGAAGAAAAGATTAATGCAAGGAGATCCTGGTATTAACCGTGTGGACAAAGCCTGCAAAAAGCACGACATTTCTTACAGCAAATGTACCGATACTAAAAAGAGACAGGAAACCGACCAAGAAATATTAAATGATTTGAATGAAATTCAGAATTCAACTTTAGGAGAAAGAATTTCAAGAACGATAATCAAACCTATTATTTAAACAAAGAAACGGTTCGGTTTAAGACACAAGAAATAAGATGCTTTCTCCCGTTTACTATGATCAATTAAAGGGATTTTCCGGTATAAAAGATTTAATACGCAAAACTGGATTGAAGGAAAAAGAAGTAAAAAGATTTCTCCAACAACAAGATGTGTACACGTTACACAAACCCATTTATAAAAAATTCCAAACCACACGGGTTTATATCTCTAATGTAAATCACCAGTGATACAGTGATTTAATTAATATGCAAAATTTTAAATTTCACAATAACCACGCTAATTACATTTTAACCGTGATTGACATTTTGAGCAAATACGCTTGGGCAATACCTATTAAAAATAAAACGGGTAATGAGATTAAAGCATTTGTCGAAATTTTTAAACCACGTAGCCATCCAAGTTACAAACGGATAAGGGAACTGAGTTTATCAATAAATAAAGGAACTCAAGCACTGTTTAACCAATAAAATGTCCATAGATTTGCCACTGAAAATGAGACTAAAACTCAAATTGTGGGAAGATTTAATAGGACTCTAAAGACAAAAATGTGGAAATATTTCACTGCCAATAGTACTAGAAAATGGATCGATGTTCTGCCAAAACTGGTTAAGAATTAAAATACTTCTTATCACAGATCAATCAGAATGACTCCAAAAGAGACAAGCTTGAAGAAAAGCAGAGATATTGTGTATTTTAATCTGTTTGGTAAAAAAATTAAATCTATTACAACGCCAAAATTTATAATAGGCGACAGAGACGATCGTCAAGTACAAGGCACCGTTTAGAAAAGGGTACCTGCAGAATTTTACAGAAGAAATTTTTGAAATTGCTCAAGTTCTGAATACAGATCCCATAACCTATAAAATAAAGGATCTGAAAGGAGAACCAATCATTGGTAGTTTTTACACCCAAGAAATGGTGAAATACGAAAGCAAGATGGCATTTATAAAGTTGAAACCATTCTGAAAACTATAGTGAAGGATAATAAAAAAAAGTATTATGTTAAATGGTTTGGTTATGATAATACATTTAATTCCTGGATCAAAGAAGATGATCTTTTTTAACTAAATCAAATGGAGATTCAAAATTTTGACTTTGAAGAAGATGAAAATTTCTTGAACAGAAACGTATTAGCACCTCTCTGGCCTTTTAGACTTTTAATCTGTGGTCCATCGGGCTCAGGGAAGACGAACCTTTTGTTGAACTTAATATTTAAACAACTCTACTATAATAAAATCTTTTTATATGCCAAAGATTTAACCGAGCCGAAATATCAGTTTATGCAAGAAATATTCGATGATTTGCACGAAATTTTGGAGAAAACATTTGGCGAAAAAAACTCAGTTGCAACTTTCTCTTCCAGTAAAAAAGATATCGTCAAGATCATTTAACTGGATCCCGACATGCAAGATTTAATTGTTTTCGACGATTTCGTAACCGAAAGAGATCAGAAACTCATCGAAGAATTATTCGTCACAGGAAGAAAAAAGAACATATCATTGATTTATCTGACACGAGTTATTTTTCGACTCCAGAAGACATTCGAATACAGTGTAATAATTTTATATTCTTTAATATGCTGAACAAGAGAGAAATGTTACAGATACAAATGGATCATGCAACAGAAATCAGGAAAGATATTTTTATGCAGTTTTATGTATATGCCACACAAAACCACACGATTTCTTATTGATCGATAAAAAAAACCAAGCACATGTCTCTCAAGTACAGCAAAAACTTTGGGAAATAAAGATGAATTACTTGACAAAGTTTGGCGTCACCAACTCTGAGTCCGGTTCCGAAAGAAGACCAGCGGGAATTCCAGCTGTCGGTTTTAAAATTGACACACGATGGGAACTACGACATGAGTAATAAAAAATTGAGAAATGTAGTCAATCCCGAAGTGGGTTCGGATTCTGTGACAATCACACAGGAAATTATGACGCAAATACTGAAAGAATATCGAATATAGGCAGACCTATGGAAAATGGATATGCCGCTTCCATTCAATATGTTAATAATACTTCTTTAATTTTTCAGAACAATCGCTACGATGCGCGAAACAAACAAATAATCAATGTTACTGAACCGGATGCAGATTCTGGAGTATTACAAAACGATATTTGGAAAAAAGAGCACTTCGCAATGACGATAGCAATTACAATGCAAAAGCAATAAACGCATTAAAAATCTTGCAGAATCGACCGATTCATCCAATGCCACTACGAAACACTATGTCGACAAGTTGACCACTGTTCAAATTAGTCCAATGAATACATTTGTGAGAAATAAAATTGGCCTTTACGTTCCGCCAAACATTGCATTCGACGGGCATAGTGTCAATGCAGAAAACAAAAATCGTTGATATTGCCGATCCCGAATTTGGTTTTGCTGCTATAACTAAGAGATATTTGAAAAAAAGTCGAATTAACAGGCGATGATGTCTTTAATGCATAAAATAAGCGAATAGGAAATCTCGGGGAACCGAGGCACAACAGATATGCGACAACAAAAGTTACGTTGATGGCTTGACAAAGTCAGATCCTAGCCCATCCGATACCCTATTGAGAAATGAAAATGGGTTTTTCGCATCAAGTGGGAGCAGTTTCAATGGCGATGCAAATTGAAAACGAATTATGAATGTTGACACCTCAATTCTAAACAATGATGTTGCTACGAAACTATACGTTGATAAAAATACTGTATTTGCCTTACCTTATGATGATAAAGAAGTGAAAGAAGGCATATTGCAGTCTCATCCAGTTATAAAGATAAACACAAAATTCGACCTACTAACGCCACCTATTTTCAAAGATGGTATTATTAGGATGTTTTTAAATACCACCTATGAATATAAAATCTGTGCATTTTTATAATTACCATCTATGCATTTCTAATGGATATATAAGCAACCTAATGTGCTGCATAACAAATCCCTCATTTAGTATAAATTATAGTATCAACTTCGACGATCAAAAATTCATTGAAGTAGTAAGACCACAACTTAAGCAATTTTTTCTGTTTTTCCAGTAAACAAGAAATTTGACATCGGCAGCAAGATTGGTGTTTCACTTGCAAGACATTATCCAGATCCAAAAGAAAGAAGAAAAGTACCTGAAGGTCTTGTTTCAGACTTTCATCACGGGGTATATGTCTATATTGTATATGAATAAAGATGAAGGATCTTAAGCAATTACACAGTATTATAGATGAAATCTTGAAATCGCGAGCTACTACAAAATTTAAAATTGAAGACTAACGCTCGAAGAATTTCACAAACCAATGGTGGAACGGTTAAAAGGTCTGGAAACTGTGAGTGTAGAAACCATGAAAAACATACAAGATGTAGTAAAAACTTTAAAACCAGAAGATCCCACCGAGATACCAGAAAAAAACTTTCGTTTATAATCCAGATTCCAACTTGCAAGATGAAATATTAAACCAATATAAACTAAAACTTCCAAGTGATATCTTACAGGCGAGAAATCCCATTCCTGAGCTGAAAGAAATCATTTACCAAACAATCGGCTACAAAAACCAAAAGCTCTGGTAGAACTACTGAGAAATATCGAATTATCGATAATCGCATTGAGGCACTTAGAAAATATTTAAAGGCGATTAAAATCACAGTAATAGAAGTCAGCAGTTTGGTTCTGGACCAACTGCTGACTTCGACATATGCGAAAAATTATCAATTTTGATTGCCGGTAAACGAGTTGGAAACACCAGTACAGAAGTAGTATATGAAATTGTCGAAATTTTGGATATTTTGCTAAAAAAAATGATATTATTGACAAAAAGGAACATAAGATTATGTTCAATAATATCGGTATTGTTTAGAAATGTAGTCTTGGATTTCAACTTCCGATTATGCAAAATATTCGATTTTTTGCATAATCGGACCATGATTTTTAGCTACTACACATAATAAAGAGGGTATAACTGCTAACTGAAAGATGAGCCCAACTATTCAATGTACCAAATGTGGGAATTAACAAAATCAATATGAACCGTCATAAGAAAACTACATGCACTTCTCGCACATTGGAAAAATTCGAATTTTGCAATTCCAGCTTTAACAGAAAAGAGAATTACAATCATTATCTGAATCAATATCATATAAATAAAAGCAATGCTTTTCGGAAAACGTTTCGCACATATAAAATTGATAACATAAATGTCAGAGAAGATATAAAAAGTTTCCTGGAGAGAAAAAAAACAATAAATGGAAACATATAATTCGCAAGAACCTCAGTCAGCCTCTAAAAGTTAGATTCATATTACAAATAAAATTTAAAAAACAAACGGATCCTGAAGGACAGAAATACGCAAATTTTTCGACATGTAACGAAATAATCAGTTTGCCTACCTATCTCAA
This sequence comes from Ryuthela nishihirai, assembly GCA_038380435.1. Lineage (NCBI taxonomy): Eukaryota > Metazoa > Arthropoda > Arachnida > Araneae > Heptathelidae > Ryuthela > Ryuthela nishihirai. The sequence goes on along the minus strand of JAWZYU010000029.1, from coordinate 2,402,089 downwards.
TGAATTACTAAATTATGCTTATGGGAAAATTGATAACGACTTTGAAAATTTTATACAAAAGAGAAGTGGATGGGTATTTGACAAAATAATTTCTATGGAAATTCAAATGTCTCAGTATAATGCAGTTGGAGCATCTGCTTTCGTAAATTTACCAGAACATTTGAAATCTACAAATGGAATAGTGAATGTTCAATACTACGATACCAAATGTTTCTTGTGGTCAATATTATCAACTCTACATCCTGCTAAAGACCATCCACAACATGTGAAAAAATGTAAAATATATGAAAACGTCTTAGACACATCTTCAATAACTATCCAGTAACCCTCGATCAAATCCCGAAGTTCGAGGTTTTAAATAATCTTTCTATAAATGTTTTTAATTCTAAGAAAGATGGTTTGCATACATTATGTATTTCACAGAATCCTGTTAATGAACCCATATAACTTTTACTTTTAAAAGACGGCAGTAATTCTCACTATTGTTAGATTAAAAAATATAGTGGGGTACCTTTCAAGATATAATGGTAAATCCCATCCCTGTCCATACTGTCTTCATAATTTCACTCGCGACGATTTATTAAAGAATCACATAGATAATTGCAAATCAAACACTTTACAAACTATCAAGTTTCCCGAAGCAAATAGTACGAAATTCCAAACAATTATAAACGGTTTGAAACACCCATATGTTATTTATGCAGACTTCGAATGCTTTTCGAAATGTAGAAGAATTGAGATTAATGAATGAAATAATCGAAGCCGAAAATTTTATCAATAATTTGAAGAAAAGAAGTATTAAAATGACAGATTTTGATTGGCAAAATTTGACTGGAGCAAAATATTGTAACATTTATGGTAAAATTCTAGGAACTGATAGAGTCAAGGACCACGACCACTTAACTGGAAAATAAAGAGGTGCTGTTCACAACAAATTTCAATACAAATTATAACTGGAAATACCAGTGTTGTTTCATAATCTCAAAGGATTTGATGGACACTTTATAGTAAAAGATTAGTGGAAATTTAAAGATAAGAAGAAAATTTCTTGTATTCCACAAACTACAGAAAAATATATATGCTTTAAATTCGGTCAAATTAAATTTATTGATTCATTCATGTTTCTCAGTTTTTCACTGGATTCACTGTCGAAAAATGTGGAAAATTTCTACATCCTAAGTTAATACTACAAACAACATAATCTGAATGACTCACAGAAAGAACTTTTGAAAGCAAAGGAAGTTTTCTATATGAGTACTTGAAACAGAGTGTTCAGTTTTTCCATCCAAAGAGAATTTTCAAAACAATGAACAATACGAAAGAGCTCCAATTTTGTGGAAAGACTTTTCTATTGCTACCTTCGGTGAATATCATGATCACTGATGTATTACTGCTAGGAGATATATTTGAAAACTACAGAAATTCGTATATAAATAACTATCAACTCGATCCTTGTCATTATTTTAGCTCTTCTAGCTTATCCTATGCTGCCTGTTTAAAAATGACAGAAATTGAGCTGGAACTTATAAAAGGTGATATGTATTTTTTCATAGAAAGAGCTCTGCGAAGAGGAATATCTTTAGTGACTAAGAGGTTTGCACAGCCAACAAATCCTTTAGTAGATCCATATGAGAGAACTAAACCACAAAACTATATCATGTACTTTGATGCAAACAATTTATATGGCTGGGCAATGCCTCAACCTCTTCCAACTAGTAATTTCAAATGGGTAAATGATATTGACTTGTTTAATATTCCAGACGACAGCAAAAAGGATTATTTCTTCAAAGTTGACCTAGAATATCCGGCACATCTACACGATTTACACAATGATTTCCCCTTGACTCCTGAAAAATTGAAACTTTCTAATTGTAATGTGTCATTCTTAATTCCAAATCTGTTCGACGAGCAAAATTATGTCGTTCACTATAGATTATTTAAACTATGGAATTGGGATTGAGGGTGAAACAAGTTTGGAATTTGATCAAAATCCATGGTTGAAACCTTTCATAGATTTTAGTACAACAAACGAATTAATGCCATAAATAATCTTGAAAAAGACTTTTTCAAACTGATGAACAATTATCTA